>CM045772.1:94052806-94652806 GCA_025200525.1 Camellia lanceoleosa | reverse complement strand
GCAACATGGGCTTGGACCTGATTCTCAGCTCTAAGAATGTCCATGGTTTCTCTCAAAGCTCCTACCATCTCGCAAGCTAAAGCGCCCATGGCTTGCTGACCTACTGGCTCGGCCACATTGGCCTGACCAACACCCTTATGCTGCTCCAGAATTTCAATCGGTATAGGCATCTCCTGCCTCCTAGGTCTACCTCGCCTACCACCACGACCTCGTCCTGACATCCTAATAAAGGTAACGAAGAACATTAGCACATTCATAAATGTGCCGAAGCTATAACACCCGCGTCCTAATGCATGGACAACTGTAATTCACTCCATGTAAGCACATAATCACATAAGCACTTACGAATTTCATTTCCGGATAATGACAGTCCCATGGCGTTACTAGAGTTCCGGTTAGAAACAACATTGATCAAGTGCTTTTCCAATAAGACTCACAAAAACCCAAGGGTCCAATCAACATCCTAGAAAGTAAATCCCATACCCATATAGTCACATACACATGTTATCATATAAGCACATAACATTACACCTAAGTCTCTAACAAGTGAGACAAACCCATTGTGGTACTAACCACTTTCCACGTACCCAAAGTATTCAAACCCGGTACGCTCTGTTACCAAGTTGTAACGCCCTCAGAATAAACCCATAAATCATGCATTCATTACATCCATAAACTGAAGAGAATAAAACACATTGCCATTCATCAGAGTATTCTTACAAAAGATATTACATGTTGACAATAAAAGTAAATGCCCTATAGGCTTACAACTTTTCAAGTCAACACTTGGGTTCAACAAAAGTAGAGTTCTAACTCTCTACACAAAATAAGCCCGTAGCTTGATATACATGTAATATACAAAAGAGAATAACAAAAAGAGCTATTAGCCTCAAGCCTCCCAAGCTACGTCCTTGGAGGTGGCATATCACCTAAACCTAAAAATGATGTGCCATATAGAGTGAGCCAACGCCCAGTAGAGATATGGTAAACATAATATGAGCAATAACTAAAACATTAGCATTTGATAAATGTTTAACGCATATAAATCAACTCATAACACATTTCAGTTCTATGACACATATGTTCATGCTTCATTCCATTTTCCTTTACTTAACAATTTCGATTTATAAACATGGCTCAGAACCTGGCCAAACAATTCCCATGAGACTACGGCTCATGTTAAAAACCTTTCCAATATCAACAATTCAAATGAATTAAAATTCATAACAAACACTTCCATACTTCAAAATTCACATGAGATAACAACTCATAATAAAACACTTCCATACTTCACAAATGATATACAGATTCGCTGTATCAATGGAGTCCATCCCCTATCTCCTCCCAAATAATATTCGGTTTAGGAGTCCATCCTTTATCTCCTCCTAAACCATGGAGTACATCCCCTATCTCTACCCACACAAAACAATGTATATAAACAATTATCATATACACGATCAATCAATACACAGATTTGATGTATTATTTCAACCGTCATATTCAATGACATATTCAACCGATTAGTTTTAATTCACCTAATCATCATGCAATGTCTACAACAATCAAGACTATCCTCCACCGATAGCTCAAGCAATTATTTCTAAATAGATAACAATTACATCCAACAGATAAATTATCAACATTTCCAAGGTGATTAATAAATCCAACTCCACCATTCTACCTCATAATGTGCCAATTTCATTATTTCCAACTCAATTTCATACCCATAACTTTCCCAAATTAATTATATAAATTGTTTCATAACAAACATTAGTGTTTTTCTCCCATTTTTCTCAACTTTGACCCAAAGGCTCAAATACTAACAACAAATATCAAAAATCTCATTTTAAGGCCCAAAATACATCTGTATGGGTTAAAATAACAAAACCCCTCTTTCAATATTTCCAAATCTCAAACCCTAACTTCCCAAATTAAACCATTTAATCAAAATACCCAACATCTATGTTAAAGATCATAAAAATGAGTAGTTATCCCTACCTCAAAAGATGAGGCCAAATGGAGATGATGAAGAATTTCCAAAGTGCTCCAAACTTAAAGATTCTTGGATCAAAATGAAGAGCAAGCCAAACCCCACACTTTTTACAATGGGGCAAGGGTGGAGATTTACTCAAACTAGATAAAACCTTAGAGAGAAGTTGAAATCTAGAGAGAGGAGCTCTCTAATGGAGGTTTTGAAAAGAGAGAGAGAGAGAGAGAGAGAGAGAGAGAGAGAGAGAGTAAAAAGTGATTTAAAATAACACAGTCCAGATTTGATATATGTATGACCCGCTCGAGCGGAGAATAGGACGCTCGAGCGTCAAACACAAAAACTTAACCCGTTCGAGCGCAAAAATAGCCGCTCGAGCGCCAAGGCACAAAACAAGACACCACCCGCTCGAGTGCAAAAAAGGACCCGCTCGAGCGTAGATTACACTCTTCCAATACTTTTATAGACATCGAACACTCGCTCGAGCACAAGTATACCCGCTCGAGTGTGAAAAACACATCTGCAGTATTTTTGCAGACGGACAAACTACTGAAGGTTTGCATACTCCGCTCGAGCGCAAGAAGACCCACTCGAGCGGATCACTAAAAATCTGGGCAACATGAGTTGGGACAAAAGCTCAACCAACCTATTCGAAACAAGCCCAAGACAATTCTAAACTCAAATACAAAGAGTGAAAGGACGGAAATTAAATACAGACAACAACAACTATCAACGGAACCGAGTCCAAAATACAATAAACATGAGAGGAAAACCGGGATCGCTATACGTGCGGTTTTCAAGACTTTCACCCTGGACACACAAGCCAACTTAATTCAATGGAGTCCATCCCATTTAATCTCCCAAACATGGAGTACATCCCCTTTCTCCTTCCAAATATCATACATGTGCAATGTATTAAAACACGGTCATATTTAATGACAACAGCTAAGAGATTAGTTTTGATTCACGTAATCCTCATGTAATTTCTACAACAATCATAACTATCCTTCACTAATAGCCCAAAACAGATATTTCTAAATAGATATACAATCTCCAAGACAAATAAATTGTCTAAATTTCCATAGGTGGGAGATAATACACATCTAACTCCACCGTTTATATAAACATTCATCTAATTTCATATTTCCAGTACCAATCCCATTATTTATACAAAATAATTACTTTGAAACATTTTAGGGTAAAACTCCATTCTCTTCCAAATCTAATCCATGTGTCAAAATTAACAAATTTAACACGACACATCCTCATATCTATACCCATAACCATTTTCAATACCTTCATTTGAAAATCTCTCTTTTGATTTTAAACCAAAACCCTAGGTTTGTCTAAAACCTTCCAAATCCCAACATTCTTTACACAATCAATAAATAACTAAGTTAAAAATCATCGAAGAGTGTAGAAAGTCCCTACTTTAAACTTAGAAGGCCAAGGAAGAAGTGGAGGAATTTCAAAGATGTCGAAATCAAGATCTATTCAGATCAAAATAGAGCTCTTGAGATGCTCTATCTTTTTTCCCAAGACACTAGGGTAGGGAAACCAATAGATCTAGGTGAAAATGTAGAGAGAGTGTGAGTTTTAGAGAGAGAGAGGGTCCCGATTTAGGGTTTAGAGTGAAAAAGATGCGAAAAAGTGATGTAAAAATGTGCTATTGCAAACTGATATGCGCACAGTCTGCTTGAGCACAAGAGTTGATACTCGAGCACAAGAAGTGACACTCAAGTGCAGAATGCACACTCATAGTAGTTTTATAGACAACAGACCAACGCTTGAGCGCAAGAAGAGCCATTCGAGGTGAGCCCGCTCAAGCGTAGAACACATCCTCCCAGTAGTGTTGTAGACCTGCAAAAGTACTGAGAATTCACAAAACCCGCTCGAGCGCAAGAAGTGTCGCTCGAGTAGAGGAGCAAAATTCTGGGCAACAAGAGTTTGGAAACTAAACAATCAACCTGTCCCAAACACAACCACAATAACCCAACAGCCAAATTTAAAGGGAAAACAAGGGAAGTAAGGCATAATCAATAGTACGAAATATGAAACCTGTATCCGGAAGACAACAAGGGTCGGGTCAAAATCGGAATCACTATAATACTTTGTGTAGAAAATTTTAACAATTTAAAGCCAAACCAATTACAAACAAATTTGTTAATGGTTGATGAAAATTTTTGTCACTATGTATAAAAACAATTTCTTTCAAAGTTTTTTTTTATATATATAAAAAAAGAGAATATATTTTCAACCTGAAATCAAATACTCGTTTGTGTTAATCATATTTACCAAAAATGATGAATTCCACTTGTATCAAAATATTTTTTTCTAGAAGAAAATAAAAACAGAAAATTCTATAATGTAAAAATTTTGACTTGGTTATTACTCATGGTCTATTATTTTGGTTACTAATTGAAAAGGTCTTTGCTAATTTCTTATATTTTTTTGTTATGTCTAAAGTGGTGGATCGGAGCTTTAATTATGCTTCAAATGGTGTTTGATTATAATTTTATTTAAAAATTATTCAAGAAAAATCAATAGCTGCCTTAAATATATACAATCATTTTTGATGAATCATTATTCTTTAAAATAATGCTCCACACTATTTATCATTTGACATTTGTCAATTTATCTTCTAAAAACGTAATAAAAAATGTATTTGAGTTCCATTATTTTAATCAACCAATATCAAATTGGACGCTACACATGGATGTAAATCACTTCTAGAAATGTGATGTCTGACATAAAATCACAATGTAATTAACTTTAATTAATGTAATGATATTTTATATTATGATATGTGTTACAAAAGAATAATTTTAATTTTAATTTAAAATATAATTTAAATTTAAATTATCTATTTTAATAATCTTGGCCTTATCGTTCAATAAAAATGTGATGACTGGGTCCTTGTTTTATTTCTTTTCTTTCCTCTTCACTCCATTTTCTTTGCTCTCGTTGAATTTGAAACGTTTGGCAAGTTTTTTTTTTTTTTCAAATAAAGTTTTGGTTCTTGTTGTCGTTGGTGTTGGTTTTCTATTGTTCCAGAGAGTGTGAGGTCAGGTTCGGAGCACCTGGGGGTTCAACTAAAATTTTCTGGATTGGTTGGCTTGCGGCATGTGCGGGGGCCTAGGGCCGCATGTGAGGGGAGTGAGGCCGCACATGCGGATTTTAAGGGAAAGTTGGGCAGCACACTACAATATATGCAGGTGCGGGGCTTGGTGCGTCTTGAGGGAAGGCCGACGCAGGATGGGAGCACGCGCAGGGGCAGGTCTGAAAACTCTGTTTTTTCTCCTCTTTTGGGTTGTTTGTATCTTATTTTAATATATCTCCCTCTCTCTAAAAACATTTTCTCTCCTCATTCTCTCTAAAAACCCTAACCAAAGCACCAAAGGCCTTTGATTCTTGCTATCCATTGGGTCTAGATCATCATCATCATCCCTCTAATCTTGAAGATCAAAAGCTAGGGTTCCTCTTGGTGTGGTAGAGGTTGAAGGATCTTCCATCAAAAGCTAGGGTTTCATCTTCTCTTCATCATCAACACTTTGAGGTAGGGACATTCTTGAGTTATATATACAAGTTTTGCTATTTTGATGATGATTTTAAGAGTTTTCACCTAGTTCTTTGGTTGATTTCAACTTTGTGATTCAAAAATGTAAAGAGTTTTAAAAGTGGGTTTGTATCTCAACCCTTTTATAAATCCTAGAGGGTTTTCATTTTATTAAACTTAAGAAGATGATTTTTGATAGGGTTCCACTAAGGAAAATGAGAATGTGTTGGGTTTGATGAGAAACCCTAGAAATTTGGGGATTTTGGGACATATGGGCAAAACTTATGGCTTTTTCTCTCCTTCTAGTGTTCAATAAATGAGGGAGTGTAGATTTATCATATGCTTTGTTAAATGGCAAACCTTCTTGATGTATGAACAATGAAGAATTATCTTTTTTGAATTATTATTAAATACATGAGCATGTATAGTTGAGGAGTGGGAAATTGGTATGTGCTATGGATTGTGGGAATTGTAAAGTCTTGGGAATCTAATGTGGAAAACATGGCATGTAGTCTTGATGGGACTACCTTGTTAGAAATTGTGCATGATGGGGAATGGTTATTGCTATGAGTTGAAGGCATATAAGTTATATTATGATATAACATTGAAGAAAGGAGTTGAGAAATGAATTTATTTGATATTGTTGTCAAGTTACTTGAATTGGAGAAATGCTATGAGGTATGGAATAACATTGCATTGCATTCGCATGGAATTACACATTATGCAATGTGTAATTAGATTGGGAAGATTTGCTTCAAGAAAGAAATAAATATATGTTTGATAATGAAGTTAATGGAAATGTGTATGGGGTAAATACGTGGTAAGTCCGGATAGGGGTTATAGTTGAACTTGATAATTTGGCCTGAGTGTCCATGGTGAAAGACCAGAAAACCACGCGGATAGGTGTCGAGCCTTCTGATTAATACCGGTAAAAATGACAGTTTGGTAGTACTTGTAGAGTCTACTTGCAAACACCAGCCTAGGGATTACTAGTGTTGTATTTACCGCCTCTGTTGATTAAAATTGGAAGTTTTGAAATGTGTTGACGTTGCAAGCTTTTATTGAAAAATGGAAATCTTTGAGAAGAGCATGAAATGAAATTTTCTTTAAAAAGGACATTGTATGGCATTGGCATTTTCATTTACGTTGAGAATTGCATAACTGTATATACTTTGTGAGAATTGTCTACT
The DNA here is from genome assembly GCA_025200525.1 of Camellia lanceoleosa. NCBI lineage: Eukaryota > Viridiplantae > Streptophyta > Magnoliopsida > Ericales > Theaceae > Camellia > Camellia lanceoleosa. The sequence continues at coordinate 94,646,073 of CM045772.1, read as the reverse complement.
GGGCTTTATGCTCACCCCTATGGGACTTTGGTGCAGGTAAAGATGTGGTGATCCCGCCGAACTAAGGGCGTGGATATCTTTTTGTGAAGAGTAAATAGCTCTCTTATTTTTGTTGTGAATTTTGTAAAGCCAAGGGCTAAATGTGCATGGGTCCAAGAGACCATTTTGTGTAACCGGGCTATTGCCTTGGAAGATGTAAGCCCTTAAGGACCTTTCATTGCTTTGAGACTAGATGCTTCACATGCTATAGATTCATGTGTTCTTTCATTTCGTTGAATGTATACCACATGTGGAACTTTTGTATTAAACTCATTTATTAAATATGTGAAGATGGAAGGATTATTGTCATTGTTTAGTGAATGTTTATTAATATGGATAGTTCATGTTGAATTATTTCGGGGTGTTACAAAAAATGTTACTTGAAAACTTATATATAATAAATTTAGTTAAATTATTTGTGTATTTTGATAATTTTAGTTCCATTGTACTATAAAAGTGTAATTATCATATAATGATTTTATACAACATGTATTAAATTATAATATAGTAAAATAAATACTCATTGTGATATTAAAAATAATAGTTAAATTAGAAAGAGAATTAGTAATATAAAACTAAAAGTGATTCTAATAATTTATTTTTATTTTTATATTTATTTGGAAAATAAAAATATGTAGAATTAGAACTAAACAATTTTTTTTTTTTTTTTTTTTTTTTACAATATTAGATATAAATATGTTGTGATTGGATTAAGAAGAAAATACACAAATTAATTATTTAGAGTATTGATTTTTTCTTTAATATTCTTTTTGAATTATTCATTCATATTGTATATAGATATATAAAATTTAAATTAAATATAAATATTTTGTAATAAATAATTTTATGTTAAATAAAAAATTAAATGTAAATTAATATTAGACATCAATAAGATAGATAAAAAATAAAAAAATATACAAGAAAATTAATTTGATCCATTCGTTGTAGCAATTGTGTCTTAAACTATTAGAGAGTGTATTTAATTGCTTTATTTTCATTTTGGGAGTCTTTGTAGTTTTAGTTTGATTTTGGAGGAGTACGATTTGATTTAGACTCATTGGGATTGTTTGTTCACGCTTGTCTATGTTGAAAAGTTCTTTGGGAGCTTGGAAAATTTGTTATGCGGTTGACACTAGCTTTCCTGGGGTCGACACCACCTTACTGCCTGATCCTTAATATCTTTACTAGTTTATAGGGTCGACACCAGAGGCTCAAAGGGTCGACCCTTCCCTTATTGTGTTGTTCTGGGTTACATTCTGAAATTTAGGGTAGACACCACTAGTTCCAAGGGTCAACCCTTACCCCCTGCACGCATTAGTGTCTCAGCTTTTTTTTTCTAAAGGGTCAACACCACTATCTGAAAGGTCGACTCATGTAAGTAAATTTTCAGAGTTTTGGTTCGGTTTTGAGCTCCATTTTTTGGGGGTTTGACTTATTCTTTCCTTTGACTTTAAGGCTAATATTCTACCACTATAAATAGACCCCAAACACACTTTTCTCATTCCCTCTCTCTCTCTCTCTCTCTCTCTCTCTCTCTCTCTTTGAACTGTGAATCGCTCTCTCTATCTTCGAAACACACCTTTTTCCACTTAGATCTAGATCTACTCACATAGAGACATCTTTTCATCTTGGTCCTTTGAGAAAGATTGTAGATCTCATCAATGGCTTTCTTTTGATCCAAGAGTTTTGCAGTTTCTTCGACTTTGGTTTTCTTCGAGTTCCCCTCTTCACTTCAAGAGGTAGGGTCTATTTCTTAAACTTAATATGAGTTCGGTAGCATATTTGCGACTTATTTTGTTACGTATATTTGGTAGTCATTTGGTATGATTTCTACCATTGTTATTTGTTATTTCAAAAGATCTATAGATTTGGGTGTTTTGGGTTAAACTTGAGGTTTGGATTTCAAATGTAAAAGAGAGATTTTCAAATGAGTTCTTAAATCAGGTGATGATCTAGTATTGGTGTTGAGATATATTGACATGGTGGCTTTCATTTACTGAAAAGTGATTTTGAAAAAAAAAAATGAGGTTTTACTATAAAACCATGGGTTTTGGCTTGTGTTGGAAAACAATGAAAAATGATGATGGTTTTGTAAGAGATAGAAAGAAAATGGTTGTGAGATTTTGGAAAATGGTTGTTGTTACTCTTTTAGAAAATATATCTAGTGATATCTTTTGATTATTACATTAGAGATAACTGTTTTGGCTATCGGTAGAGGATAGCATGTGTGTTAGAAATTACATATGGATAAGGCAATTTGAAATCATTCATATCATGGAGCATGTAATGGATTTTGAAAATGGAAATTGTATGTTATGAAAGGAGGTTTTGGAAATTCTTACAATATGTTTTGGAACATTTGCATTGTTTTGAAAAAAACAATATTTTGAGTTACATGTATTAACTATTGAAAAGGGTAAATGAAATGGTGAACCTAGGGAAAAGTTATTGTTACATTAAATAAGTTGGCCTGTGTGTCCAGGGTGAACGTCCCGAAAATTGTGCGTATACATGGGTATCAATCCCGCGGATGAAATTTCCGTAAAATGGCAATAATAGTGCTAGTATAACCTACGTTTACATGGTGCTAGTTTACGGTTTCCCACAAACAAAATTTCCGTGAAAGGTTGTGTTTGTTTTGGAGATTCACCCATTTATTTACTATTATGTTGGTTTCGGCACAAGATGTTTGGAATATGGTTTTAACAAGATATTTGTTGTTGTTTAGCGATGTTTTCGTATTTGATTTAGCAATGTATTTGCTGGTTGGTATTGAGATACCGGGATTGGTTGTTAGAAAGGAATTTTATATATGATTTGAAATCAGAAAATGTTTTGATTAAATGTAAGGTTTTGGTAATTGGGAAGAAAAGATTTTGTTGAGTTACCAAATAGATAATTGGAAATGCATTTGGCATATTGTATATATATATTACATCATGATCATTTATGCTGGTGGAGCATGTTTAGTTTTTGAAATATTCTCTACTGGTTTTATGCTCACCCTACATGGCTGAAATGTTTTTCAGGTGTACATATGTGGATGTGGAGTATGATGTGAAGTTATGTTCGAACCATGTAGGGTGATTCAGTTATTTGTAGGCCAATGGCCATTTATGTTATTTATTGACCATGTATCATTCTTGTAAGGGTTATACCCTTGTATATGATGTAAGCCTCAGGGTGTTTAATTTGATTTTATAACATCTGTACACGTTTTAGTCACAGAACATCCATTCGACCTAAATCTTGTATCTAGGAATGCATAAAATTGGATAAACACGTGTATTTTGTATCTGTATATAATATTCACTTGTATGCGAGTTGTTATCTGTTGTTCATCGTTGAGTGATTTATTCACGTGAACCAAACCTTGTTAATTCTGGGCGTGACATGATGCACATAATTAAGCATGTTGTGTCTTATTTATTTATTTGTATATTGAGATAAATCTTTTTCAAATATCATAATAATTAAATTAAAGTATCACTATATAAAAGAAATCTGACAATGACAAAACTAGATACATAATGAAAAATATATAGAAGTGAGTATTTCTCCAATAGAGTCCATATAAAACTGGTTACTATAATTGAAATTAAGTTTGGGTAGAACTTTATATATAAATGGAAAAAGCATGCTGATGTGGCTTTTCTAGAAGAAAAAAAAAGTAGGGTAAATTAACAATATGTTCTAATAGTTGGACTTAATTCCCATAAAGTCTTATAGAAAATAAGTCCTAGTAAATTGTCGCAAAAAATAATTTTTTGTGACTATTTTTTGTACATGTCGCAAAAATTTGACAATTAGTGACTTTTTTTGTTACGTTTTTATAAATTGTCACTAAAACTTATAATTAGTGACATTTTTCGGTGATGAATTTTTCAAATTGTCGTTAAAAGTTGAAAATTAGTGACTTTTTGTGATGATTTTTTTAATTTATCGCTAAAATTTATAATTAGTGATATTTTTTGTGATAAACTTTTCAAACTGTCACTGAAAATTAACAATTAGTGAGTTTTTTAATAGTATTTGATAAAAAAAAAAATGCCATTAATTTTCATAAGACCTATTGGACAATAAGTCCACCAATTAGGAACTACATGTAAGTCCCCCTAACCTTTAGAATGTGCCACATAAGAAAAAAAAAATACTACTTATATATATATATATTAAATTATGAGATAGTAAAAAATAAACACTTGTTTTGATATTAAAAATAATAGTTAAATTAGAAAGAGAATAGTAATATAAAACTAAAAGTGATTCTAATTATTTAATTTTATATTTATTTAGGAAATAAAAATATGTAGAAATGGAGCAGCACAAAATTTATGTAGCGATCCCGGTTTCGATCCTTCTTTCATGTTTTGCCACTTTGACTGGGTAGGTCGGGGATTGAGCTGCCCAATCAGCTCGCGGGGGTGCAGGGGGTAGTGCCCGGTCAGCAAAAATACAAAATGCATTCGAAGTTGCTTGAGCCGCACATGCGGAAAATAGGGAAGGGCTTGTTTGGCTACTACAATAAATGCAGGTGGGGGAGTGCAAGTGCGGAAGAAGCGCCGCACGTGCGGTCGTAGGTGAGTCCGAAATTTTAGTCTTTTCTTCTCTTTAGGCTGAGTGTATCTCACTCTTGTTAGGTCTCTCTCTCTCTAAAAACCCTTTCCTCTCCCTTCTCTCTATATTTCCCTACGCCAAATTGGATCAAAACTCTGATTTCTCAAGATCCATTAGAGTTCTTCCATAATTTCTTCATCAAAGTTGGTTAACTTCTCAAGGGCTTCGTTGTGTGCAGTGAAGATCGAGTTTCGACACCGTTGATTTTGGAGGTTTCATCTCATTTCTTCTTCAAAACTTAAGGTAGGGATTTTCTTAGAGTTATATATATATATATATATATGTTTTTGCAAGATCTATATGATTTTCGAAATCATCTTTCGATAGCTTTGAAAATTGATTGTTGATTCAAGAAATTGAGTGATTTTGAAAGTGGGTTTGTCTCTTGTTCTTTTAAAACCATCTTATGGGTTTTGATCTTCGTTAATTGAAGAAAATATGATTTTGGAAAGTTTTCTTTCAAAAGATTTGAGTTGTAGAGTTTTTGTGAGAAAACCTAGAATTTGGAGATTTTTTTTTAAGAGACTGAAAATCTATGAATGATATTGTTATATTTATTTTGTGTCAAAATAAATGGATGTTCAGAAAATTTCTTATTTATATTTATATAAATGATGAATTTTAGGGAATATGAGAATTATTGTTCATTTTGGAAATTATTGTTCAAAATGTTGAAATAGTCTTGAAATGACTAATTGTTGATGATACTTGAGAATAGGGAATTGTGTTATTCCTTGGATGATGAATTAGAATAAAATTATTTATATTCATCTTGTGTCATTGGCATATCAATTCATTTGATTATATTAAATTTTGAAAGTTGATTTAAAAACTTGCATTGAGAAAAAAATGTTGAGAAACAAGTTTTCATGGAATGGTTTTGGGTTAAATACGATGGTAAGTCTTGATAGGTAGTGTAGATGATATTGAATAAGTTGGCCTGAGAGTTTGGGGTGAAGCACCGAAAACCCGCACGGATAGGTTTCGAGCCTTCTGGTTAATACCGGTAAAAATGACAAATTGGTAGTACTTGTATAGTCTACTTGCAGACACCGACCTAGGGATTGCCAAAGTTGTATTTACCGCTCTTGAAATGAATTGTTACGTTTTGAAGAATTGAAATTGCATGACATCATTGAGCATGAGGGTTTTCAAAGATGAAGATGTGATTTTCTTTCAAAAGAGTATAGCATGGCATGTGTATTTCATCTCTTGAAACTTGTATAAAATGTATATACTTTGTTAAGGATTTCCTACTGGGTATTATGCTCACCCTACGAGATTTTTGTGCAGGAAATGATATGGTGATACTGCCTAACTAAAGGCGAGGAAATGTGTGTTGAGAGTACGAGACTCTCATTTTGCTGTGACTCTGTGTGTAAGCCAAGGGTTGTATGTGTGTGAGTTTGAATAATCGTTTTGTGTAACCAGGCTCAAGCCTTGGAAACTTGTAAACCCTTGGGGGTATTTATTTGTTTATTTACTTGTTGATTGGATTAATGTATTGTTGCATGAAGAAATATTGTATCATGTAATGTAAGTTTGGAGATTTATATTCGGTTTTCCTTAAAAGAGCCATGACTGTTGTATTATCATTTGGGCTAGAAATTTTATAGCGATCCTGGTTTCCCCTTTTCTTTATTTGTTGTACTCCGGACTCGGTTCCGTGGAGTTGGTAGTTGTGTCTATCTTGTTGTCGTCCTCTAATTCCATTTGTGTGAGTTTTGGGATGTTTTGGATAGGTGTGTTACAGGTTGGTTGAACCTGAGTCTCAATTCTAGTCGCCAAGGTTTTTGGTGTTACGATCGAGCGGCTTATTATATGCTCGAACGGAGTTTGGTTTTGGGTTGTCCGCTCGAGCAGGCCTTCTTGCGCTCAAGCGGGGTTTACACTCTTCCAGTATTTTGTGTCCCTGCAAACTTCTGCAGGTGCGTTTTCGGCGCTCGAGCGGGCTTGTTGGCACTCGAGCGGGTAGTACATTGTTGGTGTAAGTTCTGGGAGGGGGAAATCCACGCTCGAGCGGACTGGTTTTCGCGCTCGAGCGGATGTACTTTATTCTTGTGTCTTGGCACTCGAGCAGTATTTATTGCGCTCGAGCGGACCTAGTTATTTGTTCTTTACGCTCGAGCGTTGTGTTCTCCGCTCGAGCAGGAATGTCGTATATCAGTTGACAGTTGGGCATTTTGAAATCACTTTTTACATCTTCTCTCTCTCTCTCTCTTACTTTCCCAAAAGCATTTTTGAGAGTCTCTCTCTCTAGAAACTCCCTTCTCTCTAGGGTTTGATCTAGCTAGGGTGTTCTCATCACCTTTGGTCTTTACAAAAGTTGGGTTGATCGTCGAAGGCTTTACTTTGATCCGAAAATTTCGAGTTTTGGAGCATGTTGAGTTTCGTCATCTTCTTTCCTTGAGCTCCGAATTTGAGGTAGGGATATCCTACTCCTCCTTATGGATTTTGTCTTTAAATTTTAGCATTTCGATAGATTGGGTGTTGTTGGGTAATTTTGAGAAAGTTTGGGGCCTTTGTGTAATTTTACAAAAGTTGGGGTTTTTATTATATAAACCTATATGCAAGTTAGGCATAGAGAAATGAGATTAATGTTGGAACATTGATGGAAATGGAACCTTAGGGTTGTTTTGTGAATTATGGCTATTTGCCCTAATTGGTTTAATTAATTAATGTATATAATTAATTAGAGAAAATGAGGAATTGAATTGAAAATGTTGAAATTGGGAATGTATGGGACTAAAGGGTGTAGTTGAATCATTTATTGCTCACCTAGTTGAAATGTTGATATATTATCCATTTGTGCATTTATTTCCTGTTTAGAAATAATTGCTTTGGACTACCGGTGGAGGGTAGTATTGATTGTTGTAGACAATGCATGATGATTAGGTAAACTAAAACTAATCAACTGGGTGTGCCATAGAGTATGACGGTGGATAGAATACATTAACTTCATGTATTGATAGATTTTGCATATGACGAATGTGTTTATGTGCATTATGTGTAGACGGTTGATAGAATGCATTAGCTTTATGTATTGATTGATTGCGTATATGATTCTGTGTTTATATGCATTGCTTGTGTATGGGAGGAGATGGGGGATGTACTCCACGGTTTAGGGGAAGATGGGGGATGTACCTGTAAACCGGTTAATGGTTATGGGAAGATGGGGGATGGACCCAGGGTTGCAGCTCATATGCTCTCCCATTGAAGTGTTGATATAGCTCATATGCTTATCTATTGGAATGTTGATATAGCTCATATGCTTATCGGTTGTAGTAGTGATATAGCTCATATGCTTATCTATTGAAAAGTTTGTTCGATTTGATATAGCACCAAAATGTATATCATCATCGTTTGTGAAGCATGGAAGTGGGTTATGTGCTATTGATACAACACCAAAATGTGTATCCACCTTGAATTTTCAAAAGTGTTCTAGTGATGGATTATAATCTCATCAAAGGTTTTGGCCAGAGTACTGAGCCTTGTTTTCAAACTCAATGTTGAATAAGAAATGGAAAGGGAATTGTAACATAGACTTGATTGTCATGGAATTGTAATAAGATGTAAATGGATGTGTAAGTGTTAACCATGTATCAATTGCTAATCTTTTAGTCATTGTTCATAGTTAGTTTAGTATATTTCTACTGGGCTGTGGCTCACCCTATATGGGACATCATTTTCAGGTATATGAAGCATGCCACCTCCAAGGACATCACTTGGGAGGCTAGAGGCAGGCAGACGTTTGTGGTTTTGGTTATCTTTTGTTGTATTACATGTAATTTCAAGCCAAGGGCTTAATGTGTATTTGAGTTAGTACTCTCTCTTTGTAACCAAGCGTTAGCTTGGAAAGCTGTAAGCCCATAGGGCATTTGATTCTGTTGTTAACATGTAATGTTTCTTGTAAAGAATTACTCTGTGAAATAGAGTGATGTTTGTCTCTTATATCAATATATGTCTAAATTGATAGGTTTAACGTTATTATTTTGAGAGCGTTACAACTTGGTATCAGAGCGTACCGGGTTCGAATACTTTGGGTACGTGGGAAGTGATTAGGATCACAATGGGTTTGTCTCGCTTGTTAGCGACTTAGATTTAATGTTATGTGCTTATGTGATAACATGTTTATGTGACTATTTGGGTATGGGATTTGGTTTCTAAGATGTTGATTGGATCCTTGGGTTTCTGAGAGTCCCGTTTGAAAGACACCTGATCAATGCTGTTTCTAACTGGAACTCTAGTAACGCCTCGGGACTATCATTATCCGGAAATGAAATTCGTAAGTGCTTTTGTGTTTATGTGCTTACGTGGAATGAATTACAGTTGTCTATGCATTAGGACGCGAGTTTTTAGTTTCAGCCCATTTATCACTACAAGAAGTTGGGTCTTGAGTGACGAAATTTTTTTGTCTCCAAAGAGCTAATTTCGTCACTATAGATATTTGTGAGGAAATATTTTCGTCACCGGTTTCGTCATTGAATGTTTGTCACTAAAAGCCAACGTGACGAAAAATAATTTCGTCACCAATGAAATTACTTCAGTGACGAAATTTTTTGTCACCAATAAAACAACATTTTGTCGCCAAAAATTCTCATTTTCGTCACCAAATAGTTATTCAATACCATATTTATGACTTTAGTTGACGAATAAATTTGTCACGCATGTTGATCATTGATGAGGAAATAATTTCGTTACAATAAGATGTAAAGGTGACGAAATTTTTCGTCTTCAAAAGTCAGAATTTTTTGTCACCAATAAAAAAATATTGTCGCCAAAAATTCTCATTTTCGTCACCAAATAGTTGTTCAGTACCATATTTATAACTTTAGTTGACGAATAAATTTGTCACGCATGTTGACCATTAATGAGGAAATAATTTCGTCACAATAAGATGTAAAGGTGACGAAATTTTTCGTCTTCAAAAGTCATACATGAGTGACGAAATATATTTCGTCACAAATATATATACGTGACGAAATTTTTAGTCACCAAACAACAAAATAAATAAAAATTTTCATATATAAACTGCAGTAAATTTTGTTACAAAAAAAAGTTTATTAGTGACGAATAATCACTTTGTCATAATAAGTACAAATGACGAAAAAATTCGTCACTAAACTTGTTCCATATTTTATATTCAATTTAAATTATTATTTCACAAATTTTCCTGCTCATATCCCAATAGCCTTTCAATTGTACTAAGAAATTCACTAACTATTATACACGACTCCACACAAAAATTCACTAAACCATTATATTATAAATCAAAATGTATCTATCAAACAACTTTAATAATAATCCATTATGTATAACAAAAAAATCATCAAAGCAAATCCCAAAATAAACTAACGTGGAGTCCACAAAAAAAATCAACACTCAATCTTGATTTGTAATTATAACTAAGTATCAGTTCAGGAAATAAATAAATAATTCAACACTTGATCTTGATTTGCAAATATACTTCCAAACGTCATCAAAAACCAATCTGCAAAGAAAATAAACAAGAAAGACATTAATATATTATTAATTACATCTAAAATGATATTTAAATAATTTTATTTTATAAACCAATTTAATAGAAATGCATATAACAATCTAAAACTTCAAAGAGTTGAAGTGATCCTTAATGATAAGCAACACAGATAACAGAAGATGACAAAAGATTGCAAGAATACCATGTATCACTAGCACTAATGCCAACAAGAACCAAAGAGAATCACATGACGTGTTCACAAACTAATCAATCCATAGTTTTTATAGGAGTTACCATTTTCATTTAAATCTAAATATGTTCCTATTTTATTTTTAACTTCAACGAGGTAAAAGGTGAAAACACATATGCAAGCAAACATAAAAACAAAAACAAATACACACGAATAGATATTGAAATAAAAACACAATTAGACCTCCAAACAGTTTGGGTTAATTATATTTTATATGGTTTTGTCCAAAAACACTTTACCTCCTTCACGTTTAAAAATATACACATAACCCTCTTGAAATTTGGAGTAAAGTGCAAACGTTGCAACCATGCGTTAACACACACTAAATTGAGCGTGTGTTAAGAAATATATATAATGATACTTTTGCCCCTTTTTCAATTTGCCTTTTTCTATTCTTTTCTTCTTCAGGCCCACTCGCCATTCCCCTTCTCACTTCCTCCGATATTTCACATGCCACCACCAACCAATAGCCTCATGGGCCACCATAGCTATCAACCACCTCTAAAACAAAACCCAGTATCCACTTCCCCAAACACCTAGGTTGGGTGACTTAGCAAGACACAATCCACCAAGACACCACCATGCATGGCCAAACCCAACCCTAATTCCTAGTGGCCAAGCACATTTCATCCCCCTCATCTTTCTCTCCCTCGCAGAGAAGTAAAATTTAAAACTCATCTCCCTCTATCAACCTAAAAACAGAAAGTTCTAAACACAAGTTCTAAAGGCAACGAATCACCTTTTAAGTTCTGAACTGTGAAAACTCCAAGAAAAGAAAAACAATGAAAATGAAAATGGGGTAGAAAATTTAGGGAAAAATACTATATAGTTGAGTACGAGACTGAGGAGAGACATTGTCATTTTTTAAGACAGCTAAGCTGAGAACAATTAAGATGTTATTAATGAAATCATTAAACTAATGATGTGTATTGATCAATCACTAAAGCCAAACTTTATGTTAGGAACAAAAGCAATTACTAACAATTAACAATAGACTACTTAAATTAGTACTGAGAAAAAAAATCACTGTAAATAAATTAATCCCTCACGGCAAGAGGAGCTGTGTAGGTGTCATATGAGAGGAGGGAGAGGAATGATATGAGACAGACCATGGGACAAGAAAGGGAAGAAAAACAAAAGGAAAGAGTCCCATCTAACACTTTATTGTTGACCTTGAACTATGTTTTCTGAAGAATTAAACAAAAATCAAGTTAGGTTTTCTTCAGTCAGAGTCTACAAGTCAACAGTTAACATTTAACATATGTTGTGATCTAATGTTCCCCATGACAACAAAACAATGTGCAATAAGTATATGCATTCAATAATCCAACACTCTATTGTCCATTTGGAGGTATTGACATCAACTTAAATAACCAAAATGTGCAGAAGGACCTAATTGTCATCAACTTAAATAACTACAATGTCCGTATGACATCAATGCACCAATGTGCAATAAGTATATGCTAAGTGATTTCTATTAATATGAAATAGGACTAGACCATAGTAGGTATACTAAGTGATTTCTATTAATATGATCTATCTTCCACATACACAAAAAAACAATGTTCAATGCTCAGATGCCAATGGGAAGATAAGATCCATGACAATCTAGTTTCTTGTATTTTGCATCCTATAATTTTGGTTTTTTATTTTTTTTAAAAGAAAAAGACTAACTAGATTCTTGTGCTTGCTTACTTGCTTTGTTTACCTTGTGATTTGCATGATATCTCTAATTTGCATGGGTTGTATCAACAAAATCCAAAATTTGATCCAGGTTATGGCACTCCTCAGGCTATACATACACTTCTCGCTTCCACGGAAAGATCTCCTATTACCCTCACCTCAAATAATCCTCATGATGCACAAAGGGGTTAATGTCACATGTAAAGTTTTATTCAAGCTGCAAGTAGCAATTGTTTACTCCTCATATTTATCAACCTCAGTATTTTGCTGAACAAATATAAATAGATCCTCTGGAAGATGTGATACAAATGTTGATGAATAAGGAAATCTTTTAGCCAAATCTACTAGTGTAATCGATACCTTAGTTCCAACTTTATATGTAATTTTTTCATGAAAATGAAGGCCTGGCAGAATGTTTGCATCCCCCTGCATTGCTTTTCTTTCAACCTCCATGTGAACCTGATATAAACCCCAGAGCAACCACAATAATTTTAATGAAGCAAGAAAATGTAAATATGGAACAGATAAGAGTGCTTTTAACCAAGAAGCAGCACATGAGGAAGATGAGGAGGATAAAATTTTTGATTTAATAAGATGTAATTTAACCAATTTAAGGAATATGTAGGTTATCGTCATCAACCATTTCAATCATCTAATCTATGCTCAAAGGAGAAAAACAACAAACAGGAAAATCCAGTCACATCAAAAGCCTTCAATAGAAAAATACCCGCTCTCTTATTGTAGTTAATAACCCGTCATTCCATTGCTCACCATCTAAACAAATTTCTGCAAAATAAACAACTTTTTATTAAAGAAGCAATATATCACACTTAAGGGTGCTCAAAAAAATCAAAATTAAAAATCAAAGAAAGAGTGAGAGTTTGCAAGAGCTACACTAGTTAAACGGTAATGCAACAACTAGACTGCCAAATCTGTTTATGCATCCGCGTGAAGTGTCCTCTAAATACCATACTTTAAAAACCAGTATAGCTCATGCACTACAGGCATCAAGCACACTCCAAAAAAAGGTGACCACAGCTATGCATAAGCCAGAAAATCTGACAGACAGGAAGCTGTTTCTTATTAACACAAGCATTCAACATTATAGTAAAGCAGTACTAAAAAAATAAGTTTAAATCAAAAAGTAAAACCTGAAGCACTTGAGCTGCATATCTCTGAGCTGCTGCATCTTGCTCAACAAATCTGTGAGCATCTTCTATTACTCTTTGTTCTTGCTCTACCCTCATCAAAACCTATCAGATAAATCATAATCAATATATTGTTCGAAATCTTTATCACATAAGAGAGAACAAGAACCAATTTTTTACATATTTAATTGTCAAACAATGTTTTCCTCAATCATTGGTAACTTAAATTACAAGTTCTCTTTCTACTTGTAAATATGATGAATTGAGGCTGAGAGTACGTAGAAATATTATTTGTTCACAAATTAACAATGAGACAAAAACAAGGTGAGTCTAATATTCAATTCTAGAATTAAAAATGTCATACAATGCCTTCAATCTAATAGAAAGAGTAAATTTTGCACACAACACTCGAATACTATTTTGTATGAAATTCCCTACGAAGAGTGTGCAACATAGTGATAATAAAAGGAAAACCATTTTTAAGTTTTTTGTTGTTCTTGTTTTGCTACTTGTTATATTAAGAAGATTAAAAAATGAAAGGGTAGTAAAATAGTGAGGAATATGGGCCCCTATAGACCCTGTTCCTCAACAACAATCCCTAAGAAAGAAGTCTCGTCACACTTCCACAGTACTCCTCAAACCTCTTGGTAGATTGATAATCAAAGAGAGAATATATTTTTTTCACCATAACAATCGTGTGTGGTTGGACATTTAACTTCAAATGTATCTCTAAGTACATATAACTATTAAAGTTCAACTAGAATAAAAGAAAAGAAAAAAAGAACATCAAATTCAAAAAAGTTCCATCAAGGTCCTCCCTATGAATTCAAAAAAAATCCAAAAATGTTAGTAATCGCTACTGTTTGTCAATAACATCCAAAGAGAAGATAGGTTGAGAACTAGAAAGATCAGCCAAACCAACTTGAAATTCAAGGAGCAGCTACGGAAATTGGAAATTGGGCCAGCCAAGCATATAGTTTTCTAAAATTATCCAATATGTTTTGTTGCATCTGCTGCACATTAATTATTCACCGATGACAATATTTTGAGAACCCAACTTCTAATCAGTCTTTCCTTCAAACACCTTGAGTGCATTTCGAAAATCTACCTTATCCACCTAACCAAACGAAGATAGAAGAAGCATAAAACAGAAATTTTGCCAAGGAAAGACAATAGAAGTGAAAAACAAAAAAACACATAAAAAAAGAACTTATAGTCCTATGAAAGAATAAAATCAAATTTCCATGAACAAAGACAAGTCCTAATATGATAATATTTTGAGAACCCAATTTCTGATCGGTCTTTTCTACCTCAGTAACTTAACCAAACGAAGATTGAGGAAGCATAAAACAGAAATTTATGTTAAGAAAAGACAATACAACTACAAAATAGTCCTATGTGACAGACAACAATAAAAAAATTTAAAAAAAAAAACAAATTTCCATGAACAAGGGCACCAAGAGCAAAAACAACAATCCACAAAAAAATCAAATAAGGCATAACCAGTTTAAGAGACTTGGTAAATTGACATTATTAAGTCCCATTTAAACATTCATAACAAGCATCCAAGTTAAACACTAAACCCCAAATTGAAAAGCCCCAAATTTTGAAATTGAAAAACCCTAAGCCCTAATTTTCAAATTGAAAAGCCTCAAATCAAAACTCAAAACCCTAGTATCTAAACATGCACCTGAAATTGGACGGTGGGAGGGAGAGGTGCGAGAGCTCCGGTCGGAGGGAGAGGTGAGACGACTCCGGTCTTGCTTCGACCGGAGGGAGAAGCGAAGACGAACCGGGCTGCGAAGGAGGTAGCTCCAAAGGACTGCTCGAGCAACGCAATGGCCGTCATGAACGAAGCAATGATTGTTGCTCCGAAGGACTGCTCTTCTCTCCGTCTCTCTTCATGGTCTCTTTTCCCTCCATCTCTTCTTCGTCTTCTCTCTCTCTCTCTCGAACACATCTAGCTGTTATTTTTTCCTTTTTCTTTTTTTTTTGGGACCAGGAGTAGAAATTTAGACAAAATTTTATGAGGAAATTTTAATTGAGGCAAAATTTTGCCGGGCTTGTTTCAAATATTGAGAAGAAGTTTGAGACAAAATTTTGTAGTAAAAATTAGTTTTAATTTATATTTTTTTAAGTTTTATTATTCATGTTTGTAATTTTATTTTTATTAAGGTTTAATTAATATTTTGAATGAAAATAAATAAATTTAAGAAATTTTATGATTTTAATTAATAAATAATAATTCTATTAAAAAATAATTATTATTATGTTCTTAATAATTTATTATTTAATTATTAATATTCTTTTAACAGATTATTAATAGTTATTTCAAATCGTAACAAATTTAATTAATATTAGGAAACATTCAAAACTACGTAGTTTTGATACAAAATATGACATTTTCCTTTCTGTGACCACAATTTATTGGTCACCAAAGGTTTTGAGATCTCGTTTTTTTTTTCCCTTCTCCCGCTATTACTTTCCATGATCATAATAGGAGGGGGGAGAGAGAGAGAGAGAGATACTGTTAGAAGCGATACGGCCATGACGCGGAAAGTTAGCTTGACGACAAAGATGGACGGACGGTGTAACAGAGATGAATGGGTGAGGGGTTGACAAAGAGAGATATAGAAAGTAAAATACATGCATCTAAAGAGAGAGATATCTATATCTTGGTTCAATTTTATTTTTTATTGATTTTAAGTATTTGGTGACGAAATTTGGTTTTCCTCTCTAAAAATAATACATTTTGAGATGAAATTTTTTTTTTACAATGGTGATGAAAAATTTTGTCTCCAAAATGGCGCCAAATCTTCCGCCAAATTTTCCGTTTTATTTGATTTTAAACATTTGGTGACGAATTTGGTTTTCGTCACAAAACAGTTTCTCACCCTGGGAAAAAAAAAAAAAAAGAAGGGAAAAATAATTTAGGAAAACTGATCCCAAAAAAAAAAAAAAGAAGAAGAAGAAGGGAGGAAAAAATAATAGACTATTTTTTTTCATCACTGCTTAATATGTCAAAATTCTTCTTTCAAAATTAGTGACAAAACAATTTTCTCACTAAAAGGCCTAAAAATATTAAAAATTATTAGTGACGAAAATATATTTCTCACCAAATGGTTTTAAAATATTTAAAATCAAATTTTTCAAAAAAAAAAAAAGATTATTGGTGACGCAAATATATTCCTCATTATTAATTTTTTAATTGTTGAAAAAAAAAATTCCCACCAAAAGTTTCTAAATTTTGGCACCATCAAAAAATTAGTGGGAAAAATTTAGGTGACGAAACTTATTTTTTTTCTCACCTAAAAGTAAGTATTTATTGACGGAAATAAATTTCATCTCCTATTATTTTTATATTCTTATTATACGTGACAAAATTTATAATTCCTCATGAATTATTCTTATTTAGTGACGAAATTTGTTTCCTTCACTAATTTTCGTCACCATACCAATATAGAGAATAAGAGAAAGAGACACTAGAAAAAGAGTAAAGAGAAATCACGTACTAAATCACCAAGCGAAGAAGATGTGGCGGTTACCGGCAAGGCTACTAGTGGCGGCGACGATCGGCAAGGCTAATAGAGGTAACGATGGCGATCGGCGTGGTGGAAGAGCAAGAGGTAAGACAAATTAATACCTTATTTTGAGAGAGAGAGAGAGAGAGAGAGAGAGAGAGAGAGAGAGAGAGAGAGAGATAGAGATGATAAACAGAAAAGGGGTAAAAAAAATTAATACCCTTTTTTTTTATTGCCGCTCAATATATCAAAAATTTCCCACCAAAATTGGTGACAATATTATTTCCTCACCAAAAGATATCAAAAATATTAAAACGTTTTGGTGACGAAAATATATTCCTCACAAATAATTTTATAATTAGTGACAAATTTTTTTCTCACCAAAAGTCCCAAAATTTTGGCGCCACCAAAAAAAAAAAGCGGGAAAATTTTTGGTGACGAAACTTAATTTTTCCTCACTTAAAATGAAGTATTTATTGACGAAAATAAATTTTGTCACCTACCATTTTCATCTTTTTATTATATGTGACAAAATTTATAAATTCCTTACGAATTATTTTTATTTAGTGACGAATTTTATTTTCTTCACTAGTTTTCGTCACCATAGGTTACTTTTGTTGTAGTGCTGATATCCTTTGTTACTGTTACTAGGATGCCTAGGCGAGGAAGTTGTGATTTCCCTCCTTCCGCTCGGGAAGAGTTGCGGAAACAATTTGTGGAGTTACGCCAAGGTACTATACATTTGGTGCGGTTTGAAAGATGGTTTGCTAACCTGTCGAGGTTTGCTCCAGAATTGGTGGAGACGGAGGAATTGCGTTGTTTCGAGTTTGAGAGTAAGTTGCGTGATGACATTCGTGTAAGAATGGCGGGGTCTTGGCATAGAAGTTATAGGGTGCTTACTGAGGCGACTGCCCATGTAGAAGCTGCGGTGCTAGCAATGGGGCAGAGTGGGGAGGAAGCCATCTCGGCGACTCCTGTGACTCAGGGTGTTGGTAGGCCTTTTAAGAGGCAGAGGGGTTTAAACCCACAACAGGGAGGTCGGGCTAGAACTACCCTTCCAGTGTCAGATTTGGGTTTGGGAGAGAATAAACAGAGGGATGTTAATTGTTTCAGATGTGGTCTGCTGGGCCACAAGGTTTCAGTTTGCCCACAGAGGAAGGGGACTGGGTTTGCAGTTCAACCAGTAGTTGTACCACTAGGATCATTTAACCAGCCGGGCTTTGGGCCGATCAAATGCTCAGTGGAGAGGCATTTGTTGGGGTCTTCATCAGCCCAGATTTTGAACCAGTCTCGTGCTCAAGCACCGCCTACTTGTTGGGTGTGTAATCAGCCGGGTCATATTCGACGTTTTTGTACTCAGCTGGGGGCTTCTTTAGGGGTTTTGCAACCTAGCCAGGCTCAGTTTCATTTGACTAGGCAGGAACAGTATCGTTTTGGGGAACAAACAGGCCAGATTTCGAGGGCCTCAGTAGAGTCGAGTTCCCAAGCCCTAGTTGGGGAAAATTCACAATTGTTGCAAGTGTGGCTAGTTGGGGCACATCAGTAGTCCTTGTTCGTGGCTTGTAAGCTCATAGAATGTCTTGGGTCAGAGAATGACCAATTTTGGCGGTCCAGCGAGAGACGACAGTGGTAGTAATACCGAGGGGATTGGGTTTGTTTTGACTAATCCGTTTTGTAACCGGTGAATTATTGTTTTGTGACCATTGGGTTCTATTGTGTAACCAATGTGTTTTGAGAATGTTGAAACATCTAAACTGTTTGTTTACCTATACATATATGTGCTTGGTTTGTTAATTTCTTTGGATTCGGTGGATTGGAACATGTTATAGCTCTAAAGTTTTATCAATGTGATAGGTTGTTGAGAGACCATAAAATCTTTGGTAATAATGCATTCTTATGCGTGTGATTTGGTTTTGGGAAAAAAGGGAGGGCTGATGAGCCATGTTTTCAAATTTGAAAGGATTATCGAGGGATGCGTATCTGAATCAGTAGTACTAGGGGGTGAGAACAGTTATACTTGCTGGATGCTCGAAATTCTATTAGTGTTACCTAATTGATTTGATGTGTGTGAAAGCAATGAGAGTCTACTGTCACGGGAACTCCTCGAGAGGATGTGAAGTGTGAGATTAATACTAGGTATAGTATGTAATTAACATGCTATTTTGCGAGGGCATAGCGCATAATCTTATTAGGATTAGACTTGTATCTTCGTGGTAGGTAAATTGGCATGTGTTGTGATTGGTCGTTCGATAGAGGGAGTGTTAGTCCCTATATAAGGGTGTGATTGTTAACAATGGGAGTGATGCGTTAGGAGCAGCTGGTGCTATATCTCGGGTAGTAGCTTACAGACGTTTCCTAAGTTTTTTGACTTCCTTACTTTGATCGAAAGTGATAAGTTTGTACCTTAACACTGGTTAGGTCGGGAGATGTTGTCGTGAGGGTTGATTGGGTATATAGCCCGTAGTTTGGCGTGTGACTCGTGAGTCGAGTCATTGTAGTAAGTCTTTTGCGAAGTCAGGTTTGGGATGGTAATGAGAAGGTTGAGGACCTTTACTCCTCCAGGAATATAGAATGGTGTATCTTTGAAAGCCTTATCGGCGTCATGCAACGGTGTCAGGGTTGGTTTATGGTGGTTGTCTAGCAGTAGCATTGGCCAGTGGTTTGGCACGGAAGCTGGGTATCTTGATTGTACTCGCGAGGTGAGTGACAAATTAGGGTTGGAACGAAAGGTGGACCCTATAGGTCATTGGCGGATGAAGGTACTATGTTAGTTTGTGTTCAGTACGAATGGTTACTTGGTAGTGCTGAATATCACGGTGTAACAAACCCTGTCAGTTAACTTAGTACGAAGGAAATGGTATGCAAATTTTATTACTTCAAGTTCAGTGGAGGTGGTGAGTGGAATCTCTAGATGAGAGAGTTTTGCACAGTGCGATGCGCGTTAGTGTATGGTTCGTTTGGTTTCTGACCGAAATCGAAAGGTTGGATGTTTGGTAAAGTTAGGCCACTTCGGCATCAGTGTCCGTCGTCCAGTTTGGACAGTGGTAACACAAGTGAAGCAAGAGAGTTGTGAAGAGTGAGTGAGGTACTTAGTTGGAACCGTTTTGATTCGTTTGGTTCTCGTTAGTATGTTATAAGGCACGGGGGTGTACAATGTTATCCGTGGTGTCGTTACGTAACTGGGAATTTCAAGTATTTAGGAGTTCTCTATAGGAAGGTTCTATTTTTGGGTACAGCGTCATCAACGTGAGTATGACGAGTTTTGTGGGGTGGCTGTGTTGTGTTTCACTTGGGATTCATTGGGTACTCCTCGTAAACTAAAGTAATTTTCGTTCAAGACGTTGAATTTATGGGGTAATAATGTACCGTAATCTTTTTACCCGCTTCGTCTTACACCTATTTTGTGAAAGTTGACTAGAAGCCTTGTGCGCGAATGTTTCTGTGTTTCCCTTGTTGGGATAGCAAGTACCAAATACTAGTTTAAGTATCATGGGTAGTCGGGATGTGATGGATGTCTCAGAACACTGTGGTGATTGGATGTGCCTTACTATTATCATTGTTATCGGGTTTGGCTAAGCCGAACTTTTCCCATTCGTTAAGGTATGGTGAAAACATAATGGGGTTGAGGAAATCACTTAGGTAAGTAAATTTCGGTTCTGAGGGAGAGGTATCTGCATCCATTGGTAGGTATTTGAACGTATGTTGAATATCTTGTTGTATTGATGAACTGTACGAATATTACATGTGTTTCAGTCTATGGTAATATTATGGAAGTTAATTTAGCATTATATATGTTAAATGTGATGTGGGAGTGCAAATGTATTATTAACAGTGAATGTGTTTCGAAACTGTGAACCATGCATGTTAGAAGTTATTGAATTTGAAAGGAATGCATATCGATAGTGCAGGTTATAGCATATATGGTAAATTGTCTCTTGAATAGAGATAAGATAACCAGTAATGGGTTAGGTTGTTGAATTGGGTTTCGCATGAGAGATGCGATATTTATTTCGGAATGTTAGCGATGAAAACTTAATTATTTTTGAGAAAAGGCCCTTTTAACCAGAGAATGATTTTCTTTGTATGCATACAAAAGCTTGCATTGGTTGTTCTATTCAGAATTATGGTTGTTGAGTAGTGACTTAGCTTGGGGCGCTAGTCAGTTGTTCGCAAGTTGTTTCGGGAAAGGTTTGGTTTTGTTGTGACTTTTGTACCGGTAGTGTTGTCGTTTGGAACATGTTCCCGTGGTTAGTCTCTTCCTTGGTAAGAGTGGATTGGAGGTTTATTGTGAGAGTAATTTCTTTCCTTGGGGCTCGTGTGTTGAGTGCTCTGTGATCCACTGGCCTTGTGTCTTGGCGTTTCCATAATTTTGGGGACGAAATTCTTTAAGGGTGGGAGGTTATAGCGATCCCGGTTTCCCCTTTTCTTTATTTGTTGTACCCCGGACTCGGTTCCGTGGAGTTGGTAGTTGTGTCTATCTTGTTGTCGTCCTCTAATTCCATTTGTGTGAGTTTTGGGATGTTTTGGACAGGTGTGTTACAGGTTGGTTGAACCTGAGTCTCAATTCTAGTCGCCAAGGTTTTTGGTGTTGCGCTCGAGCGGCTTATTATACGCTCGAGCGGAGTTTGGTTTTGGGTTGTCTGCTCGAGCGGGCCTTCTTGTGCTTGAGTGGGGTTTACACTCTTCCAGTATTTTGTGTCCCTGCAAACTTCTGCAGGTGTGTTTTCGGCGCTCGAGCGGGTTGCGCTCGAGCGGGCTTGTTGGCGCTCGAGCGAGTAATACATTGTTGGTGTAAGTTCTGGGAGGGGGAAATCCACGCTCGAGCGGACTGGTTTTCACGCTCGAGCGGATGTACTTTATTCTTGTGTCTTGGCGCTCGAGCGGTATTTATTGCGCTCGAGCGGACCTAGTTATTTGTTCTTTACGCTCGAGCGTTGTGTTCTCCGCTTGAGCGGGAATGTCGTATATCAGTTGACAGTTGGGCATTTTGAAATCACCTTTTACATCTTCTCTCTCTCTCTCTTACTTTCCCAAAAGCATTTTTGAGAGCCTCTCTCTCTAGAAACTCCCTTCTCTCTAGGGTTTGATCTAGCTAGGGTGTTCTCATCACCTTTGGTCTTTACAAAAGTTGGGTTGATCGTCGAGGGCTTTACTTTGATCCGAAAATTTTGAGTTTTGGAGCACGTTGAGTTTCGTCATCTTCTTTCCTTGAGCCCCGAATTTGAGGTAGGGATATCCTACTCCTCCTTATGGATTTTGTCTTTGAATTTTAGCATTTCGATATATTGGGTGTTGTTGGGTAATTTTGAGAAAGTTTGGGGTCTTTGTGTAATTTTACAAAAGTTGGGGTTTTTATTATATAAACCTATATGCCTTGATGGAAATGGAACCTTAGGGTTGTTTTGTGAATTATGGCTATTTGCCCTAATTGGTTTAATTAATTAATGTATATAATTAATTGGAGAAAATGAGGAATTGAATTGAGAATGTTGAAATTGGGAATGTGTGGGACTAAAGGGGGTAGTTGAATCATTTATTGCTCACCTAGTTAAAATGTTGATATATTATCTATTTGTGCATTTATTTCCTGTTTAGAAATAATTGCTTTGGACTACTGGTGGAGGGTAGTATTGATTGTTGTAGACAATGCATGATGATTAGGTAAACTAAAACTAATCAATTGGGTGTGTCATAGAGTATGATGGTGGATAGAATACATGAACTTCATGTATTGATAGATTGTGCATATGACCAATGTGTTTATGTGAATTATGTGTAGACGGTTGATAGAATGCGTTAACATTATGTACTGATTGATTGCGTATATGATTCTGTGTTTATATGCATTGCTTGTGTATGGGAGGAGATGGGGGATGTACTCCACGGTTTAGGGGAAGATGGGGGATGTACCTGTAAACCGGTTAATGGTTATGGGAAGATGGGGGATGGACCCAGGGTTGCAGCTCATATGCTCTCCCATTGAAGTGTTGATATAGCTCATATGCTTATCTATTGGAATATTGATATAGCTCATATGCTTATCTGTTGTAGTAGTGATATAGCTCATATGCTTATCTATTGAAAAGTTTGTTCGATTTGATATAGCACCAAAATGTATATCATCATCGTTTGTGAAGCATGGAAGTGGGTTATGTGCTATTGATACAACACCAAAATGTGTATCCACCTTGAATTTTCGAAAGTGTTCTAGTGATGGATTATAATCTCATCAAAGGTTTTGGCCAGAGTACTGAGCCTTGTTTTCAAACTCAATTTTGAATAAGAAATGGAAAGGGAATTGTAACATAGACTTGATTGTCATGGAATTGTAATAAGATGTAAATGGATGTGTGAGTGTTAACCATGTATCAATTGCTAATCTTTTAGTCATTGTTCATAGTTAGTTTAGTATATTTCTACTGGGCTGTGGCTCACCCTATATGGGACATCATTTTCAGGTACATGAAGCATGCCACCTCCAAGGACATCGCTTGGGAGGCTAGAGGCAGGCAGACGTTTGTGGTTTTGGTTATCTTTTGTTGTATTACATGTAATTTCAAGCCAAGGGCTTAATGTGTATTTGAGTTAGTACTCTCTCTTTGTAATCAAGCGTTAGCTTGGAAAGCTGTAAGCCCATAGGGCATTTGATTCTGTTGTTAACATGTAATGTTTCTTGTAAAGAATTACTCTGTGAAATAGAGTGATGTTTGTCTCTTATAGCAATGTATGTCTAAATTGATGGGTTTAACGTTATTATTTTGAGGGCGTTACAAATTTGGGGCATTACAATATATTTAAAAGATTAAATATAAATATATTGTGATTGGATTAAGATGAAAATGCAAAAATTAATTATGTATAGTATTGCTTTTTTTTTTTTTTTAAAATATTCTTTTTGAATTATTCATACATATTGTATATAGGTATATAAAATTTAAATTAAATATAAATGTTTTGTA
This sequence comes from Camellia lanceoleosa, assembly GCA_025200525.1. Taxonomy (NCBI): domain Eukaryota; kingdom Viridiplantae; phylum Streptophyta; class Magnoliopsida; order Ericales; family Theaceae; genus Camellia; species Camellia lanceoleosa. The sequence continues at coordinate 94,622,377 of CM045772.1, read as the reverse complement.
ACAAATAATTTCATGTTAAATAACAAATTAATTATAAATTAATATTAAGACATCAATAAGAGAAAAAAAATATATAAAATATAAAAAATTTAATTTGATCCGTGAGATGAATATAATTAAGCACATCCTGTCTTATTTATTTATTTATTTAATGCCCCCAAAATACATACATCCGATAAATCCAATTTAACTTATAACATGATCTAATTCTCAATTATTCCATCATTAATATGAGAGAGAGAATAACAAATATTGCATTCATTAATGTAAGGACCAAAAACCCTGTTCTTTTCTATTCATGACTTTCTAGTAAGATTCATAAAATAAATCACATGCATTCATACATTCACCATTTCTAAAATATGAATCTATGACATGTGATGATAGAAATTTAAAGCAAGCTAAGTACCAACTAATGTCCTATTGGCTACAAGTTCCAAGGCCTTACCCGGTTACACAAAAGTGGTGTTCACACCCAAACACGAATAGCCCTTGGCTTATAAAAATAAAACAAGTAAAAACCGAGCTTCGTGCTCCAAAAGTTCCTTCTTGCCTTTACTTTGGCAAAGGCATATCGCAATCACTTGAAAATGGTTTCCACTAAGGAATGAGCATAAAGCTCAGCAAAGATAATCTAAATAAAGTGTATGCAGTTTAACAATATCATGAGGTGTAATGCATGTGAGATGCCAATGTCAAAAATATAGGTTTTCTCATTTTGAAATTCTCATGCCATGCACTTGTTCAAAAACATAACCAATTAATCATCCATTTGATAGAACAAGGAGGGGGGGGGGGGGGTAATGTAACAACCCTCACTTTGATTAAGCCATACTTGCATACATTCATATGTAATCTTGTCTTGTTATGTCTATAAATCTTGTTATCTTGCTTTGTCTTATTTGACTTGAATTACTTGCTTGATCTTGTACCTTGCTTGGTGTGTAGCCGAGGTCAGCTTAGCATAGTTCGCCTTTGAACCTTTGCATTTAGAACAGTTTTGGAACCTTGGCCGACCTCTAGTTTCACGACGGCAGGTTTGCCGAGATGTCACCCTTGGGTCAAGTGTTGAGTCGAGGTCGATGTTTTGTGCTTAGTAATCTTTGTCCTTGGGCAGGTATGGCCTAGGCCGAGATGTGGCGCACCCAGGCCAAGGTGTGGCACAGCTCAGTCAAGTGCTGACCTCCCTAGCCAATGTCTTTATTGACCTGTTGCCGGAGTTTTGACTTTAGCCGATGTCCTTGCTCGCCGACGTGTTTTGCTACCAAGCTTGTTGTGTACGCTTTGTCAGGGACTTGTCTAATCAATCAGTCACCTTTTTGAACTGAACCAACCCGGTAGTGCCACGTGTCCGAGCTGTGGGTTAAGACACCCGACAGACTTAGAAACATATCATTTTGGTCTCAAATCTTTGTTTTTAGAGAGAGAAGCTCTCAAGGGGGAAGGAAGAACTTTAGAGAGAGAGAGGTGACTTTCGAGCTTGGTCTTGGTTGATCGAACCGTTAGATTTGAGATCGGAGGTGAGAACCTTGATCTGCTTCGGTTATTCTTATTGATTGTCAAGCTGCATTGCATGATTGGGTTTGTTTTGCATGCCATGCATGGATTTGGAGTTGGTTTTTGAAGAGAGAGTTAGTACTCATGCATTCTTGATGAAAGTTGCACTTTGATCTAAAAGTTTATGGCAAGAGCAATGTTATTGTGTTGTTCTTGCATGTTCTTCTTGGTTGGGTACCTAAGTCCACGTTTTTGAACTCTTAGCATGAAAACCTCAGATTTCGTATAAACAAGTTAAGATTTCAGCATGCATGATCTTGATGTTCTTGATGATCTTGTTCTTCTTGTTCTTTGAAAGGAAACCCAAGTTTCCTGGCTTTGTTTTGATTGTGGCCGTCAGGCCCACACCTCGGCGGGGAGGTGCGGGACCTCGGCAAGACCTGGATGGTACCCAGTGTGTTCCCACGAGATGGGAAACAGAGTTTGGATTTAGCATGTCTTGTCTTGTTATTGATTTAGACTCGGTGAGAGTGCCGAGATCATTGTGCGCTTGTAAAGCTTGTTTTAAGAATGTGATTTGCCCTGTGACTTGTCAGGACCTTGATCTTTGCTTGAGCCTACACCTGAAGACCGAGGTGAGTGGTGCTTTTAATAAAGCTATGTTAAACCGTTTTGATAAATCTTGTCTTGCTTTGTTTTGATGAAAGTATTTGTTAAGCATGAATGTTTAGCCTAATGCGATGTATCATTGTGAGCTTTGTCTTGATGCTATCTTGAGAAGTCCCTTGGCTGGAGGACTATAAACTTTTGCAGCACTAAGTGTAAAAGTCCCTTAGCTGGAGGACTATAAACTTTCGCAGCATTACGGATTAAAAGGATACGGTCCTTTCTTGAACACAAGTCCCTTAGCTGGAGGACTCTAAACTTCATGACATCAATTGTCAAAAGGGCTACAGCCTAAGTGACACGATCTCTTGCATAAAAAGGATACGGTCCTTTCCTGAAGAAGCCATTGTGTTAAAAAGGGCTACGGGCCTAAGTAACACAAGTCCCTTAGCTGGAGGACTATAAACTTTTGCAGCACTAAGTGTGAAAGTCCCTTAGCTGGAGGACTCTAAACTTTCGCAGCATCATTTTGTTTAGAACGATTACGGATCGTACAAATCTTGGTTTTGCCACAAATGGGCTAATACACGTACTAATTGTTTGGAAAGCTTTTGTCCTTGGTTGCCGATGTCATGAGCATCCCTTGAAACTTGTAAGGTTTGATAGATGAATACGGTTCATCCCTTGACTTGGTAATAGTTTATTGTGCTTTGCTTGAAAGGATCTCGGCTAATGTTTGTATGGTTCTGAAATGCTTGTTTTGTACAGACTTCGGCTATATTCATGCAAAACCTTTATTATTAGTATCATTCACTGAGTTTCCATACTCACCCTCTATATATATATGTAGGTGATGAGCAGGACGGCGGTGACGCCTAGATGTGTTTGCGAGATTATTTTTGGATTCTTGATTACGTCGGCCTTGTTTTGTATTCTTGTCGGCAATGCTGTTTCTACTCCGGCATTTTGTGTTTACGTCGGCATTTTGTATTCACCTCGGCAGATCATGAAAATCATGCTTCTTGGCTTGTATTCATTACATTCTTGTACTTGTCGGCTTAGAAGCCTTTTGATCAAGATGTGAATTGTATTTTGTTATTTTTGGACTGGTTGTAAGATCATAATGTATATGTCTGCTCATTTGATCTACGCACAGCTCTTATGGACCCTTTATATTTTGATTTATTGCTTCCGCATTTGTAAGCCCCCTATGTGTACTCTGTTGTGTGTGAAATTTTGTTAAGGTGGCCTTCGGTAACCACGGGTTACTGGCCATCACGGCACCATCCTACTAGGGGCGGGTTGGGGTCGTGACAGGTAAATACGACATTGGTAATCTCTAGGCTGGTGTTTGCAAGTGGGCATAACTAGCACTACCAATCTTTACTTTACTGGCTTCTAATTGGAAGGCACGTGGTACCTACTCTGCTCGTGTTTTCGGTCTTTCACCCTAGACACTAAGGCCAACTTAAACAATATCAATCTACACCTCCTATCTGGACTTACCAAACGTATTTGTCACGCCCCAATTTTTATTACTCGGAATCCATTACAAATTTTTTTAAGTTAAATCAATTTCAGAGATAACATACGGAGCATCCTTACATCACGAGGAGGAATAAATCAAATTCTCTAATTCGAACATAAAATGAATGCAATAGGAGTATATCTAAATAGATTGCCCGAAGGCTCACATCTTAAAAAGTACAAAGAGGGTTTAATCCTATTACGTCAATGGCATTCCGCCCACAAATAAAAGACCCCACCGCCCACAAATAAAAGGCTCCATGGCCAACAGATAAAGAAGATCCATGACCTTGAAACACTTCTTGATGTTCACTTGAAAAAGGATTAGCAACGTGGGATGAACATAATGTCCAGTAGGGATCTCAACGTGATCCTAGACAATAACAACTTACAGATAGCTATGATCATGAATGCTTTGTCTCATACTATATAAATAATGTGATGGTTTATACTGAAATATATATATATAAGTACTTTTCTCAAAATCATTCATTTCATTCCATAACATAAGCAATTCACCTTTCTTTGTTCTTATTACCTTTTCACCAAAATTTATATGCCAATAACAAATTTTTGAAAGAAAGAATTTCACCAAAACCTTTTACACTTTCTCTCATTTTCCAGACTTACACCTGATTTGACTTTTCAAAACATGTTTACAAGTATCCGATATCCTTCACATTTCTTACTATCTCAAAATAGTACTTACGCCCGTTCCAACACATTCATACTGATACATGTATACCTTAGTACAAAAGGAAACAACAAGCAACCAATGACTATTTACTCAACAAATCAGGCAACTCGGCCTTCTCGAAACATAACCATCACAACCCGCAATGAAATGCCAATTTACCAGACACCAGCTGGAAGGTAATGGTACCTCTGCCAATTCTCCAAGCGCTAGCTGGAAAGTATGGTACCTCTCATTCTCAGCGCAATACACATTTTCCAACCATCACTTTATACAACAAGTATAATTAACTCGAGTGCACTACATTCACATAATCATTTCAACATCATAATGTCATCTTTCACCAATGACCCAGGACAAAACCTCTAAACAAAATGTATTCAATACATGTAATACAATCATCCAATTTTCATGAGGCATTCGGTCTAACAACACAATAATGTTCTAAGGTTTTCAACTTTCACCAAGGTTCTTACTTAATTTGCAAAAGAGTTATAATTACCCCTACCTTTCCAAGGTTAATTTCCACAATTCCCAATTTACAAGACACCAACTATACCTTCAACAAAACTCAATTTACTTCATTTAAAAAAAAAAAAAAAAAAATCCAATCATGGATGACAAAGTTATAATTCACTCAATATCTACTTAACGAAAGTGTAACCCAATAATTCTAATCTCATGGTAAAATCCCCTTTTTAACAATTAACAAACTATCAATTTGTTATATTTAACTATAATCAACCCAACACTAAGGCCTCGTTTGGGAACATACTTTTTTAGTAACTTTTTTAGTTTTTTGGCTAAAATATGACATTTTGATTTTTTATGAAAAGATGTGCAAAAAATAGAGAGAAAATTGATCATTGACTTTTTTGTATAAGTTATTGACTTTTTATTTTTTTAATGACTTTTTGACTTTTAGGCTAAAAAGTGATGTTGCCAAACGAGGCTTAAGTTAATGCTAAAATCATAAGACCCAATTTAATCTCAAATCCATTACCAAATTATTAATCAAATTCCTTAATTCATAACATGATTATTTCACAATTTCAACCCTTTTTATCTATTAGGCATTAAATAAAAAGAAAATTTAGGGCTTCACATCTTTCTCAACATAAACATGTTAGTCACTACCCAATTTTACCCAAACAATAACCAATTTCACAAAATTTCAATCTCAACTACCAAATCTTAGATCCTCCATCATGATTTTTTTTTTAAAAAAAATCCATAACAACATGGTTTTTATGCAATAAAAACTTATCACATGTCTATCTGTAACGCCCTCAAAATAATAACATTAAACCCATCAATTTAGACATGCATTGATATGAGAGACAAACATCATTCTATTCTACAGAGTAACTCTTTACAAGAAGCATTACATGTTACCAACTGAATCAAATGCCCTATGGGCTTACAGCTTTCCAAGCTAACACTTGGTTACAAAGAGGAGAGTACTAACTCAAATACACATTAAGCCCTTGGCTTGAAATTACATGTAATACAACAAAGGATAACCAAAACCACAAACGTCTGCCTGCCTCTAGCCTCCCAAGCGATGTCCTTGGAGGTGGCATGCTTCATGTACCTGAAAATGGTGTCCCGTATAGGGTGAGCCACAGCCCAGTAGAAATACACTAAACCAACTATGAACAATGACTAAAAGATTAGTAGTTAATAGATGGTCAACCCTTATACATTCATTTACACCTTATTACAATTCCATGACAATCAAGTCTATGTTACAATTCACTTTCCATTTCTTATTCAACATTGAATTTGAAAACAAGGCTCAGTACTCTGGTCAAAACCTTTGATGAGATTATAGTTCATCACTAGAACACTTTCGAAAATTTAAGGTGGATACACATTTTGGTGTTGTATCAATAGCACATAAACCACTTTGATACTTCACAAACGATGATGATATACATTTTAGTGCTATATCAAATCAAACAAACTTTTCAATAGATAAGCATATGAGCTATATCACTACTACAACAGATAAGCATATGAGCTATATCAACATTCCAATAGATAAGCGTATGAGCTATATCAACACTTCAACAGATAAGCATATGAGCTGTATCACTACTACAATAGGAGAGCATATGAGCTGCATCCCTGGGTCCATCCCCCATCTTCCCATAACCATTAACCGGTTTAGAGGTACATCCCCATCTCTCCCTAAACCGTGGAGTACATCCCCCATCTCCTCTCATACACAAGCAATGCATATAAACAAAGAATCATATACGCAATCAATCAATACATAAAATTAATGTATTCTATCCACCGTCCACACATAATGCATATAAACACATTGGTTGTGTGCATAATCCATCAATACATAAAGTTAATATATTCTATCAACCGTCATACTCTATGACACATCCAATTGATTAGTTTTAGTTTTCCTAATCATCATGCATTGTCTACAACAATCAAAACTACCCTCCACCGGTAGCCCAAGCAATTATTTCTAAACAGAAAATAAATGCACAAATGGATAATATATCAACATTTCAACTAGATGAGCAATAAATGATTCAACTACACCCTTTAGTGCCATACATTTCCAATTTCAACATTCTCAATTCAATTCCTCATTTTCTTTAATTAATCATACACATTAATTAATTAAACCAATTAGGGCAAATAGTCATAATTCACAAAACAACCCTAAGGCTCCATTTCCATCAATGTTCCAACATTAATCTCATTTCTCTATGCCTAACTTGCATATAGGTTTATATAATTAAAACCCTAACTTTTGTAGAATTACACAAAGGCCCATACTTTCTCAAAAATTACCCAACAACCCCCAACATATCAAAATGCTAAAATTCAAAGACAAAGCTCATAAGATGGAGTAGGTTATCCCTACCTCGAAGTTTGAGCTCCAACGGAGATGAAGACCAAGACCTAACGTGCTCCAAACCTCAACTTTTTCAGATTAAAACAAAGATCCCGACACCCTCTATCTTTTTAACAATGGATTTAGGATAGATTCACACTACAGAGAGATGAAATCCTAGAGAGAAGATAAGTTTAGAGAGAGAGAGAGAGAGTCGGCTGCTAGGGTTTCAAAAAGAAAGAGATGAAAAAGTGATGTTTAAAATCTCTGCTGCCTGCTGATATAAAATAGGCTCGCTCGAGCGAAGACTTGGTCGCTTGAGCGACCAGACACAGAAAACCTCACTCGAGCCAATAACCCAGAACCTCGCTCGAGCGACATACTGCTCGCTCGAGCCAACAACTCGATCCTACAGGTCTGCAACTAGACTCACGCTCGAGCGAAGGGACGCTCGCTCGAGTGAAGAACAACCAGATCGCTCGAGCGAAGGAAAGCTCGCTCGAGCCAAGAAATGCAACTCTCAGTTCCAAAACCAGATGCAATCTCTCGCTCGAGCGAAGCCACTCTGGCTCGAGCCACAAGACACAAAACTCCACTCTCGCTCGAACGACCAAACCATGGCTCGAGTGAACGACCAATTGCTCGCTCGAGCGAAGGTCCAAAATTCTGGACAGCAACCTAAGGCTCTCAAACACAACCAACTTGAAACAAACCTGCCCAACGCATCCTATAATTCAAATACAAAGTATGAAAGGGTGTAAACTAGAAATGAACAACTGCTAACATCTACGGAACCAAGTCCAGATCACTGTACAACAAGGGTTAAAACCCGGGATCGCTATACTATCTATTGATGAGGTATTTAAAAAGATCAAATAAATCCCTACCTCAAAGAGAGAAGAAGAGAAAAGCCCAAAAATCAACTTCGCCGGAATTCGATCTCCACCGGTCAAAACAAAGCTCTCAGTATGCTCATTGTTTTGGTATAAGGAACTACTACCAAAATCCCAATGAATTCTTGAGATCAAAAGAAAATGCTAAGTTTTGAGGATTTAGGTAGAGAGAGATGAGAGAAAAAGAGAGAAATATTGTAGAGATATATATATATATATAATTAGAAATGAGTGAAAAGGAGGCAACATGTGCAATGCATAGCTGAAATGCACGAAAAATGAGACTGAACACGCGTCTAGCCGCACGTGCGGCGCCCTCTCACGCACGTGCGGAGCAGCCTCTTGCACGTGTGCCTCTCACCCCCGCACGTGCAGTCTCTTCTGCACCTCCTCTCCCATACCTGTATATAATGCAGTGTTGCACATAGCCTTTCCTTCTTTCCCGCACGTGCGGCCCCTCTCCCAAACGTGCAGCCCTAGCCCTCCAGCCCCAAAGATCTTCAACTAAACTCTTGATACTCTGAACCCGACCTCGCACCCTTCGAAACAAGAGAAAACTCGGAATTGAAACAAACAATAACGAAAATTTTGAGAAGTTTTCAAAAGTAATAAGCTCAACCATTGACAAAACCACACTTTAAAACCTGACATTTTAACGAAAATAAATCTAACATAACTCAAGAGAACAAGGCAACTTACGTACCGGTCATCACAACATTTACCTCATAAGTCAATACATTTCAAATATTCTCAATGAATCAATTTGAAAATTAATTTCTCAAATCCAATGTGGGATTTAAATCATGAGAATATGCAATGCTCAATGCCATGCATGAATTTGCAAATAATTCAATTTACCTAATTCACATTGCAATTTCTACCACAATCAATACAACCTTCCACTGATTTCCCAAACAATTATCTTTATACAAAATATAAATTTTAAGAGATAAATATAACTCATAATCTTATATCTTCAATAATTTCAACATAGGAGTAACAATCACATGTTCAATCTCCTGTTTTTCAACTCAATCAAGAATCATAATATTCTTTCAAAAATTTCATCAATTTCCTATTTTTATTCAAACTCAAGGATTCACCAAAAATTTTCATAATGCTAAAAATAACATATGTTTCTTTCAACATTTCTCAATACCTCATTATGATCAATATTTTGCATCTTTCTCAAGAGTTCAATATTTTCAAATTAAATAATTTCTAAAAGGAATCTCAATAGTTTCCAATATTCTCAATAACATTCTCGTCAATCTCATCCCTTTGAACATCCACTTACATATTCTCATTTGTTCAATAAACCCATGCTTTCAACATTTCAAGTTCCTAGGGTTTGATCAACATTTGGGGATTTCTCATTTTAAAGATAAATTTCTCAAATTCTTGGGTCCCAACAACCACATTTAACAAGTTGAAAACTTCCAAAAAAAATATTTGAGAATCTTCCCCTTTTTATACATTAAATATATTTTTAATAAAAACCCTAATCTCTTCAAGTGTTATATTATCAAAATAACACATAATAAAGCTAAAACACATACACATGGTTTAGAAAATCCCTACCTCAATAGCTAGAAGAGGAAACAAGCAAAAATCTCAAATTTTGACTTTGTCGAATTTTGATCTCCACCAGTCAAAATGTTGTTTTCACCAAGCTCTTTACTTTGGCCTCAAGAACTAGGGTCTAAAACTTAATTGATTTTGGTGGATCAAAGGTTTTACATGATAAATGTAAAAGAGAAGAAAAAAGAAATCTAAGACAGAGAGAGAGACCTGAGAGCCGAGAGAGAGAGAGAGAGAGAGAGAGAGAGAGAGAGAGGAGAGATGATGCTGCTCAAGAACAAAAAAAAAAAAAAAAGAAAAAGAATGAAGTGAAAAGAGGAGCGGGAATGCGTAGCACCCCACATGGGTTTTCCCTTTGCCAAAAATTAATTTTTTTTTAAAAAATTTTATTATCGTTTTATACACATTCATATATATATATATATATATAAAATGAAAGGTGCATTATAATTACATCATAAAATTTTGTTACATAATTTATAAAATGTTATAATTTTTTTTTGCCTCACCACAAAATATACCTCATTTGATGTTGCACACCATAAATATTTGCAACTCTCTCGTGGTAGTAAAATAAATAATAATTGTCACATCCCGTATTTTATTACTCGGATAACAGTACCAATATTCATTAATTAAGTTCATTTACAAATGTCAATTTATCCTTTGATGAAATGATGAATAATTAAATATACATGTTCCCTCTTGTGATACAATAATGTCATTTACATACAAATAAAAGAAATGCCCTGAGACTTAAAATAAATAAGAGAACATTGCCCTTTACGAAGTATAGAACTCAACCAAATAAACAATTAAAAAAAAGCACCACAACTCATCACCACTTTATAACCATGCCAAGTTGTTTGATCATCAAATCTGAAAACATTCCCTGTACACATGTACAGGTAAGGGGTGAGCAACCACTAGCTCACCAAACAACCTCATATTATAACATTAGAAGATATGCGGGTACCATATATATATATGATTTTATTACATAATTTCTTAAATCCAATTTATTTAATTAACCACAACAAGTTAACTTAAATAAATAAATATGCACCAACAGCCACAGAACATCCCTTTCAATTTATTCAATTATCCCTTTGTCAATTGAATCAAATAATTAAACAAATTTATAATGACATCTAACAAAGCATTAAATATATTTTATTTAATCTTATGAGATGAATCCATATGCCATGTCATGCTCAAAATATTGTTCTCATCTTTTGAAAATCTTGTGCACAATGCAAATTTGAAAACACATTAATCCAACAATTACAACATATCTTCAAGGTGGTAAATACGACTCAGGTAATGCCTAGGCTATTGTCTGCAAGTAGGCATATCGAGTACTACCAAATCCCCACTTTACCAGTCTCTCACCGAAAGGCACGTGATACCTCATCCGCGCATGTTTTTGATCTTTCACTATGGATACTGAAGCCAAGTTAACCAATACCAACTATACCCCATGTCCGGACTTATCAACGTATTTACCCAAAACAAAACAATAGATCTTGTTTCACAAAACAACTTCTCTTTTAAAACCATAACCTTCCAATGCAAGGTAAAAAATCAATTTCAGTGGTGGTTCAATAAAATGATAATGCAAAATGTACAATCATTCATATGATTCCATTTTCAATTTCCTCCACACAATTCTCCATTGTGATAAATTTTCATATCTCTATCAATGTAATATCATGATACAATCTGAAGAGATAACATAATAATGTCAACGTTTATGTATTTACAGCATGTAAATCAACAACTTCTAACTTAGTCTTTTAAAGACAATTCAACAATATTCTTTATATACAAAAAACTTCCAAAGTCAAACATTTTCTTACCTTTCCGAGGATCTCCTCATTTAAATACCAACATGGTACTTCTCTACCGGTTACCAAAGCCAAAACTTCTAAACAATAGGTTCATCAATCAATTTCTAACTCACATACTTTATCAATGAAATGTAATCACAATCTTTCCAAAATTCATCACCACCCCAAACATTAAATAAAATCAAATTCCCATTTTTCTCATGCAAGTAAAATCTCGAGATCTTCAAGTTAAATTATAATTCATAATAAGCATAAGTGAATATTCTTACACTTAATCAATTATATCAAAATTTTCTCTTGACTATAATTATAAAATATAAACGAGTATTCACTTTCCAATTATCAACATCAACCCCATCAAATTAAACCAAGGAAAATAATAAATAACTAAAAGTTTTGGTAACTCATTCTTCTTTTTATCCAATTCATCCATTTGCCCCAAACGAGCTAAAATCACATTCTTTTCTTTTCTTGTCAAAAAAATGCCAAACAACTCAAATATCTCATAAGAATTTTGAAGTACGAAATTATTATTATAACATTACTCAACTAGTAAAACTAGGAACACAAATCACCTCAACTTAACTAATAATCTTAGTTCAACTTTGTTTCATATCAAACAACTTCATCTCACTTATTTTCTCCAAAATCTCATACTTATGAAATACTAACATTTCCATCCTACTATATTAAAAATTATGGTATAATCTGAATAACACACTTTTATCCATAAAGGATATAAACTTTTAACCAAACTATTTTAATCCACTAAAGTAGTAATTTTATTATATTCACATTTTTCCAAAAGAAATAATACCAAACATAACTTCACATGCCTCATCTCTCAAATACACCCACATTTCATGCCTAGCCAATTTTTCCCAAATCTTTACAAACAACAAATTCTCAACTTTTCTAAAACTCATAAATCAACATTCACATAACATCATGAATATAACACCTTTAGAGTCTTAAATTCCAATATCACTTTATATTTCCAACTTAGCAATTTACACAATATTCATCAATATTAATTTATTTTTCTCAAAAATAAATTCCAAAATCAAAGATGAAAAAATTCAACTTTATATTTCTCAAAATAAATTTTCTAATTATAATATGATGTGGATACAACCAACACAACTATTAAAATTTAAATTTCGATTTTTTGGCAAAAATTTATCAACACAAGGTGATTTCAATCTCAAAACACCAATATTCTTAACATTTCAACATAATTTTTTCTTCCAAAAATTACCAAACAAAATTTGAGAAATATATATATGCAATACCTCCTATAATGATATATTTTCTCAAAATAATCCTAACATAACTTTAAAGTAATAATATGAAGAAAGTCTTTACCTTATATAATGAAGAGGAGCAAAACCGAAAGGCAAACCTTGCCCCGATCAAGAATTTGAAACCACCATTGCAAAGAGCACGACGAGCTCTCCAACTTTCATTTACAAAATTTTTACAAAATCTCACTTTAAGGACTCCCATTTGGAACTCAAAGGTTGAGCCAACAATGAAAAAATAGAGAGAGAGAGAGAGAGAGAGAGAGAGAGAGAGAGAGAGAGAGAGGGGAACCCTCTATCAAAAAAAAAATTGAAATGAAAGGGAAGGGCAGGACAAGAAAGAGGCAGAGGGTGGTTACAGGCCACCTGGGTTGCCTTCCCAACACTCCTTATTCAATCCAACATAAAAAATTAATATAAATAAAATATATTATAAAATATCTCAAAATTTTGTAAGATAAATTATAAGAATAATATAATTTTTCTCATTACAAAATATAACATTTTTATATACTATAAAATATAATCTTTTGCTAACTATGAAATATACACCCATTTTATTCACTGTAAGAATATATAATTTTTCACCATATGATACACACTATAAAATCAACTATCAAATATTTATTATAATCTTATAAAATAAATAATAACAATTCCCAATGTGATTACTACTAATCACATAATTAAAAGGACCAAATAGTTAAACATGAGTTATTAAACAAACTCAAATTAAATTAAATCTAAATTATGGATCTTGAATTAAATTCCCACCCATAAGCTAAACATCACCCAATTACATATCAAAGTAGACCCAACAAACTAATCTCAAGTTATAGTCCAAACACACAAAACTAATTTTCAATTTCTGCTATAAATTAAACTCAACACCAATCAGTTCGCAAATTTTCATAAAATAAATGCTCACCATTAAATTCTGAAATTTTTATCCAACATGCTAGACTCTTATAGGAACAACATAATAAAAATTTCATAATTTCTGAGATCAAAAATTATATTTAAAAAAAAATTATTATTACAAACTTGAACCATTTTCGCTTATAACTTTACACAACACTCTAATCCAATTATTACTCAATTAATTTATGCACTGCCTATTTAAAAAAATATTTTGGGTCATTACAATAAAGATAATGATAATAACAACAATAGTAATAGGTGGTTAGAAACGAGTCATAATTCAATCAATCAGATCCAAAATAAATCAAATTTAATAATCTAGAGTAAATCCCCAACTGAAATTAAAGTATAAAATAATCTAAATAGACTTCAGGTGGCCTCCACCACACACATAATTAAATATGAACCAAAATAGTTAAATAGGGGTTAATCAAATAAGTCTCAAAAATTAAATTTATGTAACGCTCCCAAAATAATCCAACATGAAATAGATACAACAACCAACATCCATGAAAGAATAAGAGCAATTCTCCAACTTTTACATCATTAATCAATAAGGTTTGAACAAAATAGCCCCACATGCGAATTATACATTCAATGGTATAGAACACATGAATCTACAGTATGTAGAACATTTAATCCCAAAAGTAATTAAAATGCCCTCAAGGCCTCACATATTCCAAGGCTTAAGCCCGGTTACACAACAATGGTCTCCCGGACCCATACATGAATAGCCCTTGGCTCACAAAAATTTACAATCACAACAAAAAGAGTCTTACACTCTCAAAAGCATACTACCACACCCTAGTTTGGCGGGTTCACCACATCTTTTCCTGCACCAACATCCCATAGGTGTGAGCACAAAGCCTAGTAGCAAATTTTTAACAAAGTATATACATTTATGCAATTCCCATGAAATGAAAATGCTCATGCCATGCTATGCCATTAAAAGGGAATCATATCTTTTTCTTTTAAAAATCGTCATGCACCAAAAGAATATGAAAGTTCCAACAGTTCAAAATGTTTTATATCAAATTCAAGGGGCGGTAAATATGACTCAGGTAATCCCTTGGTTGGTGTCTGCTAGTAGGCATAACAAGCACTACCAAAACTCTATTTTACAGGTAGCTAACCGGAAGGCACATAGTATCTACTCTGCGCGTGTTTTTGGTCTTTTACCCTAGACACTGAGGCTAACTTAATCAATGTCATCTACACCCCCTATCCGGACTTACCAATGCATTTACCCCAAACAATTCAATAAATTCTCATTTTCACAAACATCTCTTTTCAATATGAGCTTTCAATTTCTTTATTCAAGGATTTACAATGATCAATCGAAATTAAATGCCAATGCAACAACTATCAATGCAATGCACATCTTTCCAATTCTTAACATTTTCCATACACTATCCCATTAGTAGTTGTAATTTCCACTTCTCATTCCAATTGTAAGATTCACAAGATGACCATGCATCTATTTAGATTCATCAAGAATAACCACATTTTAACAACACTAAACAAAATAACTATTCCACGTATTCTCTACCATTTCTCCTTCATCAACATTATTAAGAAAGTTCCCTTTCTTCATCGCGTTTGTCACACAAGAAAACAATAATAACATTGGTAGTAATAATATTTCATGGATCCTCGACATATTCTTCAACCCCAAATTCTAGGGTTTTTTTCCAAATCAACATTCTCCCATCTTTTGAAAAGGTTCCTCCCCAAAACATCACCTCTCTTACCATGTGATTTAAAACCCTCAAGAAAATAGTTTAGAGAGAGAGAGAGAGAGAGAGATTAAACCCACTTTTAAAACCCCCAACATTTATGAGACAAAACCAAACTTTCAATATCATTAAAGAAACTGTTAAATCAACAAAATCTAGCATAAATGTATATATAACTCAAAGAAAATTTCCCTACCTCAAGCTTGTTGATGAAAGATGAGATGAAAACCCTAAAAAAATGAGGGTGTTGAAATAGGATCTCCACCACTCCAAAGGTAGCCCTTGGTTAGCTCTTCAAGCTTTAAGAAGAATTTGGTTCACAATCCCAATGGATTGAGAAGGATCAATTGGTTGATGTGCTAGATGAGGGTTTTTAGAAAGAAGTGAGAGAATATGGTATTTTTAGAGAGAGAGACATAAGAGAAATATGAGATATTCCCAGCCAAAAAGAGAAAAAGAAATAGAGCCGTCGGATCTGGGCTTTTCTTGCACGTGCGGAGCCCACTCTTACATGTACGGCGTGTACCTCCAGCACGTGCGGCTCTAACCCCCGCACGTGCGGCACCTCCCCGCACCTCATTCCCGCACCTGCATTTATTCCAATATGCAGCCCAAGCGTCCCCTGTTTCCCGCACGTGTGGCCTGGCCTCCTGCACATGCGGCTCCCATCCCGCACGTGTGGCCCTGCTTCCCAGCCCAAAATTTTCCAGTTAGGTTCGAAGCCCCTCCAGATCCAATCTCGTACCTTCCAGAACAAATGAAATTTCGGAAAGAAAGCAAATAAAAACCAAACTTTTAACAAGAGTTTTCAAAAATACGAATCCACACAACTAAGGAAAAGTGAGGCGATTCACGAATCTAGTCATCACAATGTATATCTCATTTAATACTCAAGAGTTAAGAATAATTAAAACTCAAAAAAATTTGCCATATAGGCCTTACGAAGTCGAAATCAACAAGTAAGATAATTTGTTTTTACCAATTTAAATAGAATGGTCCACGATACCACAACAATAATAATAAGGGAAAAATTCAATTTGATTAAACTCGTTACAATCTTCCTTCTTTAAGGAATTTCGTCCCCGAAATTCGCCTAGATAAAAGAATAATGAGATTTGCTCTTAACGTAATCACTTGAGTCTTAAACTCTCAATAATAGTTTTCTCATTGAGACATTCCTTCAATACCTCCAAACACTTAGCAAGCTCACTCTTAAGAATTCAACCTTGTCTTGCCTCCTATTGTAAAAAGCCCCACAACCAAAATCGAAAACACTTTAAACGTAGAAGTGTAAATACAAAAATAATTCGTCATGGATGGTGCTACTACTTATAACTTAAATCAAATAAGAATGGCGAACAGTCTAATCTAATCGGCTCTACAACCTTGATAACATCTCGTTCTATATACATTCACAAAATTATTTTACCAATATGAAGTAACAAATATTTTATTTTATTTTATTTTATTTTTTCAAAAGGCTCAAAATTATATTCCTACAGCCCAAGGCTATCCATAATATTAAGATACATTGTTCTATAGAAGCCACCCCTCAACTTAAAACAATTCGTACTAGAATTTTAACCAACAATTCATAATAGGAAGGGAAAATATAGGTGACCTTTGCAACATATAAAGGGTTGATTAAAATATGACAAACTCGCAATTGAAATACAACTGTACTCACAATCTCACTTGAACTCGTTCAAACACACTCACAAAATTTTCTCACTGCACCCAACTACCTCGACAGGTCACAACAACAGAAGAATCCAACTATATTAAAGAGCACTCAGAAAAGTATTTAGACGTTACACACCATTAAATATGACCCACCACAAACAATCTTTTTCATTATCTAGTAGAACAATTTACTTGAAACCAATCCAAAGTGATTATCTCAAGACTCTTAACCAATGAGAACACCCTCCCTTTAAAGATGAAATTTAATAATACATTTTGTAATCGCAACCATCACACAACAACTAACGCATCTCAATATTAAAATGAATCCGCATTAGGTTACCCAATTTGAACAAAACTAACACAAACAATGACTTAAAATATTTCATTCCATAGGAACCTCCATTCATCCCCCAGTACAACCATATTCTTCCCTGAATTATTATACATAGAAAAATTCACAAATCACCTTAGCCCCAACTGCTTCGCCTAGAACAACAAGAAACACCGACCTTTATGAAACATAATGCAATCACGCCGAACACACTACTTGAAAATTCTAAGCCATAATTTTTAATTGACCAACCAAGCAACTTTTGCATTATTTTCATTTACCTATCCACTCTATTTCTTTCACTCAAGAAAACGACTAGTAGTTTTGATAGACTTGCCAACATCCACCCGAACAATCCTACATCAACATAGATTACCCAAACACTCACACAATGCACTTTGAGTCCACATAGAAATCATCAAGGGTAGGTACACATTCTAACCATACCAAGGTACTATAATGACCGGTACATGAGTTACCTTGTTCTCTTGAGTTATGTCAGATTTGCCTTCATTAAATTGTCGGGTTCAAAGTGTGGTCCAGTCAACAGTTGAGTTCGTTGTTTTTAAGAACTCCTCCACATAATTTTTTTTGTTCTGGTTTGTTTCAAATTCCGAGTTTTCACTTGTCCTGGAGGGTGCGAGGTCGACTCTAGAGTGTTGGGGGGGAAGGCGAGGTTTTTCCGGGCTGGAAGGCTAAGGTTGCACGTATGGGAGAGGGGCCGCAAGTGCGGGAAGCAAGGGTGAGGGCTGTGTGTACACTGCATTAAAAGCAAGTGTGGAAGTGGAGGTGCGGAGAGACCACACGTGCGGGGGTGATAGCCACACATGCAGGAGGCCGCTTCGCATATGGGGGAGAGGGCGCCGCACGTGCGGCCAGACGCGTATTCTGTCTCGTTTGTCATGCATTTCAGCTATGTAGTGCACATTTGGCCCCTTTCCTCTCAGTTTCTGATAAATCACTCTCTTTACAATATTTTCTCTCTTTTTCTCTCATCTCTTTCTACCCAAACCCTCAAAACCTTGCATTTTCTTTTGATCCCAAGAATCCATTGAGATATTGGTGCTAGTCCCTTATGCCAAAATGATGAGCGTATTGAGGGCTTCGTCTTGATCGTGGAGATCGAATTCCGGCAACGTTGATTTTTGGGCTTTTCTCCTCTTCCCTCTTGAGGTAGGGATTTCTTTGATCTTTTTCAATACCTCTCTTATAGATAGACATGTGGTATATTCTATTGCATAAAAACCATGTTGTTATGGATCTTTTTGGAAAATCATATAGGGAGATCTAAGTGTTGATTTGTAAGGTTGAGATTTAGGAAAATAGCTTGTTGTTGGGTTAATTTGGGAAAAATGGTTTAACATGTTATGGGTGGAGAAAAGTAGAACTTTAATTGTTTTGTAGTCATGCTTAATAGGTGAAAATGGTTGAAGTAGTGAGATAATCATGTCGTGAATTAAAGAATTTGATTAATGACTTGGTAATTTATTTGTGATTAATCGGGTCTTGTGATTTTTAACATTTACTTTGTGTTGGGTTGTTTATAGTTAAACATAACGAAGTGATAATTTGTTAATAGTTAAAAAAGGGATTTAACTATGAGATTAGGAATTCTAGGTAATACCCTTGTTGGGTTGAAATTGAGCTGGTTATGACTTTGTTGTTCGTGGGTTGAGTTTCTGGATTAAATGGAAGAAAGGAGTCTCATTTATTTTAAATGCATATATATATATATATATAATTGGTGTATTGTGAATTGGAAATTTTGGAAATCCAGTTTGGAAATTGACTCATTTACAATTAAGAAAGAACCTTGGTAAGAGTTAAAAACCTTGGAACATCATTGATGTTGTTGGACCAAATGCCTCGTAAGAATCGGATGATTGTATTTCGTGCATTTAATACATATTTCTTAGAGGTTTTGTCCTTGGTTATCGGTGGAGAATGACATTGGAAATGTTGAAAGGGTTATGTGTCTGTTGTACACTCGAGTATTCTATGACTGTTGTATAATGTGATGGTTAGAAAATGTGTGATGTGCTGAGAATCAAAGATACCATTACCTTCCAGCTAGCGCCTGTAGAATTGGTTGCGCTAAGAATCAGAGATACCATTACCTTCCAGCTAGCACCTGGAGAATTGGCAGAGGTACCATTACCTTCCAGCAGGTGTCAGGTAAATTGGCATTTCATTGTGGAAAGATGTATCATTAGCTTACTGTTCTTGAGGCAGGTAGAGCGAAATTGATTTATTATTATTGCTCGGTATATTTGAGTATATTGTGTGTTATCATGGTTGTGGTTTTTGAAAGGTCAAATTGCCTAAATTGCAGAAGTAGATAGTTGTTAGATGCTTATCGTGTTTCTTTTTGTACTAAAGGTATACTTGCATGGGCATTGATGTGTGGGAAGTAGACATGAGTATTGTGTTGAGATTGTAAGAAATATGAAAGTTATCGGTTACTCGTAAACATATTTTTGAAAAGTCAAATCAAGTGCAAGTCTAAAAAGGGTGAGAAAGTGTAAAAGGTTTTTTTTTTTTTTTTTTTGGTAAAAGTCTTGCTTCAAGAATTTGTTATTTGTCATATAAAATTTGGTAAAATGGTGCTAAGAGGAAGGAAATACAAGTCGTCTACATTAATGAAAGAAATGAATGTTTTTGAGAAAAGTATATATGTAAACATATTTTGGTTATAATTTGTCACATTATTTATACAGTATGAGACTAAGCATTCATGATCATCGCTATCTGCAAGTTGTTATTGTTGAGGATCATGTAGAGATCCCTACTGGATTTTATATTCATCCCACGTTGTTAATCTTTTTCTAGTGTATCTCAAGAAGCATTATAAGGTCATGGATCTTCCTTAACTGTTGGCCATGGGGCCTTTTATTTGTGGGCGGAATACCATTGATGTAAAAGGGTTAAACCCTTTCTTTTACTTTATAGATGTAAGCCTGCGGGCAATTTATTTAATTGTGTACATAGTGCATTTAATTTGCGTTTCGGATGAGAGAATCTTTATTTATTCTTACACATGATGTAAAGGGTTTCCGTATGTTATCTCTGAAATTGAATAAACTTAATGAATTTGGTAATGGATTCCGAGAAATAAAAAGTAGAGCGCGACATGTACTCCCAATAAAAGTTAATTCAAAACCGCTCCCACTCTTTGAAATCAATGCTGTGACAATAGCTCTCAAGTTGCAACATGACTCCACATCACATTAATATTATGATAGTCTACGAGATTAAACCCGAATTCAACAACTCTTACTACACGAACTCATTTATCGAGAAATATTAATACCGCTCATGAGGTCAGTTAATAGAATATTCTTTCTCTCACCCTAGAAGTGTCCTGAACCAATCACAATGAGACACCTGTAAAAATTAACTCTAAAATGACCCTAAAATTTTTGAATCGTTAATAAATAGCTTAACCCTAAATTACAATAAAATCTCTCCAAACAAAATTCAATGTACATCTCTCACCTAAAGAAATAATTCTACATCTCTTATTTAGAATTCTATCTAAAATAATCCATTCATTACTTCAATCCAATCAC
The DNA here is from genome assembly GCA_025200525.1 of Camellia lanceoleosa. Taxonomy (NCBI): domain Eukaryota; kingdom Viridiplantae; phylum Streptophyta; class Magnoliopsida; order Ericales; family Theaceae; genus Camellia; species Camellia lanceoleosa. The sequence continues at coordinate 94,601,322 of CM045772.1, read as the reverse complement.
TATGAAATCTACTCTGCACCTGAAAAAAATAATTTAACTCGGGAAATAATCCACCACAGCTTACTAAAATACAAAGAAAATAAAATCTAATTCTCATAATTACTCATGTCACAAAATAACGACAACAATTACCATATCGAACTCACCACAAAAAGCCAACACAAGTCAAGATGAAATGTTACACCAACAAATACTCATAGTTGTAGTTACTTTGAAATCTTCTATGAAGTCTCTAGTTAACTCACTTCTACCCAAATTCTAAAAGATACAACCACAAGCTATAATGCCACTTATTCATTCTAAGAAATTTTCTACGTCACAACGGCCATTCCAAAGCAATTTTCAAGACTAACAAAAGAATAAAAGTATCTCATCCAATTTATTCCCTGATGAGGAATTCACCGAACAACTTCTAAGATAGCATCACTCAAAACATAATGAAATTTAATCAAAATCAAGAACCACTTCTATCAAGCAACACGAAATACCTTCCATCTAAGTCCACCACTAATCACTCAAGATCGAATGCACTCAAATTAAACCCAATGTTAACACTAGATCGACATACTAACAACATAAATTCTCACCACACTTATAACAAAATGAAGGATCAATATAAGGGGTTCACAACTCTCACACTAAGGATACAAAACAATCTTATGGCTAAAAGACAAGGGATACAAAAAAATAAGTAAATAATCTCCATTTCAGTTGCATGAAACACACCGTCCGCAAAATGCTCACGTTTACTTCTCATTTTCACAATTTCTAACCCATAAGTAAGAGTAACTACAAAAGTTAACTTCAATCACTCGTAATGGATCAAGCATAAATTTTCATGAAAATACTCAAATCACAGTCACATCAACCATCTTAAGGCACCTAATCATAATCTCCATAGAATCACAACATCCTCACAAAATCATTTCAAAAAATATTTCTAAAGACATTGGTTTGCTAACACAACCCCAAGACATCAATCACATCATATCCCTAACTACTCATCTATTGTAGTTGGATACATCAACAACCAACTGCGAGACAATTGACTCTACCAAACTCAAAAGCATTTAAACTCGACCATATATCCCAAAATGTCAATCACAAGTCACTATTATTTTTTTTCCCTACGAAAAATTCAATCAAATGGCACAACCCCAATCAAATTTAATCTCATTCCAATCTATCTCAAAATTATTTATCTCGTTCGCCCTTTAGGATTTGCAACAAAATTATGAATAAAACAACTCTCTAAGAAACACATCTCTTACTACACTATAATTTCAATCATTCTAACACCACATGCATTCCCAAACACATACAAAATGATTGGCCCAAGGCCCATCACTAACCTCACATGTAGTCAATTAAGCAAGTGAAACAACCCAACCAAAACTAACTTTGTCTATCCTAAAGAAATATAGGACTAGCTTTACATATTTCGATGTCAACACTCCAAAACATTTTATCTTAGGTTACTTTAATTATCATTAAGGTCACAGCCAAACCGTACTACTACAACAAGTTTATTCTCTAATCCACTCTACTTTCAAGATTTTTCATCTAACCCACTTCCACAAACTTGATATAAAGCTGAAAAAAATAACTAACTCCTCTTAAGAACAAACCATTCACCATGCAACATAGTCTCTACTATTTTGAGGTAACACTTACACCCACAATCACACAAGTTTTTAACCCACGTTTCAATGCTAATTACATAACATCTTGATCCATCATCTTGGCCATATTAGTCTAACCTACTCCTTTTTGTGGGGAAAAGTATCCTCCTGCATGGGAACACCTCGAGCATCCCGATGACCTTTACTACGGTCTCTTCTACTTTATGACATAATATATATAAGGGTAGAGACTAAATTAAGCTCATAATTACTCCACACTAGTTCTCACACACTATATATGGATTAAACATAAGCCTAAACATGTATCTAAATCATATGAGGAAAACTACATAAGCACATAGTCACACAGAACACATACGAGTTACTCTCCTAATATATTGATTTGTCCCACAAACATTCATAGATTTTCAAATAGAAATAGCATTGATCAGGTGCTTTTCTAAAAGGACTTCTAAGAATTTCATAGACATAAATTTTATCTCAGAAGTTTAAACCCATACCCACATAGTCACATAAACATGTTATCACAAAGCACATAAGATATACAACATCTTTGACGAGTGAAATGAACCCATTATGGTAAAAATCACTTCTCGCAAGTCACAAGTATTCAAACCTGATAGCTCTGATACCAAGTTATAAAGCCCCAAAAATACATACATCTGATAAATCTAATTTAACTTATAACTATGAGAATAATAATATTAGTATATATATTATGTGAATATTGCTTCCTATTTAGGATTGGTTTAGGTTTATTCTTGTTTCCTATTTAGGATTGGTGTTCTATATTTATTAGAATTCTATATCAGTGATGTATTCGTTTAGGATTAGGATTTAGTGTTTTATATAAGTGATGTATTCTTTGTTCAGTAAATACAATTGAATATACAAAAATTCTTCAAAATTCTTACATGGTATTAGATTTGTGTTCGAAACCCTAACCTCTTATTTCTGGTTCGCTGTTTCCCTTTCTGGTTTACGATCGACCGAAGCTCCTTGCTTCATGGGTCATATGGGTCTCTCTCACTGAAGGACTGCCCTCTGACTTGGTTTGCCTCTTCTTTCTGGTCAACCCATCTATTCGACGTGGTAGTTGTGCTTGGATTCCTTATCTGTTCGTGACTTCTTCTCTCTGACTCGCGGCTATCTCTGATCATGGTTTTTTCTGGTTTCGTTGATTCGTCCTCTCTGGTTCGCGACTTGCGTCACTCTTTGCTCATCACATCTGCTAGTTACCTTGGTGCTTCTTATTCTCTGCTTGTGACTTACGAGTGATTGATCTCTTGTTGGAGTTACGACATCAGTTCTTTGACTTTGTCTTCGTCAATTGCTGGAATTGTGACATCAGTCGCACCTGTTAGAGTCACGACTTACATCGTGACATCTCTCTCTCTCTCTCTCTCTTGTTCTAAGTTTGGTGGACCTGGTGTAGCACGTCCGGCGGAGGGACCTCGCTACTACAGTTCGGACTCCCTTTTGTTGCGGTTCTAAATCTGAACCAAAGAGTCCAAATCCGGCAAATCGTTTGAGAAAACAGATTTTTGAAAAAGTAGTGCCAAACATGGATTTGCTTTGCGGATTCTGAGTCGCCACCTAAATATTTTTTTTTTGGGAAATTTAGGAAACCCTGACTCGGTGCCGAAGGCCACATGTCCGTCATCACCAAAGTAGTCTTGGCTCGGGAGCTTGGGTACGATCGGGAAGGTCGACTATGAGCACCCCTTCGCCCGGTCCAAGACCGGCCTCTACTAATCGTGATATCCTTTTTGAAAACATTACATGCCCTTATTCCAATTATTAACCTAGAATTACTATGTTATGCCTGACAAACAAGTATAGACTAGATCGCCTAGTTTGGAAACAAACATTGCATATCCGTTTTCGTCTCGAAACACGTGTTGTTTTCTCTTGCTACTCGCAAGTAGGCTAAAATGCGGATTTCAATGTGTCGTGCCAACTCAGACAATCCAACCTCCACCCACGGGCATTCAAGCAGGTTTATCATGTAAGCACTTAGCCGCATGGTAAGCATCTTGTCATGGTAAGCATTCACCGCATGCGGTATGCTAAAGCCGTAAAACTTACATCGTACTCCGTGCCAAAACAATAAACTAGTTAGCAAAGCATGCATGACCTAGTTCATGTTAAGTGGCTAATGCAACACGCATAAATGCAATCTAGAGTAGGCTCGGCTAACCCTAAACATGGCATGTGAAATGTTTCACGCACGTGTTCAATTTGGAATTGAAAATTGCAATGCGGTTTGTATGATGTACAGAGCGGTGCATGTAAACAAATGCATGAAATGCACGCATGCGTTGCATGAGGTATGCTAAAAATAAGTATGCCCTAATCTACCATAGCGGGTAAATAAAAGGGTTAGAAAGAAATGGGGTTGGAAGACATACACCCACTCACACACACTTATTACAATTGCGCCCTCGCTCGGAGGACCAAAATAATATACACAACCAAGTAAATAATTAACTATTCTAGCTAATTAAATATTACAAATTAATTAAATTATATAATTAAACTAATTAATCTATTTAGCGATAAATGCCTCGAGAAGGAGGTGGCTGCAGCGTCTTGGGACTTCGCTTAGGAATTACCTTGCCGTCTTGAGGTTGCCTCTGTTTCCTCTGCTCTTCACTCGAGAAAATTCCCAAAACTTGAGTGCCTCGAGAACAACGAGAAGCATCATCGGCTCGCAGAGGGCCACCGGTGAGGAGAATTTCCATCGACCTTGAATTCTCTTATCGGTGCCAAAGGCGGCGATTCGGCACTAAAAGGTGCGGTCGGCACAAATGTTCTGCAAAACACACTGGCCCGACAGGCGAGAGGAACAAAAGGCAAGGCAATGCAATTCAAGGTATATATGCACCAAGCACATCCCAAATCATGCTATGAACTTAAGAGGGCATGTGCCTCGATTCCCGAACCTGTCGCGCATTTCCATGCGTGATGGCCCTAGAACCAAGAGTACAACTTTGATTTCAAATGCATGCAATGCAAACAAAGGTGCCAAACCTCTATCAAACTCACTTCAAGAGGTCCAACATGCACAATGTCAATGCAACCCTAATCATGTCATCTAGCGTGCAATATGGCAATGCAATGCAAGAATGTTGTTGTGTAAACATACAAGCATGCAAAGCAAAGTAGGAATGGACTTACACATGAATTGGACAGCTCTAAAAGGCCCAAACGATGGCCAACATGCTCGAAAATGAAGGCTAGAATGCACACACACATGCATACAATTATGGTCCAACACTTAGGCATTCATAAGCAACTCTCATGCATTCTTAAAGAGGCCAAACATGGACTAATAGCATGCATTATAGCTCTGAAAATCAAGCAAAACATGTTGCCAAAACATGCAACAAAGCAAGCCAAATACACAATAAATGGCCCAAGTATTTGAAACAAGCCATGAAGGCTTAAACCAAGGCCAAACCCACCAAGCCTCACAAGGCCAAGGGGCTCAAAACAGGTCACATGCAGACCTAAACAAGGCTAGGGCACACCTAGATAGCATCTAGAAGGCTCAAAATCAAGGGCATGCACACATGCACTTTCAAAGGATGTACAACACATGTAACCAAAGCATTAAAGATGCATGCTAGGCAATCAAATAAGCATGTATGGGGGACTGAAATAGCATGGAAGATGGTCCCAACCATCAAATACAAAGCTAGAATAGCATACCACACATTCATGCTTTTAAGGCCAACAAGCCAAATACAAAGGAGCTACAGAATGCATGCTAAGAATGACCAAAATGATCATGGACAGAGCTAAAGCATGACAAAATAAGCTTATAAACTTCACAAGTCTAAGCCTAAAACATGCTAAAAACTAGGGCTAACAAGCTAGACATGTTAAGGCAATATTAAGGCATTACAAAGTAACTATGCAAATCATGCAAAGAGTACTAAAACCCACTTAAAACCAAGTTATATCATGGCAATATGAGCATGGAAAACAAGCCAAACAAGCTCAATACACACTCAAGCATAGAGCCCTTAAGGAAGCAAAATTTGTCCTTTTCAAGGACATCAAGGAGAGGTGGCCCTCTCCTTCTTGAGACTTCAAGGCATGCTCTTCACCTGAAATCCCTCAAGATTTCAATGGTGAAGAGATCCCAAGACCAAAGTCTCGGATCTCCCACAAAATGGCACAAAAAGTGGCCTTTTCAAGGCCTAAAGGTGGTCAAAGTTCCTCAAACCACCAAGCACTCTTAATATACAATAAAGAGGGTCAAAAATCAGAACTTTTATGTGCCAAACACTAAGCTCAAAAACTGTTTTAAACTAAGTAAAAACAAGTTGCAAAAATGGGGAATAAAGTGTAAGTTTCTTACCCTTGTTGACTACCTTCACAAAGGTTGATGTTGTTGCCTCCTTGAGCTCAAAAACCACCAAAAACTCCAAGAACAACTTTCTTTGGAGCTTCGGTTCCAAGAGAAAGGTGGAACACTAGGTGCTTTAGTGCAATAGTATGGACTAAACACCTAGAGTTCAAAGAAAAAGAGATACAAAGTGTATATCTAACTTAACCCTAAAACCGAGCTTTCAACTCTCTAACAATGGCTAACCTTACGAAAATTGCTAACCTTCAAGCCAAGAGGAGAGCTTCCCTCTTATAGGCCAAAAGCTTACAAGCTTGGCCACTAAGCAAGCCCATCCCTCCATACACGTGTATGGAGGAGAAACAAGTTGCAATTTGTGAGTGAGAAAATATCTCACCAAGCAAGTGCCTGATGGTCGGCGAGGCAAAATGGTCATTTCGCCCAAAAGCAGTGCCGACCGGCACAAAAAAGTGCCGACGGCACAATATAGTGCCGGTGACAACTTCTGACCAGCGGTAGCCTCGGCCCGGCCGGTGGTGTGTGGGGATGCCTCGAAGGCATTCCTGCCCCTCAAAGGCAAAACACAGTGTTTGGTGCAAAACCAAACACAAGCGGTCGGTTCGGAGGTCACGAGGCACGACGCAGCGGCGAGAACTCCGGGAACTCCAAGCGAACACACATGGATGATCACCGAGTGTCCAGCGGTGGCGTCAAGTCTTGAGGCGGTCAAAAATGGGGTGTCTCTGATTTGCCCTCTTTGTGAGAACTTCGAAAGTCATAACAATGGCGGGAGTGAATGTCAAAGCCGAGGCGACCCATTTTGACAAGGCGAAGACTTGGACAAACATGCAAAGCGCAAATGGTTGAACTCGCAAGCCTCGTATCCTCAAGGAATCAAACCGGCGTAGTTCATGCGGAGGCACACATGCCAAGGATAAGATATCGCCCGTGGCGGGGCAAAATGCTGAAAATGCAAGCCACGCATAACTACGATCATGCAAAAGGCGTAATAGAGGCACACATCGGCGGTTATAAGCTAACATGCAACAGTCTACACTACAATGTAGAAAGGATGTAAGAGAATTATGCAATTCTCGAAACGTCTCACTCGGAGAGATACAATACCTGTGCGACTCGTCCGGTTCCACCGGCGGTAAATGAGCCGTACATACAATATCGTGCCTGAAAAAAAAGCATACTTGACAGGTACAATATGATTAACAACATGCATGTCATATGCAATGTGAATCTTTGAATGGTATGCAATATATACAAAACTATGTATAGATAATGCAAATGAAAATGTAGTGCAATTAAAACTAAATGCAAACTACATGCAGGGCAATTGAATCATGATTCAATCATGAGCGGTTCGAAACCACACAAATGTCGAATAGATTGATGGAGGTAACAAGTCCGTCTCCCATAGATCGATGTCTGATCTATGAGTACTTCGCACGGACACAAGAATAAGTATTGGGTGGATTGACATAAGTGGGGTGACGACCCGCTGATGAAAGAACAATGATCCTAATGCCGGATGCAACAATTACACTACAATGTAATGGAAATGGATAAATGATACAATGGATATGGCACGCGGGCCAAACCAAATCTTGCCTAGGAAAGGCATGTACACATACAACCCATGTCTAACACAGAAGCGGTGCCGCTACCCTCAAAGCTTCGGACACAAAAGCTCGGCATTGTGTTTCAACACGAAAAATATGGGCACATACCGGACCAAGCTCAACTCGGAAAGCGCCAAGCCATAGATGGAAGGTGATGCAATGGATGCATGCAATGGAATAGATAGAATGGATATGGCACGGGCCAAACCAAATCTTGCCTAGGAAGGCATGTACACATACAACCCATGTCTAACGACAGCGGTGCCGCTACCCTCTAGGCTCGGACACAAAAGCTCGACAAGCGTAGCCGACCACGAACAACATGGGCACATACCAGACCAAGCTCGACTTGGAAAGGCGCAAGCCATAGATGGAAGGTGATGCAATGGATGCATGCAGCTACAATGCAATGGGTATTTACAGAAAATGCATGACATATGCACTATACTACAATGATGCATGACATATGCATGTTGTTTTTGTGTTGTTTTTTTTTTTTTTGTAATGCAATGCATGACACATGCAATATTTACAATGATGCATGACAATGCATGTTGATGCAATGACTATGATTGCGATTTTCCCTATCTTACCAACCGGGCGATACACTAGGTTGGTTCGATTATCGAAATTGAGGCGTGAACCGCGCCTCAACCTATGGGGCTACCATCTGATTTCAAGCCGAGGTACATCCTGGGTATTTAAACCGGACTTTAGTCTCGGAAATTCGAACCTTTGCGTTCTAGGCATAAGCCGTTCGAACTCTAGTTTTCACCGTCCCGATTGATCTTCTAGGAACTCACCGCGAGCATAGGCGGTGGCTCTACGGACCACGAAAGTCGTTGAGCGACAAAACCGAAGAATTGCACCTTGAGAGGATTTAAGGTCTCCTAGACCGGGATGCGACGTATGCATGACAATGCATGTTTTTTTGAAATCTTGGCAACGCAGCTTTGAATGCATGATAATGCAAATGGCGGGTTTAAGGTCTCATGGGACCTAGGGGGCAACCGATGAGGTGCGCTAAACAATGCGATGGAATGCATGCCAAATGCAATGAGGTGCACAACACAACGCTATGGAATGCATGCCAAATGCAATGAGGTGCTCTTGTAATGCCGGAGGTCTTACACCTCCGAGGACTTAAGGTCTCCTAGGCCGTGTGTGTTTAAGGTCTCACCAGTGGGGGCAATTGTTACCAGTATTCAAGGGCATGCGATGCAAAATGGGGCAATTGAGGCGTCGTGTCTCAAAAGATGGAAAATGGAGTGCAATGAGGTACCGTGCCTCAAAGGATGGAAAATGAAATGCAAATGAGGGTCGCTAAGCGGTAGCGATGAAATCGTGCCAAATGCAATGAGGCGACTTAACACACGAAGGTCTTGCACCTCCGAGGATTTAAGGTCTCCTAGACCGTGCGTGTTTAAGGTCTCGCCCGGACCGTGCGTGTTTCGGTCCCGGACCGGATGGGTGCATGGTTTCAAAATCTTGGCGGCAATCTTGCCGAGATGATGATACATACCAATGCATAAAGGTTTCGCACCTTGAAGGATTTAAGGTCTCCTAGACCGTGCAAAAATGATGCCTGACGTCGTGAGACACACATGCCAATGTAAATGGCGTGCATGTTGATGCAAATGAGAAATGAAATACGATGAATGCGCGTGCCCCAAAGGATGCAAGACAATGCAAAGAGGCGGCGTAAGCGGTAGCGATCATAAAATAAGCGGAAAAGTAATGCACAAGATAGTGCCTGCGCCAAAATAAGCGCGATGCGTTTAGACAATGCACATGGGGCAACTTTTGAATCTCTGTAAATGACAAAAGGATACAAAGGATACAATCTTCGCTTGAATTTGAGCATCACGCCTGATGAGGCGGTCGAAGTCAAAAGCGGAGGCGGTTGAGCATCGAGGATGCATTTTCTTGTACTTTCTTGAGCTATGAAGACCCAAAACTCATCAATTTGCCTAAAAGGGCCTTGGGAACACCACCATTTGGGTGGGGTGGTCACCCTGCCACCGGCTTCATGAAGCGATCTATCGGCACAAAACAGTGCCGGCCAAAAATAGGCGATCGCGGTTTGCCAATTTGCTTGGTCTTATAAAATAGGGTTCCCAAACCCTATTTTCTCCACTTCAAGCCGAAAATCTTTGCTCTCCCTCTCCAAAGTGTTTTCGACCCTCGATCCTCGCATTTTCTCGCGTTTCGTCATTTTTAAATCGTCCAGGTCGCGAATACCTTCGCGTTTGAACACTTTGAACCGAATATTTCTCCATTTCGGTATTCCTTTCGCTATCTTCGCCTTTTGGGACTTGTTCCCTCGATTTTCTCTTCATTCCGTGTCTTTTCATATTCGACCCTTCCGCCATTCCGACCCTCTCGGGGTTGACCTTCTCGGTTGACTTTTCGCATTCGACCGGTTTCATTTTCGATCATTTTCTCACCATCATTACCCATGGCGACGATATTCCACGTCGGGACTTCCCGGACCATGAGATGGACCGGTCGAAACTTCTCCGTTGAAGCGGCGCCCATTCGATCCGGCGACCTATCGCCACCATTCACGTGCTACCACCCGATGGACTCCGCCACTTCGCGGCCGGCGAGTTTTGGACGAGCTTACGCTTTCTGCGGCCGGCCTCCCACTGTCTGCTGGCGCCACCGAGGTAACCTTCTAGTCTTTTATTCTCCGCAATGTAGGATTTCTGTCAGCCATAGCTAAGCCCGAACCCATTGCTTGTTTAGTCTGACGTACTATGCTTGTAGTCGATTGTGAACAAACTCATAACTAACACTTTGTTTAGGACCGGCGCACATGCACACACCTTTGCACTAGTGCGAATCACGCAACACATGGCGCACATTGCGCTGCCGATTCACCGACACTGGCGCTTATTTGATTACGGCTTCGCCGCATGCTAGATTTGCACAAAACTATACCAACAGCGGACACATCACACGTTGTAGTTTACTGAAACATACCGAGACTCGGCTTCTATTTGAACGTTGAAAAGCACGCACAGCATTTCTGAGAGATCTTCATAGGAGCACTGGCGTGTCACAGACCGTAGCCCACATACTGGTAAGCTGAAACCCGATACCTGCTTGAATCTGGAAAATGTGCACACATGCACCGTATCTGCATGCGAACCTTTACAAACATACTGACACATCACAGGCCGTAGTTCACCGCAGTATACTGAAACCCGATATCTGCTTGAATCTGAAAAATGTGCACACATGCACTAAGTTTATACTGGAACATCTAAAACATACTGACGCACCATGGGTTTGTAGTTTAATATAAGCACACCGGCACCCGGTTTCTGTTTGAATTTTAAAGGCAATCTGTACGCATACTAGATTTATACCAACTGCATATTTTCATATGGCTTTGCAATTTCTTGACTACGAGTTCCCATACTCTCATGGTATGGGAACATTACCTTCGCGCTGATGCGCCATTTGCCCAGCGCCGTTAAGCGCATTGTGGATCGGGCGGCGGTACCTTCTGCGAGGACTTTCCGGACTCTCACTTGCAGACCTCTTCTTGCCGCTCTGGCGAGAGGTGGTGGGACACCACCGATTCTTTTCATCTATCGGCGGCAGGGGACATGGCGATGACCCCTTCGACTTCTCGATGCTCGCGGCATCGGGGTTGAAGTGATCCGATCCTTTGACCGAACATGGGCGAGTGGATCGCCGCCCGGGTTTATTTGCTTTCGGCGGCGCCACCGCTTGTTCGTCGGGGTTTGTCGCTATTCTGGTTTGAGGTGCGATTTGAGTCAGACCATCTTTGGTGGGCCAGCTCCGATGACCCGAGGCTCTTGAGAGGTATGCTGCGGCTTCCTCATGTTTTGCTAGGGACCACCCTATTCGCCGGCCAGGCGAACACCGTGCCTCTCTGTCTCCTCGGCCTTGGTGGGCGTCCAGCCGGATTGTCTTGATATGGTAGGGTGGTGCGGCTCTGGCCCTTCACGGCTACATGAGCTCCGTCTCCGTGGCGGTGGGCGATTGCTCGAGGGGGCTCTTGGCGGAACTGGGAGGTATGTCTTCTTCTCTGCTTTTCATTTACATTCCGTACTTTACGTACTCTGTACCTTGCACCTGCTTGTTATGCGCTTTACACTTCGTATCTTGTACACCACGGCACACACATATACACTTTACCTTGTTGTACTGCTTCTGCTTGTACACTCTGCTCAATCTGCTGCACAACACATGGCTCACTATTTACGCTTTATTACGCATTCTGCTTTATACGATAATCGTCTTGGCGTCTGTTTTGCGACTATGGGTGTATGCCTACTTCCCAGTGGAGCGATCTGGGAGGCGGAGACCCTCACAGTCCCCTTCTCTCGCCGTTCTGACAGGCGATGTGTCCGAGAGACCGGGACACGTTTAGCTTCTACCGTCGTTTCTTCGACACCATCACCCCCACTGAGGTATGTTTTACTTACAGTCCGTTTTAAGCTTCGCTTTCAAACGTACATTTCTATATCAGTAGATAATCAACTGTATTTCATTTCAGGTCGTCTGGCAGCCGTGGGCTCCACTCCCAGCGGTGATACGAGACAGGTATGCCGGCGCCACCGAGACCTCGCGCTACCGGATTCTCCTGGAGGGCCCGGTCTGTCGAACTGGTACTGGTGAGCACTTCTTGCGTCGGACCACAGGATTGCGGGCAGATAGTTCGATCCGACCTCGAGCACATGAGGGACAAGGTTTTGGTGCGGCGGATGGAGGACTACACCCTTTGGGCCGTAGATGTAGATGCCTCTGAGGCGACTAATACGAAATGCGTCCGGACCTTTTGATCGACCTCTGGCCGGGGTTCCCGGTGATCGAGAGACCTGGCGCCCGGCCAGGCGAGCAGGGAGGCGAGGCGGGGCCATCCAGAGGGCTCGAGCTTGGCGGGAGAGTGCGAGAGGGGCGAGGGCCGGGTTGGCCGCTCTACCTACTATGTTGACTTATAGAGGCGGGCGGAGACCTACCAGATCCCTTTCGCTCCTCCTCCGACTGGTCACGAGTTGGCCGGCATTCCCGAGTTGCCTCCGGTATGTATTACTTTATTTCTGCATCTTGCATTGGTTATTTCATTTCATTCAGATATCTCACAGAATACTGATGTATTTAATACTTTTTGCAGGCTTCTTCCGAGTATACCCGTCAGTCGGTGGTGGTGAATGCCTCCTGATGGGGATCTTTGCGGCGGACTCTTGGCGCTCTGGCGCCTCTGACTTGCGGTATGCTTCTTGACCACGGTCTCGAATCATACTCTATTTCGCATAATCTGCTATCTTGCCAATCGATAGGCGCTCACGGTTTTCATACATTGCACTCATACCTTGCATTCTATCTTGATAAGCGCTCACGGCATTCACACACTTTTCGGAACCTTGCATTACATCTTGATAAAGCGCTCACGGCATTCACACACTATACTCGAACCTGCATTACTGTCTTGATAAAGCGCTCACGGCATTCACACCGCTGTACTTTCGAACCTTGCATTACGCAGCGATAAAGCTGCTCACGGCATTCACACCTTGTACTTTCGGACTTGCATTACGTCTTGATAAAGCGCTCCGCAGTTTACGATGTATTTGTTCTTTGTATTTTGAGCCTCCTTTCGATCCCTCCGATGGGTGACCTTTGCTCGGTGAGCCTCCGTCTCTACCGGGATGGCGGGATCTTCCCTCGTGCAGGCGTGGTCATGTGGGGCGACTCACGAGCTCGATTCGAGCGATGGCGAGTCGGGCGGGGACTGAGTCATTTGCGGAGGAGGCAGGGGATAGCTCGGGCTCGGGCTCCGCCAGTGTGATCCGACGATGCTTTTGCTTACGCGGGGAAGAGGCGAGGTGACCCTTAGGCATGAGGCCTCTGCGATGATGATGATTTTCTTTGCTTCTTTTCCTTATTTCTTTTCTTGTACTTTTCTCTTTTTGGTAGATAGAGTCTTGTGTCTTTGCCCATGACGAGTTTTACTTTCCAAAACTATGTCGGAAAGATTATATATAAAACAAACTTTTGTCTAAAAGAGTGTTATATCTGTATGTCTGCGTATACTGCACATTTCATACTTTGCACAGCGTTGCATCATACTACACCTCAAATGTAAATGATCTTGATTTGTATCGACAATTGAGACCTTGCACTGTGATATTCAAATAACCAACCAACTAAGCAGCAAAACAGCTCAATACAAACCATTGCACAATCCGAACATATAACCCATACTCTGCTGAGGATTGGGGCTACATTCGGCCTGCGATACAATACTTGGTTGATTACGCCTGACAAACCTTAAACGAATAACCCAATCTGACAAGATGGATCACAAAATTGATACGGTTGCAGTTGAAGCACCCTCGGATGCCTCAAATCCTCCATTTTCTTTTCTTGCTTTGCACGGATGTAGAAACGGCCGGCATCACGAGCACGAGCAATTGCCTTTTGGAAGAGGATGGGTTTTCAACTTTTGGTATCGAGCCTACCACAGGACACGACGAGACAGACTCAAACGAAGAAACAAAAGGCACACGACCTAGCACAACGAGACATACTTGGAAAAGACTCAAAGCCAACAATGAGACTGACAAGTAAAAAGACACGACACACGGACGTGTTTAAAAGATAAAAGACCTCAGACTTGAGGAGCCAATTCCTCCGGGTAGGTTTCCCACCCCTCCTGATTTGTGCGACTCTCACATCACTCGACCCTCAGGCTCGGTTTTTTTTTCTCACAAAAACCCTTCTCTCACTTTTCTCTCAAGTTACTCCTCTCTATTCTTTATTCTCTCATTTTGCATCCCTCCCCGAGGTGAATAGTGAGATGAATAGGAAGTTGCGGGTTCATGCCCGACCACGACTAGCTCATGGCTATTTCTTACGGTAGATGGGGTGCCTTTCAGCAAGTGCATCTTGTGATTGGGGAAGGCAGGACACTGGCTCATGTGCCCCTAGTTAGATTATTTTGACCATTTTTTTCTTAAGCAGTTTTGATCGAGTGAGAGTTGGATAAACACACTTATTCAACTTTTGATTTGAAAATCATGTGAATCATTGTGAGCACTGAAAATTCTCCTTTTGGGTCCAAACATGGTCCAATTTTGAAAATGAAAGCAGTTTTAGAAAATAAGTCAACCTTAGTGAAAATTTTCAAAACCATTTTTGAAACAAAGCGATGCTTAACGAGCATGAAACTTACCCCGAGATATGCAAACTCGGATCGGAGGCAATGGAAAATTGCCCTGGCAGAAGGAATAAGGCAGCGGAAAGTTGCCCCTAGTTTGAATGGTAACTTAGGGCAACTTTTTGGACATGGATGGCAGGTGGCAGCGGAAAGTTGCCCTTGTTTTGGATGATGCCGCGGCATGTTGTATGTCACTCCTTCTTGGCGACGATCGGACCCTCGGGGCGGAGGAGTTGAAGATGGCTTGAATCAATATGTGGACCTGATCACTGGAAGGTGTTGGTGGTTTGGCTTTAGGAGGAAGTTAATCACGTAGTTCCGGGTTGCTGTAATCAAGGCATTAGATTCGGAGAAGGCAAAAGTGATCAAAACCATGACATGGCCTGAGACGCTATGGAAGCGTTGGGGGCTAGACTTCAGGATGAAGTTGCCTACGTATCCCAAACATGGGAATCAAGCCTTACGTAGTTCCGGTTAAGGTACACTCGGGTATTTTAACCTTCACTGTTCAGGCTCTAACTTTTGCCAAGGCGCCTATTGCAGGTTTTCGACCTTGCGAGCCATGTTTTCCTTTTCTTTTCAATTCTTCTTTTTTTTCTTTTTGGCTCTAACTTTTGCCAAGGCGCCCAATGCGGGTTTTCGACCTTGCGAGCTTCTTTTTCTATATTTTTTTTGTATTACCTTTTTCTTTTTTTCTTCTTTTTTCTTTTCTTTCATTCTTTTCTTTGCTCTAACTTTTGCCTGGGTCGCCCTTCCGGGTTTTCGGCCCAGCGAGCCTCTCAAAGGATAAAAGTGTAACAAGTCCATGCCAAATGGTTTTGGGGTTTTGAAGCCATCTGTATCCAAGAGAGTGGCTGTTGATTTGTAGAAGAACCCATCATGGTCGCTGAATGAACCTTGCTTGGTGGGATCTGATCTCCTTGATCTGACGTTGGTACCTCTTGTTCGAGGGCTACTTCGAATTGGGCCACAAAGTGACCTTCGAAGCGATCGTCTTGAACCGTTCGGGTTTGCGAATGGCCCGGAATTATGAGGCTGAGAGCGATCCTGGGCTGCACGATCTCGAGAGCGATTCCACACAGGTCTTCGCATTAATTGTGCAAAATATTTTGTTTTTTGAAAGTTTTCAAGGAAACGACAAACCTCTCGCACAGAAGATAGTGTGGAACCAGTCTGGATTGGACCAGGATCCTTCTCAGTACTCACGCTGACAAGCATGATTTCATTCATTAACAGCTTAGCATGCCTCTCTTTCTCTCAATGTGATCAAAATTTTGCAAAAACCCGAGGAATTCTTTCCTCTTCGTTTTCACCACAGTGTTCAAAAGGTTTTGAAAAAAAACTTAAGTCAAAACAATAATCTTTAGGGCACAAAAGAGCGGAATCTATTTGTCACCCCATTGAATTCTCGCACAACTAGCCCAACACAGCCAATAAACATGGGAACACGGTAGCCACGGCGATTTCATTGAGTTCCGATGTAAATTGGCTTCAACAGAGAACCCAAAAGGAAAGTAAAAGAAGTAATTACAAAACAAAAGCGGTGCTTGAGGCAACAACCCGAAGTCACCTAGCATTCTCAGACAGAAGAGGGATTGACTCATTACAATTAGAGCACTTTACAAAAGGACTGTCTCAAAACAATGAGACAAACTTAACAACAAAAGTAAGACCGACTCGACACCCAAGTCGATTTACAAAACTAGCATCACGGTACTCAAAATTGCGTGCCAAACACCACATCAAAAATGTACCAAATGTTGCCTTGAGCGATTCATCTTCCGATCACATACTCGCGGTATCTGTGCCTTGATTCTGTATCCTCGTAGTCCAAGAACTCCGTGGTAATTGACTTGGCGAGGTTGGCGGAAGGATGATCTTATTATCAATCAAGTCTTGTACCTCGTGGCGGAGGCGATTATCGATAGCATGGCGGTGTTGATGGTACGCCGATCTTGAGTGGCATCATGGTCATTTGGAAGGGGTTTGGGGAGTGGCCTAGGATCGAGAGGTGTAAGATGCCTTTGGCCAAAATCAAGTGCCTAGACAAAGGCATGTAAAGAGGATGGAAGGCCCCGCGCCGGCGGTACTTTGGAGCTGAACACTCTGCTAGATGTCTTGGCGAATGGGTGTGAGTGCGGCCTTGGGTTTCGATTCTTTCGGTGCAGATTGGGAATGGGAGAAGTTTTTGGCATGGCGGGCTGTCGATTCTCTCGTCGACTGCACGCCTCGGTGGGGAAGGCATTCTCCATAGCTTTTGTCATAATCTGATACCTGCTGCTTATTCATTCCCCCGGCTTTCAAAGCCTCTACTGCCCACAGCAGTTGTTCAATGGGGTCGGTATCTGCTTTCATCTTATCTTTTCCTCTGGCCTCGGCCTGATGAGGGGTTTGGGTCGGTACTGGTACATCATCATTGGGTGGAGGTCATCTCCGACTGATTGAGCTCGTTCACAATCCGGCCCAGTATCGGGGGCTCCTTGGGTTCGAAATTTCCGGCATATGGTGCAACCGTGGTGGGGGCCGACATCCCATAAGCAAGGTGCGCCATAGACCTTTGAGATCACCTATCATCCCCATTAACTTTCGAATGTGGTGGGCTCATGAGCCTGATAGAACTGGGAGTCCAGATGGTTGTGCGGCGGGTGACTGGCGGGTGCGACATATCAGCAGCGACATCATCACTGTGGGATGGTTTCGACTCAACGCGCCGTCATGACCACAATCTCTTGAGTTCTGCGTCATGTTGATCTGCCTCGGCAAAGAAGGAGAAGACACTAATCGCTCTGGATCAACTCATCAATCTCTGAATCAAGCGGAAAAGCAGATTATTTCGGCCCCAGAGATCAAACACGGTGTAGCCAAACAACGGTACTATCTCTGATTCATGTTCCCCGGTTTCTTGTTCAAAATCAGCATCGATATCCACGGATATAAGCGATTCCCAACAATCATCGATACTAGTGCCCTCGGGTGGGATACAGATTCGCAAACCGGTATATGCATTCTCAGAGATACACTCTAAAAGCACATAACAAGTAGATGAGAGCCAATACACCCCTATGTTGGGGTAGGGTTTCCCTGTCCTATTTTGTCAGGAGCTAGGGTTTCACTACGCACGCAGCGGTTTCAAACAACCTAAATCGGGTAAGCAACTTTGTCCTAGTTTGGAATGGTCACTACAGATTCGACAATGCAACTAGGTCGAATGGTCCAAGGGTGCCCCGAAAACCGGGGTTTGTGTTCTATATCGGGCAGAGCCATAACCCGGTCAGCCTTATGGACATGCCTTGACAAGACAAGCCTCCGGCGAACCGCTCAGGAATAGCAGATGGCCAACACGGTGTCCTAGGCGCACCAATGCACATGCAATGCAAAGAGACACATAAATGAAATCAAAACAGGATATCACGAGTTCGAGTCAAGCTCTCTAAACTCCCCAAATGAAGTCGCGAAAGCTGGCACGTCCGTGAGGGACCTCGCTACTACTGCCGGACTCCTTTTGTTGCGGTTTTAAATCAACCAAAGAGTCCAAATCCGCAAATCGTTTGAGAAAGCAGATTTTTGAAAAAGTAGTGCCAAACATGGATTGCTGCTGCGGACTGAGTCGCCACCTAAATATTTTTTTTTGGGAAATTTAGAAACCCTGACTCGGTGCCGAAGGCCACATGTCCGTCATCACCAAAGTAGTCTTGGCTCGGGAGCTTGGGTACGATCGGGGAAGGTCAGCTATGAGCACCCCCTTTCGCCGTCCAAGACTGGCCTCTACTAATCGTGATATCCTTTTTTGAAAACATTACATGCCCTTATTCCAATTATTAACCTAGAATTACTATGTTATGCGCACAGCAAACAAGTATAGACTAGATCGCCTAGTTTGGAAACAAACATTGCATATCCGTTTTTGTCTCGAAAAACGTGTTGTCTTCTTTTGCTACTGCAAGTAGGCTAAAATGCGGATTTCAATGAGTCGTTCCAACTCAGACAATCCAACCTCCACCCACAGGCATTCAAACAGTTTATCATGTAAGCACTTAGCCGCATGGTAAGCATACTGTCATGGTAAGCATTCACACGCATGCGGTATGCTAAAGCCGTAAAAACTTACATCGTACTCCGTGCCAAAACAATAAACTAGTTAGCAAAGCATGCATGACCTAGTTCATGTTAAGTGGCTAATGCAACACAGGCATAAATGCAATCTAGAGTAGGCTCGGCTAACCCTAAACATGGCATGTGAAATGTTTCACGTAGCACGTGTTCAATTAGGAATTGAAAATTGCAATGCAGTTTGTATGATGTACCGAGCCCGGTGCATGTAAACAAATGCATGAAATGCACGCATGCGTTGCATGAGGTATGCTAAAAATAAGTATGCCCTAATCTACCATAAGCAGGTAAATAAAAGGGTTAGAAAGAAATGGGGGTTGGAAGACATACACCCACTCACACACACTTATTACAATTTTGCCCTCGCTCGGAGGGACCAAAATAATATACACAACCAAGTAAATAATTAACTATTCTAGCTAATTAAATATTACAAATTAATTAAATTAAATAAATAAACTAATTAATCTATTTAGCGATAAATGCCTCGGAAGGAGGGTTGCGCGTCTTGGGACTCGCTTCGAATTGCCTTCGTCTGCGAGGTTGCCTCTGTTCCTCTGCTCTTCAAATTTCGAAAATTCCCAAAACTTGAGTGCCTCCCGAGAACCGAGAAGCATCATCGGCTCGAGCGAGGGCCACCGGTGAGAAGAATTTCCATCGACCTGAATTCTCTTATCGGTGCCAAAAGGGCGGCGATCGCACTAAAAGGTGCCGGTCGGCACAAATTGTTCTGCAAAACCTGCAACTGACAGCAGCAGAGGGAACAAAAGGCAAGGCAATGCAATTCAAGGTATATATGCACCAAGCACATCCCAAATCATGCTATGAACTTAAGAGGGCATGTGCCTCGATTCCCGGGCCACCAATCGCGCATTTCCATGCGTGATGGCCCTAAGAACCAAGAGTACAACTTTGATTTCAAATGCATGCAATGCAAACAAAGGTGCCAAACCTCTATCAAACTCACTTCAAGAGGTCCAACATGCACAATGTCAATGCAACCCTAAGCATGTCATCTAGCGTGCAATATGGCAATGCAATGCAAGAATGTTGTTGTGTAAACATACAAGCATGCAAAGCAAAGTAGGAATGGACTTACACATGAATTGGACAGCTCTAAAAGGCCCAAGAACAAAGGGCCAACATGCTCGAAAATGAAGGCTAGAATGCACACACACATGCATACAATTATGGTCCAACACTTAGGCATTCATAAGCAACTCTCATGCATTCTTAAAGAGGCCAAACATGGACTAATAGCATGCATTGTAAGCTCTGAAAATCAAGCAAAACATGTTGCCAAAACATGCAACAAAGCAAGCCAAATACACAATAAATGGCCCAAGTATTTGAAACAAGCCATGAAGGCTTAAACCAAGGCCAAACCCACCAAGCCTCACAAGGCCAAGGGGCTCAAAACAGTCACATGCAGACCTAAACAAGGCTAGGGGCACACCTAGATAGCATCTAGAAGGCTCAAAATCAAGGGCATGCACACATGCACTTTCAAAGGATGTACAACACATGTAACCAAAGCATTAAAGATGCATGCTAGGCAATCAAATAAGCATGTATGGGGGACTGAAATAGCATGGAAGATGGTCCCAACCATCAAATACAAAGCTAGAATAGCATACCACACATTCATGCTTTTAAGGCCAACAAGCCAAATACAAAGGAGCTACAGAATGCATGCTAAGAATGACCAAAATGATCATGGACAGAGCTAAAGCATGACAAAATAAGCTTATAAACTTCACAAGTCTAAGCCTAAAACATGCTAAAAACTAGGGCTAACAAGCTAGACATGTTAAGGCAATATTAAGGCATTACAAAGTAACTATGCAAATCATGCAAAGAGTACTAAAACCCACTTAAAACCAAGTTATATCATGGCAATATGAGCATGGAAAACAAGCCAAACAAGCTCAATACACACTCAAGCATAGAGCCCTTAAGGAAGCAAAATTTGTCCTTTTCAAGGACATCAAGGAGAGGGGGTGGCCCTCTCCTTCTTGAGACTTCAAGGCATGCTCTTCACCACTGAAACCCTCAAGATTTCAATGGTGAAGAGATCCCAAGACCAAAGTCTCGGATCTCCCACAAAATGGCACAAAAAGTGGCCTTTTCAAGGCCTAAAGGTGGTCAAAGTTCCTCAAACCACCAAGCACTCTTAATATACAATAAAGAGGGTCAAAAATCAGAACTTTTATGTGCCAAACACTAAGCTCAAAAACTGTTTTAAACTAAGTAAAAACAAGTTGCAAAAATGGGGAATAAAGTGTAAGTTTCTTACCCTTGTTGACTACCTTCACAAAGGTTGATGTTGTTGCCTCCTTGAGCTCAAAAACCACCAAAAACTCCAAGAACAACCTGCTGGAGCTTCAGTTCCAAGAGAAAGGTGGAACACTAGGTGCTTTAGTGCAATAGTATGGACTAAACACCTAGAGTTCAAAGAGAAAAAGAGAGATACAAAGTGTATATCTAACTTAACCCTAAAAACCAGAGCTTTCAACTCTCTAACAATGGCTAACCTTCTGAAAATTGCTAACCTTCAAGCCAAGAGGGAGAGCTTCCCTCTTATAGGCCAAAAGCTTACAAGCTTGGCCACTAAGCAAGCCCATCCCTCCATACACGTGTATGGAGGGGAAACAAGTTGCAAACAGCTGTGAGAAAATATCTCACCAAGCAAGTGCACAGTGGTCGGCAGGCAAAATGGTCATTTCGCCCAAAGCTTGCGGCAAGCACAAAAAGTGCCGACCGGCACAATATAGTGCCGTGACAACTTCTGACCGGTAGCCTCGGCCCGGTGGTGTGTGGGGATGCCTCAGAAGGCATTCCCTGCCCCTCAAAGGCAAAACACAGGTGTTTGGTGCAAAACCAAACACAAACGGTCGAGTTCGGAGGTCCTGAGGCACGGCACGCGAGCCGAGAACTCCGGGAACTCCAAACGAACACACACATGGATGATCACCGAGTGTCCAAGCGGTGACGTCCAAGTCTTGAGGACGGTCAAAAATGGGGTGTCTACACCTGGGTATTTTTCTTTGGCTGACCATAGTTCTCTCTTATTCATGTTTAGACCAAACAAGTTTCTTGATATTACGGTTCTCTATTTTTTTTTTTTTTTGGTTCAGTATAATTATAAGGGGTTCAGCTTCTGTAAAGCTAAAGAATGGGCTCCTTGCTTTAGATAAGTGTGTCTTCTGCCATTAGAGGGGCCATTGAAAGTATCACTGTCCCAAGAAGGGATTGGGATGTCTATCTGGCTCGTATTCTCAATAGTCCCGGACACAGTTTTGCCTTTTTTCTCCAAGTATTTTTCAGGCTTCTGCCGGTTCTACTGCATCTGCTCTAGTTCCTGATCCTGACTTGGCTTCCTTGAGTGCTTAAATTAGTCAACTTCAGCATGCACTATCTTCCACCTAGCCATCTTCGTCTACTTCCATTGTTTCCTCTCTTTATTCAGGTTTACGTAGGTCTTCTTCAGGTATCTCTTCGTCTGTCTGGCATTTTGACTCTGGCGTGTCTCATCATATGACTCCTTATCTCTCCTTACTTCAGAATTGTACTCCCCTTTCATTTCCTATTACTGTTAATGCTGTTAATGGGTCTAGTATGTTAGTTATATCTGTTAGGTCTGTCCTACCGCCTGTTATATCTGCAGTCTTGATTCCATCTGTCTTATATGTTCCTCAGTTATCTGCCAATTTATTATCTATTAGTCAACTTGATGTTTCTGATTTCGATGTTATCTTTTTTTCTTCTATCTATTCTGTGTAGGATTGGATGTCCAAGCAGCAAATTGGAGCTGGCCGTAGAGTTAGAGACCTCTATGTGGTGGAGAGCTTGCATCTGCCTATGACTACCTCTCCAACTGCCTTTTCTTCTTTTCAGTTAGATTCTCTGTCAAGTCCTTTCTATTTGTGGCATTCCAAATTAGGGCATTTGTCTGCTGATCACTTGCGGTCTTTAGCTCAATCAAGTATATTGGGTAAAGTTTCTCCTAGTCAACTTACTAAGTGTCGGGGTGTAAACTTGCCAAAATGACATCCTTACCTTTCCATAAAAGTACTTTTATATTAGCCACACCGTTTTCTTTAGTTCATATTGATGTCTGGGCCCCTTCTCCTATTCTCACCAAAGGGGGTTCTGCATACTATGTGTCATTTGTTGATGACTGCATTTGTTATACTTGGGTTTATCTTATGACTCATAAGTTTGATTTCTATCAGATATACCATACCTTTCAGTCTATGATTACTACTCAGTTTGGGTCTACAATTAAAGTGTTACAATTTGACTTGAGTGAGGAATATTTTAAAAATGAGTTCTTTGAGTATTTGGCCAATTTGGGTGCCATTAACCAAATGTCCTGTATAAATACACTTGCCCAAAATGGTCAAGTCAAGCGTAAACACTGTCATCTCCTTGAGACAGCTAGGTCTCTTCTTCTCTCTACCTCAATTTCGGATCCATTCTGGGGAGAGGCAGTTCTTACTGTTGCTTTTCTTCTCAATCGCATGCCTACTTCCCTTCTTTCTAGTCGGTCTCCTTATGAGGCTTTGTTCTCCCAAATTCCTAACTACTCCTTTCTTTGTGTGTTTGGGTCTACCTGTTTTGTCCTTTTTCCCACAAAGATAGGACCAAACTTAGTGTTCAATCTGTCCTCTGTGTCTTTATAGCGATCCCGGGTTTTCCCCTTTATGTATAGTATTCTGGACTTAGGTTCCGTGGTTGAGTATTGCTGCATTTATTTCATTTCCGTCCTTTAATTCCTTATATTTGAATTTTAGGATGTGTTGGGCAGGTTTGTATCAGGTTGGGTGAGCTTTGGTCTCTATTCTTGTTGCCCAGATTTTTGATGATCCGCTCGAGCGGGTCCCTTTGCGCTCGAGTGGAGTTTGCATCCTTTCAGCATTTTGTGTATCTGCAAAAATACTACAAGTGCATTTTTCACGCTCGAGCAGATTTCCTTACGCTCGAGTGGGTCACGCTCGAGCGTGTATCTGAGACTCGAGTGGCTGTTCGAAGTTTGTAAAAGTACTGGAGAAATGTAATCTACGCTCGAGTGGATTCCCTTGCAATCAAGCGGGTAGTGTTTTGCTGTTGTGCCTTGGCACTCGAGCGGGTATTTTGCGCTCGAGTGGGTTAAGTTTTTGTGGCTGACACTTGAGCGTCCTATTCTCCACTCGAGCGGGTCATACGTATATCAGATCGCAGCGGGGTCATTTTAAATCACTTTTTCAACTTTCTCTCTCTCTAACTTTTCAAAACCCTAATTTCGGTAGCCTCTCTCTCTACACACACTCTCTCTCTAAGAATCCATCTAGTTCTAGAGTGTTTCTACCTTGGTTCCTTTGTATAAAAGGTAGAGTTTGGCTTGGGCTATCTTTAGATCCGAAAAAGTGTTAATTTGAAGCATCTTTGGGTTTCTACATCTTTCCCTTTGGGCTTCAAACTTTGAGATAGGGATAACTACTCATATTTATGATCTTTGACATAAACTTGTAGTGATTTTGATTTAATGTTGTAGTTGGGAATGTTTGGGAGTTAGGGTTTCAAACCTTAAAATGTGTAAAAAGGGGTTTTTGTTTCATTGAACTATATATGTGTATTTGAGCCTTAAAATGAAGTTATTGAGGTCTATTGATGATATTTGGACCTTTGGGTCAATATTGAGAAAAAAGGAAAAATACCTTACTTGGGATTAATTAGGTCATTTGTGAAATTAATGACATTTATCATGAGCTAATGAGATTGGTTTGGAAATAATGAAATTGAGAAGGCATGAGATTGAATGGTGTAGTTGGATAAATTAATCACTCACCTAAGAAAATGTTGGTATTTTATCTATTGATGAATTTATTATCTGTTTAGAGATAACTGCCTTGGGCTATCGGTGATGGATAATCTTGATTGTTGTAGACATTGTATAATGATTAGGGAAAACTGAAACTAATCACATTGAATATGTCATTGAATATTACGGTTGGACTAATACAGCAAATGTGTGTATTGATTGATCATTGTATATGATAAGTGTTTAAATACATTGTATATGTATATTGTTTAGGAGGAGATAGAGGATGTACTCCATGGTTTGAGAGGAGATACGGGATGGACTCTCAAACTTGTTTAGGAGAAGATAGGGGATGGACTCCACTGATACAACAAATCTGTATATCACTTGAAATATGGAAGTGTTGAAGTATGGAAGTGTTTTATTATGAGTTATATTCTCATGTGAATTGTGAAGTATGGAAGTGTTTTAATATGAGTTATATTCTCATGTGAATTATGAAGTATGGAAGTGTTTTAATATGGGTTATAGTCTCATTGAATTGTTTGGCCAGGTTCTAAGCCATGTTTATGAATTGAATCGGTTAAGTAAAGGAAAGTGGAATGAAACGTGGACATATTTGTTATGAAACTGGAATATGTTATAAATTGGTTTATATGAGTTAAACATTTATCAAATGCTAATGTTTTAGTTATTGCTCATATTATGTTTAGTATGTCTCCACTGGGCGTTGACTCACCTTATATGGGACATCATTTTCAGGTGCAGGTGATATGCCACCTCCAAGGATGTAGCTTTGGAGGTTGTAGAAACTGAAGGCTTACTTTTGTGATTACTTTGTATATTACATGTATATCAAGCCAAGGGCTTATTCTGTGTAAAGAGTTAGAACTCTATTTTGTTGAACCCAAGTGTTGACTTAGAAAGTTATAAGCCTATAGGGCATTTACTTTTATTGTCAACATGTAATATCTCTTGTAAAAATACTCTGATGTTGTGAATATGATATTTCTTTCTTGTATCATGGATGTATGATTATGGATTTATTTTGAGGGCGTTACAGTCTTTTTGGGTTATAGTCCTACTCAGAAAGGCTATCAGTGTTACAACTCTATTTCCCGTTGTCTTTATGTCTCCCTTCATGTTTCTTTTCTCAAACATCTACCTTACTTTCAGCTTCCTCCTCTCATCGCCCCAATTTCCAAAGAGAATTTGGTTCATATTGATCTGTTTCCTTCTGAGGTCCCGTCTGATGAGTACATCTCCACAGTTCCTTCTTAGCTTGTTCCATTTTCTTCTCTTGCTTCACCCCTAGCTACTACTCCTCCTTCGGTTTATTTTCCTCCTCCATTGTTAGTTTATTCTTATCGCAAGGCTCCTCCTCCACTGGTTACCTCTGCCCCTGCTACTGATCCTCCTGTTTCTGACGACTCTGATCCTGCTGCACACCCATATCCTACTCGAGTATGCCATCCTCCAAACAGGTTGGGTTGGTTTAATATATGTTTTTTTGCTTCCTATCGTACATTTTTGTCTTCTATTCACTCTTTTTCATAATCTCAGTCTTACAAGGATGCCTGTCAGGATCCTCATTGGGTTGAAGCTATGGAGGATGAGTTGTCTGCTTCACAAAAAACTAGTACTTGAGAGTTGGCTCCTTTGCCTGCTGGTAAGAATCTGGTTGGTTGCAAATGGGTTTACAAAGTCAAGACTCATTTTGATGGTTCTCTTGAGCGCTACAAGGCTCTTCTGGTTGCCAAAGGTTTCTTACAAGAGTATGGCATTGATTATGAGGAGACCTTTGCTCCTGTTGCTAAGATGACTATTGTCCATACTTTGATCTCTGTCATGGTTGTTCGTTCTTGGCCTCTTTATTAGATGGATGTTAAGAATGCTTTTCTTAATGGCCATCTCACTGAGGAGGTTTACATGCGTCCTCCTCCTGGCCTTCACCATTGAACAGGTTTATCGCTTTCGGCGTGCTCTGTATGGTCTGAAACAATCTCCTCATGCTTGGTATGATCGCTTTCAGACTGCTGTTACTGAGCTTGGGTTTCATCCTTATGCCCAGGACTCTGTTTTATTTCTTCTCCATAGCTCTGCTAGATTTTTTGTGTTATTACTATATGTGGATGATATGATCATCACTGGTTCTGACTTTTCTACTATATATGAGGCCAAGCAGCATCTTTTTCGCACCTTTGAAATGAAAGATCTGGGCCCATTGTAGTATTTTCTTAGTATTGAGGTAACTTCTTCTCCCAAGAGCTACTTTCTCTCTCAGGCCAAGTATGCCAATGAGGTCATTCATCGTGCCGGTCTTACTAACACTAAGATTTTTGATACCCCTATTGAGCTTAATGTAAAGCTCAACACTACTGATAGTGTTCTTTTGGATGATCCTACTCTATATCGAGAGCTCGTGGGTTGCTTAGTCTATCTGATGGTTACTCGTCCTGATCTTGCCTATGCTGTTCATGTGGTTAGCCAGTTTGTCTTTGCCCCTTGCTCCATATATTGGGCTGCCTTGGTTCGGATTCTTCGCTATCTCCGAGGTACTATCTTTTAGGGTTTACTATTGTCCTCTACTTCCTCTTTAGCTTTAGTGGCCTATGCTGATTCTGATTGGGCTGGTGATGTTACTGATCGTAAGTCCACGTTTGGTTTTTGTATGTTTCTTGGCGATTCCTTGATCTCTTGGAAAAGAAAGAAACAAATTGTTGTTGCTCGCTTTACTGCTGAAGTTGAGTATCGTGCTATGACTCATGCTACTGCTGAAGTTGTTTGGCTTTATTGTCTTCTTTTTGACTTCGGCGTCCATCAGTCTTCCTCGACCTCCCTCTATTGTGACAACCACAGTGCTATTCAGATTGCCCATAACACTGTCTTTCATGAGTGGACCAAGCACATTGAGATTGATTGTCACTTTGTTTGTCAGCATCTGTAGTCTGGCTCTATCTCGCTTTCTTTCGTCTCTTCAGCTCTACAGCTTGCTGACTTCTTTACCAAGACTTACACCACTGCTCAGTTTCAGTTTCTTCTTAGCAAACTCTCAGTGTTTTCTGCCCAAACACCTTGAGTTTGAGTGGGGGTGTGAGAATAATAATATTAGTATATATATTATGTGAATATTGTTTCTTATTTAGGATTGGTTTAGGTTTATTCTTGTTGTTTCCTATTTAGGATTAGTTTAGGTTAATTCTTGTTGTTTCCTATTTAGGATTGGTGTTCTATATTTATTAGAATTCTATATGAGTGATGTATTCGTTTAGGATTAGGATTTAGTGTTTTATATAAGTGATGTATTCTTTGTTCAGTAAATACAATTGAATATATAGAAATTCTTCAGAATTCTTACAATAACATGATCTAATTCTCAATTATTCCATCATTAACATGAGAGAGAGAGAGAGAGAGAGAGAGAATAACAAATATTACATTCATTAATGTAAGGATTGAAAACACCCTTTTTTCAATTCATGACTTTCTAGTAAGATTCATAAAACAAATCATATGCATTCATACATTCACCATTTTTAAAATATGAATCTATGACATGTGATGATAGAAATTTAAAGCAAGCTAAATACCAAATAATGCCTTATTGGCTACAAGTTCCAAGGCCTTGCCCGGTTACACAAAAGTGGTATTCACACCTAAACACGAATAGCCCTTGGCTTATAAAAATAAAATAAATAAAAACCGAGCTTCGTGCTCCAAAAGTTCCTCCTTGCCTTCACTTCAGCAAAGGCACATCGTAATCACCTGAAAATGGTTTCCACTAAGGGATGAGCATAAAGCCCAGCAGAGATAATCTAAATAAAGTGCATGCAGTTTAAAAATATCATGAGGTGTAATGCATATGAGATGCCAATGTCAAAAATACATGTTTTCTCATTTTGAAATTCTCATGCCATGCCCTTGTTCAAAAACATAACCAATTTAATCATCCATTTGATAGAACAAGGGGTGGTAAATATGACACAGGTAATCCCTAGGCTAGTGTTTGCAAGTAGACATAACTAGCACTACCAATCTCCACTTTACCGGCTCCTAACTAGAAGGCACGTGATACCTACTCTGTGTGTGTTTTCGGTCTTTTACCCTGGACACTCAGGCCAACTTAAACAATACCAATCTACACCACCTATCCGAACTTACCAAACGTATTTACCTTATAACTCAATACATTTCAAATATTCTTAATGAATCAATTTGAAAATCAATTTCTCAAATCCAATGCGGGAATTAAATCATGAGAATATGCAATGCTCAATGCCATGTATGAATTTGCAAATATTTCAATTTACCTGATTCACATTGCAATTTCTGCCACAATTAATACAACCTTCCATCAATTTTCCAAGTAATTATCTATATACAAAATATAAATTTTAAGAGATAAATATAACTCATAATCTTATATCGTCAATAATTTCAACACAGGAGTAACAATCACATGTTCAATCTCCTCTTTTTCAACTCAATCAAGAATCATAATATTATTTCAAAAAATTCATCAATTTCCTCTTTTTATTGAAACTCACGGATTCACCAAAAAATTTTATAATGCTAAAAATAATATATGTTTCTTTCAACATTTCTCAATACCTTAATATGATAAATATTTTGCATCTTTCTCAAGAGTTCAATATTTTCAAAATAAACAATTTCTAAAAGAATCTCAATAGTTTCCAATATTCTCAAGGGTAATGCTATAGTGTGCAACTTACACCTTACACCTTTTTGTGTTCACTTACACTTTACACTTACACCTTTTTTACCTTGCACTTACACCTTTTGTGTAAGTGGCACATGGTGTGCAACTTATACATTTCATTTATACCTTCCACTTACACTTACACCTTACACTTACACCTTACATTTACACATTTTGTGTGAGTGGCACATGGTGTGCAACCCACTTACACCTTTTATGGGTTGCACACCTAAGAAAACTCCTATTCTCAATAACATTCTTGTCAATCTCATCCCTTTGAACATCCACTTACATATCCTCATTTGTTCAATAAACCCATGCTTTCAACACTTCAATTTCAACATTTCAAGTTCCTAGGGTTTGATCAAAATTTGGGGATTTCTCATTTTAAAGATAAATTTATCAAATTCTTGGGTCCCAACAACCACATTTAACAAGTTGAAAACTTAAAAAAAAAAAATAAATAAATAATTTAAGAATCTTTCCCTTTTCATAAATTAAATATATTTTTAATAGAAACCATAATATCTTCTAGTGTTATATTATCAAAATAACACATAATACAGCTAAGACACATACACAAGGTTTAGAAAATCCCTACCTCAATAGGTAGAAGAGGAAACCAACAAAAACTCCAATTTTCGATTTTGTCAAATTTCGATCTCCACCGGTCAAAATGTTGTTCTCGCCAAGCTCTTCACTTTGGCCTAAGAATTAGAGTCTAAAACTTAATCGATTTTGGTGGATCAAAGGTTTTACATGATAAATGTAAAAGAGAAAAAGAAAAAAAAATCTAAGACAGAGAGAAAACTGAGAGCCGAGAGAGAGAGAGAGAGAGAGAGAGAGAGAGAGATGATGCTGCTCAAGAACAAAAAAAAAAAAAAAAGAATGAAGTGAAAAGAGAAAAGGGAGGGAGCTGCACCTCACGTGAGTCTGCCCCTTGCCAAAAATTAATTTTATTTTTATTTTTATTATCTTTTTATACACATTCATATATATATATAATGAGAGGTGCATTATAATTACATTATAAAATTTTGTAACATAATTTATAAAATGTTATAATTTTTTTTCCTCACCACAAAATATACCTCATTTGATAGTGCAGACCATAAATATTTGCAACTCTCTCATGGTAGTGAAATAAATAATAACGGTAACGATAATAACAACACAAGTAATAGGTGGTTACAAACGAGTTGTAATTCAATCAATTAGATCCAAAATAAATCAAACTTAATAATCTAGAATAAATCTCCAATTGAAATTAAAGTATAAAACAATCTAAATAGACTCATGGTGGCCTCCACCACACACATAATTAAATATGAACCAACATGGTTAAGTAAGGGTTAATCAAATAAGTCCCAAAAATTAAATTTATATCTTATTTAATCGTCAAGACTCAAGAATAATTAAAAATCAAAAAAAAAAAAAAAAATCCAAATAGGCCTCACGAAATCGAAATCAACAAGTAAGATAATTTGTTTTCACCAATTTAAATAGAATTGTCCATGATACCACAACAATAATAATAAGGGCAAAATTCAATTTGATTCAACTCGTTACATATCAAGATTGATTTTTTTTTTTTTTTTTTTTGGGTGCAAATATCATAACAATTAAATTGTAATTTTATATATGAAAAATAAGTATTTCTTAAATAGAATCTATATAAAATTGGTTATTATAATTGAAATTGAGTTTGTGTAGAATTTCATATGTAAATGGAAAATGCATATTGATGTGACTTTTTTTTTAAAACAGCAAAACTTTTAGAATGTGCCACATAAGATAAGAAAAAAACACTACTTATGTATATATATATGATTATGTCTTTTATCCCACCTTTATATATATATATATGTAATATTATGTCTTTTATCCCACATTTTACATTATTGGGTAAATTACACTGACACCCCCAGAGGTTTATGTTTATTATAGTTTTCCCTTTCACATTTGGAAAATTACACCAACCCTCCTGTTAATATAATTTTAAATATGATGATCATTACGGTGAGGAGGGAACTGCTATGAAATTTTAAATCTCAGGGGACAATCTGTAATGAAACTTTAAACCTCAAGGAGGGGGATGTAATTTCCAAAAGGTGAGGGAGGGAACTGTAATAAACATAAATCTTAGGGGGTGTCAATGTAATTTACCCTACATTATTTAAATGATTTCAAAATTTTATAATTTTTTATTTACATCTCCATTTTTTTTTGTAAAACTTATATTTTTAGAATCCTATTGACAAGATCTTTCAAATAAGATCCATAAGTAATATGAGATTCTAAAGAAAAAAATTCATGAAATTTTACTGACTCACTGACTTGGTTATCAAAATTTCATTGACTTAGGTCAATGAAATTTTACTAACTTAGCCATCAAAATTTCACTGACCAACTAAAATTTCACTGACCTATCTTAGGTCAATGAAATTTCATCTTTTTTTTTTTTTTTTTTTTAATAATTTTATATTTATTATGGATATTGTTTTATAGATCTTGATGAAACGATTTCAAAAATACAAATTATATATATATAAAAGATATGTAGATCAAAAGTTATAGTATTTTGAAAAATTTAAATGAGTTAAAAAAAATTATAAAATTTTGTCATCATGTGTTTTGGAGGACCTAAATTAATATAGGAAATTTTGTTTTTATTATCTTTCTAAAAAAATATTACTGGGGATCTTAAACTAAAAAACCCTTCTTTTAATATTAATGATATACAAATGAAAATTTGTATACAAAAAATCTATATATAATGATTTGTTACATTATATCTACTCAATGAAATTTAAAATTCGCATTGCTGTAGTTCATAATTATAAGAGTGATATTACCACCTCAATTGTGTTCAATTCTTATAGCGATCCCGGGTTTACCCCTTGTTGTACAGAGATCCGGACGTGTGTCCGTGGATGTTAGTAGTTGATTATTATCTTGGTTACATCCTTTCCTACCTAGTAGTTGAGTTATAGGATGTGTTGGGCAGGTTTGTTACAGGTTGGTTGTGTTTGGGAACCAAGTGTTGCTGCCCAGAATTTTTGGGTCTTCGCTCGAGCGAGAAGTTCTTCGTTCGAGCGAGAGTTGAGTTTTGTGTCTGGTGGCTCGAGCCAAGTATTCTTCGCTCGAGCGTACGTCTGCGTCTCAGTTGGACCTAAGAGCTGTAGTTTTTGGCTCGAGTGAGTTTACTTCACTCGAGCGAGATCAGTGTTTTAGATCCTTCGCTTGATCCAGGGTTTCTTCGCTCGAGAGAACGACTGCGTTTGGTGCTGGACCTGAACACTGTGATTTTTGGCTTGAGCGAGCTTTCCGTCACTCGAGCGGTCTGGTTGTCTTTCGCTTGAGCGAGCATTTTGTCGCTCGAGCGTGCTTTTAAGTTTTTGGCTCGAGCGAGACCTTATTGGCTCGAGCGAGGGTTTTCTGTGTCTGGTCGCTCGAGCGACCGAGTCTTCGCTCGAGCGAGCCTGTTTATATCAGTTAGTAGTAGCCGTGTTAAACATCACTTTTTCAAAACTTTCTCATCTTCAAACCCTAGATCCGAGACCTTCTCTCTCTAAACTTGCCTTCTCTCTAAGAAATCATCTCCTTCTAGTGTGAATCTACCCTTGGTGCTTTGTTAAAAAGGTAGAGGGTGTTGAGAGCTTCGATTTAATCTGAAAATCTTTGGGTTTGGAGCACGTTGGGTTTTGGTCTTCATCTCTTCTTTGGCTCAAACTTCAAGGTAGGGATACCCTACTCCTCTTTATGAGCTTTGTCTTTAAATTTTAGCATTTTGATATATTGGGAGTTGTTGTGTAATTTTGGAAAACTTTGGGCCGTTATGTAAATTTAAAAAAATAGGGGCTTCAATTATAAAAAACCTAGATGCATGTTTGGCATAGAGAAATGGAACCGGATGGTTGTAATGTTAATTATGGAAAATGTCCTAATTACATTGGTGAATTAATTTGTATAATTAATTGTGAGAAATGAGGAATTGATGTGGAAATGTTGATTATATATACCCATTTGTTGCATTTATATTCTGTGTAGAAATATCTGCTTTGGGCTATCGGTGGAGGATAGTCTTGATTGTTGTAGACAATGCATGATGATTAGGCAAACTAAAACTAATCATTGATATATGTCATTGAGTATGACGGCTAAAAGAATACATTAACTTTATGTATTGATTTGGGATGTGTATAATTATTGTTTATATGCATTGTGTTGTGTTGGAGAAGATAGGGGATGTACTCCACGGTTTAGGGGATGATAGGGGATGGACCTCTAAACCGGATGTTGTTGGGAGGAGATAGGGGATGGACTCCATAGATAGAGCTCATATGCTTATCTTGTGATGTGTTGACACAGCTCATAGGCTTGTCTTTGGAAGTATGATAGTGCTCTTATGCATATCTGTTGATGTGTTGATATAGCTAGTATGCTTATCTATTATGAAATGGGAAAATGTTTAGTATGAGTCATTGTCTTATATAAGTTGTTTGGCCAGGTTCTGAGCCATGATTATGAATTGAGAATTGAAAGGAAATGAAAAAATGAAATATAACATAGACTTGTAAGACACGAAACAACGGGATGATATATGTGGATATATTAGTGTTGGCCATCTATCAACTGTTAATCTTTTAGTCATTGTTCATAGCTGGTTTAGTGTGTTTCTACTGGGCTGTGGCTCACCCTTTACGGGAATATCATTTTCAGGTACAGGTAGCATGCCACCTCCAAGGACATAGCTTGGGAGGCTAGAGGCGGGCAGACTTTTTGTTGTCTTTCTTTCTGACGTATTACATGTAAATTCAAGCCAAGGGCTTAATGTGTAAATGAGTTAGTACTCTCCTTTTTGTAGCCAGGTATTAACTTGGAAAGCTGTAAGCCCTTAGGGCATTTGCTTTTGTTGTTAACATGTAATACTTCTTGTAATGAAACTCTAATGAATACAAGAATGTGGATCTTTTATGTATCAATGCATGTCTATATTGTGGGTGTAATGTTATTATTTCGAGGGCGTTATAACTTGGTATTAGAGCGTACCGGGTTTGAATACCTTGGGTATGTGGGAAGTGATTAGAATCACAATGGGTTTGTCTCGCTTGATAGAGACCTAGGTATAGTGTCATATACCATGTGTTGATTGATAACATGCTTATGTGATTATTTGGGTATGGGATTTAATTTCTAGGATGTTGATTGGATCCATGGGTTCCTGGGAGTCTTGTTGGAAAAGCACTTGATCAATGCTGTTTCTAACCGGAACTCTAGTAACGCCTCGGGACTATCATTATCCAGAAATGAAATCCGTAAGTGCTTATGTGTTTATGTGCTTACGTGGAGTGAATTATAGTTGTCCATGCATTAGGACGTGGGTGTTTAGTTTCGGCACATTTATGAATGTGCTAACGTTTTGTGTTACCTCTATTAGGATGTCAGGACGAGGAAGAGGTGCTAGGCGTGGTAGGCCGGCGAGGCAGGAAGTACCTTTACCGGATGATATTTCGGCAGTGCAGGAGGGAGTTGGCCAGGCCAATGTGGCCGAGCCAGTGGGTCAGCAGGCTATGAGTGCCTTGGCCAGAGAGATAGCAGGAGCTTTGGGTATTCTCAGAGCAGGGAATCAGGCTCAGGCTCAGGTTGATGCGGGACCTTCCTTCTTGAAGAGGGAGTTCTTTCGGTCCAACCTAGACGAGTTCATTGGAGATCCAAAGGAGCCACTTAAGGCAGATGAGTGGTTGGAACAAATGTGTAAGACGTTCGACATGCTGGGCATCGAGGACGGAGCACTGAAGGTGACCTTGGTATCCTTCCAGTTGAAGGGAGATACGGGTCAATGGTGGAAGTATGAGAAGGCCCGTGTTGGTGGCGCATGGGAGGCTTTTGTAGAGGCTTTCCAGGGGAGATTCTTATCTTCTACTGCTAGGGAGAAGCTGAGGGATCAGTTTAGCCGGCTTAAGCAGCAGGGTATGTCTGTGGCAGAGTTTGAGGCCACTTTTACTAGCTTGTCCAAGTTTGCACCTGAACTAGTGGCGTCCGAGGAACGCCGTTGCTATGAGTTTGAGCGGAAGTTGAGGCGGGGCCTCAAGCTGAGAGTTGGTGGGTCTTATATCCGAGAGTATAGTCATCTTGTGGATGCGGCTGCTCGTATGGAAATTATGATGCAGGAGGAGGATGATGAGAAACAGCAAGGTTCCAGGAGGAGCTAAGAGGGCCAAGGTGATGGCAAGAGACAGGGGGGTTATAACCCTCAGTAGTCTCAGGGAGGAGTTGCTAGATCGACCTTTCCAGTGCCGAGTACAGGCTCGGGGAAAGGCAATCAGGGGGAGTTCACCTGCTACAAGTGTGCCCAGCTGGGTCATAAGGCTTCGATTTGCCCGCAGAAGGGCAGAGGTCAGAGAACTGCTTCTTCTTCAGCTAGACCGCAGAGTTAGGGTTTGGGCAGGGGTCAGCCTTTGTCTTGTTACCAGTGTGGATAGCCTGGGCACCTGAAGAGGTTCTGCCCACAGTTGAGTGCCACTTCAGGAGCGTCTGGTTCTAGGCAGACGCAGGGATTTCAGCCAGCTCAGTCTGTGCAGGCCTCGAGGGCCAATCCGGGAGCTTCGTCGTCCCAGTCAGTACAGCAGTCCTATGCTCCTAGAGGTGAGCAGGTGGATCAGGGGCCTACAGGGCGCGTGTATGCTGTTACCGCGCAGGATCTAGTGCCGGCTCCGTCAGTAGTGAGAGGTACCTTTCTGTTTTGCAACTCGGTTGCTAGTGTGTTGATTGACACGGGTGCATCTCATTCCTTTGTATCTGCTGCATTTGCATCTGTGTTGGAGTTGGAGTTAGCACTATTAGCATCTCCTATTTGTGTTGTGTCACCTATTGGGGGTGAGTTGATTTTGAAACACGGATGTAGAGGTTGTGATATAGAGGTCGACGATCATAGGCTTCCATTTCCTTTTGTAGTTATGCCCATGAAGGGCTTTGATGTTATTTTGGGTATGGACTGGTTATCGTCATACCGGTCAGTTATTGATTGTTATTGCCAGAGGGTCACTTGTTGTACCGTGAGCGGGGAGTGTTTCCATTTCTTGGGGGACCGGGTTGGTAGTGTTTTGCCACCGGGGTATAATCCGCGAGGGCGGAGGGAGCTTAGTGGTCTACTTGCTAGCTTTGAGAGCGGTGAGTGGGATGAGACCCATATCGTTTTGCCAAGGGTGGTTTGCGAGTACTCGGATGTCTTTCCCGAGGATCTTGTTAGTTTGCCACCTCACCGAGAGATTGAGTTCTCTGTTGATCTAGTGCCCGGCACGGCGCCGATTTCCATGGCACCTTACCGTTTTGCTCCAGCAGAGTTGGTTGAGTTGAAAGTTCAGCTCCAGGAATTGCTTTATAAGGGCTTTGTTCACCCTAGTGTTTCACTGTGGGGAGCATCGGCCCTCTTTGTTAAAAAGAAAGATGGTGCCTTGAGATTGTGTATCGACTACCGGAAGTTAAATCGGGCTACGGTTAAGAATAAGTTCTCTAAGATAGACTTGAGATCGGGTTACCACCAGTTGAGGGTCAGGGAGGAGGATATTCCGAAGACGGCATTCCGTACGCGGTATGGCCATTATGAGTTTCTGGTGATGCCATTTGGGCTTACCAATGCACCGGCAGCCTTTATGGACTTGATGAACCGGATTTTCCGGGAATTCTTGGATCGTTTTGTGGTCGTTTTTGTAGACGATATTCTTATCTATTCCCCATCAGAGGAGGAGCACGAAGAGCACGAAGAGCACGAAGAGCACTTGAGAGTGGTGCTTGAGTTACTTAGAGCCCATAGGCTATATGCCAAGTTTGGGAAGTGTGAGTTCTCGCTAAAGAAAGTCAAGTTCTTAGGCCATGTAGTTTCCAGGGAAGGGGTGTCTGTTGACACATCCAAAATTGAGGCAGTGCAAGATTGGGCACAGCCTAAGAGTGTGTTTGAGATCAGCAGTTTTCTGGGATTAGCTGGGTATTACCGTCGGTTTGTGAAGGACTTCTCCAGGTTAGCTTCACCGTTGACTAGACTGACTCGGAAAGGAGTCAAATTTGTATGGAGTGAGACTTGTGAAAAGTCATTTCAAGAGTTGAAAGTTAGATTGACCACCGCTCAGGTCTTGATTATTCCGGAGAGAGGGTTGGGTTATGCAGTCTATTGTGATGCCTCACGAGAGGGTTTGGGTTGTGTGTTGATGCAAGAGGGGAAAGTGGTAGCTTATGGCTCACGTCAGTTGAAAATTCACGAGAAGAATTACCCTACGCATGACCTAGAATTAGCGGCTGTCATCTTTGCCTTGAAAATTTGGAGGCATTACCTTTATGGTGAGTGATTTGAGGTGTTCTCGGATCATAAGAGTTTGAAATATCTGTTTACACAGAAAGACTTGAACTTGAGGTAGAGAAGGTGGATGGAATTCATTGAGGATTACGACTTTGAGTTGCATTATCATCCGGGGAAGGCCAATATTGTGGCCGACGCTCTTAGCAAGAAATCCATAGGTGATGTAGCTTGTGTAGCCATCCGGGAGTGGGAAATGTTGGGAGCACTTAACGAGTTTGATTTGCTACTGGGCGAATCCGTTGAGGCTGCGGCCTTGTTTTCTGTTGTTGCACAGCCTACACTTGTGGCTCGAGTGTTAGAGTCACAGAGAGGTGACCTTGAGGTAGAATCTCTCCGAGAGAAGATCTCCAGTGGGAAGGTTGAGAAGGGTCTGACGGTGTATCCCGACCTGAGTGTGAGATACCGAGACCGTTTGTTTGTGCCGGAGTCTTGCCGAGAGGAGGTACTCCGAGAGTTTCATCATTCGCGCCTTGCGGTGCACCCGGGAGGTACTAAGATGTATCGGGATTTGGGTCGCCAGTTTTGGTGGCGAGGCATGAAGAGAGATGTGGTAGTCTTTGTGTCTAAGTGCCTTACTTGTCAGCAAGTGAAGGCCGAACATCAGAGGCTAGCGGGTTTGTTGCAACCCTTGCCTATTGCCGAGTGGAAGTGGGAGCACGTCACTATGGACTTCGTTGTAGGTCTTCCGAGGACACAGCGGGATAGTGATGCTATTTGGGTGGTTGTAGACCGGTTGACTAAGTCGGCGCATTTCATTCCTATGCACGTGAGAGATTCAGTAGATCATCTCGCTGACTTGTATATTCGGGACGATCGTCTCAGATAGAGATCCTCATTTTACTGCTAGGTTGTGGCAGAGTTTGCAGAGTGCCTTGGGTACTAGATTGACCTTGATCTGACTTATCATCCTCGACCGACGGGCACCGAGCGCATACTATTGAGATCCTTGAGGATATGCTTGAGGTTGTGTCCTTGACTTTAGTGGGACGGGAGAGGCACTTACCATTGGTGGAGTTGCCTACAACAACGACTTTCGATCTAGTATCGATGGCACCGTTTGAGGCCTTGTATGGCCGACCTTGTAGGTCTTCGGTTTGTTGGGCCGAGGTGGGTGACACACCTTTGTTGGGTCC
Organism: Camellia lanceoleosa; assembly: GCA_025200525.1. Lineage (NCBI taxonomy): Eukaryota > Viridiplantae > Streptophyta > Magnoliopsida > Ericales > Theaceae > Camellia > Camellia lanceoleosa. The sequence goes on along the minus strand of CM045772.1, from coordinate 94,562,371 downwards.
GGAGTTGGTTAGGGAGACGACGGAGAAAGTTGAGCTTATCCGTAGGAGGCTTGTTACAGCCTAGAGTCGTCAGAAATCTTATGTTGACTGTAGAAGGAGGCCTTTGGCGTTTGAGACGGGTGATCATGTCTTTCTGAAGATATCACCTAGGCGGGGATTGATCAGGTTTGGGAAGAGTGGGAAGTTATCCCCTCGATTTATTGGTCTTTTTGAGATCCTTGAGAGGATTGGCGAGGTCGCTTACCGTTTAGCTTTACCGCCACAGTTATCCGGGGTTCATGACGTGTTTTATGTGAGTATGCTTTGGAAATATGAGCCGGATCCATCACATGTATTGGATTGGACCGACGTAGAGGTAGATGAGGATGCCTCGTATGAAGAGAGACCGGTTCGGGTCTTGGATAGGCGGGATCAAGTCCTGCGTGGCAAGACCATCCCTTTGGTGAAGGTTTTGTAGAAGCATCACGGAGTGGAGGAGGCCAATTGGGAACGTGAATTGGAGGTCCGAGAGAAATATTCGTACCTATTTGTGAATGTTTGAACATATGTTGTATAATGTTGTATTGTTGAACTTTAAGAACATTAAATATGTCTTAAGTTGTAAAACATTGTGAATGTTTTGGTTTATGGAAGTATTGTAGGACTTGCCTTGATATGGGAGTTGATTATAATATTGCATATGTTGGCTATATTGTAGAAACGGAGTTGTATCATGTCACTTGATTGTGATATAATTTGTGAACCATGTATATTGGAAATAGTTGGGAATGGAAGAAAAATGCATGTTGAAATATATATATATATATGTTGAGAAATGCCTCTTGAATAAGAGATGGAATGACCGGTAATGGGCCGAGTTATAGAATGATAAAATGTAACATTGTTTAAAATAGAGAAAAATCTGTTTTCAAAACGTGTTCTTAATTTCGGGGACGAAATTCTTTAAGGGGGGGGAGGTTATAGCGATCCCGGGTTTACCCCTTGTTGTACAGAGATCCGGACGTGTGTCCGTGGATGTTAGTAGTTGATTATTATCTTGGTTACATCCTTTCCTACCTAGTAGTTGAGTTATAGGATGTGTTGGGCAGGTTTGTTACAGGTTGGTTGTGTTTGGGAACCAAGTGTTGCTACCCAGAATTTTTGGGTCTTCGCTCGAGCGAGAAGTTCTTCGCTCGAGCGAGAGTTGAGTTTTGTATCTGGTGGCTCGAGCCAGGTATTCTTCGCTCGAGCATACGTCTGCGTTTCAGTTGGACCTAAGAGGTGTAGTTTTTGGCTCGAGCGAGCTTTACTTTGCTCGAGCAAGATCAGTGTTTTAGATCCTTCGCTCGATCCAGGGTTTCTTTGCTCGAGCGAACGACTGCGTTTGGTGCTGGACCTGAACACTGTGATTTTTGGCTCGAGCGAGCTTTCCGTCGCTCGAGCGGTCTGGTTGTCTTTCGCTCGAGCGAGCATTTTGTCGCTCGAGCGTGCTTTTAAGTTTTTGGCTCGAGCGAGACCTTATTGGCTCGAGCGAGGGTTTTCTGTGTCTGGTCGCTCGGGCGACCAAGTCTTCGCTCGAGCGAGCCTGTTTATATCAGTTAGCAGCAGCCGTGTTAAACATCACTTTTTCAAAACTTTCTCATCTTCAAACCCTAGATCCGAGACCTTCTCTCTCTAGACTTGCCTTCTATCTAAGAAATCATCTCCTTCTAGTGTGAATCTACCCTTAGTGCTTTGTTAAAAAGGTAGAGGGTGTTGAGAGCTTCGATTTAATCTGAAAATCTTTAGGTTTGGAGCACGTTGGGTTTTGGTCTTCATCTCCTCTTTGGCTCAAACTTCGAGGTAGGGATACCCTACTCCTCTTTATGAGCTTTGCCTTTAAATTTTAGCATTTTGATATATTGGGAGTTGTTGTGTAATTTTGGAAAGGGCCGTTGTGTAAATTTACAAAAGTAGGGGCTTGAATTATAAAAAACCTAGATGCATGTTTGGCATAGAGAAATGGAACCAGAGGGTTGTAATGTTAATTATGGAAAATGTCCTAACTACATTGGTGAATTAATTTGTATAATTAATTGTGAGAAATGAGGAATTGATGTGGAAATGTTGATTATATATACCCATTTGTTGCATTTATATTCTGTATAGAAATATCTGCTTTGGGCTATCGGTGGAGGATAGTCTTGATTGTTGTAGACAATGCATGATGATTAGGCAAACTAAAACTAATCATTGATATATGTCATTGAGTATGACGACTAAAAGAATACATTTACTTTATGTATTGATTTGGGATGTGTATAATTATTGTTTATATGCATTGTGTTGTGTTGGAGAAGATAGGGGATGTACTCCACGGTTTAGGGGATGATAGGGGATGGACCTCTAAACCGGATGTTGTTGGGAGGAGATAGGGGATGGACTCCATAGATAGAGCTCATATGCTTATCTTGTGATGTGTTGACACAACTCATAGGCTTGTCTTTGGAAGTATGATAGTGCTCTTATGCATATTTGTTGATGTGTTGATATAGCTAGTATGCTTATCTATTATGAAATGGGAAAATGTTTAGTATGAGTCATTGTCTCATATAAGTTGTTTGGCCAGGTTCTGAGCCATGATTATGAATTGAGAATTGAAAGGAAATGAAAAAATGAAATATAAAATAGACTTGTAAGACACGAAACAGCGGGATGATATATGTGGATATATTAGTGTTGGCCATCTATCAACTGTTAATCTTTTAGTCATTGTTCATAGCTGGTTTAGTGTGTTTCTACTGGGCTGTGGCTCACCCTTTACGGGAATATCATTTTCAGGTACAGGTAGCATGCCACCTCCAAGGACATAGCTTGGGAGGCTAGAGGCGGGCAGACTTTTTGTTGTCTTTCTTTCTGACGTATTACATGTAAATTCAAGCCAAGGGCTTAATCTGTAAATAAGTTAGTACTCTCCTTTTTGTAACCAAGTGTTAACTTGGATAGCTGTAAGCCCTTAGGGCATTTGTTTTTGTTGTTAACATGTAATACTTCTTGTAATGAAACTCTGATAAATAAAAGAATGTGGATCTTTTATGTATCAATGCATGTCTATATTGTGGGTGTAATGTTATTATTTTGAGGACGTTACAATTCTACATGAAAATTTTGTATGAATATGATTTTCTTTTATTTTTTGTTTTCAAAATTTACTCCATAATTGATTCTTTACTTAGTTTTTTGTTATAGAAAATATTTTTAATTGTTAACCAAATACTGAAAAAGAAAAATAAAAAATTGTACAAAATCATTTTACATGAAAATAGAAAAACAAATGGAGTCTCAATGTTATGAAAATGGCCTAGATTGATAGCAATTTAATAAACAATTATGTTCCCACACAGTCTAGTTTTCTTTTCTTTTTTTTTTCTTTTTTTTTTTTCTGTTTTTCAAGTGTCCAAGAGTCCCCGACCCAAAAATGTTTGTTTAGACGAACTGCATAAGAGGGGATTGGAATACATCAAATTGTAATTCTGGAATTCATAGTCCTACGACTATTTGGTTATATAGGATATGTATCCCGTGTTTGTTTAGTCATAGGATTAGATGACAGAAAATGACTATATGGTTAGATAGGATATGAATTCTATATTTGTTTGGGATATGATGGAGAAGGACAAATTTCCAAATGACTATTTTACCATTTTCAATTATTTACTAAGTAATAGTAATATTAAACATATTAATTATTTTTAGTTAGATTAAATAAAAATTTATTTTATTTTATTTTTTACACAATTAAATACTTTTTTAAAAAAATCAAATAAATAAAATATCAATAAAAATATATGCTATTTTTTAATTAAAATTTTAAATAAATTTATTTTAAAAAATAATAATAATTAAATAATGGAATTAAATAAACATCTATTAAAATTTAAATAATGAAATTAAATAAAATATCAACAAAATTTTAAAATAAAACATATACAAAATTATTTTAAATAATTAAATAAATAAAATAGCAATAAAAATTAAATAAAATTATTTTATTTTTAAATTGAGACTACTTTATTTAGTATAATTGAGACTACTTTATTTAATACTAGAGGGTCAACAATATAATTTGGCAACATAATCTCATGGGATGAGTTATCTCATTATTTGTGTCTCATTCCCCCCATGGGATACAATAGTCCCACAGATTTGGGATTAGCAGTCAAGTGCAAAAAATTTAAAACAAACAATGGACTATTAGTTCGGATGGATTATTAGTCCAATCCCACCCTTCAATCACACCAAACGAACATACTGAAAGAGCTCTGGACCAACCCAACCATAATACGTAGGTTTTGGTGGCTTTTAATAGTTTAGGTTTGAATTTGATAAATAAAATGCAAAATTCAACAAGTTTTAAGATAAAATTGCACTATTGAAAAATAACTTAAACTCGGTTAGTTTGAACTTTTTTTTAGGGCCTTTTGTTAATTGAGCCGAGCTCAAATAAAAGAAATTCGGTTTGATAAGATTAGTGAGCATAAAATATATATATATATTTAATTTCAATAATATATCAAATAATTTTTTAATAAACTATTTTATTTTCTATTTGTGTTTGCTTGGTGTACTCGTGTAAATTTTAATGAACCCATAATGAAACAAAAACCGAAGGTCGAATACGGCGAACGACCGGCAATTGGCGACCGGCGAACAGCAACCGGTGATTGGCGACCTGTGAGGAAAATCTTAGGTTCGAGAGTTCGAAAATCTCATATTCGTTTTTAAATTATATATATATATATATAGATATATGTATATATATAAATTAGGTTTTAGGGTTTAATCTTTCCCCCTTTACGATTTATCTCTCTAAAAAGTAGGATTCCAAAGATTAATTTTGTTAAAATTTTATTTTAGGTTCAAGTTCAAGTTCAAGTTCTGGTTTTAATGGCCTAAAGTCAGAGCATCATCGGTGTGTGCTGTGAGCAACCAATCAACGACAACAACAAGCAGCAAAGAACCACATCCGGTGAGTCCTCTCTCTCACTATCAGATTTTAATGGAAGAATAGTTGCCCTAATTCATGTGCCCTAACGTCTAATTTATTTTCAGAGTTGATTGTTGTAACACCCTCAAAATAAACCCATAAATCATACATTCTTGACATGCTTAGATATAAAAGAATAAAGCATAATTACATATCATCAGAGTATTCATTACAAAATGTATTACATGTTGACAACAAAAGTAAATGCCCTATAGGCTTACAACTTTCCAAGTCAACACTTGGTTATAAAAGAGAGTGCTAACTCTACACAAAATAAGCCCTTGGCTTGATATACATGTAATACAACCAAAATAACAAAAGAGTCCAATAGCCTTAAACCTCCCAAGCTACGTCCTTGGAGGTGGCATACTATATGTACCTGAAAATGATGTCCCACATAGGGTGAGCCAATGCCCAGTAGAGATATGCTAAACATAATATGAGCAATAACTAAAACATTAGCATTTGACAAATGTTTAACTCACATGAATCCATTCATAACTCATTTCAATTACATGACCAATTTGTCCATGTTTCATTCCATTTTCATTACTTATCTAATTTCTCAATTCATTATCCTAGCTCAAAACCTAGCCATATACTTTAAATGAGATTATATCTCATATCGATAACTCTTCCATTTCAACAATTTAAATGAGATGACAACTCATATCAAAACACTTCCATAAGCCACAATAGATATACAGATTCGCTGTATCAAAACACATAAAACACTTCCATACTTCACAAATGGTATACAGATTTGCTGTATCAATAACTCAATAGATACACGTATTTGCTGTATCAGTGGAGTCCATCCCCTATCTCCTCCCACATAACATCCGGTTTAGGAGTCCATCCCCTATCTTCCCCTAAAACGTGGAGTACATCCCCTATCTTCTCCCACACAATACAATGTATATAAATACATATCATATACACAATTAATCAATACATAAATTTGATGTATTATTCCAACCGTCATATCCGATGACATATTCAATTGATTAGTTTTAGTTTGCCTAATCATCATGCATTGTCTACAACAATCAAGACTATCCTCCACTGATAGCCCAAAACAGTTATTTCTAAACAGATAATAAATGCCTCAACAGATATAAATTCCCAACATTTTCAAAGTGAGCGATTAGTCAATCCAACTCCACTATCCTAACTCATAATGAGTCAATTCCATTATTTCCAATTCAATTTCACATTTCCACAACAATTGTCATTAATTACACTAATGACCCAAATACACCCAAACATAGCATTTTTCCTCCTTTTTCACAATATTGACCCAAAAGCTCAAATATTAACAACAACATCAACAATCTCCTTTTTAGACCCAAAATATACATATATGAGTCAAAAACAACAAAACCCCTCTTTTGAAAATAACACATTTCAAACCCTAACTTTCCAAATCAACACATCTATACAAATAACTCAATGTCTATGTTAAAGCACATAAGAATGAGTAGGAATCCCTACCTCAAGAGAAGGACCCAAGGAAGAAGATGAAGAAAAACAAAATTGCTCCAAACTCCAAGATTTTCAGATCAAAATGTAGCCCTCAACGATTCCCGCACTTTTTACAAAGGCCAAAAGGTAAAGGATCACTCATACTAGATCAATCCCTAGAGAGAAGGTAAGGTTTTAAAGTGAGGTGCTCTCAAATGGTGATTTTTGAAAAGTAAGAGAGAGAAAGGATGTTGAAAAGTGATCCAAAAAGTGAAATCCCGAAGTGATATACTGGGCCTGTTCTCACGAAAGGCCGACACAGACTCATGCTCGAGCGTCAAAGCGCCGAGCTCGGCGCCGCTTCGGCGTCGATTACACCTGTAAGTTTTGTAGACATGGTCCCCGTTCGAGCGTCAAACTCCCCGCTCGAGCGGAGGAACAAAAACAAAGGGTCACGCTCGAGCGTCAACACTCCCGCTCGAGCGTCTGAAGACCTGTAGACAAAAGTACTGGGAGATGGAAATTTACGCTCGAGCGTCAAAACGCCCGCTCGAGCGAAGAAGCAACAACGAAGGGCCCGCTCGAGCATGAAGGCCAAAATCTGGGCATCAACTCTAGGTTTCAAACCACAACCAGCCTGTTCCAAACCTGCCCAGCACAACCCAAAACTCAAATAGCAAGAGTAAAGGATGAAAATGAGAATGAGATAACAACACAATCACGGAACCAAGTATGGAATACAATATACAAAGGAAAGGAAAACCGGGATCGCTATAACCTTCCCCCCTTAAAGAATTTCGTCCCCGAAATTAAGTACAAGTTTTCAAAAACAAGTTTTTCTCAATTCTCAATAACATTACAATTCATTTCCCAACAACTTGACCCATTACCGGTCATTCCATATCTATTCAAGATGCATTTCACAATATATACACAATATGCATTATTAGCATGCTTTTCCTTGAAATCTACCAATTTCAATACATTTTTCACAATTCTATATCATATTCAACATTCATGATATACTTCCATTCCTACAATACATTCAACATATACAATGTTACATTAAACTTCCATTTCAAGGCAAGTTCCAAAATATTTCCATAAATCCAAAACATGTACGATGTTTTACAACTCAAGACATTTAATGCTCTTAAAGTTCATTAATATTACAAAATCCCAACACATGGTTAAACAATTACAAACAAGTCCAGATATTTCTCACAGACATCCATGTCATGTTCCCAAGGGCTTCCTCCACTCTGTGATGTTTCCACAAAACTTTTACCAAGGGAATGGTCTTGCCTCGCAAGACTAACCTCCAAATCGGTCCAATCCAACACATGGGATGGATCCGGCTCATACTTCCGAAGCATACTAACATGAAACACGTCATGTACCCCGGACAACTGCGGCGGTAAAAATAAACGATAGGCAACCTCCCCAATCCTTTCAAGGATCTCAAAGGGACCGATAAACCGAGAGGACAACTTCCCACTCTTTCCAAACCTCATCAAACCCCACCTAGGTGATATTTTCAGAAAAACATGATCACCTGTCTCAAATGCCAAAGGCCTTCTCCTACGGTCGGCATAACTCTTTTGGCGTCTCTGGGCTGTAATAAGCCTCCTACGGATAAGATCAACCTTCTCCGTCGTTTCCCTCACCAACTCCAGGCCTAACAAAGGTGCATCACCCACCTCGGTCCAACAAATTGGAGACCTACACGGTCGGCCATATAAGGCCTCAAACGGTGCCATACCGATGCTCAACTGAAAACTGTTGTTGTAGGCAAACTCCACCAAGGGCAAGTGCCTCTCCCATGACCCACTAAAGTCAAGAACACAACCTCGAAGCATATCCTCAAGGATCTAAATAGTACGCTCGAACTGCCCATCAGTCTAAGGATGATAAGTCGTGCTAAAGGTCAACCTAGTGCCCAAGGCACTCTGCAAACTCTGCCACAACCTAGCAGTAAAACGAGGGTCTCTATCTGAGACGATCGACACTGGGACCCCGTGCAACCTCACTATGTCCCGAATATACAAGTCGGCAAGATGATCTACCGAATCTCTCACGCGGATAGGAATAAAGTGCGCTGACTTAGTCAACCGGTCTACAACCACCCAAATAGTATCACTACCCCGCTGAGTTCTCGGAAGGCCTACAACGAAGTCCATAGTGACATGCTCCCACTTCCACTCGGCAATAGGCAAGGGTTGCAACAAACCCTCTGGCCTCTGATGCTCGGCCTTCACTTGCTGACAAGTAAGGCACTTCGATATGAAAACTGCCACATCTCTCTTCATACCTGCCACTAAAACTGGCGGCCCAAATCACGATACATCTTGGTGCCTCCTGGATGCACCGCAAGGCGTGAATGGTGAAACTCTCAGAGTACCTCCTCTCGGCAAGACTCCGGTACAAACAAGTGGTCTCGGTATCTCACACTCAGGTCGGGATACACAGACAAACCCTTCTCAACCTTCCCACTGGAGATCTTCTCTTGAAGGGACTCTACCTCAAGGTCACCTCTCTGTGCCTCTAACACTCGATTCACAAGCGTAGTCTGTGCAACAACAAAAAACAAGGCCGCAGCCTCAACGGATTCGCCCAGAAGCAAATCAAACTCACCAAGTGCACCCAACATCTCCCACTCCCGGATGGCTATACAAGCTACATTGCTAATGGATTTCCTACTAAGGGCATCGGCCACAACATTGGCCTTTCCCGGGTGATAGTGCAACTCGAAATCGTAGTCCTCAATGAACTCCATCCACCTTCTCTGCCTCAGATTCAAGTCCCACTGTGTAAACAGATACTTCAAACTCTTATGGTCCGAAAACACCTCGAACCTTTCACCATAAAGGTAGTGCCTCCAAATCTTCAAGGAAAAAATTACAACTGCTAAATCTAGGTCATGTGTGCGGTAACTCCTCTTGTGTGTTTTCAACTGATGAGAGCCATAGGCAACCACTTTCTCCTCTTGCATCAACACACAACCCAAACCCTCTCGTGAGGCATCACAATAAACCGCATAACCCAAACCTCTCTCTGGAATAATCAAAACTGGAGCGGTGGTCAGTCTAACATTCAACTCTTGGAACGACTTTTCACAAGTCTCACTCCATACAAATTTGACCCCTTTCCGCGTCAATCTAGTCAATGGTGAAGCTAGTCTGGAGAAATCTTTCACAAACCGGAGGTAATACCCAGCTAATCCCAGAAAACTACAGATCTCAAAAACACTCTTAGGCTGTGCCCAATCCTACACTGCCTCTATCTTGAATATATCAACAGACACCCCTTCCCCGGAAATCACATGGCCTAAGAATTTAACCTCTCTTAGCCAGAACTCACACTTCCCAAACTTGGCATACAGCCTATGGGCTCTAAGCAACTCAAGCACCACTCTCAAGTGTTCCTCGTGCTCCTCCTCCGAAGGTGAATAAATCAGAATGTTGTCCACAAAAATGACCACAGAGCGATCTAAGAATTCCCGGAATATCTGGTTCATCAAATCCATAAACATTGCCGGTGCATTGGTGAGCCCAAATGGCATCACCAGAAACTCGTAATGACCATACCGGGTACGGAATGCCGTCTTCAGAATATCCTCCTCCCTGACCCTCAACTAGTGGTAACCCGATCTCAAGTCTATCTTAGAGAAACAACGGGAACCCTTCAACTGGTCAAAGAAATCATCTATACGGGGCATAGGGTACTTATTCTTGACTGTAGCCCGATTCAACTTCCGATAATCGATACAAAGTCTCAAGGCACCATCTTTGTTTTTAGTAAAGAGGGCCGGTGCTCCCCATGGCAAAACACTAGAGCGAACAAAACCCTTATCTAGTAACTCCTGGGGTTGAATCTTCAACTCACTCAACTCAGCTGGAGCAAATGGTACGGCGCCATAGAAATCGGCGCTGTGCTTGGCATTAAATCAGTAGAGAACTCTATCTCTCGATGAGGTGGCAAACTGACAAGATCCTTGAGAAAAACGTCCGAATACTCGCAAACCACTCTCGGCAACTCAACCCCAGTCTCATCACACTCATTACTCATAAGGCTAGCGAGAAGACCACTAAGCTCACTCCGCCCTCGCGGATCATACACCGGTGGCAACACACTACCAACCCGATCCCCCAAGAAATGGAAACAATCCCTGCTCAAGGCACATACTGTGACCTTCTGGCAGTAACAATCAATAACAGCCCGGTATAACGATAGCCAATCCATACCAAAGATAACATCAAAACTCGACATAGGCATAACTACAAAAGGAAATGGAAGTCGGCAATCTGCTACCTCTATATCACAACCTCTACACCCTTGTTTCAAAATCAACTCACCCTCAACAGGTGATACAACACAAATAGGATATGCTAACTGTGCCAACTCCAAACCCAAAACAGATACAAATGCTCTCACAACCGATGAAGCCGGTACAAGATCCTATGCGGTAACAGCATACACGCACCCTATAGGCCCCTGATCTACTTGCTCACCTCTAGGAGCAAAAGACTGCTGCACAGACTGGGACGACGAAGCTTCCTGATTGGCCCTCGAGGCCTGAACTGACTGAGCTGGCTGAAAACTCTACCTCTGCCCAGATGCACCAGAAATGCCACTCAACTGTAGGCAAAACCTCTTTAAGTGCCTGTCGGTGACCTCTTGTCTAGAGTGATTGGGGAATATCTACTTGGTCAGAAACAGTTGTGCTAAACTACCTAGCAAAAAGATAAATAAAGTAATAATAAGAAAATAAACAACCAGACAAATGGACAGCATAACGGTTTAAAATAAACACACAACACACAGTTGGGCATCACAACACACAGTTGATAAGCTGAATAGACTGTTCTCAAATACTGATTATTGTTCCCAAATCACTGCCCCAAAATCAACTCGATACGCATATAATCGATTCCCAAAATATCAATCGGTGCCCGCAGGCTTGATGCCCAAACTTGCAAACTGATACATGCATTCTTGTAGAGACGCACTCTAAAAGCACATAACAAGCAAGTGAGAGCCAAAACACCCCTATGTTGGGGTAAGGTTTCCCTGTCCTATTTTGTTAGGAGCTAGGGTTTCACTACGCACGCAGCGGTTTCAAAAAACCTATAATCGGGTAAGCAACCTGTCCTAGCTTGGAATAGTCACTATGGATTCCGAATATGCACAAGGTCGAATGGTCAAAAAGGGTGCCCCGGTAAAAATTGGGATTTGTGTTCCTGTCGTGACAGAGGCCGCAACCAGTCAGCCTTATGGCACACTTCTTGAAGCGAGCCTCCGGCAAACCGTTTAGGAATAGCATACGGCAAACACGGTGTCCTAGGTGCACCAATGCAAATGCAATGCAAAGAAACACATAAGTGTAGTCAAAACCAGATATCATGAGTTCGAGTCAAGTTCTCTAAGTCCCCAGCAGAGTCGCTAGAAACTGTAGACGTCCCCGAACGTCCCGGGAGGGAATCCCGTTTTGTTCATTTGGGCTCACTACAGTTCAGGACTCAATGTCACGGTCCTGTATCTGATCTCGCAAAGTGCAATGCAAGATCGATCAATCATCAAAGAGTCCAAATTCGGCAAATCATTTTGGAAAATAGATTTTTTTGAAAGGAGTGCCAAACATGGACTGCTTTGCCCGATACAGAGTCGCCACCTAAATATTTTATTTCGGGGAATTTAGGAAACCCTGACTCATTTGCCTAAGGCCACGTGTCCGTCATCACCAAAGTTGCCTCAGCTCGGGAACTTAGGTACGATTGGGGAAGGTCACCTCGTGAGCACCCCTGCTCGCCCGATCAAAGATCGGCCTCTACTAACCATGATATCGAGTTTTGAAACCATTATGCGTTCTTATTCCAGTTATTAGCCTAGAATTACTCTGTGATGTGCACAGCATACAAGTATAGACTGGGTCGCCTGAATTAGAACAAAACATTTCATGTTTGTTTTGAAAAAAAAAACGGTTTGCTACTCGCAAGTAGGCTAAAATGCAGGTTTTGACACCCTCAGGTGGGCTTAGAAAAGATGGGTTTGCCACTATCTAGTGGGCTTAAAACTCACAGTCAATGCATTATTCCAATTCGGATAATCCAACCTTCACCCACAGGCATTCAGGCAGGTATATCACATAAGCACATAGCCTCATGGTAAGCATGCTATCATGGCAGTCACTCACACGCATGCAAGGATACTAAAGCATAACCACTTACTGAGTACTCCAAGCCAAAGAAAGAAGCTAATTAGAAAACATGTATGGATCCTAACTATGTTGGGATGCCTAATGCAACACATGCAAAATGCAACTAAGATAGGCTCGGCTATTCTAAACATGGCATATGAAATGCAACAGATAACATGTATTCAACTTGGAATTGAAATACAATGCAGTTAGTATGATGCGCCGAGCCCAGTGCATGCAAGATAGATGAATGGATGCAAACATGCAAACATAAGTATGCTAATTGAAACACGCCCTAAACTAACCATCATAAGCTGGTAAATAAAAGGGAGAAAGACGTAGGGTTGGAAGACATACATCACACACACGCACACTTATTACAATTGTGCCCCCACTCGGAGGGTCCGAATAAATAATACAGTTCGAATAAATAATTACAGTCCGAATAAATAATTACAGTATGAATAAATAATTAAATATTACAAAACCCTAATTAATTAACAGATTAACTAGGAAAGAAAATAAATTAGCGTGCAAGCTATAAAATGGGCTGCCTTAGCTATTGTTCCGAATGATGAAAGATGCACGCGTGCTCGGGTCGCTTTGTCAGGAAATTTCTCATGATGCCCCGATTTGACTATGTTTGCAATTAATCCCGAAATGCTGTGCAAAGCTTTAGAAGGCTGCTGATTTTTGGTTTGCTACAACAGAGAGCAAGAAAGGGGCATAGCAAAGTATTTTCACATATGTATGCACACCTCGATCCTCGTGCCACCAATCATGCATGTCGATGCATGATGGCCGAGAAGTCGAATTGCACGACTCGATGTGAAATGAATGCACATGACAACACAACAAGGCCTAGACTCCATCATGGGTAATCCGGAGTGTCGGCGACCGGGAATTGAGACACGTTTCGTCACTTGGAGTACGAAATGTCCCTCGTTTCCCATGTTTGGACTAACCCTACTCCAAACACAAAGCGATGAGATGGCATACACAATGCGACTAACATGCAACCTAGCATACGCAATGCTATGGGCTAAAATGGCATACACAATGCACGTGACATAACATGGCATACACAATGCACTTACGAAGACTATCATGCGCACATGAACTAAATGGCATATACAAATGCGAGATGGACTTACACCAATATGAGTGGACCTCAGCCACACTCACATCAGTGGCCATCTGATGAAAACAAGACAACCGAAATACATGCAAACATGCACGAAGGCAAAGGACCGATCCTAAGGCACAACATGTAACTCTAACAAAGCATGGCAAAGGATGAAATATGGCATAGAATGGCACATGATCCAACTCTGAAATATGATACACAATGGTCCCGAATCATGCAAACACTTCACACGATGCATGCTAAATGGCCCGAATACCGAAACTAGTGAAGTGCGTTACACTAGAGGTACACAAAGCAATGCACAAATGGAAAAACCATCCCCAAACAGACCATAGGCAGGTTTGAAACAGTGGGGAAATGGCCTAAAATGATGGCTCGGAATGCAAAGAAATGGAGCTCTTTCAATGGTCCGAAAACAAGGCATTCATGCACAACTCTCAAGCACACTTAAAGAGGAGGAAACATGTGGATATGGCATTCACATAAGCTCTGAAATATGATGCAAACTGACCCCAAAGCATGAAAACACCTCAGTATATGCATGTAATGGACCTCAAAACTCAAGGCTAAGCGTGGATATTGAACTACAAGCATGCAAAACAAGCATCATTCGACCATGAGACCCAAAAAGAGAGCTAGGGCGGTCCAAAATATGCACAAAATCAGTTCAAGGCATAGTCAAAATGTGCTAGAATCAAGGGTCAACAAAGCATGCAAAGAAAGCTAGTGAACCATGAGTTGTACTACAACTATATGATGCATATGAGAGCTCACCAAAACAGCCAAAAACATAAGTATGCCATGCCAAAATATGCCCAAAAACCCACTGAAACTCAGTCAGTGCATGCAAGAATGGTAGGCTCCTTTGGAAGGCCAATAAGAGGGTTATTCAACACATGCATGATGGACATACAAAATGGCAAAACCACCTCTGGAAAGAGGTTATGATGGCCCTAAAACTCATCAAAAATGGCCTGAAATGAATCTAGGAAGCATGCAAGTGAAAGCCCCTTTGAAAAGCCTTGAATAGGATTGCTCTACACATGCATAATAGACATTCAGAATGGTCAAAAGGGCTCTGGACAGAGCTTATGCAGATCATAAAACTCACAAATAATGGCCTGAAACATGGCTTCAAAACATGCAAATAGGGGCTCCTATGTAAGGCCAATAAAGCTAGTAAAGAGAACAAGGGGTGAGAGGGTCACCCCTCTTTGATTTTGAGGCTCAAAGACACATGTTAGCCAGTAAAAATCCACCGGATTTCAGTAGCTAAAAGGCCAAACCAAGGCCAACACAAATGCTCTAATGCAAAGCTCAAAACATGAGGAAATGAAGCATGGGAGGGGGTAGATGACCCCCAACAAAAAAATGGCCTTAATCAAACTTGAAGAGGAGCTCAAAAAAAGACTTCTTTTTATTTTATGATGTAGTCCAAAAATGCTTGTAAATAGAGCTAAACTATGAAGCAAAACAATGCTACAAAGAGGGAAATAAGGACTTACCCTTGTAGCCAATAACTCCAGCAACTTTTGGACCAAGAAAGTGAGCTCTCAACCTTTGAAAAATAGCTCCAAGGTACTTAGGATGGTAGTGGAGGTGTTGTTCTTGGAGGTGTAGGGCAATGGGGCCAAGAACTTCAACCTTTGAAGCTAAATGAGAGAGATACAAAGAGATGTGTATGTATGAGCCTTCAACAAAATTGTGAACCCTTGCAAGTGAAGAGGGGCCTCTCCTTTATAGAGGAGAGGGGCTAAAGCTTCTTCAAGAAGCTTAAAACCAAGCTTAAACATGTGTATGGAGGATGAATTCGGAGGCTTCCAGCTGGTACAGCTGGCATCAGCTCAAAGAGACAAAAAAGCAGAAAGCAAGCTGACCAGTTAAGGTGGTCGGCCGGCCACTCCCCCTGGTCGTCCGACTAGGGGTCAAAAGGTTCAAGCAAAAAAGGTGGTCGGTCATACCAGATTGGTGGTCTCCCAGGTGAATGCAGCTAAGTGGTGGTATAGGAGACCCGAAATTGTGGCTCAAAAGTGAGGGAGACCATCTACCTGACAAGAAAAAACGACCGATTGGGGAAAGGTGGTCTCCAAGAAGAAAAGGTGGTCTCCCACCCTACTACCACCTTCCTAACAATGAAACTAGGGTCCACGCCAAAAATGAACCCACACCGATGCAAAACGAGGATTCGAGGGCCAAAACGCGCAGCTAGGGGCCCCGAAAACTGACTATCAGGCACCGGAGGTGGCGTGCGACCACAAAGGTGGTCTCCCGGGCCACAGTGTCCCTCTATAGAGAGGAAACAATGTGTGTGCCAAAAACAAGAGCAAATGGAGATAGTTAAGCGGTCCCGAACAGAGGCACACGACTGACGGCTCCGAAAACCGGAAACTGGTCTCCAAACGGTAAAAATGGCCTACGATCACGAAACATAGCCTACGGCCACTGAGAGATGGTCTACAAGACCTCTCCCTCCCTTCAGGAAGAGAAAATAGAGAAAACAGGACCTGTTTTGCAAACCAAGGCAAAGCACAAAAGAATCCCGAAGTCCGGAGGAAAGGCTCTTAGCCGAGACTCTATGATTTCAGAACGAGCACAATATGCATCATCACCGAGCGCTCAATTGGTGACGTCTGAGTCTTAAGGTTGGTCAAAATAGGGTGTCTACAGTTGCCCCTCTTTGATAGAACTCGGAAGTCGTAATTGACGGGAGTGAATGTCAAAGCCCAGAGACGACCCATTTTTGACAAGGCCGAAGACTTAGAAAAACAGGCGAGATAAACAAAGAGATATGCCCACAGGCATGCCCGCAGGCGGGGGTAAAATGCAAAACGATATGCACCAAGTCGAACGTAACTCATGATCATGCAAAGCAGCAAACTGTAATGAAGCAAATATTCACAATGGATGTAACAGTTTTAAGCAAGAATGCAAAGCAGCAACTACATTTCATGCAGTAAGAATGCGGAGAAGATACAATACCTGCGCGATTCGTCTGGTTGCACCAGCTTCAAATGAACCGTACGTACAATATCGTGCCTGCAAAAGAGAGAAACTTAACAAGCACAACATAGTTAGCAACACGCATTCAACACTACATCGAATGCAGACAAACATGGTGCCAATGGGAAAGTGCATCGCAATGCGAGAGAAGCACGCGTGACAATGCAAGTTAAACATGGAGGCATGACAATACCAATGAAACGTGCACAACAATGTAAGCGATGTTCATAACAATGTGAGTGGCATGCATAACAACACAAGATAAGTGCGACTTTACGAGCATGTTTAAAGCAAAACATCGAGCAAAGAAATGCAAGCTTTGACGAGGACAGCTCAATCGCGACCTCCAGTTTACCTCCCAGAGGGGTCGCAATGTATTCAAAAAGGATACACCTCGCTCTCGATGAGTAACGATGAAGCACGCATCGAAAGTTGAAGTTGAAGTCCCGCGGAGGGATTTCATGACGAAAAGTGCACTTTCCTTGTACTTTCTCGAGTGCTGGGGACTCCGATCACCACCAAAATTTGCAGGGAGCTCAAAGAGGCATTGAAGACCACCTGGGAGGGCCGCCGACCAGGTAAGGAGGCCACCGACCAGGTCTGGTGAGAGAGGGTGGTTGGCCTACCAAAAAAGGTGGTCGGCCGACCACCTAGCCAAAAACAGGGGCAGTTTTGTCCTTTTGCCCTTGTTTCTTTAAATACATTCGGCCAAAACACTTTTCCTCATAACTTCAAGTCTGAAATTAGCTCTCCTCCCTTCTTAGACCATTTTCCCTCTCAGATCTGCGCTCTATACGCATTTTCCAACGCCCTACGCAAAGTTGTTTCGCGAAATCTTTCAGTTTTCTTCACTTTGGACAGATTAAAATTTGATTTCGGAGCTTTTTTCTCAATTTTCACAACTTGAGGTAAGTTTGTCTCAACATTTGGAACATTTTCTCAGGAGTTGACTTTTGTTGACTTTTTCATTTCCCGAGAGTTGACTTTTGTTCACTTTTTTCAATTTTGGCTCATTTTGCTCATTTTTACTCCTTTTTGTAGATTTCTTGAAATGGCAGGTCATTTTCCTCAGGGCGGAGGTCCTCCAGGTGCCGGGGGTGAGCCAAACATTATGTCTTTGCCTCTGAGGATTCGGCCATTTATTCCCGAGAGGTATGACCCTCCGGCGCACATCGTTCCTCGGACCGTTTTCTACCACTTCACCGACTTTGATGAGCGCGCACCTGTAGATCTATTACGGCGGGAACCAGAGTCCCACCTCTCTTATCAGGGACGAGAGGTATGTACTTCACTTTTATATTTTCTGCAATGTGTTCTGCATTTTTCGTGCATTTCATGCTTTCGCTATGCATGCTTATCTGTTCGTTTTAAATACACTTGCACACCATACTTCTGCTCATTCTAGCATACAGCTTGTTCGGAATATTTAGTCTATAACACAGTATTCTATTTGCATCTTGAACACACAGCTCAACCGCTTGAATTTCTGAACCCGCAGCCCATATTTGACTGTGAACACGTAGCACACACTTGTTGAGAGTTGAACACACAGCCCAAACTTTGAATTTCTGAACATGCAGCTAATATTTGATTGTGAACACGTAACACACACTTGTTGAGAGTTGAACATACAGCCCAAACATTGAATTTTTGAACACGCAACCCATATTTTGATTGTGAACACGCAGCACACACTTGTTGAGAGTTGAACACACAGCCCAAACTTTGAATTTCTGAACACGCAGCCCATATTTAGATTGTGAACACGCAGCATACACTTGTTGAGAGTTGAACACATAGCCCAAACTTTGAATTATGAACACGTAGCCCCCTGTTTTTGAAAGTTGAACATGCAGCCCGAACTTTGAGATGAACACACAGCTCACTATTTCTGAAGCTTGAACACACAGCTCAAACACTTGACTTTCTGAACACGCAGCCCAAATTTTGAGGTGAACACACAGCGCACACGGTTGATGTTGAACACGTAGTTCGCACTTTGAGGTTGAACACACAGCTCGAATTTTGAAATCTGAACACGCAGCCCAAACACTGAGGTGAACACATAACCCACTATTTCTGAAGCCTGAACACACTGCTCAAACACTTGACTTTCTGAACATGTAGCCCAAATTTTGAGGTGAACACACAACACACACATTTCAATTCTGAACACACAGCCCATATACTTTATATTGAACACGCAGCTCGTGGATCTCATTTGTACGCAGCTTATGGCATTGTATCTGATTTAATTTGCACACAGCTCATATACTTTATTTTGTGATTGAATACATGTGTTCATTCTGAATGCAGGTATCTTCCCGTACTACACGAGGATATGGATCGATCATCGCCAGGGAGTGGTACGCGGAGCTCCCAGAGGCTGTTCGCGACCTGGTTGACCAGGCAGGGTTTGGACTCTTTTGCACAGGAATATCACGTTATCCAACGAGCAGGACCCTGACGGGTGCCCTTGTAGAGAGATGGTGGGACACCACCAACTCCTTCCATTTCTCAGCTACCGGGGACATGACTATGACCCCATTCGATTTTGTCGTGTTGACGGGCCTTGACATGGAAGGCTGGCCGATCCCCTACGACGAGGACATGGGTGAGTGGGAGGCTGCCTGGATTTATCTGTTGGGAGCTCGTCCACCAGTTGATAGATCTTCGAGCAGAATCCGGTATACTTGGTTTTTCTCACATGTCAGAGAGAGGGTGCCCGAGACTCCCGAGGAGGTAGCGCAGTACACTCGAGGTTTTTTGATGTTCCTCTTTGGGACCACTCTGTTCTCCGATAGGGGGAACACCATTGGACTTTATCTGCTAAGTGCCCTGGTAGACCTCTCGCAGGTCAGTCAATATGACTGGGGCGGTGCCGGCTTAGCTACCCTCTACTACTACATGAGTGCGACCTCCCGCGAACAGGGGAACATAGTTGGTGGCTATTGGAGAGCCTGGGAGGTACTCTCTGCCCTCTTGATTTACATTTCTACTTTTCACTATCTATACATTGCACACACGACACACTTTACATTCTGTACTTTGCATTCCGCTCTCAACATTCAGCATTCTTTATATTCAGATTCACATTACTTTCAAGATTCAGTATTCGATGGCTATTTCGCTTTTCCTGACTATGGGTTTTTGCGTACTTCCCGATGCTAGCATCAGAGCTTGAGGTGGAGGTGCCTCTCATGATTTCCTACTCGCTCGTTTTTTAGGGCCAGTACCGGCCGAGAGCTCGGGAGACTCTGCCCTACTTGCGGCAGTTTTTTCACACAGTGTGGCCGACCGAGGTAATTCAGAACTCTCAGTTCTTCATGCTTTAATCTTTGATTCATCTTGCACATTTACGATTTCTAACTGACTTATGCATTGGTTATCCGCAAATCACATGGCAATCCTGGGCGCCCTTGGGCGGGGATACCCGATTTCAGTTTGCTGGAGGATGGGCCGCTTCTCGATACAGAATCCTGTTTGAGGGACCAGCTGGTAGGGACTGGTTTCTGGGGGACCGCTTCATGCGCCAGACTATGGGCTTCCCCGAGCAGAATGTCCCCGCAGCACCTCCGGACGATATGCGATCCACTGAGGGGCTCACTTTCCAAGATATCAATAGCGCCATGTTGGGTACCGACGTATTTCTACATTTGGAGGAGGGGGAGTACGCGACTTACTGTCATACATACTTGATGCCTCCATTGACAGGTGTCCGTACTCCCACGAGGAGGTTTGTTGGTATGCCATCATCGAGTCGAGCTCGGGCTGCAGGTGTCCCTTCTGCTAGCAGGGCCGGCACATCGAGAGGTGGGGCTAGACTGGTCCCCCCGATTCTCCCGACTTATCATCACGCCGGATGGCTAGATATTCCGACTAAGTTGACCGGATGGCGGTACGGGACTTCCTACCCGATTCCGATAGAGCCTCCTATGCCTGGTCACCCATACGTCAGAGACCCCAACTCGCTACCGGTATGCTTTACAGCTTTGATTTATCACTCAGATATTTAGCCATTTATTCATTCACTGATGACTTGCACTTGCATCTGCAGCCTACCACGGAGTATACTGAGGGGTTGCTTGGGTTAGTGGCCTCACTCGAGGGCATGGTCCTGCGGAGAGAGACGCAGTTGTCCATCGTCGGTGTCCTGGTACTCTTTAGTTTTCTTGCATTTATCATACTTCTGATGACATGCTGAACTTGAACATTTCACTGCATTGATTAGCTGTATGTGTAGAGCACATCTGACACACACCACATTTATGTACTGTATCTGCATACATCCTCTCTAGGTAGTTTTTTTGAATCCGCATCTGATATACATACTGGCTAATGTACTCAAATTGTCCTCTTCCTTTTCAGATGCCTCCGCTACATACTGGGCCACAGGCCGGGCCATCCAGGCCGGGCCATCCAGGCCTTCTCAGGGAGTTGGGAGAGGGGACTCATCTTGCAGACGAGGCAGGCATAGAGCACCTGTCATAAAGGAGGAGTCCAGCGAGGAGAAGGAGTCTGCGCATCCTCAGTCAGAGACATCTGTAGGCCGAGAGGATGACTCTGAGTCCGGTTCTGAGGGCGGAGGTGATGCCGAGGACAGTAGCTCTGATTCAGATGGTGGTGCCGGTGGAGACGGTGCAGGGACTTCTCAGCCGAAGAGGATGAAGTGGGCCTCTTATTCTTGCACTTGAGAGCACTGATACAGATGTTCCTGCTTTATTTGCCTTTTTACTAGTAGCTGTAGCACATTGTATATTATTAGGCAGTTTTATTTTCTGAAAAACTTGTACCCTTGTTGTAAAATGTTGTAACAAAGGAAACATGATGGAATGAAACAGCTTTTGTTCAAAAAGTGTTGTATTTTATGTTCTTAGCATCGCATTGCATCATTTTGCACAAAAATGAGATTTGAATGAAAATTGAGCATCGAAAATTTGCCAAGTCAGGTAGTGAAACGACACAACAAACAAAACAACTCATCTTACTAAGAAACAACAAAACCTTAGCAAGTTTACAACTCGATAAGCAAATCCCAGAAATGTTGATAAACAAAGAAAAACAATTTCAACGGACAAAACCCGACAACTCGATAAAACTTAACAACTCGATAAACTTAACAACTCGACTTGATAAGAAGGACTCAACAACAACTCGATATGCAAAACTCAACAACAACTCGATAAAAAAAACTCAACAACAACTTGATAAACAAACGTATCTCGGACGATCAGAGTGACGGAACACATCCGAAACGGAGGAAAACTAGCACCTTCAACACTCCCAATGCATGGAAATGCTAGGAACTTTCTTCTAGAGACTAGGACAAGACCCAAGCCACACTTCTCTCCATTGCCGACCACCTAAGGGAGCTGGCCGACCAGCTTTTTTTCATTGGAGACCAAGGGGTGGTCGGTCTACCAGAAAAGGTGGTCGGTTGACCACCTGGTTTGGCGACCACCAATTTTTCGAAATGTGACCCCCGAACAGTGCCTTATCCTCTTTAAAAGTTCCAGCCTCATGGTTCATTCATTTCATCTCAGTTTTGCATCAAAATGGAGGCGTTCCTCATCCAAAATCTCATAGCTTGGATTGCTTCTCTAGATGGCTCGGAAAAGTTGAACTTCCGGAGCTTTGGCTTGAATGCACTATTCACGCTGGGCCGTACTCTGCTGCATCTTCCTTTCCTCCATGCCGCAGCAAGGTTTTGGAATCCGGTAACACACGTCTTTAGCTTTAGCGGGCAAGAAATGTGTCCTACTTTTGAGGATTTCCAAGCTTTGATGGAGTCCGAGTGCAACGAGGAAATCTTGCCTCAACTCCGATTTGGCCACATCCAAGCCTTAGGACAAATGTGCGGCCTCACTTTGCATGACGCTCGATCATTGGTTCGCGACGAGGAACTGGACATCCCAAGCTTGGTTTGCTAGTTTTCTGATGCTGGTAACCGCAGTGACCATCATTGGCAGGGCTATCAGCGACACGCGCTTTGCTTATGCTTGCTATCTCATTTCTTGCTTGCCCCGGGTTCCAATGGATTCAGTGTCCGGTTGATCGAGGTTGCCCAAGGTTTGAAAGAGGGCAAGAGCTGCATCGCCATGACATTAGCTGAGACAATGATGGGCTTAGACGCTTTTCATCATCGGGAGACGGCTAGGCTTGCGTGGAGCCCACTACTATTGCAGGTAATGTATCCCACCCAATCTCATATATGTATTGCTCACATCATTCGGCCCTCAGGCTCGGTTTTTTCATCCCTTCCCAGGTATGGTTGATGGACAAGTTATAGATTGTGGAGTCTTGCCCAGCATACTCAGCTTGTGGCTACTTTTTTTGACAACGCCTGGTCGATGCCTGGATGAGAGGTGGTGGTACAACTGGATGTGCAGTTTGTCTGCCGACCGCGTTGCTTGGCGCTGCCCTTGGCTCAATCTGCCGGCAATGAGTTACAACATGACCCGTCAACCTGGGATTCAATTGATTGGCATGACACACTGTGTCTTCTATTTTCCGTTTCGGTTCCGGCGCTAGTTTGGACATGATCAGACTTGCCCGCTAGAAGGGATAGAGTACCCTGCTACATTCCCAGCCCGAGGCGCACAGCTTGCCCGGTATGCCACAGCATGGAGGATTAGAGAGCTCCTGGTCCCCGCTCCTAATTTCAGTTGCATTTTGTCTGATGAGTGCTTGGATTGGCTTAATGAAGAGGCACAGGAAGGGCCCACTTTACCAGCTCTGGGTGGGGGCGCAGGAACACCTGACTTATCTATGCCCTGAATTTATTGCTTTATTAGTACTTTCAAGTTTTCTTTATGATTGTAGCCAAAAGCAACTTCAATTTGTATGCAAGAGCAGGAGAACTCTGTATTGAAATCAATGAAATTGAAGGTTGTGGGTACTAAAAATTTTCCACTTTGGTCCAAAAATGGTCTAAGTTGTAAAAAGATTAATTTTGAACAAAGTCAACTTTTATTAAAACTTTTCAAAACCATTTTCGATATGGATCAGAACTGGACACGCCTGAAATCTGTCACTGAGATGCACAACCTCGGATCCTAGCAACTGAAAAGTTGCCCCTAGTCTGAATAGTACCGCGGCACTGCACAGCAACAGAAAGTTGCCCCTAGTCTAAAAAGCACTGCACCAGAGATCATAGCCAAACTCTTGAATGCTGAATAGACAAAGATGGCCGAGACGATCAAATGGACAAAGTTAATTGGGGAAAAGTTTATGGCTGGACTTCAGAGTTGATGTGGGGGCTTGAAATACCGCCCGCTTCTAGTCATATGATCGACTTCGCCAATGTACCAGGTATTGTCTGGCTGGTTGCTCTCCTAATCCTCATCCGTGTGGGCAAGACATAGATCATCGTCTTCCCACCACATTCCGTCGGCAGCCAACAGACACCTGTCCGACTCCGGTACAATTGTACTCGCAGTACTTTCCGTCCACATACTCGCAGCATTCTCTATCCTCGTGCACACAACGCTTTCAGTCCCCTCAGGGGCCTTAGCTTTCCTGATTCTCTCAGAATCCCTGAACCTTTCTTGTTCCAACTGCGTCAGTACAGCTGGCTGTTCAACACTTCCTGTATTCACAATGCCCAAGTCCTGAGCGAAATTCTTAGCACCGGCACTCTCCCATGATGCATTCGATTCGCCCTTCCACCACAACCGATGTTCTTGCTCGCCAGTTCTGCTCCAACCGAAGTTTCGTTGACAACATCTGGTAGGTCATTAAGCCACCCAGTGACCTCTGCTAACTCCTCAAAATCTGACCAGTTGACTACCATGCCCTCTGGATCTTGTTCATTGAAAAATTGGAGGTTAGCAAAGTTCCCTTCCACAGCTGCCAAGTCATCTATCCTCTGACCAGATTCATCCCCCTGTATCACACAAAGCTCTGCCCCTGCCGGTAATTCCACATTTGGCCCAACCTGGCCTACTGATAGAATGTAGTCACTCGGACTGTATACCTCCTCAGCAAAACTCCCAAATTCCTTAGATTTTGACTCAACAATCCCATTCTCCCCTGAAATCTCCCCTATTCTGTCTTCGATAATCACCACCATTGGTTCGGGTTGGGTTCTGGAGATGTCCAACATGCACAAGTCAGTGCAGTTAGGAAGGAGCACCTCCGGCTTGGGTAGGTGGGATGGGGTGATGTATATGCTAGGATCGTAAGACACGACCCAGTCTGGATGAAGTTGATACGTTTAGGGGGTGGAGCTTGGTTGTGCGGTGGGAGAGGGTTTGTTGTGACATTGGATTTTTCTGGAGGCACAATCACCTGCTTGTCAATGAGATCTTGAATCTCATGACGCAATCTAAAACATTGGTCAGTGTCATGACCATGTTGTTGCTGATATGCGCAGTATTTTGATGGGTTATGAGAGGAAGAGAGTGGATTTGGTAATGGCCTCGGCTCCAGGGGCTCTAAGTGCCCTTTTCTGATTAATACCCCCAGAGCCTTGGACAGGGGCATATATAATGGGGTGAAGGTTCTTTGGCCTCGAGGTTGGTATTTGGTGGTTTGTGTGTTACTTCCGGACGCGCCGGAGAAAGGTATAGCTGCCATGGGTCTTGGAGGGGGAATGGTGGTAACCATGATTACTTCTGAAGCTCTAGCATTTGCGGCATTGCTGGTGCCTGTATTGTTGTTGCGATTGAAGGTTCTTCTGGGTTGCTCTCTGTCTTGGTCAATCAAATCTTGTTTCATAGCATCCTCAATTTGTACCCCCATCTCATGCAAATCTGAAAAGGTAGGGAAGGGGAGCACGATCATTTTCTGCATCAGTTTGGGTTGGAGATTGCGCACAATCATCCGAATTTGATCTTTATCACTGGGCCTTAGGGTCATCATTGAGGCCTTGGCCTTCCACCGGGCTACAAAATCCGAAAAGCTCTCCTTAGGCTCCTGCCTTGTTGTCTCAAGATCACGGGTTGTAATCTCGATTTGAGTGTTATAGGAGTACTGTGCAATGAAAGCCTCGGCCATCTCATCCTAGTTCTGTTTAACATCGTCTTCTAATTTTGCATACCAGATAGCGGCTACACCTGACAGGGTCCGGCCGAATAATGAAAGCTTCTGCGGTCTGGTGAGACCCATCGGCCGTAGTATATCTAAGAACAACCGGAGATGCACCATGGGATCCCCGGATCCGTCAAAACGGTTAATTTGTGGCATTTTGAACCTCTCTAACAGCGTTATAGCCACATCGGTATATCCGTCCTCAATGTCTGGGATGGACTTTACCCCCTAGGATTTCTTGAACAACTTCTCAAGCTTGCTCAACTTTAACGTTGTATGGTCCACCTCGAACTCAAAGGGAGAGTCCGGTTGATTGACAGGCGTGGGTGCCTTAGATAGTTGAGGTAGAATCGAGGGCAGAGCCGGCCCTGTCGGGATATCCGTATCTCCCTGGACATTTGGTGCCTCCTTGGGTACTGGAACTCCTGGTGGGGGAGAAGCTTGGTGTGAAGTAGATGCCCCGATTTGTTGTTGCAGCTTGGCAATTAACTCTGCCTGCTGGGCCATGATCTCGGCCTGTTGTTTGGCAAACTCATCTCGACGAATAGTGTCCTGCTGCATGGCTCTCATGGTCTCCTGCATCTGACGCATCATTTCGTCAACTCCTGTCGTTCCTTCCATACTACCCTGATCTATCTGAATTGCTGGTAGGTCTATCTCTATGGCAACAATTGAGACCTCAGCTCGACTGTCCACTGATGGGGTAAACCACTGCTCTAGCAACCTCAGCTCGGATACACTGCGTCTTCTCGACCTCCGTCTGACAACCGGGGGTAGAGAATGGAACACTGGTTGTCCGTCAACCAGATCCTCAGATCGATTGAGTCGACGACCTCTTGTCCAGAGTGCTTGGGGAATATCTGCTTGGTCTGAAGCAGTTGTGTTAAACTGCCTAGAAAAAAGATAAATAAAGCAATAATAAGGAAATAAACAACCAGACAAACGGACAGCATAACGGCTAAAAATAAACGCACAACACACAGTTGGGCATCACAACACATAGTTGATAAGCTGAATAGACTGTTCTCAAATACTGATCATTGTTCCCAAATCGCTGTCCCCAAAACTGAACCTGATACCCGCAGATAACTGATTCCCAAAATACTGAACTGGTGCCTGCAAGCTTAATGCCCAAACTTGCAAACTGATACATGCATTCCTGTAGAGACGCACTCTAAAAGCACATAACAAGCAAGTCAGAGCCAAAACACCCCTATGTTGAGGTAAGGTTTCCCTGTCCTATTTTGTTAGGTGCTGGGGTTTCACTACACACGCAGCGATTTCAAACAACCTATAATCGGGTAAGCAACCTGTCCTAGCTTGGAATGGTCACTATGGATTCCGAATATGCACTAGGTCGAATTGACAAAAAGGGTGCCCCGGTAAAAACTGGGGTTTGTGTTCCCGTCGTGAGAGACGCCACAACCGGTCAGCCTTATGGCACGCTTCTCGAAGCGAGCCTCTAGCAAACCATTTAGGAATAGCATACGACAAACACGGTGTCCTAGGTGCACTAATGCAAATGCAATGCAAAGAAACACATAAGTGTAGTCAAAACCAGATATCATGAGTTCGAGTCAAGTTCTCTAACTCCCCAGCAGAGTCTCCAGAAACTGTAGACGTCCCCGAACGTCCCAAGAGGGAATCCCGTTTTGTTCATTTGGGCTCACTACAGTTCATGACTTAATGTCACGGTCCTGTATCTAATCTCGCAGAGTGCAATGCATGATTGATGAATCATTAAAGAGTCCAAATCCGGCGAATCATTTTTGAAGACAGATTTTTTTGAAATGAGTGCCAAACATGCACTGTTTTTCCAGATACAGAGTCGCCACCAAAATATTTTATTTTGGAGAATTTAGGAAACCTTGACTCGTTTGCCTAAGGCCACGTGTCCATCATCACCAAAGTAGCCACGGCTCGGGAACTTGGGTGCGATTGGGGAAGGTCACTTCGTGAGCACCACCACTTGCTCGATCAAAGATCGGCATCTACTAACCATGATATCGAGTTTTTGAAAACATTATGCGTTCTTATTCCAGTTATTAGCCTAGAATTACTATGTGATGCGCACAGCATACAAGTATAGACTGGGTCGCCTGAATTGGAACAAAACATCTCATGTTTGTTTGAAAAAAAACGATTTGCTACTCGCAAGTAGGCTAAAATGCAGGTTTTGCCACCCTCGGGTGGGCTTAGAAAAGATGGGTTTGCCACTATCTAGTGGGCTTAAAACTCACAGTCAATGCATTATTCCAATTCGGATAATCCAACCTTCACCCATAGGCATTCAGGCAGGTATATCACATAAGCATATAGTCTCATGGTAAGCATGCTATCATGGCAATCACTCACACGCATGCAAGGATGCTAAAGCATAACCACTTACCAAGTACTCCAAGCCAAAGAAAGAAGCTAATTAGAAAATATGCATGGATCCTAACTATGCTGAGATGCTGTAGATACCCTATTTTTGACCGTCCTCAAGACTTGGATGTCACCGTTTGAACACTCGGTGATTATCCATGTTTGTGTTTGTTTGGAGTTCCCGGAGTTCTCGGCTACGCGCCTTGCCTCAGGATCTCCGAACTTGACTATTTTGTGTTTGGTTTTACACCAAACACTTGTGTTTTGCCTTGGAGGGGCAGGGAATGCCTTGTGAGGCATCCCCACACACCACCGACACTAGCTAGAGGCCACCGGCTGGTTTTTGTTGCCACCGGCAATATATATTGCCGGCCGGCACTCTTTGTTGCCAGTCGGCAGTCATTTTTGTCAAAATGACATTTTTGGCTAGCCGACTACTATTCATCTGCTTTTTCAGATATTTTAGGACAGCTGTTTGGCATTTGCTTCCCCTTTATACACGTGTATGGAGGGATGTCCCTCTTGTTTGCTTACTAGTTCAGCATTACAAGATTGCCTCCTCTATAAGAGGAGGCCTTCTCTCCCTTGTTCTAGGGTTAGAGAAATTGGAGAGGAGAGAGAGAAGAGCTCTGGTTTTAGCTTTAGAACACATATCTATCCTATATCTATACCTTGCCCTCTTTGTTGTCTTGTGTGTGTTTTAGTCCATACTATTGCACACAAGCACCTAGTGCTTCACCTTCCTTGGGCTACTGAGGTTCTAAGGGCTGGTTCTTGACATTTTTGACTGGATTGGAGCTTAAGGAGGCAACAAGAGCACCCGTTGTGAAGAAGGTCAACAAGGGTAAGAAACTAGTCCTTTTTACCCCATTTTTGCATCCTATTTCTACCTATCTTAGAGCTGTTTTTGTGTTTAGTGTATAACATAAAAAAGCTCTGTTTTTAGGCCCTCTTGATTGTTCGTTAAGAGTGTTTTGTGGTTTGGGTGTGTTTGACCACCCTTAGGCCTTGAAAGGCCTCATTTTGTGCCATTTTGTGCAAGTTTCGAGACTTTGGTGTTTGGGCCTCTTCACCACTAAAATCTTGAGGGATTTTAGTGGTGGAGATGGTGCCTTAAAGTCTCCAAAAGGGGAGGGCCACCCCCTCTTCTTATTGTCCTTGAAAGGGACCATTTTTGGTCTCTTAAGGAAGTCTTTGTTCAAGTGTGTGTTGAGCATGCCATGGCTGTATTTTATGCTTATATTGCCATGTTATAACTTTGTATTAAGTTGGTTTTGGTACTCCATAAATGTTTAGTATAGTTGCCATGTAATGCATCCTTGATCCCTTAACATGCGTTAGGTTGTTAGCCTTTGTTCGAGCATGTTTTAGGCTTAGCCTTGTGAATGTTTTGTGCTTATTTTGCCATGCTTTAGGTCTGTCCATAGTTTTTTGGATTGATTTTGGCATGCTTAGTATAGCTCCTTTGCATTTGTGGCTTGTCGGGCTTGTATGCCTCAAGTATGTGAATGTGTAGCATGTGTTGATTGCATCATTTTGGTGGTTTGGAACCATCCGACATGTAATATCAGTTCCTTTGGCATGCTCATATGCTTGCCTTAGTTGCCTCTTTGTTGCTTTGAGAGCATGTGTTGTATGCCTTATGTTTTGACCATTGTGCATGCTTTTGAATTTGAGCCACTTAGATGCCATCTAAGTAATCCTTTGGGCTTGATTTTGCATGCTAAAACTCTGATTTTAGTTGCTTAAGTCTTGCCATGATAGGTCTTTCAAGTGTAGTTCAATGCCTTTTGGCTTGCCTTAGATACTTAGGCCATTTGCATGCTTATGCTTGCTTCATTTGAGTTAGTTTGGCACCACATTCTAGCATGATTTTTAGAGCTTATGATGTATGCTAATTGTCCATGTTTAGCCTCTTTCAAGTGTGTTTGAGAGTTGCTTGTTTAATGCTTAGGTTTGTGCCTTAACATGTGCATGCGTGTGTGTGTGCTTAGCCTTCATTTTTGGGCACTTTGGCCACTGTTTTAGGCCTATTTAAAGTTGCCTAATTCATGTTTAAGTACCTCTTTTATTTGGTTCGCATGCTTGCCTTGCATGCTTGCTTGTATGTTTGTATAAGTGCCTTGCATTGTCCATATTGCATGCTAGCCAACATGTCTAGGATTGCATTGCATTGTGCATGCTTGGCCTCTTGAAGTGCGTGTGATAGAGGTTAGGCTTCCTTGTGTGATTATATGGTTTGCATGCATTTGAAATTGAAAGTGCACACTCGATTCTTTAGGCCATCATGCATGGAAATGCGTGATTGGTGGTCCGAGAATCGAGGCACATCCTCCCTTGAGTCATTAACATGATAGGGAGTGTGATTGGTGCATAAATAGCTTGAATAGCATTACATGCCCTCTCTTCTCTGTGGAGTTGCGTGTTCAGAGGAATTCATTGCCGGCTGGTAGTATTTAGTGTCGACCGGCAGTCAATAAATGGCCGGTGGATATATTTTGTGCCGATGGGTCACATCCTAGTGCCGATGGTCATTTCCTCCAGCCGGTGGGATTCTCCAGTGTCCAGAGAGGCATCCTTGAGACTTTGGCAGTTTCCAGAGGAGCAAAGCAGGGAAACAGAGGCAGGCTAGGCATGGCAGTGCAATTTCGAGCGGAATCCGAGCGTGCATGCATCCGGCCCTCTTCCCGAGGCGGTTCACTGTTTTAATTAGATTAATTAATCTGTTAATTTAATTAATTTGTAATATTTAATTAGCTTGCGTAGTTAATTAATTTGTATATTCTTTTGGTCCCTCCGAGCGAGGGCAATTTTGTAATAAGCGTGTGTGAGTGGTGTGTATGTCTTCCAACCCCCATTTCTTTCTTCCCTTTTATTTACCTGCTTATGATGGTAGATTAGGGCACATTTAATTTAGCATACCTTATGCAATGCATGCGTGCTTCCATGCATTTGTTGACATACACCGGGCTCGGTACATCATACAAACCGCATTGTATCTTCAAATCCAACTTGAATACGTGCATCAAATGATTGCATTTCACATGCCATTTTAGAGTTAGCCGAGCCTATCCTAATCACATTCTGTATGCGATGCATTAGTCATCCTAACATGAACTAGGGCATGCATGTTTGCTAACTAGTTTATTGTTTTGGCACGGAGTACGATGTAAGTATTTATGCAATGTTTTCAAAACAAATGGATATGCAATGTTTGTTTCCAAATTAGGCAATCTAGTCTATACTTGTTTGCTGTGCGTACAACATAGTAATTCTAGCCTACTAATCGGAATAAGAATGCATAACGTTTTCAAAATCGGATATCACGGTTAGTAGAGGCCGGTCTTCGGATCGGGCGAAAGGGGGTGCTCATAGCTGACCTTTCCTGATCGTACCCAAGCTCCCGAGCCAAGACAACTTTGGTGATGACGGACACGTTTTCGACCGAGTCGTGGTTTCCTAAATTTCCCATTTAAAAATATTTAGGTGGCGATCAGATTCCGCAAAGCGATCCATGTTTGGCACTACTTTTTCAAAAAATCCATTTTCTCAAACGATTTGCCAGAGTTGGACTCTTTGGTTCAGATTAAGAACTGCAACAAACAAAACAGGGGAGTCTGAACTGTAGCCGTAGCGAGGTCCCTCGCGGGCGCCTGTCTACAGTTTCTGGCAACTCTGCTCAAGACTTTAGAGAGCTTGACTCGAACTCGTGATATCCTGTTTTGACTACACTTATGTGTTTCTTTGCATTGCATGTGCATTGGTGCGCCTAGGACACCGTGTTGGCCATCTGCTATTCCTGAGCGGTTTGCTGGAGGCTTGTCTTGTCAAGGCATGTCCATAAGGCTGACCGGTTGCGGGCTCTGCCAGTATGGGAACACAAACCCCGGTTTTACCGGGGCACCCTTTTTGACCATTCGACCTAGTGCATATTCGGATCCATAGTGACCATTCCAAACTAGGACAGGTTGCTTACCCGATATAGGTTGTTTGAAGTCGCTGTGTTCGTAGTGAAACCCTAGCTCCTGACAAAATAGGACAAGGAAACCCTACCCCAACATAGGGGTGTATTGACTCTCTTTTACCTGCTATATGCTGTTAGAGTGTATCTCTGCAGGGAACGCATATATCAGTTTGCAAAGTTTGAGCATCAAGCCCGAAGGCACTAGTATCAGTATTGTTGAGAATCGCCAGTGTCTGCGGTATCGATCAGCTTTTGAGCAAGTGATTTTGAGGAACAAAGGATCGATAGTAGAGCACGCTTGTTCGGCTACACCTGTTTGATCTGTTTGAAATTTGAAATCTCGCTTGTTTTCCGCTTTGATTCAAAGATTCAGAAGGTCGATCTAGAACAGCTAGTGTCTTCTCCTTACTGAGATAGGACTGAGCATGACGCAGAATTCAGAAGAGATCGTGGTCATGACGGCCGCGTTGAGTCAAGGAATTACCCCGTAGGGTGAGACTACTGTTGACATGCCGCATCCATCTAGGTCGCCTGCCGCACACCCAATTTGGACCCCTCAACTATATCAGGCTCACGAGCCTACTACATTTGAACTAATGGGAATGATAGGTGATCTTCAAAGATCCGTGGCGGATCTCGCATATGGAATGTCTGTTTCGCCACCAGCCAGACCATATGCTGGAGGCTTTATACCCCAGGAACCCCCGCTATTGGGACGCATTGTAATTGAACTCAGCCAACCGGAGATGGCCTCCAGCTATGGCAATGACGCATCAAACCAAACTCTAGATCAGGCTGAGGCCAGAGACAAAGGCAAGATGAAGGCAGATGTCGACCCTATCGAACAACTGCTGTGGGCAGTAGAGGCTTTGAAAGCCGGGGGAATGAACAAGCAACCGATATCCGCAGCTATGTCAAAAGCTGTGGAGGATGCTTTCGCCACTCCGCCTGAGGGCAATTCCTGTCAATCAGAGAATCCGGATAGGCCCCGTCAGGCCAAAACAGTTCTTCCCGCTCCCAACCTTGCATCCGGAAAGGATCAGAAATCCAAGGCCGCACCCGCCGATCCGTTCGCTAGTGCATCTAGCAAGAGTGCTCAGGCTCCAAAGTACCTGCCCTCAGGGCGCAGGGTCTTCCATGCTCTCTACATGCCATTGTCCAAGGCACTTCAAATCCTTGCCGAGAGGGGACACCTTAAACCCCTGGAGCCTCGGCCTCTCCCGAAGAATCTCCCTGATACTCATGACCTGCCAAGATCTTGCATCACCACCAGACCGGCCATGCTACCGACAATTGTTTCCGCCTCGACGAGGTGCAAGATTTGATTGACAATGAGGTTATCCTCCCCCACCTCGCCAAGTCCGTCACCACCCGCTTGTTGGATTTTGAGGATACAGACTTCGCGAGTATGTAAGGTAAGGTGAACCGCCTGGGCGATGCGACACGTTTTTGGATGTGGCGTTTGGCACGCATTTTTGGGCATCTGTTAATGTTAGTTTTGTAAAATTTGACTTGGGTGTCGAGTCAGTCTTTTGTTTTGTTTTGAGTCTGTCTCATTGTCTTGAGTCAGTCTTTTTGTAATGAGTCAGTCCCTCTTGTATAGAATACCAGGTGATTCCAGGGTTGTTGCCTCAAACACCGTTTTGCTTTATAATTACTTCCTTCATTTTCCTTTTGAGTCTGTCTCTGCTGTGGAACCAGTTGCATCTGAGAAATCTGAACGAAACAGCTGTGGCTATCACGTTCCGCATTTGTTGCTATTTGAGTTAGCCGTGCTAGAAGATGTGAATGGAACGACAGTACATTTCGCCTACTCTCTTGTGCCTTAAACATCGTCGTAATGACCTAAGCTTTTCATAAAACCCCATTTCGAACACTGCGGTGATGAAAACGAAGAGGAAATAATTCCTCGGGTTTTGTAAAATTTTGATCATTTTGAGAGAAAGAGAGGCCTGCTAAGCTTTTAATGAATGAAATCATGCTTGTCGGCGTGAGTACTGAGAAGGATCCTGGTTCGATCCAGACTGGTTCCACACTATCTTCAAACGCGAATGATTTGTCGTTTTCTTAAAAACTTTCAAAAACAAAATGTTTCGCGCAGTCTTGCGAAGACCTGTGTGGAATCGCTCTTGAGATTGTGCAGCCTAGGATCGCTCTCAGCCTCAAGATTCAATTTATCTGTTGCAAACTGGAATCCGTTCAAAACATTCAACAGTGCCATGAAACGCCTGTGTGGCCCATTTCGAGGTAGCCCTCGAGCAAGAGGCATCAAAGTCAGATCAAGGAGATTAGATCCCACCAAGCAAGGCTCGTGAAGCAACCGTGATGGACTTTTCTGCAAATCAACACAACGGTCATTCTCCTAGATACAGAAAGGCCTCAGTCTCAAAACCATTTGGCATGGGCTTGCTACACTTTTACCCTTTGAGAGGCTCGCTGGGCCGAAAACCCGGAAGGGCGGCCCAGGCAAAAGTTAGAGCAAAGAAAAAGAAAAGAAAAAAAAGAAAATACAAAAAGAAGCAAAAAGAAAAGAAAAGAACAAAGAACAACAAAGGAAAAGAAAGAAAAGAAATGAAAAATGCAAAAGAAAAGAAAAAGAAAGGAAAAGAAAAACATAGCTCGCAAAGTCGAAAACCCGCATTGGGCACCTTGGCAAAAGTTAGAGCCTAAACAGTGAAGGTTAAAATACCCGAGTGTACCTTAACCGGAACTACGTAAGGCTTGATTCCCATGTTTGGGATACGTAGGCAACTTCATCTTGAAGTCCAGCCCCAACGCTTCCATAGCGCCTCAGTCCATGTCATGGTTTTGATCACTTTTGCCTCCTCCGAATCTAATGTGTTGATTGCAGCAACCTGGAATTACGTGACCAACTTCATCTTGAAGTCCAACCACCAACACCTTCCAGGTGACTGTGTCCATATATTGATTCAAACCGTCTTCGTCTCCTCCGCATCCGAGGGTCCGATCGTCGTCAACAAGGACTGGCTTACAATGTGCAACGGCATCATCCAAACAAGGGGCAACTTTCCGTTGCCATGCATTGCCATAAGTTGCCCTAAGTTACCGTCCAAACCAGGGGCAACTTTCCGTTGCCTTATCCCCCTTTAAGCCAGGGGCAATTTTCCATTGCCTCCGATCCGAGGTTGCATATCTCGAGGGTAAGTTCCGTGCTCGTTTGAGCATTGACTGTTTGCAAAAATAGTTTTTGAAAATTTTCACTGAGGTTGACTTATTTTCTCGAAAACTGTTTCATTTTCAAAATTGGACCATGTTTGGACCCAAAAAGGAGAGTTTTCAGTGCTCATAGCCTGATTCGCATGATTTTCAAATCAAAAATTGAATAAGTGTGTTAATCCAACTCTCATTTTTGATCAAAACTGAAAACAAAAAATGGTCAAAGTGACGAACTAGGGGCACAATTGAGTCAGGTCTTCTGTCTTTCCCCCGTCAACATACTTGCCCAGAAAGGCGCTCTATTAACCA
The DNA here is from genome assembly GCA_025200525.1 of Camellia lanceoleosa. Classification (NCBI taxonomy): domain Eukaryota; kingdom Viridiplantae; phylum Streptophyta; class Magnoliopsida; order Ericales; family Theaceae; genus Camellia; species Camellia lanceoleosa. The sequence continues at coordinate 94,526,712 of CM045772.1, read as the reverse complement.
GAAGGAATAGCCGTGAGCTAACAGTGTTGGGCGTGAACCCACAACCTCTCGTTTACCTATCAACCACTCTGGGGAGGGATTGAAAAAAATGAGATAATAAAGAATAGAGAGGTGTAAGCGGAGAGAAAAGTGAGAAAAGGGTTTTGAGAGAAAAACCAAGCATGAGGGCCGAGTGATGTGAGTATCACAAATCAGAAAGGGTGGGAAATAATACTCGGAGGAATTGGCTCCTCGAGATTTTAGGTCTTTTCGTAAACGTGTCCGTGTGTCGTGTCTTTTGACCTGTCGGTCTCGACTTTAGCTTTGAGTCTTTTTCGAGCGCATCTCGTTGTGTTCAGGTCGTGCGCCCTTTGTTTTCTTCACTTGAGTCCCTCCGCTGTGTTCTGTGGTAGGCTCGACACCCCGGTTGAAAACCCTTATTTATTCCAAAAAATCATTCGTGCTCAGAAGGCTGTGCCATTCTCTACATTCGTGTGAAGCAAGAGAAGGAAAGGGAAAATTTGGGACATCCGAGTGTGTTTTAACTCCAACTGTTTCAGTTTCATAATCCGTCATGTCAGATTGGGCTATTTGTTCAGGGTTTGCTGTGTGCAGAATGAACCGAGTGTTGTGTTATGGGTTGTATGCAGATTAATCCCTAGTAGAGTATGGGCTGTATTGTGCAGTTTGAGTAGTGGTTTGTATGAGTTGCTTGCTGTCAGTTGTTTGGTTATCCGATTACCATAGTGCTAGTGCTCGAATTCGCAAGTGTTCACTTTTCAAATAACAGATCAATATCATTTACATTTGAGGTGTAACATGATGTAATATGCAATACAGTGCAAGGTATGAAATATACACAAATGTAAACACTTTTTCACACCAAAAAGTTTGTTTCATTTCAATATCAACTTTTCAAGTACATAAGTTTTGAGAAACAAAATCTTCCTGCGGCAGTACAAAAGTACCCTAACTACCAACAAAAGGGGAAAATACAAAAAAGGAGAAGAAAAAGAAAACAGCAAAATCTGTATCAAATGTCCAAAATGGCTCCGGCCGCTAACTGTCTGTCCTCTTCCCCGGACGAAAGTCCAGGAGCGTCATCAACAGGGGCACCACCAGGGGCATCGCCGCCTGAGCTCGAGTCCGAGCCATCACCGGTCTCCTCCGCCTCTGTCTCTGCCTCAGACTCATCATCCGGAACTGGAGCCCGCGAGCTACTCCCGACATGAGTGTGCCCTCCTCTGGTGCGAGGATACAATCTGCCATCCCGCGTAGAAAGGGGAGGCCCAGTCGGAGCGCTACCCACCGGAGGAATCGGGAAGGGAGGCTGAAAAGCAAGAAAGGCAAACACATCGTATCGTCATGCAAGAATCGCTGCGTAATGCAATGTATGAGTACAGTCTGTGAATGCCGTGAGTCGTGAATCGCAGTAATGCAATGTATATACTGATCTGTGAATGCCGTGAGTGAATCGATGTAGAATGCAATGTATGAGTCTGATCTGTGAATGTCAGCAAGAATCGCGTAATGCAATGTATGAGTACGATCTGTGAATGCCGTGAGCGTGAATCGATCTGACATTGACAGTGTGAGTGCAAGGTATCGATGCCGGAGCGTTCATCGATGTTGTGTTATGCATCAGATTATGTAAAGCAGATTGTATATGGTTTGAGGCGGTGGTTAGGAAGAAAATACCGGAATGCTGTAGAGGGCTAGGAGATCGAATGTCCGTTGTAGCATCCCCATCATGGAGGCATTCATCTCCAATGACTGCCGGGTGTACCCAGAAGACGCCTGCAAAAGTATTAGATACATCAATATTCTGTGAAATATCAAATAAACTGAAATGAAAAAACTATACAAAAATGCAGTAATACATACCGGAGGCAAGTCGGGGACACCAACAAGCTCGTGGTCAGCCGGTGGAGGAGCAAAGGGGATCTGGTAGGTTGCCCCATCCTGCCCTCGGAAAGTCAATGAAGCGGGCAGAACAGGCCAATTGGACCCTTGTCCCTGCTGAACCCCACCTCTACCACGGACTCGAGCCCTCCTCGGCGCTCCTCCCTCGCCTCCGCTTCCAGCCTTACTCCGGCCCCAGCAGTCTCTCTCTCTGCTCGGTGGCCGCCGCTCAGAGGTCGCATAATAAAGGTCCGGACGTACTCTGAGTAATCGCCGCCTCGAAATCGCTCGCCTCCCAGCCGATGGTGTAGTCCGCCATCAGCTCGGCACTGAACCTCTCCGTATCCCGCATGTGCTCAGGAGGATGCACCGGGACTATCTGCTCAGGTAAGCCTAGGGTCTGGCGCAAGAAACGCTCACCCAGGTACCAAGCCCGACAGACCGGGCCCTCGAGCAGAATCCGGTAACGTGAGGTCTCATCGGCACCGGCGAACCGATCCCTCATCATCGCAGGCAGTGGAGCCCACGGTCGCCAGGTGATCTGAAAATGAAATACAGTTTGTTACCTACTGTTATTGAAATATGTAGTGGAAAGGCGAAGCTTAAATGAACTGCAAGTAAAACATACCTCGGCAGGAGTGATGGTGTCGAAGTAGCGGTGGAAGAAGCTGAATGTCTCCCGTGGCCTCCGAGTGCACCTCCCGTCAAAGCGACGTGAGAAGGGGACGACCAGAGGGGTCTCTGCATCGGGTACAGGAGCGAGCCTAGGAAAGTAGGCGTAAACCCACAACTGCAAGGTAAATACCGGTGCATTTATCAGATAAAGCGAATAGAATAGCGGAAATAAGAGTAAGTGTGTTATCACGGTGTATTGTGCAGAGTGTGCAGAGCGATTACGGTCAAGGTAAAGCAGATGTGTGTGTGCGTGTACAAGATACTGGCAGTGTAAAGCATACTACAGTGTGTGCAATGTGCAAAGTACAGAAAATAAAAAACGGAAATGAAAGGCAGAAAAAGAAATGTACCTCCCAAGCATGCCAGTAACCCCCGAGCAACTGTCCACTGCCGCGGGAGGCTGAGCTCATATATCCATAAAGGGTGGCCAGAGCGGCGCCACTCCAATCAAAATGTAAGATGTCCCTCACATCCACTAGTGCGCTGAGAAGACAGAGAGGCACTGTGTTCGCTCGGTCGGCAAAGATGGTCGTCCCGAATAGGAACATGAGGAAGCCGCGTGCATATCTCTCCACGGCCTCTGGGGTCGTCAGAGCTGCATCAACGATGAGGGGCTGGACCCGAAACTGCACCTCGAACCAAGAGTACCGGACGAAGCCGGGACGCGCGAGAGGCGGTGCCGCGCCAAGCAAGTAGACCTGAGCCGCGGTCCACTCATCCATATCAGTGTCAAAGGGGATCGGATCACCCCCTACCCCGATGCCAGTGAGCATCGAGAAATCGTAAGGGGTCATCGTCATGTCCCCGGTCGCAGACAAGAGAAACGAATCGGTGGTGTCCCACCACCTCTCCACCAGGGCGGCAAGAAGAGGTCTGCATGTCGTGAGCCTGGAGAGTCCCCTGCAAAAGGCGCCGAAGCCAGCCTGGTCTACAATACGGCGAACTGCGTCAGGAAGCTTAGCGTACCACTCGTGAGCGACGGTATTCCCATACCGGCGGATGGTATGGGAATCTCCCTGTTTTCAAACAAGTAGTTGCGAAACAATATAAAATGTACAGTTTTGAAGAAACAGTCAAAATCAGTGCATATGTGGCATGCGTGCAAGTTTTTCAAATTCAAACAGATACCGGGTGCCGGTGTGCTTATAGTGAACTGCAACGTGTGATGCGTCAACGTGTTTGTGTGGTTCAGTGCGAATTTGGCATGCGTGCAAGTTTTTCAGATTCAAACAGATACCGAGTGCCGGTGTGCTTATAGTGAACTGCAACGTGTGATGCGTCAACGTGTTTGTGTTGGTCAGTACGAATTCGGCATGCGTGCACGTTTTTCAGATTCAAACAGATACCGGGTGCCGGTGTGTTTACAGTGAACTACAACATATGATGCGTCAGTGTGTTTGAGTGGCTCGGTGCAAATATGGCATGCGTGCAAGTTTTTCAGATTCAAACAGGTATCGAGTGTCGGTGTTTGCAGTGAAATACGGTGTGTGCCGTGGTTTGAATGGTTCAAGGCTAGTGTAATGTGTGCGCGTGTGAGTCTTAAACAGATAATCAGTTGCAAACGCGTTTGTAATCAACTACAATATACAGTATATCAGTGTATCGGAACTAAGCAATTAAAGAATGCAACCAGCTATGACAATTGGCAGTTAAACATTCTACATCGCGGAAAGTAAAGCAGAGAAAGAAAGTTACCTCGGAAGCGCCGGAGGATAGGTGGAAGACAGGCTCGCGTAGCAAAAGCTCAGGATCCAACGCCATGTCAAAGCTCCTGAACTGGCGTAGTCCATCGGGTGGTAGAACGTGAATTGCCGGCCGCTAGGTCGCTGGGTCGAAAGGGCGCTTGCTCAATGGGAGGAGCTCGACCTCGGGATCCATCTCGTGATCCGAGGGAGTCCCACCGCGTGGAATGTCGTCGGCCATATCGAGAATGATGGGAAAATGGTCGAGGGATGAAAATAGGGTCGGAATACGAAGAGCCAATTGAAAAGTCAACCCCCGGGAGGGTGGAAAATGGCCGGAAAGGTCGGGATGGGAAAAAGGTATGGAAATGAAGGAGAAATCGAGGGGAACAAGTCCCAAAAAGGCGGAAATGGCAAAGGGAGCGCCGAAATGAAATTTCAATCGGTCGAAAATGTCCGAAACGCGATGAACTTCGCGAATCGAACGACGGAAAAGGCGCGAAAACACAAAGAAATGAGGAAATGAGGAGAGAAAAAAGCTCTAGAGAGAGAGAGAGATGGTTTTCGGCGGAGGAGAAATAAGAAAATAGGGTTTAGAAACCTTATTTTAAAAGACCCGGGGTGAAAAGTCTGTAGCAACGCCCGCGAGGGCTTCACTCTACAGTTCGCAGGACTCTTCTTTTTGTTTGTTGCGGTTCTAAATCTGAACCAAAGAGTCCACCTCTGGCAAATCGTTTTAAGGAAAACAGATTTTGGAAAGTAGTGCCAAACATGGACTGCTTTGCCAGATTACAGAGTCGCCACCTAAATATTTTTAAAAGGGGGAATTTAGGAAACCCTGACTCGGTGCCAAAGGCCACGTGTCCGCTATCACCAAAGTGACTTGCTCGAGCTTGGGTACGATCGGGAAGGTCACTATGAGCACTTCGCCTTCGCCCAAAGACCGCCTCTACTAACCGTGATATCCATTTTTGAAAACTTTATATTCTTATTCTCGTTATTAGCCTAGAATTACTATGTTATGCGACAAAGAAACAAGTATAGACTAGATCGCCTAATTTGGGAACAAACATTGCATATCCGTTTTGTCTCAAAAACGTGTTTAGATGTTGCTACTGCAAGTAGACTAAAATGCGGATTTCAATGAGTACTTCCAACTTAAGCAATCCAACCTCCACCCACAGGCATTCATACGCTTTATCATGTAAGCATTTAGCATGGTAATCCCATCTTGTCATGGCAACACCCACACGCATGCAAGATGCTAAAGCATAAAAGCTCACCTAGTACTCGCGCCAAAAACAATAAACTAGTTAGCAAAACAATGCATGACCTAGTCCATGTTAAGTGGCTAATGCAACACAGGCATAAATGCAATCTAGAGTAGGCTCGGCTATCCTAAGCATGGTATATGAAATGCTATCACATAGCACGTATTCAATTTTGGAATTTGAAAATTGCAATGCGCTTTGTATGATGTACCGAGTCTTGCATGTAAACAAATGCATGGATGCACGCATGCATTGCATAAGGTATGCTAAAAATAAGTATGCCCTAATCTACCATAAGCAGGTAAATAAAAGGGAGAAAGAAATGGGGTTGGAAGACATACACCCACTCACACACGCTTATTACAATTTCGCCCTCACTCGAAGGGACCGAATAAATATACAAAACCAAATAAATAATTAACTAATCTAGCTAATTAAATATTACAAATTAACTAAATTAATTAAATAAATTAATAAATCTAATTAAGCATTAAATGCCTCGGGATGAGGGCTAATTGCGGCGCGCCGGGACTCGCTTTAATCGCAGACTGCTGGCACGGTTGCCTCTGCTTTCCTCGCTCTTCTTCACCAAAAATTCACAAAATCTCGTGAGTGCCTCCTAACACCGAGAAGCATCATCGGCTCGCAGACGGAGGGCCACCTATTGAGGAGAATTGCCATCGGCATCGAATTTCATTATCGGTGCCGTCAGGCAGCCGGCACTAAAAGTGCCGGGCACAAAGTGTTCGCAAAACCCGCAACTCACAAAGAAGAGAGGGAACAAAAGGCAAGGCAATGCAATTCAAGGTATATATGCACCAAACACATCCCAAATCGTGCTATGGACTTAAAAGGGCATGTGCCTCGATTCCCTGCCACCAATCGCAAGATTTCCATGCGTGATGGCCCTAAGGACCAAGAATGCAACTTTGATTTCAAATGCATGCAATGCAAACAAAGGTGCCAAACCTCTATCAAACTCACTTCAAGAGGCTTGGCATGCATAATGCCAATGCAACCCTAAGCATGTCATCTAGCATGCAATATGGCAATGCAATGCAAGAATATTGTTGTGTAAACATACAAGCATGCAAAGCAAAGTAGGAATGGACTTACACATGAATTGGACAGCTCTAAAAGGCCCAAGAACAGTGGCCAAGATGCCTAAAGATGGGGTCTAAACACACACGCACACATGCACATATTAAGACACCAACACTTGAGCATAATAAACAACATTCAAGTACACTTGAAATGAGTTAAACATGGACTACTAGCATGCAACTTAGGCTCAAATTCATACAAAACACATGGCCAAAACATGCAACAAAGCAAGCCAAACAAAGCATGCAACTAGCCTATGCTTGAGGCAAGCTCAAGAGAGCATTGAACCACATCTATGCAAAGCAAACAAGGCATGCATTGAACAACCTAAATCAGGTTTCTAGCATGTTAAAACAAGGCCAAATGTCCACTTAGATGGCATCTAAGAAGCTTAAGCATGAAGGCATGCAACAAGACCAAAACATGGAGTACTTAACACACACCTTTAAAGCATTAAAGAGGCATGCAAGGCAATCAATCAAACATGTATGAGGGACTGAATAGCATGGAAGATGGTCCCAACCATCAAAAACAAAGCTAGAATAGCATACCACATATTCATGCTTTTGAGGCCTACAAGCCAAATACAAAGGGCTACAAAATACATGCTAAGATTGGCCAAAATAGCTATGGACAGAGCTAAAGCATGACAAAATAAGCCTACAAGCTTCACAAATGCAAGCCTAAAACATGCTAGAAATATAGGCTAACAAGCTAGTCATGTTAAGGCAATATTAAGGCATTACAAAGTAACTATGCAAATCATGCAAAGAGTACTAAAACCCACTTGAAAGCATGCTATAATATGACAATATAAGCATGATAAACAACCAAAACATGCTCAATACACAACTAAACATGGAGCTCTCTTATGAGCCAACCTTGTCCTTTTCAAGGACATCAAGGAGAGGTGGCCCTCTCCTTCTTGAGACTTCAAGGCATACTCTTCACCACCGAAATCCTCAAGATTAAGGTGGTGAAGAGATCCCAAGACCAAAATCTCGGATCTCTCCAAAATGGTACAAAAGTGCCCTTTTCAAGGCCTAAAGGTGGTCAAAGTTCCTCAAACCACAAAACACTCTTAATACACAATAAAGAGAGTCAAAATCAGAACTTTTATGTGCCAAACACTAAGCTCAAAAACTGTTTTAAACTAGGTAAAACAAGTTGCAAAATGGGGAATAAAGTGTAAGTTTCTTACCCTTGTTGACTTCCATCCCAAAGATTGTTGTGCTTGGTCCCTCGAGCTCCAATCCACCAAGAATCACCAAAACTAACCTTTAGAACCTCTGAACCAAGAGAAGTAGGGACACTAGGTGCTAGTGTGCAAAAGTAAGGCACAAAACACCTAGTTAAACAAGAGAATGAGAGGGATATAGAAGTTATATCTATTCTAACCCTAAAACCAGAGCTTGGCTCTCTAACAATGGCTAACACTCAAATTTTCTAACCCTTAAGCCAAGAGGAGAGCTTCCCTCTTATAGGCCAAAGCTTACAAGCTTGGCCACTAAGCAAGCCCATTGCTCCATACACGTGTATGGAGGGGGAACAAGTTGCAAACAGTTGTGAGAAAATATCACAGCAAGCAAGTGCACAGATGGTCGGCAGGCAAAATGGTCATTTCGCCCAAAATAAGGCCGACCGCACAATATAGTGCCGTGACAACTACACCAACCAGGTAGCCTCTAGCCCCGGTGTTGTGTGGGGATGCCTCGAAGGCATTCCCCGCCTCAAAGGCAAATCACGTGTGTTTGGTGCAAAACCAAACACAACGGTCGAAGTTCGGAGGTCCCGAGGCACGCACGCGAGCCGAGAACTCCGAACTCCAAACGAACACACATGGATGATCACCGAGTGTCCAAGCGGTGACATCCAAGTCTTGAGGACGGTCAAAAATGGGGTGTCTACAGATTGCCCTCTTGATGTAACTCGAAAGTCATAACAATGACGGAGTGAATGTCAAAGCCCAGAGACCCATTTTGACAAGGTCAAGACTTGGACAAACATGCAAAGCGCAAATGGTTGAACTCGAAGTCAGCCCACGATCCCTTAAGGAATCAAACCAACAGTAGTTCATGCAAGAGGCACACATGCCAACGATAAGATATGCGCCCAGAGGGCAAAGTGCAACCGAAAATGCAAGAAGCCAAGCATAACTTATGATCATGCAAAGAAAGTCAGAATGAGGCACACATGCATGCTTATAAGCTAACATGCAACAGCCTACACTACAATGTAGAAAGGATGTAAGAGAATTATGCAATTCTCCAAACGTCTCACTGGAGAGATACAATACTGGCGACTTCGTCCGGTTTCACCAATGTAAATGAGTCAGACATACAATATCGTGCTCGAAAGAAAACAAACTTAACAGTACAATATGATTAGCAACATGCATGTCATATGCAATGTGAATGCTGAATGGTATGCAATATATACAAAACTATGTATAGATAATGCAAATGAAAATGTAGTGCAATTAAAACTAAATGCGAACTACATGTGGCAATTGAATCATGATTCAATCATGAGCGTTCAAAACCTCACAAATGTCAAATAGATTGATGGAGGTAACAAGTCCGCTCCCATAGATCGATGTCCGATCTATGAGTACTTCGACGGACACAAGAACAAGTATTGGGTGGATTGACATGGGGGTGACGACACTGATGAAAGAACAATGATCCTAATGTCGGATGCAACAATTACACTACAATGTAATGGAAATGGATAAATGATACAATGGATATGGCACGGGCCAAACCAAATCTTGCCTAGGAAAGGCATGTACACATACAACCCATGTCTAACACAAAGAACGGTGCCGCTACCCTCTAGGCTCGGACACAAAAGCCCGACAACCGTGGTTTCACGAAAAAATATGGGCACATACCGCACCAAGCTCAACTTGGAAAGGCGCAAGCCATAGATGGAAGGTGATGCAATGGATGCATGCAATGGAATAGATACAATGGATATGGCACGTGGGCCAAACCAAATCTTGCCTAGGAAAGGCATGTACACATACAACCCATGTCTAACACAGCAACGGTGCCGCTACCCTAGGCTCGGACACAAAAGCTCGACAACCGTGTTTCCGACACGAACAACATGGGCACATACCGCACCAAGCTCGACTTGGAAAGGCGCAAGCCATAGATGGAAGGTGATGCAATGGATGCATGCAGCTACAATGCAATGGGTATTTACGTAAAATGCATGACATATGCACTATACTACAATGATGCATGACATATGCATGTTTTTTTGTTTTTGTAATGCAATGCATGACATATGCAATATTTACAATGATGCATGACAATGCATGTTGATGCAATGACTATGATTGCGATTTTCCTATCTTACCAACCGGGCGATACACTAGGTTGGTTCAAGATCTGCACTGAGGCGAGACACGCCGCCTCAACCTATGGGGCTACCATCTGATTTCAAGCCGAGGGTACATCCTCGGTATTTAAACCAGACTTTAGTCTCGAAATTCGAACCTTTATGCGTTCTAGGCATAAGCCGTCAACTCTAGTTTTCACCGTCCCCGTTGATCTTCTAGGAACTCACCATGAGCATAGACGGTGGCTTTACCAGACAAGAAAGTCGTTCAGGCACGACAAAACCGAAGGAATTGCACCTTCAGAGGATTTAAGGTCTCCTAGACCGGGATGCGAGCGTATGCATGACAATGCATGTTGTGTTTTTTCTTTGAAATGCGCGCCAACGCGCGGCTTTGATATGCATGATAATGCAAATGAGCGGGTTTAAGGTCTCGCCGGACCTAGGGGGGGCAACCGATGAGGTGCGCTAATCAATGCGATGGAATGCATGCCAAATGCAATGAGGTGCACAACACAACGCTATGGAATGCATGCCGAATGCAATGAGGTGCTCTTGTAATGCACCGGAGGTCTTACACCTCCTGAGGACTTAAGGTCTCCTAGACCGGGCGTGTTTAAGGTCTCGCCAGATCGGGCAATCATACACAAGATTCAAGAGCATGCGATGCAAAATGGGGCAATTGAGACGCGTGTCTCAAAAGATGGAAAATGGAGTGCAATGAGGTACACGTGCCTCAAAGGATGGAAAATGAAATGCAAATGAGGGTGCTTTAAACGGGTATTTAAATGGTATGCGTAAATGCAATGAGGGGCGACTTAACACACCGAAGGTCTTGCACCTCCCGAGGATTTAAGGTCTCCTAGACCGGGCGTGTTTAAGGTCTCGCCGGACCCGAAGGGGCAACGGTATAATGTGACACACGTATCACACGGGATGCGAAAACAATGTGAGTGAAGAAGAAACGAAACAAGAGGCACGCATACCTCATTGGATGGAAAATGAAGTGCAAAACGAGGCGTACGTGCCTCGAGATGCAATGAAATGCGAAATGAGGCACACGTACCTCATTTGATGGAAAATGAAGTGCAAAACGAGGCATACGTGCCTCGAGATGCAATGAAATGCGAAATGAGGCACACGTACCTCATTTGATGGAAAATGAAATGCAAAATGAAGCGGTATGACACGCATGCCACATGTCAATGCAAAACGGTGCAAGTCGCGAGAGACGGCGAGATGGCGCGATACGATACGCGCCGACAACATGATGGATGCACGTGACACACAGGGCAACTTTTGATCTCCGTAGATGACAAAAGGATACAAAAGGATACAATCTTCGCTGAAATTGAGCACCACGCGAGTAGAGACAAATCAAGTCAAAACGGAGGCGGTTGAGCATCGGGACGATTTTCAGATTTTCTTGAGACTTGAAGACCCAAAGTCGATCATCTAGCCCAAACAAGGCCCAAGGAACACCACCGGCTGGTGGAATGGCCACCGGCCGCAACCTACCGATAAAAACTTCATCGGCAAAAAGGTGCCGACCGCACAAAAATGTGCCGACCGCAAAAGTTGACGAAGGGGCGCTTCGCCATTTCATCTGGGCTTTATAAAATAGGGCTTGAAGCCCTATTTCTTCACTTTTCTTCCGCCGAGATCTCTCACTCTCTCTCTAGAGTCTCTTTCTCCTCCTTTGCTCATTTCTTTGAGTTTTCGCTACCATTTTCGTCGCTGATTCGCGATCTCCTTCGCTTTCGACATTTTCAACCTAACAAATCTTTGTTTCGATTTCCTTTGCTATTTTCACCTTTTCGGACTCGCTCCTTGGTTTCTCTATTTTCAGATATTCCCATCTTCCGACCTTCCCGCCATTTCCGCCCTCTGGTTGACTTTGCGGTTGACTTTTCAGATTCCGCCCGTTTTTCATCTTCGCTCATTTTTCACCACCACTACACATGGCGGACGATGTTCCACATGTCGGGACTCCCCCGGATCTTGAGATGGATCCCGGGGTCGAGCTCTTGCCACTGAGCGAGCGCCCCTTCGATCCGGCGACCTATCGCCCGGCTATACACGTGCTACCACCCGACGGACTTCGCCACTTCCGCGGCTTTGAGAGGGCTTTGGACCCGGAGGTTCTGTTGCGCGAGCCGGCCTCCCACTTGTCTTTTGGCGCCTTCGAGGTAACACTCTTGTCTTTTATCTTCTGCAATGTAGGATTTTCTGTCAACTGCCATAGCTAACTGAACCCATTAATCGCTAGTTCTCGATGTCTTGCATCAGAAGTTGATTGTAGACAACTTCATAATCGACATCCGCTAGGACCGACGACATGCACACACACCGCACTAGTATGAATCACCCAAACACACGACACATCACATCAGAATTCATCGACACCCGGTGCTCATTTGAATCAAAACTCGTGACGCATGCTAGACTTGCACAAAACTACACAAACACGCAGACATATCACACGCATTTTACAATCGATCCTCACAGAGCACGACATATCACATCGCAACCTATCCATCGTACATCAAACCCGATATCCGCTGAATCAAAAATGTGCACACATGCACTAAGTTCACACAGAGCATCCAAAACATCTTCGACGCATCACGTGCTTTGTAGTTCATCGAAGCGCACCGCACCCAGATCTTGTTAAAATCAAAATTTGCACTCATGCTATATTCACTCTAAAGTTTTTCATGCCTTTAGAAAAAGAATAAATCGGTATTCATCATTGCTTCAAGAATCGTACTTTTTGAAAGCAGGGGATTCCCATACCATCCGCTGGTATGGGAATGTCGTCGCTCGCGCTTGGTATGCAGAGCTTCGAGGAGGTTCGCTACATCGTGAGACGAGGGGCTTGGCGTTCGCAGGGGACTTACCGCTTTCGCTGCAGCCTCTTCTTGCCGCCTGGCAGAGAGAGGTGGTGGGACACCACAGATTCGTTTCACCTGTCGGCGACCGGGGACATGACGATGACCCTTATGACTTCTCGATGCTTAAGCCTCGGTGGGGGTGATCCGATCCCTTTGATACGAACATGGACGAGTGGATCGCCAGTTCCTATTTACTCGCCAGCCCGCTTCGCCGCCGCTTTGGTCCGCTACTCTTGGTTTGAGGCGCTTAGGGCCCAGATGCCCTTGGTGATGCAAACCGATGACCCCAGAGGCCGGGATTGGTGCACGCTGCTTCGATGTTTCGCTAGGGACGACGATTCGCCGACCGGCGAAAAGGCCTTCGCTTCCTCAACAAGACCGGTGGATGTCGAGACATTTTATGCTTTTGATTGGGGTGCGGCTCGGCCACCCTCTATGGCTATATGAGTTCGATCTTGGCAAGGGATCGTTGCTGGGCTCATGGCGGGCTTGGGAGGTATGTCTCTTCTCGCTTACATTTTGCTCTACATACTTTCAGATTCTACACCGCATAATCGCCACATCGATCAGATAATCGTATACACGGCACACACATATACTTCGCTTTTAATCGACCGCACGGTTCACACTATACCTCTGCTCAATACACCGCACAACACATGGCTCGATATTTCGCTTTGTTCTACATTCGCTTTATCCGATGATGCTCGATATCGGTTTTGCGGTTTGGTGGGTGTATGCCTACTTTCCCAGGTGGAGCTGTTAATGACGGAGACTCCTCTGGTCGCCCCTTCTCTCGCTTTTGATGGGAGGTGCACACGGCGACCCGGACACCTTCGCTTCTTCCGGCGTTTTGACACCATTACCCCGCAGAGGTATGTTTTACTTGTAGTTCATCCAAGTTTCGTTTTTCCAATCGTATATTTGCAATACCAATAGATAACAAATCAGATTTCGATTTCAGATCACTGGCCGCTTTACTTTCCTTTACTGTGGATTCGTCTGATCGACACATGCCATGGGCTCCCTTTCTTGATGTGAGGATCGATAATCTGTGCGTCGAGAGACCTCTCACACGGATTCTTTTGGAGGGCCCGATGCAGCCGGGCTTGGTACTGGGGAGCGTTTTTACGCTGCACCCTTGGGTTGCTGAGCAGATAGTCCTTTCACCCTCCCGAGCATATGAGGGATACCGAGAGGTTCACTTGACCAGATGGTGGACTACACCCTTGGTCTGGCGTGACGGTTTCAGAGGCGAGGGCGACTATTCGAGTACGTCCGGACTTTTATCATGCGACCTCCGAGTGGTGGCGCCGAGTTGATCCAGAGAGACTGCGTGCCGGCTGCCTGGGCAGAGTGGGGGGATGAGGACCGTCACTGGCTCGAGCTCGAGCTCGAGTCGAGCGAGGTGCAGAGGGACGAGGTGCGGTTGGCTGCTCGCCTACTATGTTGACGTCTGAGGCAGAGCGGGGAGACCTACCAGATCCCTTTGCTCCTCCTCCGGGTCATGAGTTGGTGGCATTCTGACTTGCCTCGGTATGTATCACTTTATTTCGCATCCGCATTGTTATTTTACTTCGCCATTCAGATATCCCACGAATCTTGATGTATTTAATACTTTTGCAGACTTCTTCCGAGTATACCGTCGATGCACCAGGAGTTGAATGCCTCCCTTGCCGGGATTGCGGCGGACTCTCGACGCCTTGATCGCCTACGGCTTGCGGTATGTTCTATTGACTACGCCTCAAATCATATTCGCTTTCACAATCTGCTATCTCGCAAAAATCGACAGATCGCTTTCACGGCTTTCATACGCCTGTATCATACATCGTGATCAGACCGATAAACCGTCCACGGCATTCACATTAATCGTACTCATACATCGTGATCCCATTAATCGATAGACCGCCACGGTTTCGATGTGTTTACTCTTTGTACTTTCAGCCTCCTTTCCCTGTCCCTCCTGGGTGGCGCTGTTGCGACCGGGCCTCCCTTCGACCCGGGATGGCGGGCGTTCCTCACGTGCAGGAGGGCATTCTCATGCGGGAGTAGCTCGCGAGCCGCAGCCCCAGATGATGAGTCCGAGGTGGAGACAGAGGGGGTGGGGCATCGAGAGGAGGAAGGGACGGCTCGGGCCGAGCTCGCTGATGCTCTGATGATGCTCTGCCGCCAGAAGAGGGCGAGGACGGATCCCGGCCATGAGGCCGCGATGATGATCATGACCGCTTTTTTTTCTTTTATTTTCTCGTGCCTTTTCCCTTTTGTAGATAGAGCACTATGTATCGCCAGCAGTGTGTTTTTGCTTTCCAAAACTGTGGTATCGAAAAGATTATATATAAACAAACTTTTTGTCTAAAAGAGTGTTATATCCAGTATGTTTACGTATACGCACATTTCATACTTTGCATCGCATTGCATCATACCACACCTCAAATGTAAATGGCATTGATATTTGCTTAACAAAACAACCAAGCATTTGGTAATCGAAGAATGAGGATAACCAATCAACTAGCAGAAATAATTCAAATAAGCCACGGCTCAAAATAATACCCCATGCCTGGGATTAATCATTGGGATTGATCGCATTTAGCCCATAATTCAAGATTCGGTTCATTCCAAGACACAAAGAAACTTTTGAACAAACAAATTTCAACTGACGAGACGGATCAAACCGATATGGTTACGGTTGAAACACCTCGGATGTCTCAAATCTTCCCTTTCCTTTTCTTGCCTTGCACGGATGTAGAGAATGGCACAGCATCCTGAGTACAAACAACTGCTTTTGGAAGAGGATGGGTTTTCAACCGGGGTATCGAGCCTACCACAGGACGCGACGAGACAGACTCAAACGAAGAAACAAAAGGCACACGACCTAGCACAACGAGACACACTCGAAAAGACTCAAAGAACATTGAGACTGTAATGTCAAATGTCACGATTCACGGTCATGTTTTTTTTAATTAATATAAGACCTCAGCTTTGGGGAGCCAATTCCTCCGGGAAGGTATCCCACCCCTTCTGATTTGTGTGGCTCTGACATCACTCGACCCTCAGGCTCGGTTTTTCTCCCAAAAACCCTTCTCATTTTTTCTCTCAACTTACTCCTCTCTATTCTTTAATCTCTCATTTTGCATCCCTCCCGGGTAAATGACAGATGAATAGAAATTGCGGCTTCATATCCAACGCCGTTAGCTCATGCTATTCCTTCCGCGAATAGAGTGCCTCTCGCAATCCGTTAACGGGGGAAGACAGAGGACTGACTCAATCGTGCCCCTAGTTCGTTATTTTGACCATTTTTATTTTCTCCTTAAAACAGCTTTTGATCAAAATGAGAGTCTGGATTAACACACTTATTCAATTTTTGATTTGAAAATCATGCGAATCAGTATGAGCACCGAAAATTCTCCTTTGGGGTCCAAACATGGTCCAATTTTAAAGATGGAAAAGTTTTTGAGAAAATAAGTCAACCTCGTAAAATTTTTCAAAAACTATTTTTGCAAATAAACGATGCTCAACAAGCATGAAACTTACCCTCGAGACATGCAACCTCGGACGGAGGCAATGGAAAATTGCCCCTTGCTTGAAGGGGAATATACGAAAGTTGCCCCTAGTTTGAATGGTAACTTAGGGCAACTTTTGGACATGGATGGCAACGGTGGCAACGAAAGTTGCCCCTTGTTTGATGATGCCGGCATCTCAGGCGTCACTCCTTATTGATGACGACCGACCCTGACGCGAGAAGTCGAAGATGGCTTGAATCAATATATGGACACAAATACTTGAAAGGTGTTGGCGGTTGGGCTTCAAGAGAAAATTGATCACGCAATTCCAGCCATTGTGACCGAGACGCCGGATTAGGAGGAGGCAAGTGACCAAAACCATGACATGGACCGAGACGCTATGAAAGCGTTAAAGTGGACTTCAAGATGAAGTTGCCTACGTATCCCAAACATGGGAATCAAGCCTTACGTAGTTCGGTCAAGGTACTCTCGGGTATTTTAACCTTCACTATTTTCAGCTCTAACTTTTGCCAAGGCTTTGTTGCGGTGTTTTCGACCTTGCGAGCTTCTTTCTTTTTTCTTTTTCTTTTCAATTCTTCTTTTTTCTTTTGTTTTCTTTTGGGCTCTAACTTTTGCCAAGGCGCCTAATGCGGTTTTCGACCTTGCGAGCTTCTTTTTCTATATATTTTTGCATTACTTTTTTTTTTTTCTTTTTTTCTTATCTTTTTTTCATTCTTTTCTTTGCTCTAACTTTTGCAGGTCGCCCTTAGGGTTTTCGCCCAGCGAGCCTCTCAAAGGGTAAAAGTGTAGCAAGTCCATGCCGAATGGTTTTGGGGTTGAAGCTTCTCCGCATCCAGAGAGCGATCGTTGATTTGAAGAACCCATCATGGTCATTGAATGAACCTTGCTTGGTGGGATCGATCTTACGGATCGGCGTTGGTGCCTTTTGTTCGAGGGTCGCTTCAAATCGGGCCACAGGCGTTCGTGACATCGATCGCTTTTGAACCGATCCGGGTTTGCAACAGATGAAATCAATTCCGAGATCGAGCGATCCCGGCTTACACGATCTCGAGAGCGATTCCACGTGTCTTCGCATTAATTGTGCAAAATATTTTGTTTTTGAAAGTTTTCAAGGAAACGACAAACCTCTCGCCTGAAGATAGTGTGGAACCAAATGGATTGGACCAGATCCTTCTCAAGACTACCGACAAGCATGATTTCATTCATTAACTTTTAGCATGCCTCTCTTTCTCTCAAAATGATCAAAGTTTTGCAAAACCCGAGGAATTCCTTCCTTCGCTTTTCACCACAGTGTTCAAAAAGTTTTTTTTTTTTTTTTTTTTTTTAAAAAACTTAAGTCAAAGCAATAATCTTTAGGGCACAAAAGAGCAAAGGAATGCGCTTGTCACCCCATTCGGATTCTCTAGCACAACTAGCACAACATGCTTAATAAACATGGGAACACGGTAGCTACTACTGTTTCATTCAGATTCCTGGATGTAAATTGGCTCCAACAGAGGCGGACCCAAAAGGAAAGCAAAAGAAGTAATTACAAAACAAAAGCGGTGCTTGAGGCGACAACCGAAGTCACCTAGCATTCTCAGACAGAAGAGGGATTGACTCATTACAATTAGATGCCCTTAAGCAAAAGGACGTCTCAAAACAATGAGACAAACTTAACAACAAAATGAAGATCGACTCGACACCCAAGTCGTTTTACAAAACTAGCATCGGCGGGTACTCAAAATTGCGTGCAAACACCACATCAAAAATGTACCAAATGTTGTTCGCAGCGATTCATTCATCTTCGATCACATACTCAGTATCTCGTGCCTTGAGATCTCAGATCCTCGTAGTCCAAGAACTCCGTAGTAATTGACTTGGCGAGGTTGGCGGAAGGATGATCTTATTATCAATCAAGTCTTGTACCTCGTGGCGGAGGCGGAAGCGATATCAAGAGCATGGCGGGCTGATGGTACGCACTGATCTTGAGTGGCATCATGGTCATTGGAAGGGGTTTGGGAGTGGCCTAGGATCGAGAGGCGAAGATGCCCCTTCTGGCCAAAATCAAAAGTGCCCTAGACAAAGGCATGTAAAGAGGATGGAAGGCCTGGCGCCTCAAGGTACTTTGGAGCACGAACACTCGCTAGATGTCTTTGGCGAATGGGCCGGCGAGTCGGCCTTGGGTTTCTGATTCTTTCCCGGTGCAGGATTGGGCATGGGAGAAGCTGTTTGGGCATGACGGGGCCCCGATTCTCCGTCGATCGGCATGCGCCTCGGCGGGTGGGGAAGGCATTCTCCATAGCTTTTGTCATAACCGCAGATACTTTGCTCATTCATTCCCGGCTTTCAAAGCCTCATCGCCCAGCTAGCTTGTTCAATGGGGTCGGTTCCGCTTTCATCTTATCTTTTCTTCTGGCCTCGGCCTGATGAGAGGTTTGGGTTGATACTGGTACATCACTGTTGTGGGTGGAGGTCATCTCTGACTGATTGAGCTCGATCACAATCCGCCCCAGTATCGGAGGCTCCTGGGGTTCGAAATTTTCAACATACGGTACAACCGGTGGCGAGGTTGACATTCTATAAGCAAGGTCTGCCATAGACCTTTGGAGATCACCTATCATCCCCATTAACTCGAATGTGGGCTCATGAGCTCGATAGAACTGGGAGTCCAGATCGGTTGTCGTGCATGGGTGACCAAGCGGTGCGGCATATTAACAGAAGATCACTCAGGATGGTTTCACGACTAACGGCCGTCATGACCACAATCTCTTGAGTTCTGCGTCATATTGATGTTCACCTCGCCAAGGAGAAGACACTAACTGCTCGACTCAACTCTCAATTTACGAATCAAACGGAAAACAGACGGTATTTCAAATTTCTGCAGATCAAACACAGTGTAGCCGAACAACGATTATATATCACGATCATCGTTTCGATTTATGCTCCAAATCAAACCGATTTCCACAGATATAATCGATTCTCAAAATATCGATATCGATGCCCTCAGGCGGATACGCAGACTGAACCGGTATATGCATTCCTCAGAGATATACTCTAAAAGCATATAGCAAGTAAATGAGAGCCAATACACCCTATGTTGGGGTAGGGCTTCTGTCCTATTTTGTCGAACTAGGGTTTTACTACGCACGCAATGGGTTTCAAACAACCTAAATCGGGTAAGCAACTTTGTCCTAGTTTGGAATGGTCACTATGGATTCGACTATGCAACTAGGTCGAATGGTCAAAGGGGTGCCGGTGAAACCGGGTTTGTGTTCCCATCTTGGCAGAGTTCAAGAACCGTCACCCTTACGGACATGCCTTGACAAGACAAGCCTCCAAGAACCGCCAGAATAGCAGATGGCCAACACGGTGTCCTAGGCGCACCAATGCACATGCAATGCAAAGAAACACATAAGTGAAATCAAAACAGGATATCACGAGTTCGAGTCAAGCTCTAAACTCCCCAAATGAGTCGCCAGAATCAGAGTAACGCCATGCGAGGCTTCACTCTAGGCCGCAGGACTCTTCTTTTGTTTGTTGCGGTTCTAAATCTGAACCAAAGAGTCCACCTCGGCAAATCGCTTTTAAGGAAAGCAGATTTTGGAAAGTAGTGCCAAACATGGACTTTGCTTTGATTACTAGTCGCCACCTAAATATTTTTAAAAGGGGAATTTAGGAAATCGACTCGGTGCCAAAGGCCACGTGTCCGTCATCACCAAAGTGACTTGGCTCGAGCTTAGGTACGATCGGGAAGGTCGACTATGAGCACTTTCGCCCGGTCAAGACCGCCTCTACTAACCGTGATATCCATTTTTGAAAACTTTATGTTCTTATTCGGTTATTAGCCTAGAATTACTATGTTATGCGACAAAGAAACAAGTATAGACTAGATCGCCTAATTTGGGAACAAACATTGCATATCCGCTTTTGTCTCAAACGTGTTTAGATGTTGCTACTGCAAGTAGACTAAAATGCGGATTTCAATGAGTACTTCCTACTTAAGCAATCCACCCTCCACCCACAGCATTCATACGGTTTATCATGTAAGCATTTAGCCGCATGGTAATCCTACTGTCATGGCAACACCCACACGCATGCAGTATGCTAAAGCATAAAAGCTCACCTAGTACTCCACACAAACACAATAAACTAGTTAGCAAAACAATGCATGACCTAGTCCATGTTAAGTGGCTAATGCAACACAGGCATAAATGCAATCTAGAGTAGGCTCGGCTATCCTAAGCATGGTATATGAAATGCTATCACATAGCACGTATTCAATTTTGGAATTTGAAAATTGCAATGCAGTTTGTATGATGTACCGAGCCCGGTGCATGTAAACAAATGCATGGATGCACGCATGCATTGCATAAGGTATGCTAAAATAAGTATGCCCTAATCTACCATAAGCAGGTAAATAAAAGGGAGAAAGAAATGGGGGTTGGAAGACATACACCCACTCACACACGCTTATTACAATTTCGCCCTCACTCGGAGGGACGAATAAATATACAAAACCAAATAAATAATTAACTAATCTAGCTAATTAAATATTACAAATTAACTAAATTAATTAAATAAATTAATAAATCTAATTAAGCATTAAATGCCTCGGGATGAGGGCTAATTGCGGCGCTGCTACCGACTCGCTTCGAATCGCCTTGCAGGCACGGTTGCCTCGCTTCTCTGCTCTTGACTCAAAAAATTCCCAAAACTTCAGGAGTGCCTCCTGAACAACGAGAAGCATCATCGGCTCGCAGAGGGCCACCCGAGGAGAATTGCCATCGACTGAATTTCATTATCGTCGCCAGGCGCAGCCGGCACTAAAAAGTGCTTGCCGGCACAAAGTGTTCTGAAAACACCGCAACTCACAAAGAGAGGGAACAAAAGGCAAGGCAATGCAATTCAAGGTATATATGCACCAAACACATCCCAAATCGTGCTATGGACTTAAAAGGGCATGTGCCTCGATTCACGCCACCAATCGCCAAGATTTACGCGTGATGGCCCTAAGGACCAAGAATGCAACTTTGATTTCAAATGCATGCAATGCAAACAAAGGTGCCAAACCTCTATCAAACTCACTTCAAGAGGCTTGGCATGCATAATGCCAATGCAACCCTAAGCATGTCATCTAGCATGCAATATGGCAATGCAATGCAAGAATATTGTTGTGTAAACATACAAGCATGCAAAGCAAAGTAGGAATGGACTTACACATGAATTGGACAGCTCTAAAAGGCCCAAGAACAGTGGCCAAGATGCCTAAAGATGGGGTCTAAACACACACGCACACATGCACATATTAAGACACCAACACTTGAGCATAATAAACAACATTCAAGTACACTTGAAATGAGTTAAACATGGACTACTAGCATGCAACTTAGGCTCTGAAATTCATACAAAACACATGGCCAAAACATGCAACAAAGCAAGCCAAACAAAGCATGCAACTAGCCTATGCTTGAGGCAAGCTCAAGAGAGCATTGAACCACATCTATGCAAAGCAAACAAGGCATGCATTGAACAACCTAAATCAGGTTTCTAGCATGTTAAAACAAGGCCAAATGTCCACTTAGATGGCATCTAAGAAGCTTAAGCATGAAGGCATGCAACAAGACCAAAACATGGAGTACTTAACACACACCTTTAAAGCATTAAAGAGGCATGCAAGGCAATCAATCAAACATGTATGAGGGACTGAAATAGCATGGAAGATGGTCCCAACCATCAAAAACAAAGCTAGAATAGCATACCACATATTCATGCTTTTGAGGCCTACAAGCCAAATACAAAGGGGCTACAAAATACATGCTAAGATTGGCCAAAATAGCTATGGACAGAGCTAAAGCATGACAAAATAAGCCTACAAGCTTCACAAATGCAAGCCTAAAACATGCTAGAAATATAGGCTAACAAGCTAGTCATGTTAAGGCAATATTAAGGCATTACAAAGTAACTATGCAAATCATGCAAAGAGTACTAAAACCCACTTGAAAGCATGCTATAATATGACAATATAAGCATGATAAACAACCAAAACATGCTCAATACACAACTAAACATGGAGCTCTCTTAAGGAGCCAACCTTGTCCTTTTCAAGGACATCAAGGAGAGGGGGTGGCCCTCTCCTTCTTGAGACTTCAAGGCATACTCTTCACCACTGGAATCCTCAAGATTTCATGGTGAAGAGATCCCAAGACCAAAATCTCGGATCTCTCCAAAATGGTACAAAAAGTGCCCTTTTCAAGGCCTAAAGGTGGTCAAAGTTCCTCAAACCACAAAACACTCTTAATACACAATAAAGAGAGTCAAAAATCAGAACTTTTATGTGCCAAACACTAAGCTCAAAAACTGTTTTAAACTAGGTAAAAACAAGTTGCAAAAATGGGGAATAAAGTGTAAGTTTCTTACCCTTGTTGACTACCTTCACAAAGGTTGTTGTGCTTGGTCCCTTGAGCTCCAATCCAGTCAAGAATCACCAAAACTAACCTTTAGAACCTCTGAACCAAGAGAGTAGGGACACTAGGTGCTAGTGTGCAAAAGTAAGGCACAAAACACCTAGTTAAACAAGAGAATGAGAGAGATATAGAAGTTATATCTATTCTAACCCTAAAACCAGAGCTTGGCTCTCTAACAATGGCTAACACTCAAATTTTCTAACCCTTAAGCCAAGAGGAGAGCTTCCTCTTATAGGCCAAAAGCTTACAAGCTTGGCCACTAAGCAAGCCCATCCCTCCATACACGTATGGAGGAAACAAGTTGCAAACAATGTGAGAAAATATCTCACCAAGCAAGTGCACAGTGGTCGGCAGGGCAAAATGGTCATTTCGCCCAAAACAGTGCCGACCGGCACAAAATAGTGCCGAGCGGCACAATATAGTGCCGGTGACAACTACAGCCAGCCGGTAGCCTCTAGCCCCAGCCGGTGGTGTGTGGGGGTGCCTCAGAAGGCATTCCCTGCCCCTCAAAGGCAAATCACAGGGGTTTGGTGCAAAACCAAACACAAACGGTCGAGTTCGGAGGTCCTGAGGCACGGCACGCGAGCCGAGAACTCCGGGAACTCCAAACGAACACACACATGGATGATCACCGAGTGTCCAAGCGGTGACATCCAAGTCTTGAGGACGGTCAAAAATGGGGTGTCTACAAAGTCAAATCTACCCCGACTCAGCAACTTTTTGCCGGTCGGCAACATTTTGTGCCGGCCGGCATAATATTGTGCCGATGGAATTTTTCACCAGATGGCCGGTGAAGTTCCTGACCTTTTTTAGGCCATATGAGTGGTTTCTGGTCTTTGTAGCCCAAGAAAGTGCAAGAAAGTATATCTCCGACGCTCAACCGGCCTCCGTTTTGACCTCGGACCGTGCCTTCTGTGCGTGGCACTCAAATTCATGCAATGTTGTATCCTTTGTATCCTTTTGCCATTTACAAGATTCAAAAGTTTCCCCGCGTGCGTTGCATGCATTCATCATGTTGTCCGGTGCGTTGCATCGCGCCGTCATACACATCCCTCATGCATTGTCATGCATTTTATTACAAGCGTTGTCATGCATCGTCATGCACCTCAATACATACGTCACCTCGCACATCATTCGTGTTGTCGTTGCCCCGCACATCATTTGTGTTGCCGTGCACCTCCTTGTTTCGCATTATCATGCATTTCAAAAAGAAAGAATGTGCGTTGTCGCGCACACGAGTTCATTTGTGTTGTTTTACATTTCGTGTGGCATGCGTGCCACACTTGCATTGTTTTACATTTTCGTGTGGCATGCGTGTCACACTTGCATTGTTTTACATTTTTGTGTGGCATGTGTGTCACACTTGCGTTGTTTTACATTCCGTGTGGCATGCGTGCCTCACTAGCATCGGCACGTGTGCCCCATTTCGCATCGGCACGTGTGCCTCCCCATTTCGCATCGGCACGTGTGCCTCATTACCATCGGCACGTGTGCTCCATTTCGCATCGGCACATGTGCCTCCCCATTTCGCATAGGCACGTGTGCCTCCCCATTTCGCATAGGCACGTGTGCCCCATTTCACATCGGTACGTGTGCCTCCCCATTTACCATCGGCCCGTGTGCCCCATTTCGCATCGGCACGTGTGCCTCATTTCGCATTGGCACGTGTGCCTCATTTCGCATCAGCACGTGTGCCGCATTTTGCATCGGCACGCGTGCCCCATTTCACATCGGCACACGTGCCCCATTTCGCATTGGCACATGTGCCTCATTTCGCATAGGCACGTGTGCCTCGTTTTGCATTGGCACGTATGCCCCGTCGTCATCTGCACGTGTGCCTCCTCACTTTCATCGGCACATGTGACCCCATCTTCATTGGCATGTGTGCCTCGTCTTCATTGGCACATGTGCCTCGTCTTCAGGGGCACGTGTGCCTCGTTCTCATCGGCAGGTGTGCCGTGTTTTCATTGGCACATTTGCCTCGTTTTCATTGGCACGTGTGCCTAGTTTTCATTGGCACGTGTGCCTCATTCTCATCGGCACGTGTGCCTCCTCATTTGCATCAGCATGCGTGCCTCATTTACATTGTCTTACATCCTTCCTTTATATACACATTACGTGCACGTGTGCATTGCTATACTGATATGTGTTCAAGTTCCTTTATATACACATTGCGTGCACGTGTGCATCGCTTTACTGATATGTGTTCAAGTTCCTTTTTATACACATTGCGTGCACGTGTGCATTGCTTTACTGATATGTGTTCAAGTTCCCTTATATACACATTGCGTGCACATGTGCATTGCTTTACTGATATGTGTTCAAGTTCCCTTTTATACACATTGCGTGCACGTGTGCATTGCTTTACTGATATGTGTTCAAGTTCCTTTTTATACACATTGCGTGCACGTGTGCATTGCTTTACTAATATGTGTTCAAGTTCCTTTATATACACATTGCGTGCACGTGTGCATTGCTTTACTGATATGTGTTCAAGTTCCCTATTATACACATTGCGTGCACGTGTGCATTGCTTTACTGATATGTATTCAAGTTCCTTTATATACACATTGCGTGCACGTGTGCATTGCTTTACTGATCTGTGTTCAAGTTCCCTTTTATACACATTGCGTGCACGTGTGCATTGCTTTACTGATATGTGTTCAAGTTCCTTTATATAGACATTGCGTGCAGGTGTGCAACGCTTTACTAATATGTGTTCAAGTTCCTTTTTATACACATTGCGTGCACGTGTGCATTGCTTTACTGATATGTGTTCAAGTTCCCTTTTATACACATTGCGCGCACCAGTGCATTGCTTTACTGAAATGTGTTCAAGTTCTCATTTATACAGATTGCGTGCATGTGTTCATTGCTTTACTGATATGTGTTCAAGTTCCCTTTTATACACATTGCGTGCACGTGTGCATTGCTTTACTGATATGTGTTCAAGTTCCTTTTTATACACATTGCGTGCACGTATGCATTACTTTACAGATATGTATTCAAGTTCCCTTTTATACACATTGCGTGCACGTGTGCATTGCTTTACTGATATGTATTCAAGTTCCCTTTTATACACATTGCGTGCACGTGTGCATTGCTTTACCGATATGTGTTCAAGTTCCTTTTTATACACATTGCGTGCACGTGTGCATTGCTTTACTGATATGTGTTCAAGTTCCTTTATATACACATTGCGTGCACGTGTGCATTGCTTTACTGATATGTGTGCAAGTTCCTTTTTATACACATTGCGTGCACGTGTGCATTGCTTTACTGATATGTGTTCAAGTTCCTTTTTATACACATTGCGCGCACCAGTGCATTGCTTTACTGATATGTGTTCAAGTTCCCTTTTATACACATTGCGTGCACGTGTGCATTGCTTTACTGATATGTGTTCAAGTTCCCTTTTATACACATTGCGTGCATGTGTGCATTGCTTTACTGATATGTGTTCAAGTTCCCTTATATACACATTGCGTGCACGTGTGCATTGCTTTACTGATATGTGTTCAAGTTCCCTTTTATACACATTGCGTGCACGTGTGCATTGCTTTACTGATATGTGTTCAAGTTCCCTTATATACACGTTGCGTGCACGTGTGCATTGCTTTACTGATATATGTTCAAGTTCCCTTTTATACACATTGCGTGCACGTGTGCATTGCTTGACTGATTTGTGTTCAAGTTCCTTTTTATACACATTGCGTGCACGTGTGCATTGCTTTGCTGATATGTGTTCAAGTTCCTTTTTATACACATTACGGGCACGTGTGCATTGCTTTACTGATATGTGTTCAAGTTCCTTTTTATACACTTTGCGCGTACGTGTGCATTGCTTTACTGATATGTGTTCAAGTTCCCTTATATACACATTGCGTGCACGTGTGCATTGCTTTACTGATACGTGTTCAGGTTCCCTTTTATACACATTGCGTGCACGTGTGCATTACTTTACTGATATGTGTTCAGGTTCCTTTATATACACATTGCGTGCACGTGTGCATTGCTTTACTGATATGTGTTCAAGTTCTTTTATATACACATTGCGTGCATGTGTGCATCGCTTTACTGATATGTGTTCGAGTTCCCTTTTGTACACATTGCGTCCATGTGTGCATCGTTTTACTGATATGTGTTCAAGTTCCTTTTTATACACATTGCGTGCACGTGTGCATTGCTTTACTGATATGTGTTCAAGTTCCTTTATATACACATTGCGTGCATGTGTGCATCGTTTTGCTGATATGTGTTCAAGTTCCTTTATATATACATTGCGTGCATGCGTGCATTGCTTTACTCACATGTGTTCAATCCTACCATTTCTCTATGCTCAACTTGCGTTGTCACGCACTTTCGATTGCTTTGTCATGAATGTTGCTAACAACATTTTACCTGTTAAGTTTGTTTTCTTTTCAGGCATGATATTGTATGTACGGTTCATTTTAGACCGGTGCAACCGGACGAGCCGCACAGGTATTGTATCCTCCGAGTGAGACGTATTGAGAATTGCATAATTCCCTTACATCCTTTCTGCATTGTAGTGTAGTCTGATGTATGCTAGCTTAAAACTGTTTCATGTGTGCTCCGTTACAGCTTTCTTTGCATGATCATAAGTTATGCTCAGCTTCTTGCATTTTCAGTTGCATTTTGCCCTTACCTTCGGGCGCATATCTTGTTTGTCTTGCATGTTTGTCTAAGTCTTCGGCCCTTTCAAAAATGGGTCGTCTCTGGGCTTTGACATTCACTCCCGTCATTGTTATGACTTTCGAGTTCTGTCAAAGAGGAGCAACTGTAGACACCCCATTTTTGACCGTCCTCAAGACTTGGACGTCACCGTTTGAACACTCGCTGATTATCCATGTTTGTGTTTGTTTGGAGTTCCCGGAGTTCTCGGCTACGCGCCTTGCCTCAGGATCTCCGAACTTGACTGTTTTGTGTCTGGTTTTGCACCAAACACTTGTGTTTTGCCTTGGAGGTGGAATGCCTTGTGAGGCATCCCCACACACCACCGCACTAGCTAGAGGCCACCGGCTTGGTTTTGTTGCCACCGCAATATATATTGCCGCCGGCACTCTTGGTGCTTGGTCGTGATCATTTTGCTGGCGACCTGCTCATCTGCTTTTTTAGATATTTTAGGACAGCTGTTTGGCGTTTACTTCCCCTCCATACACGTGTATGGAGGGATGTCCCTCTTGTTTGCTTACTAGTTAAGCATTACAAGATTGCCTCCTCTATAAGAGGAGGCCTTCTCTCCCTTGTTCTAGGGTTAGAGAAATTGGAGAGGAGAGGGAGAAGAGCTCTGGTTTTAGCTTTAGGACACATATCTATCCTATATCTATACCTTCCCCTCTTTGTTGTCTTGTGTGTTTTAGTCCATACTATTGCACACAAGCACCTAGTGCTTCACCTTCCTTGGGCTACTGAGGTTCTAAGGGCTGGTTCTTGACATTTTTGACTGGATTGGAGCTTAAGGAGGCAACAAGAGCACCCTTTGTGAAGAAGGTCAACAAGGGTAAGAAACTAGTCCTTTTTACCCCATTTTTGCATCCTATTTCTACCTATCTTAGAGCTGTTTTGGTGTTTAGTATATAACATAAAAAGTTCTATTTTTAGGCCCTCTTGATTGTTCGTTAAGAGTGTTTTGTGTTTTGGGTGTGTTTGACCACCCTTAGGCCTTGAAAGGCCTCATTTTGTGCCATTTTGTGCAAGTTTCGAGACTTTGGTGTTTGGACCTCTTCACCACTGAAATCTTGAGGGATTTCAGTGGTGGAGATGGTGCCTTGAAGTCTCCAAAAGGGGAGGGCCACCCCCTCTCCTTGTTGTCCTTGAAAGGGACCATTTTTGGTCTCTTAAGGAAGTCTTTATTCAAGTGTGTGTTGAGCATGCCATGGCTGTATTTTATGCTTATATTGCCATGTTATAACTTTGTATTAAGTTGGTTTTGGTACTCCATACATGTTTAGTATAGTTGCCATGTAATGCCTCCTTGATCCCTTAACATGCCTTAGGTTGTTAGCCTTTGTTCGAGCATGTTTTAGGCTTAGCCTTGTGAATGTTTTGTGTTTATTTTGCCATGCTTTAGGTCTGTCCATAGTTGTTTGGATTGATTTTGGCATGCTTAGTATAGCTCATTTGCATTTGTGGCTTGTCGGGCTTGTATGCCTCAAGTATGTGAATGTGTAGCATGTGTTGATTGCATCATTTTGGTGGTTTGGAACCATCCGACATGTAATATCAGTCCCTTTGGCATGCTCATATGCTTGCCTTAGTTGCCTCTTTGTTGCTTTGAGAGCATGTGTTGTATGCCTTATGTTTTGACCATTGTGCATGCTTTTGAATTTGAGCCACTTAGATGCCATCTAAGTAATCCTTTGGGCTTGATTTTGCGTGCTAAAACTCTGATTTTAGTTGCTTAAGTCTTGCCATGATAGGTCTTTCAAGTGTAGTTCAATGCCTTTTGGCTTGCCTTAAATACTTAGGCCATTTGCATGCTTATGCTTGCTTCATTTGAGTTAGTTTGGCACCACATTCTAGCATGATTTTTAGAGCTTATGATGTATGCTAATTGTCCATGTTTAGCCTCTTTCAAGTGTGTTTGAGAGTTGCTTGTTTAATGCTTAGGTTTGTGCCTTAACATGTGCATGCGTGTGTGTGTGCTTAGCCTTCATTTTTGGGCACTTTGGCCACTGTTTTAGGCCTATTTAAAGTTGCCTAATTCATGTTTAAGTCCCTCTTTTATTTGGTTTGCATGCTTGCATTGCATGCTTGCTTGTATGTTTGTATAAGTGCCTTGCATTGTCCATATTGCGTGCTAGCCAACATGTCTAGGATTGCATTGCATTGTGCATGTTTGGCCTCTTGAAGTGAGTGTGATAGAGGTTAGGCTTCCTTGTGTGATTATATGGTTTGCATGTATTTGAAATTGAAAGTGCACACTCGATTCTTTAGGCCATCATGCATGGAAATGCGTGATTGGTGGTCCGAGAATCGAGGCACATCCTCCCTTGAGTCATTAACATGATAGGGAGTGTGATTGGTGCATAAATAGCTTGAATAGCATTGCCATGCCAGATTCTGCCCTCTGCTGCTGTGAGTTGCAGGTTCTGTAGGAATTCATTGCCGGCTGGTAGTATTTAGTGTCGACCGGCAGTCAATAAATGGCCGGTGGATATATTTTGTGCCGATGGGTCACATCCTAGTGCCGATGGTCATTTCCTCCAGCCGGTGGGATTCTCCAGTGTCCAGAGAGGCATCCTTGAGACTTTGGCAGTTTCCAGAGGAGCAAAGCAGGGAAACAGAGGCAGGCTAGGCATGGCAGTGCAATTCCGAGCGGAATCCGAGCGTGCATGCATCCGACCCTCTTCCCGAGGCGGTTCACTGTTTTAATTAGATTAATTAATCTGTTAATTTAATTAATTTGTAATATTTAATTAGCTTGCGTAGTTAATTAATTTGTATATTCTTTTGGTCCCTCCGAGCGAGGGCAATTTTGTAATAAGCGTGTGTGAGTGGTGTGTATGTCTTCCAACCCCCATTTCTTTCTTCCCTTTTATTTACCTGCTTATGATGGTAGATTAGGGCACATTTAATTTAGCATACCTTATGCAATGCATGCGTGCTTCCATGCATTTGTTGACATACACCGGGCTCGGTACATCATACAAACCGCATTGTATCTTCAAATCCAACTTGAATACGTGCATCAAATGATTGCATTTCACATGCCATTTTAGAGTTAGCCGAGCCTATCCTAATCACATTCTGTATGCGATGCATTAGTCATCCTAACATGAACTAGGGCATGCATGTTTGCTAACTAGTTTATTGTTTTGGCACGGAGTACGATGTAAGTATTTATGCTTTAGCATCTCGCATGCGTGTGAATGCTAACATGATAGTAGGCTTACCATGCGGCTAGTTGCTTACATGAGATAAACTGTTTGAATGCCTGTGGGTGGAGGTTGGATTGTTTGAGTTGGAAAAACTCGTTGAAATCCGTGTTTTAGCCTACTTGCGAGTAGCAGAATCCGAAACTGTTTTCAAAACAAACGGATATGTAATGTTTGTTTCCAAATTAGGCAATCTAGTGTATACTTGTTTACTGTGCACACAACATAGTAATTCTAGCCTACTAATCAGAATAAGATTGTATAACGTTTTCAAAATCGGATATCACGGTTAGTAGAGGCCAGTCTTCGGACCGGGCGAAAGGGGGTGCTCATAGCTGACCTTTCCTGATCGTACCCAAGCTCCCGAGCCAAGACAACTTTGGTGATGACGGACACGTGGCCTTCGGCACCGAGTCAGGGTTTCCTAAATTTCCCATTTAAAAAATATTTAGGTGGCGACTCTGTATCTGGCAAAGCAGTCCATGTTTGGCACTACTTTTTCAAAAAATCCGTTTTCTCAAATGATTTGCCAGAGTTGGACTCTTTGGTTCAGATTAAGAACCGCAACAAACAAAACAGGGAAGTCCGAACTGTAGCCGTAGCGAGGTCCCTCGCGGGCGCCTGTCTACAGATGCCTAATGCAACACATACAAAATGCAACTAAGATAGGCTCGGCTATTCTAAACATGGCATATGAAATGCAACAGATAACATGTATTCAACTTGGAATTGAAATACAATGCAATTAGTATGATGCGCCGAGCACGGTGCATGCAAAACAGATGAATGGATGCAAACATGTGAACATAAGTGTGCTAATTGGAACACGCCCTAAACTAACCATCATAAGCTGGTAAATAAAAGGGAGAAAGATGTGGGGTTGGAAGACATACATCACACACATGCACACTTTATTACAGTTGTGCCCTCGCTCGGAGGGTCCGAATAAATAATACAGTCCGAATAAATAATTAAATATTACAAAACCCTAACTAATTAATAGATGAACTAGGAAAGAAAATAAATTAGCGTGCAAGCTTTAAAATGGGCTGCTTCAGCTCTTCTTCCGAATGATAAAAGATGCATGCGTGCTCGGGTCGCTTTGTCGGAAAATTCCTCGTGATGCCCCGATTTGCCTCTGTTTGCAATTAGTCCTGGAATGCTGTGCAAAGCTTTAGAAGGCTGCTGATTTCTGGTTTGCTACAACAGAGAGCAAGAAAAGGGCATAGCAAAGTATTTTTACATATGTATGCACACCTCGATCCTCGTGTCACCAATCACGCATCTTGATGCATGATGGCCAAGCAGTCGAATTGCACGACTCGATGTGAAATGAATGCACATGACAACACAACAAGGCCTAGACTCCATCATGGGTAATCCGGAGTGTCGGCGACCGGGAATTGAGACACGTTTCGTCACTTGGAATACGAAACGTCCCTCGTTTCCCGTGTTTGGACTAACCCTACTCCAAACACAAAGCGATGAGATGGCATACACAATGCGACTAACATGCAACCTAGCATACGCAATGCTATGGGCTAAAATGGCATACACAATGCACGTGACATAACATGGCATACACAATGCACTTACGAAGACTATCATGCGCACATGAACTAAATGGCACATACAAATGCGAGATGGACTTACACCAATATGAGTGGACCTCAGCCACACTCACATCAGTGGTCATCTGATGAAAACAAGACAACCAAAATACATGCAAACATGCACGAATGCAAAGGACCGATCCAAAGGCACAACATGCAACTCTAACAAAGCATGGCAAAGGATGAAATATGGCATAGAATGGCACATGATCCAGCTCTGAAATATGATACACAATGGTCCCGAATCATGCAAACACTTCACACGATGCATGCTAAATGGCCCGAATACCGAAACTAGTGAAATGCGTTACACTAGAGGTACATAAAGCAATGCACAAATGGAAAAACCAACCCCAAACAGACCCTAGGTAGGTCTGAAACAGTGGGGAAATGGCCTAAAATGATGGCTCGGAATGCAAAGAAATGGAGCTCAGTCAATGGTCCGGAAACAAGGCATTCATGCACAACTCTCAAGCACACTTAAAGAGGAGGAAACATGTGGATATGGCATTCACATAAGCTCTGAAATATGATGCAAACTGACCCCAAAGCATGAAAACACCTCAGTATATGCATGTAATGGACCTCGAAACTCAAGGCTAAGCGTGGATATTGAACTACAAGCATACAAAACAAGCATCATTCGACCATGAGACCCAAAAGGAGAGCTAGGGCGGTCCAAAATATGCACAAAATCAGTTCAAGGCATAGTCAAAATGTGCTAGAATCAAGGGTCAACAAAGCATGCAAAGAAAGCTAGTGAACCATGAGTTGTACTACAACTATATGAAGCATATGAGAGCTCACCAAAACAGCCAAAAACATAAGTATGCCATGCCAGAATATGCCCAAAAACCCACTGAAACTCAGTCAATGCATGCAAGAATGGTAGGCTCCTTTGGAAGGCCAATAAGAGGGTTATTCAACACATGCATGGTGGACATACAAAATGGAAAAACCACCTCTGGAAAGAGGTTATGATGGCCCTAAAACTCATCAAAAATGGCCTGAAATGAAGCTAGGAAGCATGCAAGTGAAAGCCCCTTTTGAAAGGCCTTGAATAAGATTGCTCTACACATGCATAATAGACATTCAGAATGGTCAAAAGGGCTCTAGACAGAGCTTATGCAGATCATAAAACTCACAAATAATGGCCTGAAACATGGCTTCAAAACATGCAAATAGGGGCTCCTATGTAAGGCCAATAAAGCTAGTAAAGAGAACAAGGGGTGATAGGGTCACCCCTCTCTGATTTTGAGGCTCAAAGACACATGTTAGCCAGTAAAAATCCACCGGATTTCAGTGGCTAAAAGGCCAACACAAATGCTCTAATGCAAAGCTCAAAACATGAGGAAATGAAGCATGGAAGGGGGTAGATGACCCCCAACAGAAAAATGACCTTAATCAAACTTGAAAAGGAGCTCAAAAAAAGACTTTTTTTTATTTTATGATGAAGTCCAAAAATGCTTGCAAATAGGGCTAAACTATGAAGCAAAACAATGCTACAAAGAGGGAAATAAAGACTTACCCTTGTAGCCAATAACTCCAGCAACTTCTGGACCAAGAAAGTGAGCTCTCAACCTCTGAAAAACAGCTCCAAGGTACTTAGGATGGTAGTGGAGGTGTTGTGCTTGGAGGTGTAGGGCAATGGGGCCAAGAACTTCAACCTTTGAAGCTAAATGAGAGAGATACAAAGAGATGTGTATGTATGAGCCTTCAACAAAATTGTGAACCCTTGCAAGTGAAGAGGGGCCTCTCCTTTATAGAGGAGAGGGGCTAAAGCTTCTTCAAGAAGCTTAAAACCAAGCTTAAATATCCTCCATACACGTGTATGGAGGATGCATTCTGAGGCTTCCAGCTGGTATAGCTGGCTTCAGCTCAAAGAGACAAAAAAGCAGAAAGCAAGCCGACCAGTTAAGGTGGTCGGCCGACCAGGGGTCAAAAGGTTCAAGCAAAAAAGGTGGTCGGCCATACCAGATTGGTGGTCTCCCAGGTGAATACAGCTCAGTGGTGGTATGGGAGACCCGAAATTGTGGCTCAAAAGTGAGGGAGACCACCTACCTGACAAGAAAAATCGACGAACCGGGGAAAGGTGGTCTCCCACCCTACTACCACCTTCCTAACAATGAAACTAGGGTCCACGCCAAAAATGAACCCACAACGATGCAAAACGAGGGTTCGGGGGCCAAAACGCGCAGCTGGGGGCCCCGAAAACTGACTATCAAGCATCGGAGGTGGTGTGCGACCACAAAGGTGGTCTCCCGGGCCACAGTGTCCCTCTATAGAGAGGAAACAAGGTGTGTGCCAAAAACCGGAGCAAACGGAGGTAGTTAAGCGGTCCCGAACAGAGGCACACGGCTGACGGCTCTGAAAACCGGAAACTGGTCTCCAAACGGTAAAAATGGCCTACGATCACGAAACGTAGCCTACGGCCACTGAGAGATGGTCTATGAGACCTCTCCCTCCCTTTGAGAAGAGAAAACAGAGAAAACAGGACCTGGTTCGCAAACCGAGGCAAAGCACAAAAGAATCCCGAAGTCCGGAGGCAAGGCTCTCAGCCGAGACTCTGTGACTTCAGAACGAGCACAATATACATCATCACCGAGCGCTCAATCGGTGACATCTGAGTCTTAAGGTCGGTCAAAAATGGGGTGTCTACAGTTGCCCCTCTTTGGTAGAACTCGGAAGTCGTAATTGACGGGAGTGAATGTTAAAGCCCAGGGACGACCCATTTTTGACAAGGCCGAAGGCTTAGACAAACAAGCGAGATAAACAATGAGATGTGCCCACAGGCATGCCTGCAGGCGGGGGCAAAATGCAAAACGATATGCACCAAGTCGAACGTAACTCATGATCATGCAAAGCAGCAAACTGTAATGAAGCAAATATTCACAATAGATGTAACAGTTTTAAGCAAGAATGCAAAGCAGCAACTACATTTCATGTAGTAAGAATGCGGAGAAGATACAATACCTACGCGATTCGTCTGGTTGCACCAGCTTCAAATGAACCGTAGATACAATATCGTGCCTGCAAAAGAGAGAAACTTAACAAGCACAACATAGTTAGCAACACGCGTTCAACACTACATCGAATGCAGACAAACATGGTGCCAATGGGAAAGTGCATCGCAATGCGAGAGAAGCACGCGTGACAACGCAAGTTAAACATGGAGGCATGACAATACCAATGAAACGTGCACAACAATGTAAGTGATGTTCATAACAATGTGAGTGGCATGCATAACAACGCAAGATAAGTGCGACTTTACGAGCATGTTTAAAGCAAAACATCGAGCAAAGAAATGCAAGCTTTGACGAGGACAACTCAATCGCGACCTCCGGTTTACCTCTCGGAGGGGTCGCAACGTATTCAAAAAGGATACACCTCGCTCTCGATGAGTAACGATGAAGCACGCATCGAAAGTTGAAGTTGAAGTCCCGCGGAGGGATTTCGCGACAAAAAGTGCACTTTCCTTGTACTTTCTCGAGTGCTGGGGACTCCGATCACCACCAAAATTTGCAGGGAGCTCAATGAGGCATTGGAGACCACCTAGGAGGGCTGCCGACCAGGTAAGGAGGCCACCGACCAGGTCTGGTGAGAGAGGGTGGTTGGCCTACCAAAAAAGGTGGTCGGCTGACCACCTAGCCAAAAACAGGGGTAGTTTTGTCCTTTTGCCCTTGTTTCTTTAAATACATTCGGCCAAAACACTTTTCCTCATAACTTCAAGTCCGAAATTAGCTCTCCTCCCTTCCTAGACCATTTTCCCTCTCAGATCTGCGCTCTATACGCATTTTCCAACGCCCTACGCAAAGTTGTTTCGCGAAATCTTTCAGTTTTCTTCACTTTGGACCGGTTAAAATTTGATTTCGGAGCTTTTTTCTCCATTTTCACAACTTGAGGTGAGTTTGTCTCAACATTTGGAACATTTTCTCAGGAGTTGACTTTTGTTGACTTTTTTCAATTTTGGCTCATTTTGCTCATTTTTACTCCTTTGTGCAGATTTCTTGAAATGGCAGGTCATTTTCCTCAGGGCGGAGGTCCTCCAGGTGCCGGAGGTGAGCCAAACATTATGTCTTTGCCTCCGAGGAATCGGCCATTTATTCCCGAGAGGTATGACCCTCCGGCGCACATCGTTCCTCGGGCCGTTTTCTACCACTTCACCGACTTTGATGAGCGAGCACCTATAGATCTATTACTGCG
Source organism: Camellia lanceoleosa (assembly GCA_025200525.1). NCBI lineage: Eukaryota > Viridiplantae > Streptophyta > Magnoliopsida > Ericales > Theaceae > Camellia > Camellia lanceoleosa. Next base: position 94,490,176 of record CM045772.1, on the reverse strand, counting down.
GGAGCCAGAGTCCCACCTCTCTTATCAGGCACGAGAGGTATGTACTTCACTTTTATATTTTCTGCAATGTATTCTGCATTTTCCGTGCATTTCATGCTTTCGCTATGCATGCTTATCTGTTCGTTTTAAACACACTTGCACACCATACTTCTGCTCATTCTAGCACACAGCTTGTTCTGAATATTTAGTCTATAACACAGTATTCTGTTTGCATCTTGAACACATAGCTCAACCGCTTGAATTTCTGAACCCACAGCCCATATTTGATTGTGAACACGTAGCACACACTTGTTGAGAGTTGAACACACATCCCAAACTTTGAATTTCTGAACATGCAGCCCATATTTGATTGTGAACACGCAACACACACTTGTTGAGAGTTGAACATACAGCCCAAACTTTGAATTTCTGAACACGCAGCCCATATTTTGATTGTGAACACGCAGCACACACTTGTTGAGAGTTGAACACACAGCCCAAACTTTGAATTTCTGAACACACAGCCCATATTTTGATTGTGAACACGCAGCATACACTTGTTGAGAGTTGAACACATAGCCCAAACTTTGAATTATGAACACGCAGCCCCCTGTTTTTGAAAGTTGAACATACAGCCCAAACTTTGAGATGAACACACAGCTCACTATTTCTGAAGCTTGAACACACAGCTCAAACACTTGACTTTCTGAACACGCAGCCCAAATTTTGAGGTGAACACACAGCACACACACTTGATGTTGAACACACAGTTCGCACTTTGAGGTTGAACACAGCTCGAATTTTGAAATCTGAACACGCAGCCCAAACACTGAGGTGAACACATAACCCACTATTTCTGAAGCCTGAACACACAACTCAAACACTTGACTTTCTGAACATGTAGCCCAAATTTTGAGGTGAACACACAGCACCCACACTTCAATTATGAACACATAGCCCATATACTTTATATTGAACACGCAGCTCATGGATCTCATTTGCACGCAGCTCATGGCATTGTATCTGATTTAATTTGCACATAGCTCATATACTTTATTTTGTGATTGAATACATGTGTTCATTCTGAATGCAGGTATCTTCCCGTACTACACGAGGATATGGATCGATCATCGCCAGGGAGTGGTACGCGGAGCTTCCAGAGGCTGTTCGTGACCTAGTTGACCAGGCAGGGTTTGGACTCTTCTGCACAGGAATATCAGGTTATCCAGCGAGCAGGACCCTGATGGGTGCCCTTGTAGAGAGATGGTGGGACACCACCAACTCCTTCCATTTCTCAGCTACCGAGGACATGACTATGACCCCATTCGATTTTGCCATGTTGACGGGCCTTGACATGGAAGGCTGGCCGATCCCCTACGACGAGGACATGGGCGAGTGGGAGGCTGCCTGGATTTATCTGTTGGGAGCTCATCCACCAGTTGATAGATCTTCGGGCAGAGTCCGGTATACTTGGTTTTCCTCACATGTCAGAGAGAGGGTGCCCGAGACTCCCGAGGAGGTAGCGCAGTACACTCGAGGTTTTTTGATGTTCCTCTTCGGGACCACTCTGTTCTCTGATAGGAGGAACACCATTGGACTTTATCTGCTGAGTGCCCTGGTAGACCTCTCGCAGGTCAGTCAATATGACTGGGCCGGTGCCGGCTTAGCTACCCTCTACTGCTACATGAGTGCGACCTCCCGCGGACAGGGGAACATAGTTGGCGGCTATTGGAGAGCCTGGGAGGTACTCTCTGCCCTCTTGATTTACATTTCTACTTTTCACTATCTATACATTGCACACACGGCACACTTTACATTCTGTACTTTCCATTCCACTCTCAGCATTCTGCATTCTTTATACATTCTGTATTCACATTCTGCACTCAGCATTCTGTATTCTGATGGCTATTGCCCTGTTTTCCACAGCTATGAGTTTTTGCGTACTTCCCGATGCTAGCCCTGTAGCTTGAGGTGGAGGTGCCTCTCATGATTCCCTACTCGCTCGTTTTTTAGGGCCATTACCGGCCGAAAGCTCAGGAGACTCGCCTACTTATGCGGTAGTTTTTGACACAAGCAGTGGCGATCGAGGTAATTGTAACTCTCGCCTTCATGCTTTTATCTTTGATTCATCTTGCACATTTACGATTTCTAATCGGCTTATGCATTGGTTATCCGCAAATCACATGGCAGCCCTGGGCTCCCTTGGGTGGGGATACCCGATTTTAGTTTGCTGGAGGATGGGCCGCTTCTCGGTACAAAATCCTGTTTGAGGGGCCAGCTGGTAGGGCCTGGTTTCTGGGGGACCATTTCATGCGCCAAACTATGGGCTTCCCCAAGCAGAATGTCCCCGTAGTACCTCCGGACGATATGCGATCCACTGAGGGGCTCACTTCTCAAGATATCAATAGCGCCATGTTGGGTACCGACGTATTTCTACATTTGGAGAAGGGGAAGTACGCGACTTACTGTCATACATACTTGATGCCTCCATTGACAGGTGTCTGTACTCCCACGAGGAGGTCTGTTGGCATGCCATCATCGAGTCGAGCTCGGGCTGCAGGTGTCCCTTCTGCTAGTAGGGCCGGCACATCGAAAGGTGGGGCTGGACCGGTCCCCCCGATTCCCCCGACTTATCATCATGCCGGATGGCCAGATATTCCGACTAAGTTGACAGGATGGCGGTACGGGACTTCCTACCCGATTTCGATAGAGCCTCCTATGCCTGGTCACCCATACATCAGAGACCCCAACTCGCCACCGGTATGCTTTACAGCTTTGATTTATCACTCAGATATTTAGTCATTTATTCATTCACTAATGACTTGCACTTGCATCTGCAGCCTACCGCGGAGTATACTGAGGGGTTGCTTGGGTTAGTGGCCTCACTCGAGGGCATGGTCCTGCGGAGAGAGACGCAGTTGTCCATCGTCGGTGTCCTGGTACTCTTTAGTTTTCTTGCATTTATCATACTTTTGATGGCATGCTGAACTTGAACATTTCACTGCATTGATTGGCTGTATGTGTAGAGCACATCTGACACACACCACATTCATGTAATGTATCTTCATACATCCTCTCTAGGTAGTTTTCTTACATCCGCATCTGATATACATACTGGCTAATGTACTCAAATTGTCCTTTTCCTTTTCAGATGCCTCCGCTACATACTGGGCCACAGGCCGGGCCATCCAGGCCTTCTCAGAGAGCTGGAAGAGGGGACTCATCTTGCAGATGAGGCAGGCACAGAGCACCTGTCATAGAGGAGGAGTCTAGCGAGGAGAAGGAGTCTGCGCATCCTAAGTTAGAGACATCTGCAGGCAGAGAGGATGACTCTGAGTTCGGTTCTGAGGGCGGAGGTGATGCCGAGGAAAGTAGCTCTGATTCAGATGGTGGTGCTGGTGGAAATGGTGCAGGGACTTCTCAGCCGAAGAGGATGAAGAGGGCCTCTTATTCTTGCACTTGAGAGCACTGATACTGATGTTCCTGCTTTATTTGCCTTTTTACTAGTAGCGGTAGCACATTGTACATTATTAGGCAGTTTTATTTTCTTAAAAACTTGTACCCTTGTTGTAAAATGTTGTAACAAAGGAAACATGATGGAATGAAACAGCTTTTGTTCAAACAGTGTTGTATTTTATGTTCTTAGCATCGCATTGCATAATTTTGCACAAAAATGAGATTTGAATGAAAATTGAGCATCGAAAATTTGCCAAGTCAGGTAGTGAAACGACACAACAAACAAAACAACTCATCTTACTAAGAAACAACAAAACCTTAGCAAGTTTACAACTCGATAAGAAAATCCCGGAAATGTTGATAAACAAAGAATAACAATTTCAACGGACAAAACCCGACAACTAGATAACACTTAACAACTCGATAAACTTAACAACTCGACTTGATAAGCAGGATTCAACAACAACTCGATAAGCAAAACTCAACAACAACTCGATAAAAAAAAACTCAACAACAACTTGATAAACAGACGTATCTCGGACGATCGGAGTGACGGAATGCATCCGAAACGGAGGAAAACTCGCACCTTTAACACTCCCAATGCATGGAAATGCTAGGAACTTTCTTCTAGAGACTAGGACAAGACCCAAGCCACACTTCTCTCCATGGCCGACCACCTAAGGGAGCTGGCCGACCAGCTTTTTTTCATTAGAGACCAAGGGGTGGTCGGCCTACCAGAAAAGGTGGTCGGCTGACCACCTGGTTTGGCAACCACCAATTTTTCGACATGTGCCCCCCGAACAGTGCCTTATCCTCTTTAAAAGTTCCAGCCTCATGGTTCATTCATTTCATCTCAGTTTTGCATCAAAATGGAGGCGTTCCTCATCCAAAATCTCATAGCTTGGATTGCTTCTCTAGATGGCTCGGAAAAGTTGAACTTCCGGAGCTTCGGCTTGAATGCACTATTCACGCTGGGCCGTACTCCGCTGCATCTTCCTTTCCTCCATGCCGCAGCAAGGTTTTGGAATCTGGTAACACGTCTTTAGCTTTAGCGGGCAAGAAATGTGTCCTACTTTCGAGGATTTCCAAGCTTTGATGGAGTCCGAGCACAACGAGGAAATCTTGCCTCAACTCCAGTTTGGCCACATCCAAGACTTAGGACAAATGTGCGGCCTCACTTTGCATGACGCTCGATCATTGGTTCGTGACGAGGAACTGAACATCCCAAGCTTGGTTTGCTGGTTTTCTGATGCTGGTAACCGCGGCGACCATCATTGGCAGGGCTATCAGCGACACGCGCTTTGCCTATGCTTGCTATCTCATTTCTTGCTTGCCCCGAGCTCCGATGGATTCAGTGTCCGGTTGATCGAGGTTGCCCAAGGTTTGAAAGAGGGCAAGAGCTACATCGCCATAACATTAGTTGAGACATTGATGGGCTTAGACGCTTTTCATCGTCGAGAGACGACTAGGCTTGCAGGGAGCCCACTACTATTGCAGGTAATGTTTTCCACCCAATCTCACATATGTATTGCTCACATCATTCGGCCCTCAAGCTCGATTTTTTCATCCCTCCCCAGGTATAGTTGATGGACAAGTTATAGATTGTGGAGTCTTGCCCAGCATACTCAGCTCGCGGCTACTTTTTTTGACAAGGCCTGGTCGATGCCCTGGATGAGAGGTGGTGGTACAACTGGATGTGCAGTTTGTCTGCCGACCGCATTGCTTGGCGCTGCCCTTGGCTCAATCTGCCGGCAATGAGTTACAACATGACCCATCAACCTAGGATTCAATTGATTTGCATGACACACTGTGTCTTCTATTTTTCGTTTCGGTTCCGGCGCCAGTTCGGACATGATCAGACTTGCCCGCCAGAAGGGATAGAGTACCCTCAGATTCTCACTCGAGGCGCACAGCTTGTCTTAAGATGCCACAAAGATGGAGGACTAGAGAGCTCCTAGTCCCCGCTCCTAATTTCAGTTGCATTTTGTCTGATGACTGCTTGGATTGGCTTACTGAAGAGGCACAGGAGGGGCCCACTTTACCGGCTACGGGAGGGTGCGAGAACACCGACCTATCTATGCCCCGAATTTATTGCTTTATTAGTACTTTCAAGTTTTCTTTATGATTGTAGCCAAAAGCAACTTCAATTTGTATGCAAGAGCAGGAGAACTCTGTATTGAAATCAATGAAATTGAAGGTTGTGGGTACTAAAAATTTTCCACTTTGGTCCAAAAATGGTCTAAGTTGTAAAAAGATTAATTTTGAACAAAGTCAACTTTTATTAAAACTTTTCAAAACCATTTTCGATATGGATCAGAACTGGACACGCTCAAATCACATCGAGATGCACAACTCGATCCTAGCAACCGAAAGTTGCCCCTAGTCTGAATAGTATCATGGCATCTGACAAAGAATGTAAAGTTGCCCCTAGTCTAAAAAGCACTGCACCGGAGATCATAGCCGAACTCTTGAATGCTGAATAGACAAAGATGGCCGAGATGATCAAATGGACAAAGTTGATCGGGGAAAAGTTTATGGTTGGACTTCAGGATGAAGTTGCCTACGTATCCCAAAGATGGGAATCAAGCCTTACGTAGTTCAGGCTCAGGTTCACTCGAGTATTTTCACTCCCCTTTTACGCTCTAACTTTTACCAAGGCCGTCCTTTGCGGGTTTTCAACCTTGCGAGCTCAGTTTTTATAATTTCAAATTTTTCATACTCTAAGTTTTGCCTAAGTCGCCCTTTCAGGTTTTCAGCCTAGCGAGCCTCTCAAGGGTAATATTTCTTCAACTTGTCCATAGTGATCGGCTGTGAGAACTCTAGGCCATCTAGGTCCATCAGAACCATAACTCCACCCGACCCAATAGACTTAATGATGTAGGAACCAGTCCAATTGGGTCTGAACTTGCCCCTTGGGTCGTGGATGGGAGCTCGATTGTCTTTGAGCACCAAATCTTCTTCTTTTAGATTCCTGGACTTAACTTTCTTGTTGAAAGCCCTGGCAATTCTTCGCTGATAACCTTGAACATGGTATAGTGCTTTCAGTCTGCTCTCGTCAAAGAGCATGAGTTCTTCAAATCTACTCTGCTGCCAATCTGCTTCGGCTATCTGACACTCAGCCAGTACTCGCAAAGATGGAACCTCAATTTCAATAGGTAGAACGGCCTCCATCCCATAAACCAATGAATACGGAGTCACCCCAGTAGAAGTCCTAATTGAGGTTCGGTAGCCCCACAGAGCAAACGGCAGCTCATCTGGGCAATCCCGGTAGGTTTCCACCATCTTCTGCAATATGTGTTTGATATTCTTGTTGGCGGCCTCGACCGCTCCATTGTTCTGCGGCCGATAGGTGGATAACTTATGAAAAGCCACATTGTATTTTTCTAACAAATCAATCACTTCCTTCTTGAAGTGGGAACCATTATCTGAAATGATCTCGTTCAGGACCCCATAGCGACAGATGATGTTGTTCCTAATGAACTTTGCAACATGTGAAGCCTTCAACACCACATAGGATTGGGCCTCAACCCACTTCGTGAAATAGTCTATCGCGACTATGATGAACTCATGCCCAATCGACCCCTTTGGAGTGACAGCCCCGATCACATCGATTCCCCAAACTGAAAATGGCCATGGCGAAGTCATATTGTACAACTTCAACGGCGGAATGTTCATGCGTTTTGCATGGATCTGACACTTGTGGCATCACCGAACAAAGCTGATGCAATCCTCCTCCAATGTGGACCAGTAGTAACCCTGCCTGAGGATCTTCCGAGCTAACATTACCCCATTTATATGAGATCCACATTCTCCTCCATGGATGGCCTCCATCAGGCTCTTCGATTCTTCGGCACCAACGCACAACTTATGCATTCCCAGATGACCTCTTTTATACAGTTTACCCCCACAGATGATGAACTGAGCAGCCATTCTTCTGATTGCCCTTTTATCCTTGGCATTTACCCCTGGTGGATATGGTTCCTTCTCCAAGAAATTCCAAATATCGTAATACCAGGGGTTCTCATCTTGAACCTCATCTATAGCGGGAATCGACTCGTAAGCCGACACAAATTTTTGGTCGATAATGACTGGACGCATCCGGACTCCAAACGGGATGTCTATCATGGAAGATAGGGTTGCTAGTGAATATGCGAACCTTTTGTTCTCTCTTAACAGATAAGCAAAGTTTAACTTCTCAAACCAAGGAATTAACAGGTCCAAGGTCTAGTGATACATAATCATCTTTTTTTCTTTGACTTTCCAATCTCCTTTCGCTTGAGATACAACAAGGTTCGAGTCCCCAATGACGTCCAACCGTTTTGCCCCTAATTCCAGGGCTGCTTCTACACCGGCAATGCATGCCTCATATTCTGCTTCGTTGTTCGAGACTTTGAATCAGAGTTTGAATGCTAGAGGGATACGAGAGTTGTCGGGTGCTATCAGCAACACTCCTATCCCATACCCGTACTGGTTTGACGCTCCGTCAAAGTACATCATCCAAAACTCGTCGTCGATATGAAGAATGGCCTCATCTGGGAATAAGTACTCAACTGCTTCACCTCCTTCCACTGGATGATCGACTAAGAATTATGTTACTGCTCTTCCCTTCACTAACTTGCGCGTCACATATTTCAGATCGAATTCGAAAAGCAACAGTAACTAACGAGCTAGCCTACCCATAAGTGCCGGTTTCTCGAATAGATATTTGATGGGATCTAATCTTGAAACCAACATTACAGAGTGAGCTAATAGGTAGTGCCGCAGCTTCCTGGTAGCCCATACCAAGGCTAAGCAAGCCTTTTTCCAACGGTGTATAGCGAGTCTCATACTCCAGCATCTTCTTGCTTAGGTAGTAGATAGCTCTCTCCACTTTGTCCTCTAATTTTTGCACGAGCATGCAGCCCATTGAAGTCTCAGTTACTGAAAGATACAAAATCAACGGTCTCCCCGGCTCTGGCGGTGACAACACGGGCAGGTTCTGTAAGTATTCCTTGATCTGTTCAAAAGCAACTTGGCATCGGCCGTCCCATTGGAACTTCTTTCCTTTCTTCAGGAGACCAAAAAGTGGTTCACAAGTCAAGGAGAAATTTGATATAAACCGTCTTATGAATTGCACTTTACCTAGAAAGCCTCGTACCTCCTTTTCAGTCCTTGGTGGTGGCATTTCTAAGATGGCCTTGATTTTGGAAGAATCGACTTCGATACCTCTCTGTGTAATCAGAAACCCCAACATTTTCCCGATTGTAACACCGAACGTACACTTCTGAGGATTCAGCTGCAACTGAAATTCTCTGATCCTTTGGAAGAATTTTTGCAAGGCGGTGTAGTGGCCCTCTCTTTGCTTGGAGTTGACAATCATGTCGTCCACGTACACCTCAACCTCTTTGTGGATCATGTCGTGTAATATTGTGGTCGCGGCCCGTTGATATGTAGCCCCAGTATTCTTTAACCCAAATAGCATCACCCTGTAGCAATATGTCCCTTACGGGGTAGTGAAAGTAGTCTTTTTCCGGTCCTCGGGTGCCATCACTATTTGATTGTAGCCCGAAAAGCCATCCATGAACGAAAGCAAAGCATGTCCCGCTGTGAAGTCCACTAACTCATCAATATGCGGCAAGGAAAAGTCGTCCTTCGGACTGGCTCTGTTCAAGTCCCTGAAATCCATGCATACCCAGATCCTGCCATCCTTCTTCGGCACCGGAACAATGTTAGCCAACCAAGTCGGGTATTCGAATACCAGCAGGAAACCTACATCAATTTGCATGGTGACCTCTTCCTTGATCTTGAGAGCCCAGTCCGGGCGAATCCTTCTAAGTTTTTGTTTAACGGGTCGGGCCTCGAGGTCAAGAGGGATCTGGTGCTGTACAATCTCAGGATCAATTCCGGGCATGTCTTCGTAGGACCACACGAAAACATCTTTGAAATCTTTTAATAAAGCGACTAAGCGCTCGCGTTCCTCCAAAGACAACGTGGACCCAATCTGGACCAGTCGCGGGTCCTCCTCAGTAATTCACAGTAATGATTTCATCCATTAAGGGCTTAACAAATCTTTCCTGCTCTTGTTCAATTAAGCGTTGCAAAACCGGAGGAATTTCTTCCTCGTCGTTTTCATCAAAATTTTGAAAGTCTGAGTTAATGCAATAAATCAAGGGCATGTAAAAGTACTTTCGAAACCATAGCCATATCATTCTCATTAAGCACATCCAAATCGTCCGATTCTTCGCCATAATAGACTCAAAAGAGAAAGAAAAGATGACTGACAGACTGTGGTATCCGCCTATCACCTCTGGAATATCGGACCCAGACTACCGAGCTGAACTCGATTCGACTCAACAGATTCGGAGGAATCAGATTCTAGCTCACTACCTGACCTGGTGCTGCTTGACAAAAATCCCTCTTCATACTGCCAAATGAGAGAGGGTGCGATAGATGCATCCAAAATGTTTGCTGGTAGGCCCGCAACCGTTTCATTCCCGATCACGCATACCGAGAAGTTATCCTCCAAGCACTTTTGTTCGATCGGAGGATCTAAAAGTAGACACGCCAGTGCTACCCCCATTTCATTTTCGGCGTCCTCAGACTCCACTTTCTTGCTCTGCTCAGCCTCTGCTAATGGGCTCATCTGCTCTTCGGCAACGTCATCCCCGGATAACTGTAGGTCAAAGAAAATCTCAAATCCTGGCACACGGCGCTTCTCTTCATTTATCCATGGCTCTGGGAAGCCACAAAATGGAAAGTCCTCCCTCTCCCGGACAAAGCGTCTGTTTAGGGTACCCTGGATGGGTCGGTGCATTAGCTCAAAAGGCTTCCCCGCCTGCTTCGCTTTGGCTTTCCCAGCCATCTCCTTACCTTTCCTTATCCAATCCTCTTTGGTGGGCAGATAACCCAAGCTAAAGGTGTGTGGGTTGTGTGGCACTTCTGCCAACACTGCAACGCCCTTCCGGCTGCTCTTTCCCAATCTCATCCCGGGGATGTGTTGAAGCTTATTCATGAGGTATACTGATTGTGCACTAACGTACACCCCCTCATTAACAGCTAAGATGTTTTGCACAACCCGAGCCTCAACCAGGGTAAAGCCCGACATGAACACATCCTCCATACTGTGCTCAATTTCCAAAACTGGCGTAGATACTTCTGGCGGTGGATGGATCGACGAATTTCAAAAAACGATGGCTACTTCCTTTCCATGGGGGTATTTCACTATCTGATGCAAGGTGGACAAAACTACCTTTACTTGGTGCAACCACGGTCGCCCCAAAAGTAGATTAAAGGTCGTAGGAACTTCTAAGACGTGAAAGTCCACCTCATACTGTCCCGGCCCAACCTTGGTCTGAATTTTCACTGTCCCCATTACTTCTCGACTCGTGTTGTCATATGCCCGAATCACCTGGGCTGTCGGCACAAAGTCCGCGGTCTTTAAATCGATTGCATATGTAGTTCTTGCCGGGCACACATTGATGGCGGACCCCGTGTCGACAAGCACCATGGGTGTCCATTTGTTTCTGCACTCCACAGAGATGTAGAGTGGCTTGTTATGGTTCGCACCCTCAGGTGGCAATTCTTTGTCAGAGAAAGTCAATATCGGGGTAGCCCCTCCCAGAAAAACTAAGCCCACCAGTTGTTCGGGCGTGGTGTCTATTGAGAGCTTGGCCTTGTCCATGGCCGATAAGACAGCTTGTTGATGCACTCGCGATGCCATAAGTAGTCCCCAGATAGAGATGTCTGCCTATATCTTTTTCAACTGCTTTAGTACAGCCTCTTCTTCGATTTGCTTCTCTTTCTGTTTCTCCACCACCTTATCTTTCCTAGACGCCTCTGGCTGATCTAGATGTGGGGGCTTGAAATACCGCCCGCTTCTAGTCATATGATCGACTTTGCCAATATACCATGTATCGTCTGGCTGGTTGCTCTCCTAATCCTCATCCGTGTGGGCAAGACATAGATCATTGTCTTCCCACCACATTCCGTCGGCAGCCAACAGACACCTGTCCAGCTCCGGTACAATTGTACTCGCAGTACTTTCCGTCCACATACTCGCAGCATTCTCTATCCTCGTGCACACAGCGCTTTTAGTCCCCTCGAGGGCCTTAGCTTTCCTGATTCTCTCAGAATCCCCGAACCTTTCTTGTTCCAATCACAAGATAACAATTGGCCATTCAACACTTCTGATTCACAATGCCCAAGTCCCGAGCGAAATTTAGCACCGCGCTCTGGCGATGCATTTCGATTTCCGCCCTTCCGCCCTATCGATGTTCTTGCTGCGCCAGCCCTGCTCCAACCGAAGTTTCGTTGACAACATCTGGTAGGTCATCAAGCCACCCAGTGACCTCTGCTAACTCCTCAAAATCTGACCAGTTGACTACCATGCCCTCTAGATCTTGTTCATTGAAAAATTGGAGGTTAGCAAAGTTCCCTTCCACGGCTGCCAAGTCATCTATCCTCTGACCAGATTCATCCCCCTGTATCACACAAAGCTCTGCCCCTTCCGGCAATTCCACATTTGGCTCAACCTGGCCTACTGATAGAATGTAGTCACTCGGACTATATACCTCCTCAGCAAAACTCCCAAATTCCTTAGATTCTGACTCAACAATCCCATTCTCCCCTGAAATCTCCCATGTTCTGTCTTCGACAATCACCACCATTGGTTCGGGTTGGGTTCTGGAGATGTCCAACATGCACAAGTCAATGCAGTTAGGAAGGAGCACCTCCGGCCTGGGTAGGTGGGATGGGGTGATGTATATGCTACGATCGTAAGACACGACCCAGTCTGGATGAAGTTGATACGTTTAGGAGATGGAGCTTGGTTGTGCGGTGGAAGAGGGTTTGTTGTGACATTGGGTTTTTCTGGAGGCACAATCACCTGCTTGTCAACGAGATCTTGAATCTCATGACGCAATCTAAAACATTGGTCAGTGTCATGACCATGTTGTTGCTGATATGCGCAGTATTTTGCTGGGTTATGAGAGGAAGGGAGTGGATTTGGCAATGGCCTCGGCTCCAGGGGCTCTAAGTGCCCTTTCCTGATTAATACCCCCAGAGCCTTGGATAGGGGCATATACAATGGGGTGAAGGTTCTTTGGCCTCGAGGTTGGTATTTGGTGGTTTGTGTGTTGCTTCCGGACGCGCCGGAGAAAGGTATAGCTGCCATGGGTCTTGGAGGGGGAATGGTGGTAACCATGCTTACTTCTGAAGCTCTAGCATTTGCGGCATTGCTGATGCCTTTATTGTTGTTGCGATTGAAGGTTCTTCTAGGTTGCTCTCTGTCTTGGTCAATCAGACCTTGTTTCATAGCATCCTCAATTTGTACCCCCATCTCATGCAAATCTGAAAAGGTAGGGAAGGGGAGCACAATCATTTTCTGCATCAGTTTGGGTTGGAGATTGCGCACAATCATCCGAATTTGATCTTTATTAGTGGGCCTTAGGGTCATCATTGAGGCCTTGGCCTTCCACCGGGCTAGAAAATCCGAAAAGCTCTCCTTAGGCTCCTGCCTTGTTGTCTCAAGATCACGGGTTGTAATCTTGATTTGAGTGTTATAAGAGTACTGTGCAATGAAAGCCTCGGCCATCTCATCCCAGTTCCGTTTAACATCGTCTTCTAATTTTGCGTACCAAATAGCGGCCACACCCAATAGGGTCCGGCCGAATAATGAAAGCTTCTGCGGTCTGGTGAGACCCATCGGCCGTAGTATATCTAAGAACAACCGGAGATGCACCATGGGATCCCCGAATCCGTCAAAACGGTTGATTTGTGGCATTTTGAACCTCTCTGGCAACGTTACAGCCACATCGGTATATCCGTCCTCAATGTCTGGGATGGACTTTACCCCCTAGGATTTCTTGAACAACTTCTCAAGCTTGCTCAACTTTAACGCTGTATGGTCCACCTCAAACTCAAAGGGAGAGTCCAATTGATTGACAGGCGTAGGTGCCTTAGATAGTTGAGGTAGAATCGAGGGCGGAGCCGGCCCTGTCGGGATATTCGTATCTCACTGGACATTTGGTGCCTCCCCGAGTGCTGGAACTCCTGGTGGGGGAGAAGCTTGGTGTGAAGTAGATGCCCCGATTTGTTGTTGCAGCCTGGCAATTAACTCTGCCTGCTGGGCCATGATCTCGGCCTGTTGTTTGGCAAACTCATCTCGACGAATAGCATCCTGCTGCATGGCTCTCATGGTCTCCTGCATCTGACGCATCATTTCCTCAACTCGCTGTTCTCGCTATACAACCACGATCTATCTCGAATCGGTAGGTCTATCTCTATGGCAACAATTGAGACCTCAGCTCGACTGTCCACTGATGGGGTAAACCACTGCTCTGGCAACCTCAGCTCGGATACACTGCGTCTTCTTGACCTTTGTCTGACAACCGGGGGTAGAGAATGGAACACTGGTTGTCCATCAACCAGATCCTCAGATCGATTGAGTCGGCGACCTCTTGTCCAGAGTGCTTGGGGAATATCTGCTTGGTCTGAAGTAGTTGTGCTAAACTACCTAGCAAAAAGATAAATAAAGCAATAATAAGGAAATAAACAACCAGACAAACAGACAGCATAACGGCTAAAAATAAACACACAACACACAATTGGGCATCAAAACACATAGTTGATAAGCTGAATAGACTGTTCTCAAATACTGATCATTGTTCCCAAATCACTGCCCCCAAAACTCAACCTGATACCCGCAGATAACTGATTCCCAAAATACTGACCCACAGGCTTGATGCCCAAACTTGCAAACTGATACATGTATTCCTGTAGAGATGCACTCTAAAAGCACATAACAAGAAAGTGAGAGCCAAAACACCCCGATGTTGGGGTAAGGTTTCCCTGTCCTATTTTGTTAGCTGCTAGGGTTTCACTACGCACGCAGCGATTTCAAACAACCTATAATCGGGTAAGCAACCTGTCCTAACTTGGAATGGTCACTATGGATTCCGAATATGCACTAGGTCCAATTGTCAAAAAGGGTGCCCCGGTAATAACTGGGGTTTGTGTTCCCGTCGTGACAGAGGCCGCAACCGGTCAGCCTTATGGCACACTTCTCGAAGCGAGCCTCTGGCAAATCGTTTAGGAATAACATACAGCAAACACGGTGTCCTAGGTGCACCAATGCAAATGCAATGCAAAGAAACACATAAGTGTAGTCAAAACCAGATATCATGAGTTCGAGTCAAGTTCTCTAAGTCCCCAGCAGAGTCGCCAGAAACTACAGACGTCCCCGAACGTCCCAAGAGGGAATCCCATTTTGTTCATTTGGGCTCACTACAGTTCAGGACTTAATGTCACGGTCCTGTATCTAATCTCGCAGAGTGCAATGCAAGATCGATGAATCATCAAAGAGTCCAAATCCGGCAAATCATTTTTGAAAATAGATTTTTTTGAAAGGAGTGCCAAACATGGACTGCTTTGCCAGAAACAGAGTCGCCACCTAAATATTTTATTTTGGAGAATTTAGGAAACCCTGACTCATTTGCCTAAGGCCACGTGTCCGTCATCACCAAAGTTGCCTCAGCTCGGGAACTTGGGTAGGATTGGGGAAGGTCACTTCGTGAGCACCCCCGCTTGCCCGATCAAAGATCGGGCCTCTACTAACCATGATATCGAGTTTTGAAAACATTATGTGTTCTTATTCCAGTTATTAGCCTAGAATTACTATGTGATGCGCACAGCATACAAGTATAGACTAGGTCGTCTGAATTGGAACAAAACATCTCATGTTTGTTTTGAAAAAAAATGGTTTGCTACTCGCAAGTAGGTTAAAATGCAAGTTTTGCCACCCCCGGGTGGGCTTAGAAAAGATGGGTTTGCCACTATCTAGTGGGCTTAAAACTCACAGTCAATGCATTATTCCAATTCGGATAATCCAACCTTCACCCATAGGCATTCAGGCAGGTATATCACATAAGCACATAGCCTCATGGTAAGCATGCTATCATGGCAATCACTCATACGCATGCAAGGATGCTAAAGCATAACCACTTACCAAGTACTCCAAGCCAAAAAAAGAAGCTAATAAGAAAATATGCATGGATCCTAACTATGCTGAGATGCCTAATGCAACACATACAAAATGCAACTAAGATAGGCTCGGCTATTCTAAACATGGCATATGAAATGCAACAGATAACATGTACTCAACTTGGAATTGAAATACAATGTAGTTAGTATGATGCGCCGAGCCCGGTGCATGCAAAACAGATGAATGGATGCAAACATGCGAACATAAGTGTGCTAATTGAAACACGCCCTAAACTAACCATCATAAGCTGGTAAATAAAAGGGAGCAAGACGTGGGGTTGGAAGACATACATCACACACATGCACACTTATTACAATTGTGCCCTCGCTCGGAGGGTCTGAATAAATAATACAATCCGAATAAATAATTACAGTCCGAATAAATAATTACAGTCCGAATAAACAATTAAATATTACAAAACCCTAACTAATTAATAGATTAACTAGGAAAGAAAATAAATTCCTCGCGATGCCTCGATTTGCCTCTGTTTGCAATTAGTCCCGGAATGCTGTGCAAAGCTTTAGAAGGCTGCTGATTTCTGGTTTGCTACAACAGAGAGCAAGAAAGGGGCATAGCAAAGTATTTTCACATATGTATGCACACCTCGATCCTCGTGCCACTAATCGCGCATCTCGATGCATGATGGCCGAGGAGTCGAATTGCACGACTCGATGTGAAATGAATGCACATGACAACACAATAAGGCCTAGACTCCATCATGGGTAATCCGGAGTGTCGGCGACCGGGAATTGAGACACGTTTCATCACTTGGAGTACGAAACGTCCCTCGTTTCCCATGTTTGGACTAACCCTACTCCAAACACAAAGCGATGAGATGGCATACACAATGCGACTAACATGCAACCTAGCATACGCAATGCTATGGGCTAAAATGGCATATACAATGCACGTGACATAACATGGCATACACAATGCACTTACGAAGACTATCATGCGCACATGAACTAAATGGCATATGCAAATGCGAGATGGACTTACACCAATATGAGTGGACCTCAGCCACACTCACATCAGTGGCCATCTTATGAAAACAAGACAACCGAAATACATGCAAACATGCAGAAATGCAAAGGACCGATCCTAAGGAACAACATGCAACTCTAAAAAAGCATGGCAAAGGATGAAATATGGCATAGAATGGCACATGATCCAACTCTGAAATATGATACACAATGGTCCCGAATCATGCAAACACTTCACACGATGCATGCTAAATGGCCCGAATACCGAAACTAGTGAAGTGCGTTACACTAGAGGTACACAAAGCAATGTACAAATGGAAAAACCAACCCCAAACAGACCCTAGGTAGCTCTGAAACAGTGGGGAAATGGCCTAAAATGATGGCTCGGAATGCAAAGAAATGGAGCTCATTCAATGGTCCGAAAACAAGGCATTCATGCACAACTCTCAAGCACACTTAAAGAGGAGGAAACATGTGGATATGGCATTGACATAAGCTCTGAAATATGATGCAAACTGACCCCAAAGCATGAAAACACCTCAGTATATGCATGTAATAGACCACGAAACTCAAGGCTAAGCGTGGATATTGAACTACAAGCATGCAAAACAAGCATCATTCGACCATGAGACCCAAAAGGAGAGCTAGGGCGGTCCAAAATATGCACAAAATCAGTTCAAGGCATAGTCAAAATGTGCTAGAATCAAGGGTCAACAAAGCATGCAAAGAAAGCTAGTAAACCATGAGTTGTACTACAACTATATGAAGCATATGAGAGCTCACCAAAACAGCCAAAAACATAAGTATGCCATGCCAAAATATGCCCAAAAACCCACTGAAACTCAGTCAATGCATGCAAGAATGGTAGGCTCCTTTGGAAGGCCAATAAGAGGGTTATTCAACACATGCATGATGGACATACAAAATGGCAAAACGACCTCTAGAAAGAGGTTATGATGGCCCTAAAACTCATCAAAAATGGCCTGAAATGAAGCTAGGAAGCATGCAAGTGAAAGCCCCTTTGAAAGGCCTTGAATAGGATTGCTCTACACATGCATAATAGACATTCAGAATGGTCAAAAGGGCTCTGGACAGAGCTTATGCAGATCATAAAACTCACAAATAATGGCCTGAAACATGGCTTCAAAACATGCAAATAGGGGCTCCTATGTAAGGCCAATAAAGCTAGTAAAGAGAACAAGGGGTGAGAGGGTCACCCCTCTCTGATTTTGAGGCTCAAAGACACATGTTAGCCAGTAAAAATCACTGGATTTCAGTGGCTAAAAGGCCAAACCAAGGCCAACACAAATGCTCTAATGCAAAGCTCAAAACATGAGGAAATGAAGCATGGAAGGGGGTAGATGACCCCCAACAGAAAAATGACCTTAATCAAACTTGAAGAGAAGCTCAAAAAAAAACTTTTTTTATTTTATGATGAAGTCCAAAAATGCTTGCAAATAGGGCTAAACTATGAAGCAAAACAATGCTACAAAGAGGGAAATAAGGACTTACCCTTGTAGCCAATAACTCCAGCAACTTCTGGACCAAGAAAGTGAGCTCTCAACCTCTGAAAAACAGCTCCAAGGTACTTAGGATGGTAGTGGAGGTGTTGTGCTTGGAGGTGTAGGGCAATGGGGCCAAGAACTTCAACCTTTGAAGCTAAATGAGAGAGATACAAAGAGATGTGTATGTATGAGCCTTCAACAAAATTGTGAACCCTTGCAAGTGAAGAGGGGCCTCTCCTTTATAAAGGAGAGGGACTGAAGCTTCTTCAAGAAGCTTAAAATCAAGCTTAAACATCCTCCATACACGTGTATGGAGGATGCATTCTGAGGCTTCCAAATTTGTATAGCCTTCACCAAAGAGACAAAAAGCAAGCCGAGCTTAAGGTGGTCGGTCACGAGGGTCAAAAGGTTCAAGCAAAAAAGGTGGTCGGCCATACCAGATTGGTGGTCTCCCAGGTGAATGCAGCTCAGTGGTGGTATGGGAGACCCGAAATTGTGGCTCAAAAGTGAAGGAGACCACCTACCTGACAAGAAAAATCGACGAACTGGGGAAAGGTGGTCTCCAAGAAGAAAAGGTGGTCTCCCACCCTACTACCACCTTCCTAACA
Organism: Camellia lanceoleosa; assembly: GCA_025200525.1. Taxonomy (NCBI): domain Eukaryota; kingdom Viridiplantae; phylum Streptophyta; class Magnoliopsida; order Ericales; family Theaceae; genus Camellia; species Camellia lanceoleosa. The sequence goes on along the minus strand of CM045772.1, from coordinate 94,471,626 downwards.
ACGAAACCAGGGTCCACGCCAAAAATGAACCCACACCGATCCAAAACGAGGGTTCGGGGGCCAAAACGCGCAGCCGGGGGCCCCAAAAACTGACTATCAAGCACCGGAGGTGGCGTGCGACCACAAAGGTGGTCTCCTGGGCCACAGTGTCCCTCTATAGAGAGGAAGCAAGGTGTGTGCCAAAAACCAGAGCAAACGGAGCAAGGTAGGTTAGTTCCGAATCGAAGCCCGACGGTGGCTCAAAAGCTCGGTCTCCAAACGGGAAAAATGGCCTACGATCACGAAACGTAGCCTACGGCCACTGAGAGATGGTCTACAAGACCTCTCCCTCCCTTTGGGAAGAGAAAACAGAGAAAATATGACCTGGTTCGCAAACCGAGACAAAGTACAAAAGAATCCTGAAGTTCGGAGGCAAGGCTCTCAGTCGAGACTCTGTGACTTCAAAACGAGCACAACATGCATCATCACCGAGCGCTCAATCAGTGATGTCTGAGTCTTAAGGTTGGTCAAAAATGGGGTGTCTACAGTTCCCCGCCTGACCACACTGATAGCAAGACAACGGCTGGTCTCTGCCCTGACTCTGGCTCTAAGGTCGAGTCGAAGATGAAGTTACTCTCTGCCCTCCACCCTTCTGCGAGCAAGCTGGAGACTTGTGGCCCAGCTGACCACATTTGTAACTAGTCACATCTCCCTGACTGCGCCTCCCAGGGCCTGCACTCAGCATTGGAAAAGTAGATCTAGCAAAACCACCCTGAGACTACTAAGGGTTAGAACGCCTCTGTCTCCTGCCATCACCCTGGCCATCTTGACTCCTCTTGGAGCCTCTCTGCCTCTCCTCCTCCTCCTATCATACTCTCCACATGGGCCGCAGCATCCACAAGGCGCCCATAGTCCCGGGTCATAGAACCCCCAACTCTCACCTTGAGGCCATGCCTCAGCTTCCTCTCAAACTCAAGACAGCGGCGTTCCTCAGACGTCACAAGCTCAGGTGCGAATCTAGATAGACTGGTGAATGTGGCCTCAAACTCGGCCACTGAAGAACTCAACTACTTAAGTTGGCGGAACTGATCCCTCAACTGCTCCCTGACAGCTGGAGATAAATACTTCTCCTGGAAAGCATCCACAAAAGCCTCCTATGTAGCACCAATACGAACCCTCATAAACTTCTACCACTGACTCGTATCACCCTTTAACTTGAAAGATGCCAAGGTCACCTTCAATGCTCCATCTTCGATGCCAAGCATCTCAAACGTCTTAGTCATCTGTTCCAACCACTCATCTGTCTTAAGTGGCTCCTTAGGATCCCCAACGAACTCATCCGGGTTAGACCGGAAGAACTCCCTCTTCAGAAAAGAACGCCTTGCATCAACAACCTGGGCCTAGGCTTGATTCTCAGCTCTGAGAATGTCCATGGACTCCTTCAATGCTCCTACCATCTCGTGGGCTAAGGCGCCCATGGCCTACTGACCTACTGGCTCGGCCACATTGGCCTGACCAACACCCTTCTACTGCTCTGGAATCTCATCCAGTATAGGCATCTCATGCCTCCTAGGCCTACCTCGCCTAGCACCACGTCCTCGTCCTGACATCCTAATAAAGGTAACGAAGAACATTAGCACATTCACAAATGTGCCAAAACTAAAACACTCGCATCCTAATGCATGGATAGCTGTAATTCACTCCACGTAAGCACTTACGAATTTCATTTTCGGATAATGATACTCCCGAGGCGTTACTAGAGTTCCGGTTAGAAACAGCATTGATCAAGTGCTTTTCTAACAAGACTCACAAAAACCCAAGGATTCAATCAACATCCTAGAAATTAAATCCCATACCCATATAGTCACATAAACATGTTATCACATAAGCACATAACATTACACATAAGTCTCTAACAAGCAAGACAACCCCATTGTGATACCAATCACTTCCCACGTACCCAAAGTATTCAAACTCGGTACGCTCTGATACGAAGTTGTAACGCCCTCAAAATAAACCCATAAATCATACATTCTTGACATGCTTAGATATAAAAGAATAAAGCATAATTACATATCATCAGAGTATTCATTACAAAATGTATTACATGTTGACAACAAAAGTAAATGCCCTATAGGCTTACAACTTTCCACGTCAACACTTGGTTACAAAAGAGAGTGCTAACTCTACACAAAATAAGCCCTTGGCTTGATATACATGTAATACAACCAAAATAACAAAAGAGTCAAATAGCCTCAAGCCTCCCAAGCTACGTCCTTAGAGGTGGCATACTACCTGTACCTGAAAATGATATCCCATATAGGGTGAGCCAATGCCCAGTAGAGATATGCTAAATATAATATGAGCAATAACTAAAACATTAGCATTTGACAAATGTTTAACTCACATGAATTCATTCATAACTCATTTCAATTACATGACCAATTTGTCCATGTTTCATTCCATTTTCATTACTTATCCAATTTCTCAATTCATAATCCTGGCTCAGAACCTGGCCATATACTTTAAATGAGATTATATCTCATATCGATAACTCTTCCATTTCAACAATTTAAATGAGATGACAACTCATATCAAAACACTTCCATAAGCCACAATATATACACAGATTCGCTGTGTCAAAACACATAAAACACTTCCATACTTCACAAATGATATATATAGATTTGCTGTATCAATAACTCAATAGATACACGTATTTGCTGTATCAATGGAGTCCATCCCCTATCTCCTCCCACATAACATCCGATTTAGGAGTCCATTCCCTATCTTCCCCTAAATTGTGGAGTACATCTCCTATCTCCTCCCACACAATACAATGTATATAAATACAAATCATATACACAATTAATCAATACATAAATTTGATGTATTATTCCAACCGTCATATCCGATGACATATTCAATTGATTAGTTTTAGTTTGCCTAATCATCATGCATTGTCTGCAACAATCAAGACTATCCTCCACCGAATAGCCCAAAACAGTTATTTCTAAACAGATAATAAATGCCTCAACAGATATAAATTCCCAACATTTTCAAAGTGAGTGATTAGTCAATCCAACTCCACTATCCTAACTCATAATGAGTCAATTCCATTATTTCCAATTCAATTTCACATTTCCATAACAATTGTCATTAATTACACTAATGACCCAAATATACCCAAACATGGCATTTTTCGGCCTTTTTCACAATATTGACCCAAAAGCTCAAATATTAACAACGACATCAACAATCTCCTTTTTAGACCCAAAATATACATATATGAGTCAAAAACAACAAACCCCTCTTTTGAAAATAACACATTTCAAACCCTAACTTTCCAAATCAACACATCTATACAAATAACTCAATGTCTATGTTAAAGCACATAAGAATGAGTAGGAATCCCTACCTCAAGAGAATGACCCAAGGAAGAAGATGAAGAAAAACGAAATTGCCCCAAACTCCAAGATTTTCGGATCAAAATGTAGCCCTCAACGATCCCCACACTTTTTACAAAGGCCACAAGGTAAGGGATCACTCCTACTAGATCAATCCCTAGAGAGAAGGTAAGGTTTTAGAGTGAGGTGCTCTCAAATGGTGATTTTCGAAAAGTAAAAGAGAGTAAGGATGTTGAAAAGTGATCCAAAAAGTGAAATCCCGAAGTGATATACCAATCGCCCCGCTCGAGCGTGGAAACCCCCGCTCGAGCGTTAAACACAGACTCACGCTCGAACGTCAAAAGCGCCGCTCGAGCGTCGAATACACACTCCCAAAAGTTTTGCAGACATGGTCCCCGCTCGAGCGGAGGAACAAAAACAAAGGGTCACGCTCGAGCGTCTGAAGACCTGCAGACAAAAGTACTGGGAGATGGAAATTTACGCTCAAGCATCAAAATGCCCGCTCGAGCGGAAAAGCAACAACGAAGGGTCCCCTCGAGCGTCAAAAGCCCCGCTCGAGCGTGAAGGCGAAAATCTGGGTATTAACTCTAGGTTTCAAAACACAACCAACCTATTCCAAACCTGCCCAACACAACCCAAGACTCAAATACCAAGAGTAAAGGATGAAAATGAGAATGAGACAACAACACAATCACGGAACCAAGTCCGGAATACAATATACAAAGGAAAGGAAAATCGGGATCGCTACAATTGTGAATTTATGTGACTTTTTATTATATAATCATACTTCATAGGAAGTATAATAGAAAATTTTCTAATACTAATATCTAACCTCATCTATTTCTCTGTCAATTGTTGTTCTGGTAGAAATATATATATATATAATTATAAAAAACAAATATATCATGAAACAAAGTTGCTTAAATTAAATATATACATGCATCAATACATATTTGTCTTCGCATGGAATAAATTAATAACGCAATATACTTAATACTATTTATACAATAGATATGTTAAAAATTACTATTATCATCCCAAAAAACTTTTTTTTAGTAAGTTAATGAAAAACAATTGATAATATTAATTTACATAAAATAATTTAAATAATTTTTTTTTTCCAAAATTACTAAAGAAATTTAAGTATTTGTGCGTATTGCATTTAATTTATGTAACGCCCTCAAAATAAACCCATAAATCATACATTCATAATACAAGAAAGAGAGATCATATTCCATACCTCAGAGTATTAAGTACAAAAGTATTACATGTTGACAACAAAAGTAAATTCCCTACGGGCTTACAACTTCCCAAGTCAACACTTGGGTTCAACAAAAGAATAGTTCTAACTCTTTATACAAAATAAGCCCTTGGCTTGATTTACATGTAATACGAAAGAAATAACAACAAAAAGATCTTTCAGCCTCTAAGCCTCTCAAGCTACGTCCTTGGAGGTGGCATATCACCTGCACCTGAAAATGATGTCCCATGAAGGGTGAGCCAAAGCCCAGTAGAGATATACTAAAGCAAATATGAGAAATAACTAAAACCTTAGCATTCAATAAATGGTTAACACTTGTAAACCAATTTACAACACTTTCCAGTTCCATGACAAATACGTTCGTGTTTCATTCCACTTTCCTTTACTTATCCAATTCAAATTCATAAACATGGCTCATTATCTAGCCAAGCAATTAAATGAGACTACAACTCATATTAAAACATTTCAATACTTCAATTATCTACGTAATGCAAACATAATTCTGGTTTTGGGACTTTCACCTTGGACACTGGCCAACTTAGTTATCAATGGAGTCCATCCCCTATCTCCTCTCCAAACAGGTTTGAGAGTACATCCCCTATCTCCTCCTAAACCATGGAGTACATCCTCTATCTCCTGCCAAACAAGATACATATGCAATGTATTTAAACAGTTCATCATATACAACGATCAATCCAGGCACATATTCAGTGTGTTAATTCAACCGTCATATTCAATGACTTAACCATTTGATTAGTTTCAGTTTTTCCTAATCAACATATAGTATCTACAACAATCAAGGCTATCCTCCACCGATAGCCCAAAGCAGTTATTTCTAAACAGATAAATTATCAATATTTTCATAGGTGAGTGATTATCAATCCAACTACACCATCCAATCTCTCAATTTTCCAATTTCATGAGTTTCAACTCAATTTCATATTCTCATACTTTCTCAAATTAATTATACAAATTAATTAGTCACATTAAATTAAGGATTTCCCCTTTTTTCCGAACTTTAGCCCTGAGGCTCATTTTCATCAATTCAACAATAATAATTCCATTTTCCATAGTCTCACACACACAAGGAGTTTAACAATTGAAAACCCCCCTTTATATAACTTCAAAACAAACCCTAACTTTCCCAAAATTACCATAATCCACCATTTATACAAAATGACTAAAATCTGTGTCAAAACTCATAAGAAGGAGCAGGGTATCCCTATCTCAAGAGAAAAGACTCAAAGAAGTAGATGAAAAAAACTCAAGATGCTCCAAACCCAATGATTTTTAGATCAAAACGTAGCCCACACCAAGCTCCACACTTTTTACAAGGGACCAGAGTAGACACACCCAAGAACCAAGTGTATTTCCAGAGAGAAGATGCATTATAGAGAGAGAGACAGCCGATCTAGGGTTTGAGAAGAAAAGGAAATCAAAAAGTGAGAAAGAAGACTGCTGCTGCGATCTGATATAATCGAGCCTCGCTCGAGCGAAGGAGTGGTCGCTCGAGCGACCAGAAACAAAGAAACCTCGCTCGAGCACAGAAAGCCTCGCTCGAGCCAACAACACGAAGCTTCAGGTCTGCAACACAGAAGCAAGCTCGACAGCAGGAGTCCTTGCTCAAGCCAAGAAACACAACCTTCAGGTCTAAACTGGATGCAGACGTACACTCGAGCACGAGAATGCTCGCTCGACCCAATAGACACACCACTCAAAGCTTGCTCGAGTGAAGGAACCCTGGCTCGAGCGAAGGAACTAAAACACAGAGCTCGCTCGAGCGACAAAAGCCTCACTCGAGCGAAGACACCAAAAACTGGGCAGCAACTATTTGTTCCAAAACACACCCAACATGTTACAAACCTGCCCAACACATCCTAAAACTCAAATACAAAGAATTAAAGGACGAAGAGGCAACATATACAACAACAGACATCCACGAAACTGGGTTCGGAATACAATAACCAATGGAGGGAAAACCGAGATCACTATAATTTAAGATATATCTTGATGATAGTATTGATTTAGCTCTGAAAAGTATTGTGACAACACTCTTATATAGTATTTATCACTTGCCATTGAAGATCACAAACTATACATTACTTCCAAAAGACTTAAACTGGTGTAGTTCTATAAATTTTATCTCTTCATTTTGATAAATTCTTAATGTTTTCTCAATCATTCATATTTGTTTTACTAACTAGTCACTAAAATTTCAATCAATATATTGTTCCCTATTAGTATTTTCAATGGTAGTGTGATTTACCTAGCTGTGATATGTGAATAAATGACAGCATATACAAAGTTCTATTGCCCGAGTTATCCATCGTTATTGCCTAAACAAGGCATCCACTAACTTTAACCAAGCAAACGGCCCAAAGACATAGCATTTGGGCTCGAGGAAAACAACAAAAAAGAGGCAAAGGGAGCGTGAGATCGTGTCTCTTTAGGAGTGACAAATCAAAAGATCAAAGCATGATTCCTTTTGTTGCTAAAACGGCGAAGCTAGTGTAGGTTGCTATAGTTCATAAACAACAAGAATTAATGCCACAGCGAAGAGAGCAGAGGAAACTGAACATATCTAACATAAAATTAATTGGCATTAGGAAGGAGTTCACTTACGTCTTTTATGACATTTGATATTGCGCCCACCCATAGGCCTATTTTTAGAGCAGGAGATGCTCTCGTGAATCTCCTAAAGCTAATTAGTGTTAGGGAGTGGTTCCACTTATGTCTTTTGTGGCATTTGACGTAGCGGCCGCCACTAATTATTTTAATAGAAGCAGTCGTATAGAGTGACATTGTATACCCAACAAATTCAATAACTCAAAAGTATCAAAAGATTTGCTATTACGATGGACAAATAATAAGAATCAAATCCAACCCCCTCTCTCTTGCAGTGTCATGTTAACGCTTAAATCGTTTGTAATCTAACAAATTTTGAGAGCCCATATTATGAGTCATTATTGTAGAATGCATTCATTCATGTTAAATTTATGCCTAGCTAGACTGACTGAGAAAAGGTCAATGTTTTACATGTTCTTGTGTTAACATAACTGAAAATTCTGGTTATGGATTCTTTTTCTCCCCTCAAATAAATTCTCTTAGCTCTCTTTCCATTTATTTTGGGAATGATTTTAACTTCACAATAGAGACTTCCTCATGACCATGATCTCCCTATTATGGTTGATAAGTATATTTTTTGCTGATACCAAAAATTTAAATTAATTTTGTGCCTTTTTTTAAAAAAAAAAAGAAGAAGAAGAAGTTATTTCAGCAAATCATAATGTATGAAAATTTACAGATAATTGTGTCTCTGTGTGTTTGGTACTCTTAGATCATCAATTTTGAAAATATGCAATAAAAGCTTGTCAGTAGATAATATGGTATTCAATAATTATATGAAGTATCTGAATGACAAAGTGCATTGCAGATAACATTTAGGCTGGATTGTCTTCTTGTTACCATGATTTCCATTATCTACAATTTACCACTCTTGATTAGATATTCAATTTGTTATAAGTATGCACTTTGTTTGTTGTGCAAGTATTATTCATCATTGATAATTTTATACTAGTTCTGAAACTCCTTATTGATGTGTAGATTTTCTGACCTTTTTTCTTTTCTATGTTAAAAAAATAATAATAATTCTTGGGCTCAGTTTGGATGAGGGATATGAAAAGCTTGTCAAATTCACTCTTGAAATCTAAATCTAAAATATTGCATTGAATTAAAGGGTACCAGAAAGTTACCACTTTATAATGTAAAATATTTTTATTTTATTACTTTCTTTGGTTTCAGGAGGTCATCATAATGGATGAGAATTTAATTGATCAGCATAACATGGCAAGCAGTTCCCTCCCAACAAGTAGTGCCATCTCCAATTCATTGCCCAATCGCCCAATCTCATTGGCTCCTGTTTTTTCGTGGATACAAAATGCCTATGAATTTTTACAACCCCTTATACGAGGACACATACCAAATGGCTATTCCTTGTGAGTCATCCGGTGCAGTGCTTCGCTTCTCCACTAATGGTTGGTTGCTTATGTCTAGAGGTGAATACACGCTGTTCTTCTTCAATCACTTCACCAATGAAAAAATTGACCTTTCAAATTTACCTGAATATTATTATTTTGATACTATATCCTTCTCTTCCATGCCTACATCCTCAGACTGTACCGTTTTTGGCATACTGGGCCTTTTTAATGATATAGCTTGGTTTCCATCCATTTCTCATGGTGAGGAATCTTGGACTTGGGCTAAGGTTAATGGCAATCTAAATTTTCAACCATCTCATACTAATCCAGTTTTCTACAATGAGCTCTTTTACTGCTTGGGTGAAGATTGTAACTTAGGGGTGTTTAATCTGAAGGAAGAGGATTCAAGCTGGACAGTTCTTGATGGCCCCAAGAAACCCTGTGTTTATGATTCTGTGTATGAAAGCTACTGTCGGGGTTTCTAGGCAACAGGGAAAGAGGGGTTTCTAATTTGGGTAGCAAGAGTTGTCGTGTTGAAAAAAGAATTGGTTAGAAAAAGAGTGCACAAGAAGGATTTTCTTCATCTTTCTTTTTCTAGCTCATAAATCATGAATTTTTTTATTTTTAGATTATTTTTTAAATTTAAAAATTCACAAATTTAGTATAGGAAATGAACAAACCAGTTTATTTAATTTATTTATAGGGGAACAATTTAATTATAAGAAATAACCAAATCAGTTTTCCAAATTAATTATAAGGAAATAAAATCAATCAAATAAAAAAAATTTAAACAAATTTGAATTGATTTTTGTTTGATTTATTTTACGGAATGAAGGATTTTAGGTAGAGATTTTAGAAGATAAACAAATAAATTAGAAGGTCAACAAACTGTATTTTTATATTTAACTTTAGGAAATTATCATCTTTTAGGCAATAATTTTAAGAGATAAGCTTGAAGATTTTTTATTTTTTTACTTTTTTTAATTCAAAAATTATGTGAGACATATGAATAATTTATTATTTTTCTTAAATTGAAAAAATAAGAAATTGAAGTTGGACATGTGGAGGCTTTGGAAACTCTCACACTAAAAAATCTCTTTTTACTTATATAATATATAGATAGATAGATCGATAGATTTTATTATGAAAAAAGGTTGTGAAATTGTGAGTGTCACAAAAAAGCTACTTAAATTTCGTTTATACTTTTTTTTTTAATCGGCAAAAGTCAATAGTTTGTTGTTAAGTTAGTAATTCGAAAGAGTTAAAACTCACACTCATACACCTTATAAAAAAAATCTTGCCCTCTCATTATCGGCGAAAGTCAATGGTTAGTTCTTAAGTTAGTAATTCGGGAGAGTTAAAACTCATACCCATACACCTTATTAGGAGTGGGTGCGGATCGGTTGCGGCCATGAAACCTCTAATCCGCCATCCATCCGTCAGATTGGCAGACTGGAGAAAATCAATCTGCATCTGTCCGCCAATCCGGCAGATGTGGATTTGGCGGATTGGCAGATGGATACGAATCGGTTTGGCGGTTTGAAATTTTACAAAATTTCAACATACCAGTGCAACTATGAAACAAGTGCAACCTGGACATAATTCAATATAGGTTCCATCTATAAAATGCATACAAGTGTAATATTGGTTTCATAATTCATAATACAAGTGCAACCTGGACATTATTCAATATACAAGTGCAATATTGGTTTCATAGCAATGGGCATAATTCAACCTAGACATAATGCAATATTGGTTTCATCTATGAAATGCATACAAGTGTAATATTGGTTTCATAATTCATAATACAAGTGCAACCTGGACATAATTCAATATACAATTGCAATATTGGTTTCATAGCAATGGGCATAATTCAACCTAGACATAATTCAATATTGGTTCCATCTATGATATTGGTTTCATAATATTGGTTTCATAATTCATAATACAAGTGCAACTTGGACATAACTCAACATACAAGTGCAATATTGGTTCCAATTGACATAATTCAATATCACCCAAAACATTGTGCATCCAATGGGCATAAATCATCTAACTTACACATAAAACATAAGAAAACATTGTGCATCCAAGTGACAATCATCCAAGAGTTTCAAAAATAAAAAAGTTACAGTCATCCAACAAGCATTGTGCATCTAAAAAAAAATAATAAGTTACAGTCATCCAACAAACATTGTGTAACCAAAAAAATATATGCTACAGTCATCCAAAAAGAAGCAAAAAAAAACATTCATTTCCTTTCACCAAACCATGAGCCATGTAAACCTTCATAACAAAAAAATAAAATTATTTAATAAGGAAACACTAAAAACAAAAAGTCTTAAACTTAAAACAAGTAAACGTATATTAAAAACATTTAACAAAGGGGTAGTATTTTACCAATGATATTAAACTTGAATAAAATTACTCTCCGAACTTGGGCTTGAACATGAATTTGATTCCAAAACAACTACGCATAAAACATAACACAACAAAAACATGTAAAGTGAAGATACTGAATTTTCAAAAAACAAAATAAATGAAATGGATTAAAAAAAAATCATGTATATATATTACCCGAATCATATTGTTGTTCAAATTCTTCAACATCCTCCATTGCTTGTCGAAGACATATTGGAATGTTACTTTGAAGCCAATTTTGTGTACAAACAAGAACCTCCACCATCTTGGGAGCAAGTGAACTACGAAATGGGTCAAGTATACAACCTCCTGTACTAAAGGCCAACTCAAAAGCAACAGTGGAAATCGGCATTGCCAACACATCTCATGCTATAAGTGATAATACTCTATACTTAGTTGCATTAACCTTCCACCACTCCAAGATATCAAATTGATCATTATTCCCACCTTTCTCAATATCACCCAAGTACTTGTCCAATTCCGATATACTCCCATTACTAGAAAATTGCTCCTCCAAAAATGAATTAAATTGAGAGTTCACAATAGAGTGTGGGTCATTTTCATCAATCACCATATCTACTCTTTCATTTACATTGGAGGAATGCACATTTGTTGAATCAAGTGTGGCATAATGATCATACAATTTACTCAAACAATTTTTTACCTTGTCTAACATTTCTTTCACTTTCATCACATCTCCACCAAAAATTGTTGAAAAACAAAATTGCAAGTATGTCATTTTTCTTCGAGGATCAAATACTACCGCAACATACAAAAGTAGATTGATTTTATCCCCATTTCCCCAATACTTGTCAAACTTCTCTTTCATTTTCTTTGCCATTGAAGACAAAATAGGATCATTGTCTTTGATTAATTGTCCAATCATATTTTCAATGACAAAAATTTCAGTGTAGAATGTATTTGAAGTAACAAACAAAGACCCAGAAAATCTCTTTGTTGCATTATAGAACATTCTAAGTGTTAGGTTTTATTTCTTGGCAATCCCATTTGACAAAACTCCTTTGAGTTGTAATTTTATTGGCATTTTTATTTCAGTGAGGCTATGAGTTGTTAGATGTGAATCCAACCCGAATCGTGCTTTGCAAAGAAGTTTGTGGTGTTTAATTCTTTCAAGATTGCCACTTCGTTGATTATGACAGGATCGAGTCGCTGTCGCTCGGCCGGAGAATCTTGAGTTCGAAGTTTATTCTTGCAAAAATATCTTGGATCTTGTTTTTCCCACTCAAGCGGAACTTTCCGGGCTCGAGCGTAGGTCCGCTCGAGTGGCCAATCTAACGCTCGAGCGGAGATCGCGGGACAGTTTTCTATAAATACGTGTTTCAATCCAAATTTAGGATTACTTCTCCAGATCTTCTTCTTGGGTTCTAGGGTTTATATCTGGGGATATTTTGCTAGTTTTATTTGATGTTTTGATTGAGTATTCAACTCATGGTTTAAAGAGTATACATCAAAGGATTATTTGTTTGTTCTACACAAAAGAAGAGAGAGTTGTTCTTCGGTGGATTTTGAAGAATTCGAACCTAAAGCTTTGGTGGATTTTGGAGTGGCTCATCGTCAAGACAATTCTGAGGTGAATACGGGGTTTGAAGAGGCACATAGGGGTTGGTTCAATTCGGACGTGGATTCGCTAGGTAATTGAGAGTATACCTGTTGTAACAGCGCCCGTGGGGGCCTCTATGCTACAGTTCGGACTCCCTTTTGTGTGTGTTGCGGTTCTAAATCTGAACCAAAGAGTCCAACTCTGGCAAATCGTTTTGAAGAAAAACAGATTTTTGAAAAGTAGTGCCAAACATGGACTGCTTTGCCAGATTACAGAGTCGCCACCTAAATATTTTAAAATGGGAAATTTAGGAAACCCTGACTCGGTGCCGAAGGCCACATGTCCGTCATCACCAAAGTGGTCTTGGCTCGGGAGCTTGGGTACGATCGGGGAAGGTCAGCTATGAGCACCCCCTTTCGTCCGGTCCGAAGACCGGCCTCTACTAACCGTGATATCCGTTTTTTGAAAACGTTATGTGCTCTTATTCCAATTATTAGCCTAGAATTACTATGTTATGCGCCCAGCAAACAAGTATAGACTAGGCTGCCTAATTTGGAAATAAACATTGCATATCCGTTCGTTTTGAAAACGCTTTGGAATTTGCTACTCGTAAGTAGGCTAAAACACGGATTTCAATGAGTTTTCCAACTCAAGCAACCCAACCTCCACCCACAGGCATTCAAACAGTTTATCTCATATAAGCATTTAGCCGCATGGTAATCATACTGTCATGTTAACATTCACACGCATGCGATATGCTAAAGCATAAATACTTACATTGTACTCCGTGCCAAAACAAGAAACTAGTTAACAGACATGCATGTCCCTAGGTCATGTTAAGTGGCTAATGCAACACAGGCAAGGATGCAATTTAGAGTAGGCTCGGCTAACCCTAAAGATGGCATGTGAAATGCACTTTATTCGATGCACGTGTTCAATTTGGGATTGAAAATACAATGCAGTTTGTATGATGTACCGAGCCCGATGCATGTCAACAAATGCATGGATGCACGCATGCATACCATAAGGTATGCTAAAATAAACGTGCCCTAATACTAACCATTAAAAGCAGGTAAGTAAAAGGGAAGAAAGAAGTGGGGGTTGGAAGACATGCACACACCCACGCACACTTATTACAGATTTGCCCTCGCTCGGAGGGACCAAAAGAATAATACAAATTAATTAACTACGCAAGCTAATTAAATATTACAAATTAATTAAATTAACAAAATAATTAATCTAAGGAAAAACAGTAAACCGCCTCGGGGTGAGGGCTCAATGCACGCGCGCTCGGATTCCACTCGGAATTGCACTGCCATGCCTAGCTTGCCTTTGTTTTCCCTGCTTTGCATCTCAGAAGACTGCCAAAGTCTCAGAACTACTTCCTTGGATGCTGGGGATCACCACCGGCTAAACAGAATATCCACCGGCTACTATATATGGACACCGGCACAAAATGAACTCATCGGCTATCAATAGACTACCGGTCGACACTAAATAATGCCGACCGACACTGAATGTCTGCAGAACCTGCAACTCACAGCAGCAGAGGGCAAAAACTTGCATGGCAATGTAATTCCAACAATGTGTGCACCAATCATGCCCCTTATCATATTTGTGACTCAAAGGGGCATGTGCCTCGATTCTCGGGCCACCAATCACGCATTCCCATGCATGATGGCCCAAGGAACCAAATGTGCACTTTCAATTTCAAATGCATGCAAACCATATAAACAAACAAGGGTGCCAAACATCTATCATGTTTATCTCAAGAAGCCTAGCATGCATGTGAATGCAATGAAATCCTAAGCATGTTGGCTAGCATGCAACATGGACAATGTAATGTAAGGATGTTAATATGCAAACACACCTACAAGACAAACATGTAAACCAAACAATGGGGTGGACTTAAACATGATCTAGGCAACTCTAACTAGGCCTAAAATCAGTAGCCAAAATGCTAAGTATGAGAGCTAAACACACATGCACATGTACACATGTTAAGGCACACAACTTAGGCATTAAACAAACCACTCTCAAGCACACTTGAAAGGAGATAACATGGATGATTAGCATGCAACATGAGCTCTAAAACCATGTCAAAGTGTGGTGCTAAACCAACTCAAGATAGGCCAAACAAAGCATGCAAATGGTCCAAGGCTTAAAGCAAGTCAATGAGGCATTGAACTATACTTATGCAAGACGATTATGGAATGCATTAAACAACTAAAAACAAGTTTTTAGCATGTTAAAACAAAGCCAAAAGGCTACTTAGATGACATCTGAGAGGCTCGAAACCAAAGGCATGCACAATGACCAAAACATGGAGCATTCAATACATGCTTTTAAAGCATTAAAGAGGCAACTAAGGCAAGCATACAAGCACACCAAAGGGACTGAAATGACATACCAAATGGTTCCAAACCATCAAAATGAGGTAAGCAACACATGCTACATATGCATGCTCAAAGGCTAGCAAGCCTAAGATGCAAATGGGCTATATAATGCATGCCAAGATCAACCCAAATGACTATGGACAGAGCTAAAACATGTCAAAATAAGCACAAAACATTCATAATTCTAAGCCTAAATCATGCTCAAATAAAGGCTAACAACCTAAGGTATGTTAAGGCAATACAAGGCATTACATGGCAACTATGCTAAGCATGCATAAGGGACCAAAACCAACACATAGCAATGTTAAATCATGATATCCTAAGCATGAATAACAGTCCATACATGCTCAACACACACTCAAGCACAATGCTCCCTCAAGAGGCAAAACTTGCCCTCTTCAAGGACAATAAGGAGAGGGGGTGACCCCCTCCTTCTTAGGACTTCAAGGCATCACCTTCACCACTGAAATCCCTCAAGGTTTCAGTGGTGAAGAGACCCCAACACCAAAATCCCGGAGCTCTCACAAAATAGCACAAAATGAGGCCTTTTCAAGGCCTAAGAGGGGTCAAACCTCCCCAAAGCACAAAACACTCTTAATGAACTATCAAGAGGACAAAAAAAAAAGAACTTTTTTGTATTAAACACCAAGCACAAAAACAGTTCAAAGATAGGTCAAAATGGAGTGCAAGAATGGGGTATATAAAGCAAGTTTCTCACCCTTGTTGACCTTCTTCACAAATGTTGACTTTGTTGCTTCCTTGAGCTCCAAACCAATCAAGAACAGCAAGAACAACCTCTTGGGACCTCAGTAGCCAAGGGAAGGTGAAATACTATGTGCTTGTGTGCAATAATGAGACACAAACACACACAAGGGCAAGAGATGAAGAGGTATAGATATAGGTTAGATATACCAAAGCAAACCCTAAAAACCAGAGCTCTTCCTTCTCCTCTCCAATTTTTCTAACCCTAAAGCAAGGGAGACAAGGCCTCCTCTTATAGAGGAGGCAATCTTGTAAGCTTAGTCCCTAAGCAAAACAAGAGAGGCATCCATCCATACACGTGTATGGAGGAGAAGCCAATGCCATACAGCTGCCTCAAAATATCTGAAAAAGCAACAGCACAGTAACCGGCCGGCAAAGAATGTCATTTTGACAAAATTTAGTGCCGGCCGGCACAAAAGAGTGCCGACCGGCACAATATAGTGCCGATTGCAACACCAACCAGCCGGTGGCCTCTAGCCACTGCCGGTGATGTGTGGGGATGTCTCACAAGGCATTCCCTGTCCCTCCAAGGCAAAGCACAAGTGTTTGGTGCAAAACCAGACACAAAACGGTCAAGTTCGGACGTCCTGAGGCAAGGCGCGTAGTCGAGAACTCCGGGAACTCCAAACAAACACAAACATGGATAATCACCTAGTGTTCAAATGGTGACGTCCAAGTCTTGAGGACGGTCAAAAATGGGATGTCTACACCTGTGTAATTCCTTTATGTCTTTTTAGTGGATTGTTTTGTGGCTTTTGCCCGTGGTTTTTTATCATAATTGGAGGTGTCCAATTGTAGTTTTTCTACGTAAAATCGTTGTGTCGATTTGTCTTGATTGTTTGATTGGGATTGTTATATACTGCTTAAAATTGATACATAATCACAAATCAACATCTAAGGGATTTCTAGATTTTTCACTAAGAAATTTCAAAAACACCCTACAATTATCCCAATCCTCGGCTGTAGGCATCTCTCTCCTCTCACCCCCTTCATTATCCAAAAAGTAGTGTTTGTAATTATAGTCCTCCTCACCCATTCTTTGAAAAGCACTCTCAAATTTTTTCGCCGCCTCCAACATAAGATATGTGGAATTCCACCGTGTTGGCACATCTAGGCACAAGAGACTCTTACTCTCAATTTTCAAACTTTCCACATACTTTTTAAAAGAGTCAAGGCGGTTTGGAGAAGACCTCACATACCTCACTGCATGCCTCACATTTGCTATACAAGACTCAAGATCCTTCAATCCATCACTAAAAATGAGATTTAGAATATGTGCACAACAACGCATATGTAAAAATTCATGGCCCAAGACTGTTCCCTTCCACAATTTTGTGGTTCGTTTCAAGAATCTAATGGTTAGATTACTGGAACTCACATTATCAACTATTAAGGTAAAAAGGCCATCAATGTCCCACTCTTTTAACAGTGCTTCAATTTTTTTACCAAAAGTTTCTCCTTTGTGGTCTTCAACTTGACAAAAATTTATGATCCTCTTTTGTAACTTCCAATCATCATCAATGAAATGTACAGTTAGACACATATAACACAAATTTTGTATAGAAGTCCATGTGTCTGTGGTAAAGCAAATTCTACACCCCTTCATAATTTTCTTCAACTTCTCCCTTTCATTGGTATATATGTCTACAATGTCCCTAGCAATGGTATATCGAGATGGGATCTTAAACTTGGATTGCATGACATTACAAAACCTCTTAAAACCAATCCCCTCAACAAATCTAAATGACAATTCATCAATTACTATCATCTCGGCAAGATACCTCCTAGCAACTTCGGTAGAAAATGACGTGGCCACAACATCAACAACACCCTCCCCACCAACTTCTCTAGGTTGAAACCCCAATGTTTGTTGCCCATGAGTATCCCTATATGGATACTTTGTACAATTTTTTAAATGACTTAACAAATTACTTGTTCCATGACTCGTAGATTCTGCCATATATTCTTTCTTACAATACTTGCACATAGCCCTATCTTTCCCATTGATACCCTTAATCTTTTCAAAATGATCCCAAACCTTTGATGTTGTTCTCCCACTACTACTAGTTTTGGCCAGGGGTGGTCTAGGAAGGGGAGCATTAGGTCGGGTAGAGGGGTCAACAGAAGATGATTCGGGCTCAACATTAGGAGTCACAAAACATATTTCTTTGCTTGAAGGATCCATGACCAAAAGATTATCAAATATACTGCCAAAAACAAATAAAAAATCATTCAAAATATGCTTTTTAAATCCATGGTTTGTTTTTCCTTACGATTTCAAACAAGATGAACAAATCCCATAATGGTTTTTAAGTCCCAGAATGGTTTTTCCTTATGATTATGAAATATGCTTAGCAGAATACATGAACAACTAAATCAATTCCCAGAATTCCCAGAACAACTACATGAACAAATACATATATGAACAACTAAATCAATTCCCCGAAATACAAGAGATGACAAAAAAATCATATATGAATTCATAAACACCAAGAGATGACAAAAAAATCATTTTGTTACTCCAAAGCATTCAGTACAAGTCTCAAAAATACAAAACCCAAATAGAATCAACCAAACAAATTATTATCAGAGTTATAAAACTAAGCAAACAAACAAGAAAACAAGGTTGAATGTCTCTATGGAAGTAACATGAATCACTTTCACACTATAACAGAATCAATAAAACACTTTGTAACAAATGGGTTGTGCTAAATAATTATTAGAATTTTTTATAAGCAAACAAATTCAAGACAGTGGCATTACATTACATTACCTCAAATTCAAGACAGTAGCAACTGATTTACACAAATCCTTATATTAAAAAAAAAAAAATCAAAAGTTTCTCAGTGGCATTACATTACCTCAAATCAAACAGCAACTTTCATATGAAGCTGAAGCTGATAGACTGACAAAGAGGAAAACCTAAACCTAGTTCAAGATTACATCAATGGCAGCATTAGAACTGTAACAAAATTACAACAAAACAAAAAACAGATTTTTGGTTAGACAGGTTATCGAATATCAACAAAACAAGAGCAAGAAAAAAAAATTGAAAACAGATTAAGCTTTCAGTCGAAGAGCTGGAACCAAAAAAAAAATCAGATTAGAGATTGAGGAGAAGAATAGAAGAAGAAGAAGAAGAAGAAGAAGAAAAAGAAGAAGAAGAAGAAGAAGAGGAAAGAAGATTATTGAATATCAAATTACAAGACAAGAGCAAGAAAAAAAATAAATTGAAAAACAGATCAAGGTTTCAGTCGAAGAACTGGAATGGAACCTAAAAAAAATAAAATAAATAAGATTAGAGATTGAGGAGAATAATAGAAGAAGAAGAAGAAGAGGAAAGAAGATCTCACCACCACCACAACGATCGCCAATTCTCTTTCAGTCAAAGAATGGGTTAGGGTTAAGGTTTCAGTCGAAGAAAAGGGTGTAAAAATAAAATAAAAAAACAACTCAAATCGTTGGTCGGAAAGAAGATCGCTGATCAACTTTAGGGATCATCGGTCGTCGCCGTCTATTGTTAGGGTTTTGGGGGGGTGGGGAGAGAGAGAGAGAGAGAGAGAGAGAGAAGAGAGTGAGTGTGTCCATGTGAGTTGTGTATCTCTTGAATCAAAGAAGAAGAATGGCTTTAGCCTTTAGGTAATAGGTAAAGGAGGGTAAAAAAATAAATAAAATAAAATAAACGGAGGCAATATGAGCGGGTTGGGTTTCACGGGTGTAATGGCGGATCAATCGCCACCCGACCCGAACCCGCAAAAACTCAAAAAATGGGCCCGCATCCACCCACCACATGTCACGCATCCATCAAAATGCGGGCGGGTCGGGTCAAGCTGGTCGGGTATGGCAGGGCTGGCAATCCGCTGCACAGCCCTACACCTTATATAAGAAAATCTTACCCTCTCATTCCACTTGTAAGAGTGGAACTCAAGACTTCTCCCTTAATAGAGATTTGGTGGCCAAAGAACTACCTAACTAGGTTAGAACCCATTGATTTTTTTGTTTGTTATACTGGCTGAGATTAAAATTATATTAAACATTTGGGTTTAAATTAAGGAAATTAAAAACTCATAATTTAATTTTTTTATCAAAATTAAATTTTGAAATTTTTTTAATAATTTTTACAAAATATGTATTAAAAAAATACTTAGACTTACAATGTGATGGCAAGAGACATGTGCCTTCAAAAATCCACAAGCAGAAGGTTTCCATCTGGGCACTGTGCCACCCCTAGCCCTATCACTCACACCATATTGCAGAGGCAAAGATACTCATGCTACGAGAAACTCAGCCTCATCTCACTTTGCTTTTGCAATGACAGTAAAAGGATCAACCAGTACATGGTCAAAAGTGCATTCATTCCAAGCCTTCCAAATATTCCAACTGTACACACCCCATTTTTGACTGTCCTCAAGACTTGAATGTCACCGTTTGAACACTCGGTGATCATCCATGTTCGTGTTCGTTTTGAGTTCTCAGAGGCCTCGGCTACGTGCCTTGCCTTAGGAACTCTCAACTTGACTGTTTTGTGTTTGGTTTTGCACCAAACACTTGTTGCTTTGCTTCTGAGGGTAGGGAATGGCTTGTTGGCCATCCCCACATCTCACCAGCCATGGCTTGAGGCCACCGGCCATGTTTTCTTGCCACCGGCCATTGGTGATGGCCGGTCGACACTCTTGGTGGTTGGCCGGCCACCTTTGTTGGTCAAATGGCCATTTTTGTTAGTCGACCACTGTTCATCTGCTTTTGGCAGATATTTTGTGCTAGCTGGCACCCACCTTGCACCCCCTCCATACACATGTATGGATGGATTTCACTCTTGCTTAGCTTGTTTTGTAAACTTTGCAAGAGTTGGAATTCTATAAGAGGAGGGCTTCTCCTCCCTCCTCAAGGGTTCCAAAAAATTTCTAGAGCTCTGAGATTAGGGTTAGAGGACTGTGTATCTATTCTATCTCTATATCTCCCTCTCTTCCATATTGTGTGTGTATTAAGGTGTTTTGTTCATAGTTTTGCATATAAACACCTAGTGTTACACTTTCCTTTGGCTACTGAGGTGCTAAGGAGTTATTTTCAGAGTTCTTGAGTTGATCTAAGCTTGGAGAGACTAGCTGGAGCATTGTTCTTGAAGAGGTCTTCAAGGGTAAGAACTTTACCCCATTATTCCCCATTTTTGCTTAGGCTTTTAGCCATCCTTGCATCTATTTTTAAGCTTTGTGTATAACTAATAAAAGTTCTGATTTTGAGTGCTTAAAATAGTTGTTTGAGGCTATTTTGGTGTTTGGGGTTGTTTGACCCCTTTTAGGCCTTGTTTGGCCTCATTTTTGTGCATTTTTGGTGAGCTCCGGGATCACCTTGTCTTGGCCTTCCCACCACTGAAATCCAGAGGGATTTCAGTGGTGGGGATGGAGTTTTAAGGTCCTAAGAAGGAGAGGGCCATCCCCTCTCCTTATTGTCTTTAATACTTGCCATTTTAGCCTCATGTGTGAGTACCTTGTTTAAGTCCATGTTAGCCATGTCTTAGCTGGTATTTGGTAGTATTTTGTCATGGTTTACCTCTGTTTTAAGTTGGTTTGGACACACCATGCATGCCTTGCATACTTGTCATGTAATGCCATGAAATTGCCTTAACATGCCTTGTGCTTTGAGCCTTGTTTTTAGCATGATTTTGGCCTAGCTTTGTGAAGATTTTATGCATGTTTTAGTATGCTTGAGGTCTATTTTTGGTTTTTTGGGTCATCTATGACTTGCTTTGCATAGCTACCATGCAATCTCCACTGTAGGCCTTGAGTGTTGGCCCCTCTAGCATGCTCTCCTTGCATCATTCCAGTGATTTGGCACCACTTATCATGTCATTTCAGTCCATATAGTATGTTTGTATACTTGCATTTATGGCTCCTTTGATGCTTCAAAAGGTTTGTGTTTTATGCTCCATATTTGGACCTTTGTGCATGCCTTTAGATTTAGGCCATTTAGATGCCATCTAGGTGTGTCTTTGGTCTTGTTCAGACCTGCATTGGGACTGTTTTAGGTCTCCATGGCCCTTTGGGGCTTGCTTCATATAGCCTTGGTTTGAGTCCCGTGGCTAGTTTTCAAGTTTGAACCTTGCTTGCATGCTTTGATTGCTTTGTTTAGTTGGTTTGGCACCATCCTTAACATGATTTTTAGAGTTCATCATGCTTGTCATTTGTCCATGTTCATCTCCTTTTAAGTGTGCTTAAAAGTCCCCTCTTTATGCTTAAGTGTTGGTCCATTTGCATGCATGTGTGCATGTGCATTTGTCCCTCATTCTTGAGCACTTTGGCCACTGATTTGAGTGTGGCTGAGGCCCACTCATTTTAGTTTAAGTCCATCTTGCATCGTGTATGCCATGTTACAATGTGTTGTGCTTGTTATGTTGTTAGCATTGTGTATGCCATGTCACTCCTTGCATTGTGTATGCTAGGTGGTTAGTTGCATTGAGCATGCCATAGTTCATATAGCATTGTGGGTGCCATATAGTCTATAGCATTGTGTATGGTAGGTTGCGTGTTTGCATATTTAGGTTGTATGCCTATTGCATATTGCTTGCTAGAATGCTCATTTTGCATTAGTTTGCTTGCATGCTTACGTTGCATAGCATTGAGCATACATCCCTTACCTCTTAACCAATCATGATAGAGGTTGGGGCTTTGATGTGTTTTGTGTGCATTTCATTTGATATTGAAGTTGCACACTTGGCTTCTTGGGCCATCATGCATGGAAATGCGTGATTGGTGGCCCGAGGGTTGAGCACCATACCCCCTTTGAGCCATAAACATGATAAGGGGTGTGGTGGTGCAAACATTGCTTTGAAATGCATTGCCATGCCTTGTCTTGTCCTCTACTGCTGTCAAAACAGGATTCTGCAGGCATGGATGGCCGACCGACCACATTGAGTGCCGGCCGACCACAAATCTCTGGCTGAGAGCCATACCAATGGTCGATGACCACTTTCCCATGGCCGGTGACCATTCCTCATGGCCGGTGGCACCCCACAGTGTTCAGAGAGTGCTCCTTGGGACTTGTGCAATTCTCAGAGGCATGAAACAGTGAAAACAGAGGCAGCTTGTGCATGGTGGTGGATTTCTGAGTGGAGTCGAGCACCCATTCATTGGACCCTCTTCCCGAGGCTATTTTATCGCTTTATTAGCTTAGTTAATTTGCTTAACTAGTTAATTGGTTTGTAACTATTTAATTAGCTTGTTAGTTGATTAAATTGTATTATTCTTTCGGTCCCTCCGGGCGAGGGCAATTGTGTAATAAGCGTGCGTGTGTGTGATGCATGTCTTCCAACCCCCACTTCTTTCTCCCTTTTACTTACCTGCTTTTGATGGTTAGTATTAGGACATGTTTTGATTAGCATACTTATGATAGCATGTTTGCACACATTCATTCGTATTGCATGCACTGGGCTCGGCACATCATGCTAACTACATTGTATTTCAATTTCAAGTTGAATACGTGTTAGCTGTAGCATCATCATATGCCATCTTAAAATAGCCGAGCCTATCTTAGTTGCATTTTGCATGTGTTGCATTAGCCATCTTAACATGAACTAGGATCATGCATTGATTACTAACTAGTTTTTTGTTTTGGCTCGGAGTACTCAGTAAGTGTTTATGCTTTAGCATCCTTGCATGCGTGTGAGTGATTGCCATGATAGCATGCTTACCATGAGGCTATATGCTTATGTGATATAACTGCCTGAATGCCCGTGGGTGAAGGTTGGATTGTTTGAGTTGGAACAACTCGTTGAAATTCGTGTTTTAGCCTACTTACAAGTAGCAAATTTCAAACTGTCTTCCAAATGGGTGGATATGCAATGCTTTGTTCCAAATTAGGCGATTTAGTCTATACTTTTGTGTTGTGCGCATCACATAGTAAGATTAGCTAATTAACCAGAATAAGAATGCATAATGTTTGCAAAACTAGATATCATGGTTAGTAGAGGTCGATCTTTGATCGGACGAGCGGGGGTGCTCATAGCTGACCTTCCCCAATCGTGCCCAAGTTCCCTAGCCGAGGCAACTTTGGTGATGACGAACACGTGGCCTTAGGCATGAGTCAGGGTTTCCTAAATCCCCCAAAATAAATATTTAGGTGGCGACTCAAAATAGTCCATGTTTGGCACTTCTTTCAAAAAAATCTATTTTCAAAAACGATTTGCCAGATTTGGACTCTTTGGTGATTTATCAATCTCGCATTGTACTTTGCAAGATCAAATTAAGAACCGTGACAATTTGAGTCCTGAACTGTAGTGAGCCCAAATGAACAAAACAAGATCTCCTCCCGGGACGTTCGGGGACGTCTACAGTTTCTGGCGACTCTGCTGGGGACTTAGTGAACTTGACTCGAACTCATGATATCTTGTTTTGACTACACTTATGTGTTTCTTTGCATTGCATTTGCATTGGTGCGCCTAAGTCACAGTGTTTGCTGTTTGCTATTCCTGAACAGTTTGCCGGAGGCTCGCTTTGCGAAGCGTGCCATAAGGCTGACCAGTTACGGGCTCTGCCACGATGGGAACACAAACCCAGTTGTCACTGGGGCACCCTTTTGACCATTCGACCTAGTGCATGTTCGGAATCCATAGTGACCATTCCAAGCTAGGACAGGGTTGCTACCCGATTATAGGTTGTTTGAAACCGCTGCGTGCGTAGTGAAACCCTAGCTCCTAACAAAATTGGACAGGGAAACCCTACCCCAACGCAGGGGTGTTTTGGTTCTCATTTACTTGCTATGTGCTTTTAGAGTTGTGTCTCTACAGGGAATGTGCATATCAGTTTGCAAATCTGAGTACCATGCCTGAGGGCATCAGTATCAGTATTTTTGAGAATCAGTTATATCTGCGGGTATCAGATTCAGTTTTGGGGCAGTGATTTTGGGGAACAGTGATCAGTAGTAGAATACAGTTATTCAACTGTGCTTGTGTCTGTTCTGATTGGGCCGAAATGCTGCGTGTTTTCTCTTTCAGTTCAGAGATTTAGCATAGAATAGCCAGTGTTCTCTTTTGCTGAGGCAAGACAGACATCCGATCCGTCAGTCACCATTCAGTTCAGCAGACTTATGATGACGCAAAGTTCAGAAGAAATAGTGGTTATGGCAGCCGCATTGGACCAAGGAAACATCTTGCGGGATGAGACCAATGTTGAAGTACCATACCCGCCCAGTCGCTTTGCGCTCGACGCCACGTTATGTTGTCAAGCTTGTGAGCCCACCACATTTGAATTGATGGGAATGATTAGTGATCTTCAGCGATCTGTGGCTGATCTCGCCTACGGAATGTCGGCTTCGCCACCAACCACATCCTACGCTGGGAATTTTGTACCGTAGGAGCCCCCCGCTATTGGGGCGAATTGTGATCGAGCTCAGCCAACCTGAGGCTGTCTCAAGCTATGGCCATGACATGGAAACAACAACCGGGTTCCACTCTGATGTAGCAACCCAAACCCTCGATCAAGCTGAGGCTAGAGGTAAGAACAAAGTGGGAACAGATACTGATCCCGTTGAACAACTGTTGTGGGCAGTTGAGGCTTTGAAAGCCGGAGGATTGAGTAAACAGCAAATATTCGCAGTCATGGCTAAGACTGTGGATGATGCTTTCCCCACTCCAACCGAGGGGAGTTCCCGCCAAGCGAAAAATCGGGATAGGCCCCGTCATGCCAGAATAGTTCCCTCCAATCCCAACTCTGCACCGGGGAAGGATCAGAAAGTCAAGGCAGTGCCTGCCGACCCTTTTTACTAGTGCGTCTAGCAAGAATCCACAAACTTCGAAGTATCTGCCTCGAGGGCGCAGAGTCTTTCATGCTCTTTACATGCCTTTGTCTAGGGCATTTCAAATTTTGGCTAAAAATGGGCATCTTAAACCCCTCAAGCCTCGACCTCTCCCGAAGAATCTCCCCCTCACATATGATGCTGCCTTGTACTGCGCGTACCACCAGCAAACCGGTCATAGTATTGACAACTATTTCCGTCTTCATCATGAAGTACAGGATTTGATCGACAATGAGGTCATCCTCCCACCTACCTCAGTGAAGTCTGTCACCGCTGAGTTGTTGGACTTCGAGGATACTGCAAGTATGTGATCAGGGGTTGGACCACCTGCGGGCGGCGCTCGGTGTATTTCAGATGTGGCGTCTGGCACGCACTGTTTTGAGCATTTGTGAATGTTGTTTTTTTTTTTTTTTTTGTAATTTCTAGCTTGGGTATTGAGTTAGTTCTTTGGTTTTGTTTTCAATCTGTCTCATTGTCTTGAGTCAGTCTTTTTGCTTAAGGGTCTGTCTTGTTGTATCAAGTCAGTCCCATTGTATAGAAGTCAGGTGATTCCAGGGTTATTGCCTCGGATATCATTGTTTTGTTTTGTAATTATCCTTTTGCTTTCTTTTGAGTCTGTTTCTGCTATGGAACCAGTTGCAACCCAGGAAATCTGAATGAAACAGCTGCGGCTATCATGTTTCCGTGCTTATTGCTACTTTGAGCTAGTTGTGCCAGAAGATTTGACTGAAATGGTAGTACATTTCACCTGCTCTTTTGTGCCTTTAAGTCATTACATTGACCTAAGTTTTTAAAACTTTTTTTTGACACTGTGGTGATGAAAACGAAAAGGAAGGAATTCCTCGGGTTTTGCAAAATTTGACCAATTGAGAGAAAGAGAGGCATGCTAAGCCCTTAATGAATGAAATCATGCTTGTTAGTGTGAGTACTGAGAAGGATCCTGGCATGATCCAGATTGGTTCTACTTTGTCTTCAGCGCGAGCGATTCGTCGATTTCTTAAAAGTTTTCAAAAAATGTTTTGCGCCGTCCTGCGAAGACCTGTGTGGAATCGCTCTTAAGATTGTGCAGCTTAGGATCGCTCTCAGCCTCGAGACTCGACCCCTAGCTTTCAAACCTTGAACTTAGATTCAAAATGTTCAACGGTCAACCACAATATAAGGCCTGTGTGGCCGGATCAGAAGTAGCCCATGAACTAAAGGGCAAGAAACTCATATCAAGAAGATCAGATGTTATCAAAAGAAGCTTGCAAAGCTAGATCAGAGGTACCCCTCGAACTAGGGGCAAAAATGACAAAGGTGCTCGAAGAGTCAAATAATTGGGATGTTGCTCAAGCTAATGAAGATCGGCAAGAATGCCAAACCTCGGAAGGGAGGAAAGAAGAAGACATTGCTGAAGGACAATCGAGTTCCTATCCGCAACACTAGGGGGCAAATTCACCCTCCATTGGATGGACTTCTGCATCGTCAGCAAACAGCAGCCATTCTCCTGGATTCAGATGACTTCAGGATCTCAAAACCATTTGGCATGGACAAAGCTACACTTTTACCCTTGAGAGGCTCGCTGGGCCGAAAACCCGAAAGGGCTACCCAGACAAAAGTTAGAGCAAAAAAAAAATGAGAAAAGAACAAAAAAAAAAAAGAAAAAATGCAAAGAAGAAAAGAAAAGAAAATAAACCAAAAGAAAAAAAGAATTGAAAAGAAAAGAAAAACAAAGCTCGCAAGGTTGAAAACCCATAAAGGGCGGCCTTGGCAAAAGTTAGAGTGTAGAAGGTGAGGGTTAATACACGAGTGTACCTAACCCGAACTACGTAAGGCTTGATTCCCATGTTTGGGATACGTAGGCAACTTCATCCTGAAGTCCAGCCACCAACACTTTCAAAGTGACTGTGTCCATATATTGGTTTTGACCATGTTCGTCTTCTCTGTATCCGAGAGTTTGGTTGCGATCATCACTAATGAGAACTGTTCACAGTATGCTACGGCATTATCCAGACAAGGGGCAACTTTCCGTTGCCATGAGTCGCCATTCAAACAAGGGGCAACTTTCCGTTGCCATGCAGCTCTCTTTAAGCAAGGGGCAATTTTCCTTCAGATCCGAGGTTGCGCATCTCGAGAGTAGGTTACGTGCTCGTTAAGCACTGGCTGTTTGCCAAAATGGCTTTTGAGAATTTTTACTGAGGTTGACTAATTTCTTGAAAATTATTCCATCTTTTCAAAAAACTGAACCATTTCTTGGACCCAAAAAAGAAAAAATTTCAGTGCTCATAGCCTAACTTGCATGATTTCAAATCAGAAAATGGAACAAACATGTTAATCTAACTCTCGTATTGGTCAAAACTTGTTTTAGTAGAAAACCAAAGCAAAAAATGGTCAAAATGATGAACTAAGGACACAGTTGAGTCAGGCTTCCTGTCTTTCCCCCATTGCCAGCATACTTGCCAGAAGAGGGCACGACTGGAGTTGTTTGTAAAGGGCTGAAAGCTCTCTCACCCTCCTAGCAATGAGGTATCAAACCAAGTGTGAAGCATGAATTGGAATGGGTCAAGATACTCCACTCCCTCATCTGGGGCATCGGCTAGACGCCACCGGAAGAAATAGCTGTGAGCTAACAGCGTCGGGCATGAACCCACAACTTCTCGTTTATCCGTCAACCACCCAGGGAAGGAATTGAAAAATGAGAGATTGAAGAATAGAGAGATGTACGCTGAGAGAAAAAGTGAGAAAAGGGCTTTCTCAGAAAAACCAGAGCCTGAAGGTCGAGTGATGTGAGAACCACAAATGAGAAATGGTGGGAAATAATACCCGAAGAAACTGGCTCCTCGCGAACTGAGAGATCCCTTGTCCTTGTAACACGTCTGTATGTCGTGTCTTTTGTTTTGTTTACCTCAACTTTTGTTTTGAGTCTTTTCGAGTGTTACTCGATGTGTTTAGGTTGTGTACCTTCTGTTGAGTCATAGTATGCCGTGTTCAGTTGTAGGCTCAATACCCAGTTGAGAACCCTTTTCTCATTTTCAAAAAATCATTTTATGCTCAGAGTGCTGTGTCATTCTCCACATTTGTCCAAAACATGATTTGGTTCTTTCATGAAACCGCAGGGTTTTGACCTAGGTCATGTCAGAATAGTAAAACCTGGACCTATCTGAAGCTTTTTTGGGTTCCGGATTGCGAAGCAAAAGAAAAATAAGGAAAGTTCGAACATTAGAGCCTGTTATGACTCCTGCAAATTCCGCCATTCCATCCGCCGTGTGCAAATCAACAGACTACTATGTTATGGGCTTTGAGTTCAGAATGAGCAGTGTTCAGAATGAGCTATGTGTATGAGCTATGTGCGGGTAAACCAAGCGCTGTGTTATGGGCTGTGTATTCAGAATGAGCAGTGGGTTGTATGAGTTGTTTTGTCATTGGCGGGTTCATTATCTGGTTATTACGATGCAAGTGTTCCAATTTTCAAACAAAAGATCAATCTCACTCATAATGTTATGTAAAGTGATGCAATGCGATGCGATGTGATGTACAAATGTAACACTTTCTTTTTCAAACAAAAAGCTTGTTTCATTTCATCATCTTTTCAAGTACATAGCTTTGAAGAAAACAAAACCTGCCTGCGGCAGTACCATGTACAAGCTACCGGCAAAAAGAAAAGTAAAACAAAAAGAAGAAAAGCAGTAAAAGTCTAGATCAGCATCAAGTGGTCTCAGGCCTGAGGGTCTGTCATCGTCCTCTTCCTGGACGAAGGTCCAGGAACATCATCGTCAACACCATCATCTGTGCCCGAGCCCGAGTCATCTCCGGTCTCCTCCTCGGATGACTCTGCCTCTAACTCCGCCTCTGTCTACGCCTCGGACTCATCATCGTCGGGAACCGGTGCTCGAGAGCTGCTCCCAACATGAGTGCGCCCCGCTTTGGTGCGGGGATGTACTATGCCTCCTCGCCCTCCTCCTCGAGCAGAAATAGAAGGCCTAGCTGGAGCACCTCCTGCAGTAGGAATCTGGAATGGAGGCTGAAAAGCACAAATGGCAAATGCATCAGTACGCTTCATAAGCGATTATGAATCTTGTGAAGCGATGTCTGAATCTGAGAATCGTGTATGAGTACAGTGTATGAAAGTTGTGAGTAGTATATCAGTATAGAATGCAGTGTATGAATGTTATGAGCAGTATGTCAATACAGAATACAGTGCACTGTATGAATGCTGTGAGCAATGCTGGGAATGATCTGCGGATTATAGTGTGTCAAATGCCGTAAGGGCCATGTATCAAGTGCTGTGTTGATAGTGCGATGCATCAGATTATGTGAAACAATTTATGTAGAGTTTGAGACTATGGTTAAAAAGGAACTTACCGGAATGCCGTAGATGGTCAGTAGATTGAGGCTTCGCTGTAACATCTCCATCACCATAGCAGTCAACTCCAGGGACTGGCGAGTGTACTCGGAGGAAGCCTGCAAAAGTGTTAGAAGTATCAATATTCTGCGGAATATCAAATGAAATGACTGTGCAGAGTGCAAAATGTAGAAAGTACATATCGGGGGCAAGCCATGGAATCCGACTAACTCATGATCAGCCGGAGGAGGAGCGATGGGGATCTGGTAAGTCTCCCCACCCTGCCCTCGGCATGTCATCATAGTAGGCAGCTCGGGCCATCTAACCCCCGCCCTCTCCAGGACCCAGCTCCCTGCTCTCTCTAAGACCCCCGGGACCCACTCCCGCTTCAAGCCTGAGGTGCCCGTGACGCTCCTGCCCTCGCTACTGGTGCCGCTGGTCTCTCTCCCTCAACTCGGCCAGCACCTGTCAATGGCCGCATGATGTAAGTCTGGACAAACTCTGTGTAGTCGCCCCCATCTATAAACTGCTCATAACCCCGACCAACCGTGTGGCGGGTCAGCTCCGCCAAGGTGCACCTCTCGGTGTACCTCGCGTGGGTAGGAGGTGTTGGAACCGGCCACTTGCTCGCATGAAGCGCTCTCCAAAGTACCAAGCCCGGCAAACTGGGCCCTCCAACAGAATCCTGGATCGGGCGATCTCCTGAGCGCCCTCATACTGCTCCTAAACCGCGATAGGCAACGAGGCCCATGGCTGCCAGGTGATCTACAAATGAAGTATAGTTTGTTATCTACTGTTGTTGAAAATCCAATACAAAGTGAAGCTTAAATGAACTACAAGTTCTAAAATACCTCTGCAGCGGTGATGGTGGTGTCGAAGTAGCAACGGAAGAACATGAAAGAATCCCGAGGCCTCCGCTCGCACCTCACGTCGAAGCAGTGGGAGAATAGGATCATAGAGGGCATCTCCTCCTCCGGTACTGGGGCAAGCCTAGGAAAGTAGGCATACACCCACAACTGTATAGTGTGACAGAACAGATATGAGTAGTATACAGATATAAGCGGTTTACAGATAAAGTAGTATGCGGATAAAGCGTAGCGATGTATTGTGCGGTGTGTGCGATTATCTGACCCGATATAAAGCAGATTGTGTGTCCGCAGTGTATGTGGTGTACAGATAATGTAAAGCAGAAATGCAAAACAGAAAAGAGAATGTGTACCTCCCAAGCTCGCCAATAACCTCCAAGTAACTGCCCGCTACGGTGGGACGATGAGCTCATGTAGCCGTAAAGAGTGGCCAAGCTGGCGCCACCCCACTCATAGCGGCAGATCCGTGTCACGTCCACCAGTGTGTTTAGCAAGTAGAGGGTGACGGTGTTCACCAGTTCGACAAACAGAGTGGTCCCCAGCAAGAACATGATGAAACCCCGGGCGTACTGCTCCTCCTCCTCCCGGGTAATAGGCGTCTGGATCCGAAAATGAGCCTCAAACCAAGAGCATCGCACAAACCCTGCTCAAGCGAGGGGTGGCTGAGTGCCAAGCAAATAAAGCTGAGTGGCGTCCCACTCGTCCATGTCAGTATCAAAGGGGATCGGATCACCCCCTACCCCAAGGCCAGTGAGCATCGAGAAATCAAAGGGAGTCATCGTCATCTCCCCAGTGGAAGAAAGGTGGAAGGAGTCGATGGTGTCCTACCACCTCTCCACCAGAGCGGTAAGAAGGGGCCTGCTCGCAGTGAGGCGTGAGAGTCCCATGCAGAAGGTCCCGAAACCGGCCTGATCAACAATCTGACGAACTGCGTCAGGTAGCTCCATATACCATCCCCGGGCCTCAACGTTCCCATACCCTCGGAAGGCATATGAATCTCCCTGTGATTAAAAATAGGCAGTCGCAAAGCAATATCAGATATACAATGTTTTTGAAAGCATACAGAATGCATACAATACAGCGTGTGTACACGTGTTCAGATTCAAGTAGGTATCACGTGCAGGTGTGCTCACAGTGAACTACAGCATATGATGTGTCAGTGTGCTTGAATGGTTCAGTGGAAAGACAGTGTGTGTGCACGTTTTTAAATTCAAACGAGCATCGGGTGCCGTTGTGCTTGTAGAGAACTACAGCATACGATGTGTCATGTGCTTGAATGGTTCAGTGGAAAGACAGCTTGTGTGCACGTGTTCAAATTCAAATGGACATCGGGTGCCGGTGTGCTTGCAGAGAACTACAGCATATGATGTGTCAGTGTGCTTGAATGGTTCAGTGGAAAGACAGCGTGTGTGCACGTGTTCAAATTCAAGCAGGTATCGTGTACGGGTGTGCTACCAGTGAACTACAGCATCTGATGTATCAGTGTGTTTGAGTGGTTCAGTGAGAAGACAACGTGTGTGTATGTGTTCAAAGATCAAACAGATATCAAGTGTAGGTGTGTTCACAATGGACCACAGCATACGATATACCAGTGTATCTGAGTTAAGAAGTTAAAGAATAGTATTGACTAGCACAGTTATATGTTCTACATTACAGAAAATGAAATGGGAAAGAGTGTACCTCAGAAGCACCGAATGACAGATGTGACTCTGGCTCGCGTAGTAGAAGCTCCAGTGGCGCGCCTCGCGCATAGCTCTGAAAATGGCAGAGGCTGTCAGGAGGGAGCACATGCACCGCCGGCCTGTAGTTCGCCGGATCGAACGGTCGGACGCGGAGAGGAAGGAGCTCGACCTCGGGGTCCACGTCCATCTTCGGGGAAGCCCCGCCCTGTAGAAGATCGTCTACCATGTCGAATAGGGTGCGAAAATGGCCGAAAATGTGAAAACCGAGCGAGAATGTGAAAAGTCAACTGAAAAGTCAACCCTGAGGGGGCGAAAAATGAGCGGAAACGTCGAACTGCGGAAAAGGCACGAAAATCAAGGTAAACTCGGGGGAAACAAACCCCGAGTGGTGGAAATCAAGAAAGAGGCACCGAAAACAAATTTTGTTCAGTTCAAAATGTTCGAAACGGTGAGGGTTTCGCGAATCAAATGTTGAAACGGGCCCGAAAATTGAGGAAAATGATGGATCGAAGGAAGAAAAATCACCTAGAGAGAGAGGGCAAGAGTTTTCGAGCAAGAGGCAAGTAAAGAAATAGGGTCTAAAGCCCTATATTTAAAGACCCGTGCCAAATTAAAAAAACTACCCCGAACAGGCATTTTTGGCCGGTCGGCCACATTGTTGGCCGGTCGGCCAAAAAGATGGTCGGTGGCCTTATTTTGTGGCCAGTGGATGGCCAGTGGTTTCCCCCGATTGCGTCAGATATGTGGTTTGGGGCTCTCTTTGCTCAAGACAGTGCAAGAAACTGCATTTTTGAAGCTTAACCGGTCTCTGTGCCGTGTCTTCTGTGCATAGCACTCGAATACGTGCAAGGTGTATCCTTTTCGTATCCTTTTGTATCATGCGAAGTCCGGAAACTGCTTTAGATACGTTACATTGTTATGCATATCTCGTATGCGTTGCAGCACGCATCGTACTCACATTGTCATGCACATATGTTATGCGTTGTCACGCATGCCACACTTGCATTGTTTTGCATCTTCTTTAGGTCGCATTGTCATGAGCACCTCACACACATTCACATGCATGATCCTTGTCACGCGTTGTCATACGGTGCATTGTTATGCATCTTCCTTATCTCGCATTGTCATGCACAGTTCATTGCATTGTCATGCACTTCAAAAGACGTGTGTCGTCACGCATTTCTTTCATTCGCATTATCATGCATTTCAAAAAAAAAATAAATAAATAAGGAAAAAAAAAACATGCATTATCATGCATGTCTCATCCGCATTGTCATGCATTTTTCTTTTATTCGCATTATCATGCATTTCAAAAAACAAAACAAAAAAAATAAACATGCATTGTTATGCGTGTTTCATCATTCACTGTAAATATTTGCATTGTACATATCATTCATTGTAAATATTGCATTTACATGTATTTGCATTGTACATAGTTTCCATGGCATACTGTATATATTGCATTGTAGCTTGCATGCATTTGTTGCATCATCCATCTATGGCTTGCGCCTTTCCATGTTGAGCTTGGTCTGGCATGTGCCTATACCTTTCGCGTCAAAGCACGGTTATGAGATTTAGTGTCCGCACCTATTCCACTGATGGGATTGTGGTTGAGGGTGATGGTGCCATTTCTGTGATTAGACGCGACTTGTATGTGTCCATGTCTTTCTTAGGCAAGATATGTTTTGGCTGCGTGCCTTCATTGTATATAGCATACATTACATGCATTCGTTGTATATAGAATATACATTGCATTATAGTGCATTCCCACCTGCATTGTCGTGCATTCTTCACTTGCGTTGACGCGCATGTTTTGCTTCCACCCGCATTGTCGTGCATTCTTCACTTGCGTTGACACGCATGTTTCGCTTCGACCTGCATTGTCGTGCATTCTTCACTTGCGTCGACACGCATGTTTTGCCCCCACTTACATTGTACATAGCATGCATTGTATATACTGCATTGTACATAGTTTACATTCCATTGCATATAGAATATATATTGCATTGTAGTTTGCATGCATTTGTTGCATTATCTATCTATGGCTTGCGCCTTTCCATGTTGAGCTTGGTCTGGTATGTGCCCATACTTTTCACGTTGAAGCACAGTTATAATATTATGTGTACGCACCTAGTGTTGAGGGTGACGGCACCATTTCCGTGTTAAACATGGTTTGTTTGTGTCCATACCTTTCCTAGGCAAGATACGGTTTGGCTGCACGCTTTATCCATTCCATTCATTGCATTTAGCTATTACATTACATTGCATATAGAATATATATTGCATTGTAGTTTGCATGTATTTACTACATTATCCATCTATGGCTTGCGCCTTTCCATGTTGAGCTTGGTCTGGTATGTGCCTATACTTTTCACGTTGAAGCACGATTATGATATTATGTGTACGCACCTAGTGTTGAGGGTGACAGCACCATTTCCGTGTTAAACGTGGTTTGTTTGTGTCCATGCCTTTCCTAGGCAAGATACGGTTTGGCCGCGCGCCTTATCCATTCCATTCATCGCATTTAGCTATTATATTGCATTACATATAGATTATATATTGCATTGTAGTTTGCATGCATTTACTGCATTATCCATCTATGGCTTGCACCTTTCCATGTTGAGCTTGGTCTGGTATGTGCCCATACTTTTCACATTGAAGCACGGTTATGATATTATGTATACACACCTAGTATTGCGGGTGACAGCACCGTTTCCGTGTTAAACGCAGTTTGTATGTGTCCATGCCTTTCCTAGGCAAGATACGGTTTGGCCACGCGCCTTATCCGTTACATTCATTGCATTGTAGTGTAGTTTGTTGCATCCAGCATTTAGGATCACAACCTTTCCTGAGCAGAGCACGCCTCACTTATATCATCCCACCCAATTACTTGTATCTTGTGTTCCGTCTACACACACATAGTTCTGCATGTGTACGCGCATATTCCACTGATGGGATTGTGGTTTGAGGGTGTCGGCACCTTTTCTATGGTAGACGAATTTGGCATCTCCATCATCTTTATGATATTTGTGTGGTTTTGTACTGCTTATGGTTTGATCATCTCAAATACACTGCATATCATTTGCATTTGTTTATTACATTGTTTTGTAAATATTGCATTATCATGCATCCATCCTGCATTGTTGTACGCCACACATAGGTTGCATTGTCATGCACACTTCACTCGCATTGTCACGCAGTTTTAGATTGCATTGTTATGCATGTTGCTAATGATATTGTACCTGTTAAGTTTCTTTCTTTTTCAGGCACGATATTGTATGTGCGGTTCATTTGAAGCTGGCACGACCAGACGAACCGGACAGGTATTGTATTCTCCGTGTGAGACGCAGTGAGAATTGCATAATTCTCTTACATTCTTTCTACATTGTAATGTAGTTGGATTTGTGTTTGATTGCTTAAAACTGTTGCATGATATGCTTCGTTACAACTTTCTTTGCATGATCATCAGTTATGCTCGGCTTTGTGCATTGTTTTGCATTTTGCCCCTGCCTTCGGGCGCATATCTTTGTCTAGGGTTTGTATGATTTGTCTAAGTCTTCGGCCTCATCAAAAATGGGTCGTCTCTGGGCTTTGACATTCACTCCTGTCATTGTTATGACTTTCGAGTTCTGTCAAAGAGGGGCAACTGTAGACACCCCATTTTTGACCGTCCTCAAGACTTGGACGTCACCGTTTGAACACTCAATGATCATCCATGTTCGTGTTTGTTTGGAGTTCTCGAAGGCCTCGGCTGCGTGCCTTACCATAGGAACTCTCAACTTGATTATTTTGTGTTTGGTTTTGCACCAAACACTTGTTGTTTTGCTTCTGAGAGCAGGGAATGGCTTGTTGGCCATCCCCACACCTCACCGGCCATGGCTTGAGGCCACCGGCCATGTTTTCTTGCCACTGGCCATTGGTGATGGCCGGTCGACACTCTTGGTGGTCGGCCGGCCACCTTTGTTGGTCAAATGGCCATTTTTGTTGGTCGACCCTTTGTTCTTACCTTTTAGCGGATATTTTGTGCCAGCCTAGCACTGGCACCCATTTGCACCCCCTCCATACACGTGTATGGAGGGATTTCACTCTTGCTTAGCTTGTTTTGTAAGCTTTGCAAGAGTTGGAATTCTATAAGAGGAGGGCTTCTCCTCCCTCCTCAAGGGTTCCAAAAAAATTCCAGAGCTCTGAGATTAGGGTTAGAGGATTGTGTATCTATTCTATCTCTACATCTCTCTCTCTCTTCCATATTGTGTGTGTATTAAGGTGTTTTGTTCATAGTTTTGCATATAAACACCTAGTGTTACACTTTCCTTTGGCTACTGAGGTGCTAAGGAGTTATTTTCAAAGTTCTTGAGTTGATCTAAGCTTGGAGAGACCAGCTGGAGCATTGTTCTTGCAGAGGTCTTCAAGGGTAAGAACTTTACCCCTTTATTCCCCATTTTTGCTTAGGCTTTTAGCCATCCTTGCATCTATTTTTAAGCTTTGTGTATAACTAATAAAAGTTCTAATTTTGAGTGCTTAAAATAGTTGTTTAAGGCTGTTTTGGTGTTTGGGGTTGTTTGACCCCTCTTAGGCCTTGTTTGGCCTCATTTTTGTGCATTTTTGGTGAGCTCCGGGACCACCTTGTCTTGGCCTTCCCACCACTGAAATCCAAAGGGATTTCAATGGTGGGGATGGAGTTTTAAGGTCCTAAGAAGGAGAGGGCCATCCACTCTCCTTATTGTCTTCAATACTTGGCATTTTAGCCTCATGTGTGAGCACCTTGTTTAAGTCCATGTTGGCCATGCCTTAGCTGGTATTTGGTAGTATTTTTCCATGGTTTACCTCTGTTTTAAGTTGGTTTGGACACACCATGCATGCCTTGCATACTTGTCTCGTAATGCCATGAAATTGCCTTAACATGCCTTGTGCTTTGAGCCTTGTTTTTAGCATGATTTTGGCCTAGCTTTGTGAAGATTTTATGCATGTTTTAGTATGCTTGAGGTCTGTTTTTGGTTGTTTGGGTCATCTATGACTTGCTTTGTATAGCTACCATGCAATCTCCCTTGTAGGCCTTGAGTGTTGGCCCCTCAAGCATGCTCTCCTTGCATCATTTCAGTGGTTTGGCACCACTTATCATGTCATTTCAGTCCATATAGCATGTTTGTATACTTGCATTTATGGCTCCTTTGATGCTTCAAAAGGTTTGTGTTTTATGCTCCATGTTTGGACCTTTGTGCATGCCTTTTGATTTAGGCCATTTAGATGCCATCTAGGTGTGTCTTTGGTCTTGTTCAGACCTGCATTGGGACTGTTTTAGGTCTCCATGGCCCTTTGGGGCTTGCTTCATATAGCCTTGGTTTGAGTCTCGTGGCTAGTTTTCAAGTTTGAACCTTGCTTGCATGCTTTGATTGCTTTGTTTAGTTGGTTTGGCACCATCCTTAACATGATTTTCAAAGTTCATCATGCTTGTCATTTGTCCATGTTCATTTCCTTTTAAGTGTGCTTAAAAGTCCCCTCTTTATGCTTAAGTGTTGGTCCATTTGCATGCATGTTTGCATGTGCATTTGTCCCTCATTCTTGAGCGCTTTGGCCAATGATTTGAGTGTGGCTGAGGCCCACTCATTTTAGTTTAAGTCCATCTTGCATCGTGTATGCCATGTTACAATGTGTTATGTATGTTATGTTGTTAGCATTGTGTATGCCATGTCACTCCTTGCATTGTGTATGCTAGGTGGTTAGTTGCATTGAGCATGCCATAGTTCATATAGCATTGTGGGTGTCATATAGTCTATAGCATTGTGTATGCTAGGTTGCGTGTTTGCATATTTAGGTTGTATGCCTATTGCATATTGCTTGCTAGCATACTCATTTTGCATTAGTTTGCTTGCATGCTTAGGTTGCATAGCATTAAACATGCATCCCTTGCCTCTTGACCAATCATGATAGAGGTTGGGGCTTTGATGTGTATTGTGTGCATTTCATTTGATATTGAAGTTGCACACTTGGCTTCTTGGGCCATCATGCATGGAAATGTGTGATTGGTGGCCCAAGGATCGAGCACCATACCCCCTTTGAGCCATAAACACGATAAGGGGTGTGGTGGTGCAAACATTGCGTTGAAATGCATTGACATGCCTTGTCTTGTCCTCTGCTGCTGTCAAAACAGGATTTTGCAGGCTGGATGGTTGACCGACCACATTGAGTGCCGGCCGACCACAAATCTCTGGCCGAGAGCCATACCAATGGTCGATGACCACTTTTCCATGGCCGGTGACCATTCCTCATGGTCGGTAGCACCCCACAGTGTTTAGAGAGTGCTCCTTGGGACTTGTGCAATTCTCAGAGGCATGAAACAGTGAAAACAGAGGCAGCTTGTGCATGGTGGTGGATTTCCGAGCGGAGTCGAGCACGCATGCATTGGACCCTCTTCCCAAGGCTGTTTTATCGCTTTATTAGCTTAGTTAATTTGCTTAACTAGTTAATTGGTTTGTAACTATTTAATTAGCTTGTTTGTCGATTAAATTGTATTATTCTTTCGGTTCCTCCGGGCGAGGGCAATTGTGTAATAAGCGTGCTTGTGTGTGATGCATGTCTTCCAACCCCCACTTCTTTCTCCCTTTTACTTACCTGCTTTTGATGGTTAGTATTAGGACATGTTTTGATTAGCATACTTATGATAGCATGTTTGCACACATTCATTCGTATTGCATGCACTGGGCTCGGCACATCATGCTAACTGCATTGTATTTCAATTTCAAGTTGAATACGTGTTAGCTGTAGCATCATCATATACCATCTTAGAATAGTCGAACCTATCTTAGTTGCATTTTGCATGTGTTGCATTAGCCATCTTAACATGAACTAGGATCATGCATTGATTTCTAACTATTTTTTTTGTTTTGGCTCAGAGTACTCGATAAGTGTTTATGCTTTTGCATCCTTGCATGCGTGTGAGTGATCGCCATGATAGCATGCTTACCATGAGGCTATATGCTTATGTGATATAACTGCCTAATTGCCCATGGGTGAAGGTTGGATTGTTTGAATTGGAACAACTCGTTGAAATCCGTGTTTTAGCCTACTTGCGAGTAGCAAATTTCAAACTGTCTTCCAAACGGGCGGATATGCAATGCTTTGTTCCAAATTAGGCGATCTAATCTATACTTTTGTGTTGTGCGCATCACATAGTAAGATTAGCTAATTAACCAAAATAAGAATGCATAATGTTTTCAAAACTGGATATCATGGTTAGTCGAGGCCGATCTTTGATTGGGTAAGCGGGGGTTCTCATAGCTGACCTTCCCCAATTGTACCCAAGTTCCCGAGCCGAGGCAACTTTGGTGATGACGGACACGTGGCCTTAGGCACGAGTCAAGGTTTCCTAAATCCCCCAAAATAAATATTTAGGTGGCGACTCTATATCTGGCAAAGCAGTCCATGTTTGGCACTTCTTTCAAAAAAAATCTGTTTTCAAAAAT
Source organism: Camellia lanceoleosa (assembly GCA_025200525.1). Lineage (NCBI taxonomy): Eukaryota > Viridiplantae > Streptophyta > Magnoliopsida > Ericales > Theaceae > Camellia > Camellia lanceoleosa. The sequence goes on along the minus strand of CM045772.1, from coordinate 94,431,744 downwards.
AATTTGCCGGATTTGGACTCTTTGGTGATTTATCAATCTCGCATTGCACTTTGCGAGATCATATTAAGAACCGTGACAATTTGAGTCCTGAACTGTAGTGAGCCCAAATGAACAAAACGGGATCTCCTCTCGGGACATTCGGGGACGTCTACACCAACATAACCAAACAACACGACAAATCAATTGCTTACAACTCTCTGCCTCATTTAGTTGTGTTCTGATATCACCAAGCCATTTTTTGAAAAAAGAGAACAGCGTGAAACTCAACCAGGATGCCCAATCCACTTCCAAACCATACTGCCTTAGTCCAAGCACAGCCAAGAAACACATGCTCAATAGATTTTGAAGATTGAGAACAAACCCGGTACATATCTGAAATTGAACACCTCCTATGGTGAAGGTTCTGTTTGGTAGCTAAGATATTATTACACAATCTCCAAACAAAATGCTTGAGCTTTGGGGGAAGGTTGAGACTCCACATGAAATTCCAATCCTTATCACACCAGGGAGTGGAAGATGAAGGTAGATTTGCTGGTGGATCTGTTGTCAAACGTAAGGCACACTGATAGCCAGACTTGATTGTGTAAGACCCTACGGAATTGTGATGCCAAACCAGAACATCTTCCTTCTCCACTAAAATTGGAATCAAGGCAAGAGCATCATGTTCTTCCTGGAAGACTAAGCTTCTAATCTTCTGATGGTCCTTCTTGAGAGAGGGATTTACGACATCTTTGACAAGGAAGACCGAATTATCAACCGGCCTAGGAGAATTAATCTTGAAATCACTCACAGTTGGAATCCACCTCTCATCCTAGAAATTAATTGAAGCACCATTATGCACTTGCCACCATAACCCATCCTGAAGGATCTCACGACCTTGAATAATACTAGACCAAGCCCACGATGCTCGAGCACCATGCAAAGCATGCATAAAATCCAAATTGGGGTAATAAATACCCTTCATAAATTTAGATGCTCAAGCAAGGCTTTGTTAAAAGCTGTAAAATCCCAAAAGCCAAGACCACCTTTGGTTTTAGGAAGGATCATCTTCTCCCATCTAGCCCAATGCACACCTCCACCTCCCAGGTTTCCTTTCCACCAAAAATTGCTAATATAGGAATTGAGTTTGTTGCATAGTTTTTTAGGGAATAAAAAGCACGCCATAGCATAGGTTGGAATGGGTTGGGCAACCGCTTTGATGAGGATCTCTTTACCCGCTTGAGTTAAAAAAATTGTTTCCAACCACTTAGCTTCGGAGCACCCATTCACATAAATAGACATAAGCCTCAGATTTGGACCTTCCCCAGCAAGACAATGTACCCAAATATTTAGCACCAGTTTTAATGGGAGAGATGGCCAAAACCCCACAAATTTGGTGTAGTGAAATAAGAGTTGTGTTGGCTGAAAGCTGAACACCCGATTTGTGAAAGTTGATTGTTTGGCTCAAGGCATCCCTATATAGCTTCAAAATGTTGAGAACTTCCTTACACTACTCCACATCTGCTTTAAAAAAGAGAATGGCATCATCGGCAAAAAGAAGATGGGACAAAATAGGGCAAGTACACTAAATTTGTAGACCAGATAAACAATGCTCGAACACACTTTTGTCAATTAATCGAGACAGCACTTCAATCACAAGGAGAAATAAGTGTGGCGACAAAGGATCCCTTTGATGATGACCCCGTGAAGGCTCGAAACTGGTTTGCCTAGCCCCATTGAAAAATACGGAAAAAGACACTAGTGACGCATTCTATCACCTAGTTAACCCTAGTTGGACTGAAGCCCAATTTTTCCATCATAACACAAAAAAACCCCCATTGCATCATATCATATGTTTTATTAAAATCCAACTTCAAAGCCAGGTCAGCCACCTTGATTTAGTTAGATGAACAATTTTCAATTACAATAATCAAATTATTTATGTGAGACATAAGGCCACGAATAATCTAAGGGTTTTATAAAACAATTTTAGATGGGGAAAAAAAGTTGGGGAGTAAGAGAAACAATACATGCATACTAAAATGAGGATGATGCATTGTGCATTAGTATGCATTTGGACAGGAAATAAATATAATTTAGAAGCTTATAAAATTGCTTAGGAAGTTTTTGTTTCTAAAATACCATTGAAACAACCCTCCATATGAATACATCATGCAATACCTACCTACTATAATATAAGACCATCTCCGATGTTTAATTTTTTTATTTTTTATTTTTTTTCATCCCCTATCCAAATTAAATTTGAGTAAGAAGTTCATCTGATATCAAGCATTTCAACAAGAAATTTTCATTTTTCATCAAAACCACCGATCAACCGGGAGGATGCCCAGCTGGTCAACCAGTTAATGTAAATTTATGGGCAATTAGAAGCAAGGAAAGGTTGTCTAAGAGGACAACCGACCAATCGTCCGTAGTATGGTCCCAACGGCTATCTATAATAATTTGATGAAAGACTCTAGCGATCCTCACTTTGATGAAAAGTTTGAGAAATTCTCAATTTGATACTGATTTGATATTAATGTTGGAGCACCAAAACTGTATGTTTTTCATCAAATTTAAATTTGATTAAACAAAAAATGAAACGTTGGACACACTCTAAGGCAATTGAAACCTTTTGAACATTAAAATCACTGTTCATTAGTGGTTTCTATTTTATATATCTACTATATTAATTGAAGCCTTTTGAACAATGAAATCACTTCATTAGTAGCTTTTATTTTGTCATTTTTACCAATAACGCCTTTAGTGTTTGGCTTTGAATACATTAAAGAGTATCCTCAATGTTTACTCCTTTTTTTCCATCAAATTTGAGTAAAAGTTCATCTGATATCGAGCATTCCAACGAATTTTTTTCATTTTTCATCAAATCACCGGTTGACCGGGAGGATATTCTGCTAGTTGACCGGTTAGTGTATAAGTCTGAAGCAAGGAAGAGGTTGTCTAGGAGGACAATTAACTGGACAACCAACCTATCGTCCGGTGCATGGTCCCAACGACTATCTACAATAATTTGATGAAAGGCTCTAGGCATCCTCAATTTGATGAAAAGTTTAAGAAATTCTCAATTTGATATTAACATTGGAGCACCAAAATTTAACTTCTTTCATCAAATTAAAAGAGTAAATGTTGGAGACGCTCTAAGATGAGGATGTTTTAGACAATTAACCTATCTAAGCCCTCAAACGTAATGAGTGCTATTATTAGCATACCATCAATTATTTTGGACCACCTATTTCTTTGGACCCCCACTTATAAATTGTAAATCCCTTAAAATGTCTTTTCTCCCCCCAAACAATACCAAAATTATCCTTGTAAAAGCATTTCATCCATTCAAATGCACACCCCTACACCCCAAAAAGCCTCTCACCCAAAACCCTAACAAAACCCACAACGGTGGAACCTCTCAAAACTAATGGACAAAATTTGTGTGATTAAGAAGTTTTTTCTCTACTTCATTACGAGGTTTGTCAATCTGTTTGATTTTATTTTTTTTTTCGATCACCTCTTTTCACACACACAACACAATCCACTTTTATACTTCTCTGGTTGGTTTTCTGTCATTTATCCATGGCCTTACTATGCTTGTATGCTATCTGTGTGAGAAAAACTAGGCAGGATTTCACCTCCCGATTGACCGGCAGATCGACCACCCAAAAGTGGTCCGACCTCCTATGTTTGCTTGTTCCTGCTGCTGTTGCTGTTTCAGTTATCTGTTTCCGAATAAATAAGAAATGTTCGGTTACATGTTCCTGAACAAAAAAACAATGTTCATGCCTGTATTCCCGAATTTCAATCATATGTTCAAGAGTTTAGTCCAAAAAAAATGACAAATATTTTTATTATTTTTGCTATCTTTTTCAAGAAATTTACTCTTACAAGGCCAATCTCCTTTGAATTAAGAACACCATCAAAGTTATGAATATCTTCTAAGATTTTATTGTTGTACTCTTCTTATCTCATGGTGTTATGGTTGCCAAAAAAACTTTCACTCATTTTCATTGCTAAAGAATAGTATGTAATCAAATGGTTGCCACTGTTGTTGTTAGAATATTGCTGTCAAAGGATTTTCAAGGTTTTGGAGGGAAGGTGGATGAGTGGCGACAGAGGTGGGTGTTTTCATAAACCCTAATTCATGATGTAGTGGGTATGTAGGCTTAATTGTGGCACTACAAGAAATAACACCTTCGCCGTCCAAAAAATTGGTCGCTAAAAACCCATTTTTAGTCGGAAAAAGTTATCCGCGACCAATTCTTTTGGTCGCTACTTTGGTCGCCAATTGAGGGTCGGCAAAAGTAATTTGCGACCAAAATTTTTGTTGGTCGGGAAAAGTTGGATTTGGCGACTAAAATTTTGGTCGCTAAATATATCATTACTGCGACTAATCCATTTTGTCACTAAAAACTTTGGTCGCGAAAAGTGATATTTTCCCGACCAAATATCTTAGTTACCAATTGTCACATTCCACGACCAAACAGATTAGTCACCCAAAGTCGAGGAATCACCGACTAACAATTTAGTCGCCAAAAGGTAAGGAATTGTCAACCAATGATTTTAGTCACAAAAGTGTAGAATTTGTCGACCAATTTTTTAGTCACCAAATCTCTTTCTTTTTTTTCTTTTTTTTTTTTCTTTTTTTGAGAACAATCAATTTTTGTTTATAAACATTCAATCCAATATCAAACAAAATTCATTCAACCCAACCACAATTAAGAAACAATAACATTTAAAAAAGAAAAAGCTTAGGAACAATAATTAACAAATTTCCTTTCTTGTAACTTTACTAAATCATCAAACAATCATTGAATTCCATTTAAAATAAAGAATGTAAACATAATCCGATGTTTTAATGAAAAGCGCTTGCAACTTACAATCAAGATTCCCAGCAGATTAGATATTACAGTCATTGCAAGCGCAAGAGCAGAATTCCCCCCAACAAGCTACATTTCAACAATTAAATCATGTTGTCAAACTTGCAACCATTTTTCTATCCTGGAGATTAATGAAACTACTATTCCGGAGCACATTTAGAGTTTTGAGATTACTCAATTAGGTGCTTGATCAGATTCTCCACACACTTTTTTGTAGCTTGAAATCTATGATCACAGTTTTTAAGTACTTGAAATTCACCATTAATCATCGTAAGAACATTTAGAGTTTTGAAATACTCAATTAGGTGCCTAATCAGATTCTCCACGCACTTTTTTGTAGCTTGAAATCTATGATTGTGGTTTTTAACTTTTAAGTACTCAAAATTCACCATTAATCATCGTATAACAACAAATCGAACTCTAAAACCTCATCAAAGTGGAATTGATGCTTTGGGGCAATACTTCTTTAATTCTCCTTTTGCACGATTCAATTGCATTCAGGGAAAGTGGAGTTCAATATGAAGTTACATGTTCATAAGATTGGTTATACAAACTTGTCTGACTCATCTAATTTCTCTGCTAAGCATACATACTCAAAAAATAAGAACTACAAAAAACATATTTAACAAAGCAAGAGAATGTATACAAGAAGTTGAGGGCAGATATCTAATTGACTATAAAATTGTTTTTTTTATTTAAAGTACAAAAAAGTCATTACTTATACCACCAGATCTGAAGACCACAAAGAAAGCATTCTAACCTGAAGTGCTAAATCCATAGATGCATCAAGCTGGAAGGCAAAATTAGCATCCTTCCCTCGAACTCTTTTGATTAAAGTGTATCGTCCTTCAATTCCAACCAAAGCAGACGGAAGATCATCAATCACAATCAATTCCTGCATATCAAAAGAACACAACACTTCCAATAAGTTACTAAACAGATAATGACATGCAACAATATACTTCTGTTCAACCATATTTTGCAAAATAAGGTCCAAATAAATTGAATTTTTATTAAATTTTAAAATTTTCAAAAAGTTGTAGTCAAATAAAGCTAGATAGAAAAAGAATAACAATAATCTATGCATCTAAAACTCTTCTAGGCATGCCTTCAAAACCAAATGGATAGCAGCCCCAAGATAGATAAATGAACACACAAACCTATGGTACATGAAGGATCTCAAGAAGGATACAAGTTTCATCAAACAATATGTGCTAGTTACAATGAGAGCTTTTTAGGCAATGGGCAACCATCAGAACATTATGAAGTGCCACGTTCCAAGTGAACGATCCTAGGAAGGAATACAAGTTTTGACTAAAACCAACACTTCATGCCCCCATCTTCCCTAAGGAAAAGTAAGTAGGTTCAACCTAACCGCATCCTTAAACAAATATTGGATTAAATTCGTTCGATTAAAATAAATAAATTTTTAAAAAAAAAAACTCACAAGTCATTAGATGAACAATAAAAGACAATTTGTTGTTTACTATATTTAACAAAAGTCTGAAATAATTCTAGTCTATGTAAAAAAACCAAGAATTAATATGCATTTTCATTTCCATTCACTTAAAAGTGTTTTTGAGTCCTAACCACATATCACTTTCTTCAAAAAAAATCAAACATACACACCATTAAAGAGTTTGTAGGCATGTTGCAACCAAAGAACAACATGATATGTGCATATACATACACCAACACTTAAGAGAATTACAACAATATGGCAATACCACTACCAAAAAAATGGAAAAAGAAAAAGGGCAAAAAAGGGAAGAAAAAAAGAAAAGCACATGGATTACAACAATTGCAACTTAAATGCCTATTGATTGACTAGAGTATTACATGTTGACCAATGTGAACAATAACAATCATTCACCTACTAAAACTATGAAGTTTCAGTCAACAAATCAGTAGAACAACAACACACAACGCCAATTGTACTGCATTATTATTCATAAAATGCCTATAAAGCATACCTGAATGGAAGCAAGATAGTAAGCTATAGCCTTCTCCATTCCAACACTACTTAGCAAGTAATTAAAGCAACCACATACCAAATCAATAATCTAGTGAACAATAATCAATGATGATAAATATTAGGGGGGAAAAACCATCATTCGACCTTGGTAATGAACTAAACCCTAGGTTTTTAATTCTTTCAATTTAAAACCCTAAATTTTAAATTGGTCCCAACTCAAACCATCGTCCAATTCCATTTATATAACTACTGCAGACAAGATAAGTAAATCTTTCTACCCATCGTCTTAACAATAATTTTGTCAATTTATGTTGCCACAATGCCACCATCAACACTCTCTCCTTCTCTAACCCAACCTCAATTTAACAACCCACCACAAGATAGCTCAAATACAAAGAACCTCTTCATAATTATCAATTAACAGTCACATATTATAGCAAGAATCTCCACCACCAAAATCAACAAATCTAGTATACATATACATGTACAACAATATATATATATACGAAATCAAGTACCTATATAGCTATGTTCACTCTGGTTTCATGATCTTGCTCAACGATCAAAACCCTAAAAAACACCAAATCACAAATTGTTAAGTAAATCAAATAGAAGTCAATGGAAAATTGCGATGAAGCTTGAGATGGACAGAACGAAGACCTACAATGAAACCTGCGATGGAGCTTGATATATAGGGAGAGAAGTTTTTACGCATCGTGTTTTGCAAAAAGTGAACTTGCAATCAAATAGCGTGTATTTGCATCAGGTGAGGTTTTGTAATTTTTCATTATTTGGTCCCTAAAATGCCAATAATATGTATTGACAACCAAAATTATTGGGGTGCCTCTATTTACACACCACCTTTCATCTTAAGGCACACCATTAATTATTTTATTTTTTATTATAATATTAACCTAATATAAAATGACCACAATGGAAAAAGGGTTATGATACACACCTTACATAATATACACCAATTACTCATTGCACACCACACTTAATTTTGATTTTTTTTATTTTTCACTCAATACACACTATCAATTTTCAAATATTCCCAAAATATCCTCATCTTCTCTAACCATAACCATAACCATAACCCTAACCCTACCCCACAGCTGTCGACCTATTTTCAAATTTTCGAAGTGACATTACCCATTGGCAACTGTTGGTCCTTGTTAATTGAGGGTGCTGGGAGGGTTAAGCCTAGTTGCAAACCTTACCATTGATTTGATAGAGAATACGATCATAAAGAAAGATGATAAAGAAAAAAAGATTCGTGAAGCCTATTCCAAGTAATTGGATATGTGGATTTATTTATGTGAGTTTTACATGTGATTGTATGAAAATCAAATGAAAGCATAATAGGTATTGATATTGATTTGAGATAGCAAATAAATACTTATTTTTAAGCTTCCCCCCACCATATCTTCAGTTGGTGGTGGAATGTTAACATATAACTTACATAGTACGGGTGTTATAAGGAAAGATAGAATAAGAAGTGAATGTCTTTCGGAAATTAGAAGTTGCATTGACTGAATATGATTTTAGTTGGTTTGGTTTTATGAAATATAATCCAACTATGTTCATGTGAATGAGATGACTTGATCCTGCGCTAAAATAGATTCAAGAGGAAGACAAAAAATAATGTTGGTTGATGCTATGAGACATGATATGATTGCCTTGGTCTCAAGGAGGGTATAGCTTTAAATGGAGTTGAGTGGGATGAGTTATTTACTCAAGCAATCGACTGATTGGGATTAAGCAATCGAAGGATAAAGACGTAATAATTTTTTTTAAGGAAATGGAAGATTGAAGATTGTTGATGGGGTGTGTGAGTGAGGGTGGGGTGTGTGAGTGAGTAAGAGTAAAGATAGAAAATTATAGGTGGGGTGTGCGAGTAAGGATAAAGATGAAAGATTGTGGTGTATATTGAGCAAATTTCTTATTTATCAAATTACTAAAGATATATCTTGAATAATAGTATGTCTTGAGATGAAATATGGTATGTAAATAGAGGCACCCGGTCTCAAAAAGTTACACAGCATAACAGGAACATATCAAGAGTCATTTTTGTATTTTTATAAGTAAATTATCATAAATTTAGATTTGTCTCTAAAAGATTATTTTTAGGGACCAAATCTAATTAGTTCCTAAATATTAGTCTCTAAAAGACTAATTTCTTGTAGTGAGTGAGCTAGAGATAGAGGGGAGATTAGGGCATTTTTTAAATTTTTTTTCCTGTTTTCCTGGTACAAAATGACGTCGTTTTACAATCGACGACCAAATTTTTTTGTCGCTAAAATATCTTGATTCCCGCCTCCACGTTTCAAATTTCCCTTCCAAACTTTTGCAGACCAAAAGACCAAATTAGTAGTAGAAAAGGTACCTTCGCCGACAAACTTTTTTAGTTGCCAAATCTCAATCAACGGCGACTAAAATATTTGTCGCTAAAAGTACTAATTTGGCGACTAATTTTTTTTTGGTTGCTGAAAATAAGTTTTTGGCCACTAAAATTTGGTCGTCAAAGAAAAAAAATAATTTTTTATTTTCCATTCGGCAGCTAAATTGTTTTAGTAGCCAAAACTCAATATACTGCAACTAAAATATTTTTGGTCGGGGAAAATAAGCTTTTGGTGACTAAAATTTTGGTCGCCAATTCCACAACCAACTTATTTTTGATCTTCCGCGACCAATTTATTTTTTGGTCACCAAAATGTGACCTTCCGCGACCATATTTGTAGTTGGTCGCCAAAAGCATATCACTTTCTACGACCAACTCATTTTTTGGTCGCCAAAATATGACCTTCTACGACCAACTCATATTTGGTCGCCAAAAATAATGATCATTCGCGACTAATTAATATTTGATCGCCAAAAGGTAACTTTTAGCTACCAACTTATATATTGGTCGCGGAAAGTAGTCGCTAAAAGTGCAAATTCTTATAGTGTGAATTGGGATATCGTAAAATTATTAATATCCTTTTTAGAAATTTCACTTGAGTTTATTATTGCAATAATAAAAAAAGAAGCTAAAAAATAGAGGGTTTAAAATAATTGATAGAGTGCTAATAGTAACACTCAACTTAATATGTGATATGAAGTTTTAAATGTAATTACTTTTTCGCCCTTTATTTTGTTGACATTGAAACCAAAGTTTCTGCTTCATTCATTATTTTCTAGGTCCTTTTTTGGAATTTTGAAACTCCTATTTTGTCTAAACCAATTATTTCTGTTGCCTAGATTCTGTAGGCCATTATTATATTTCATTTTCTTTGTATTAGGAAAATCCCATCCATTCAAAAGATTTATACATAAAAAAAGGGGTAAACTAGTTGGACTAAATTTTCATAAATTTTTATTGTAAATAAGCTTTAATAAAATTGTTGATAAAAGTAATTTTTTATAATGATTTTTTGAACATGTCGCTAAAAAATGATAATTAGTGACTTTTTTATTACAATTTTTATAAATTGTCGCTAAAACTTATAAGAGTAATGTTTTTCTGTGACGATTTTTTAAAATTGTCACTGAAAATTGAAAATTAGTGACCTTTTTAATGACTTTAAACTGTCACTAAAACTTAACAATTAGTAACTTTTTATGACAAAATTTTTAAACTATCGCTAAAAATTAATAATTAGTGACTTTTTTTAATAGTGTTTGATGAAAAACGTCACTAATTCTCACAAAATCTATTAGACAATAAATTTTACTTATTAAACCCTATACGTAAGTCTAAAAAAAAAAACTACAATTTTAACGTGGTAATTTTATTATTTAAATAAAAAACATTGCCATGGTATTTTGTCCTAATATAAGAAGTTTATATCGAGCCATATTCATTCTCTGTCATATAAATTTTGTATCATTTTTTTATTTGTTATATCATTACTATTTGTATTATTAATAATATTACGTGCATAAAATAATAAAATATATATTATGTGTGGCTAAAATACGACTTGAGTATCACATATCATTACTCAATGGTAGTGCTCCATGTTCAGTACCAATACATAGACAACCAAACGGATTTGAAGGTTTTAAACCTAAATTCAGTTTGCATGTTAATTTAGATACTCATCTACCTTTTAAATTTATGAAATTATTTTTTTTTCTCCTATAATTCATTTGAGAAGTGGCTATTTTAGTAAAAAGAAAATTTTGTTTTTTGTTTTTTGACTAAAATATGAGGTGGAAAAATCAATATATTTGGATTTTTTTTTTTTTTTGCTAAAAAGCATATGAAAAATAGGAGTTTGGATTTGCTAAAGTAGAAAATCTCAACTTTACAAGTGAAGTTGGTGCATTGCGAGATCAATTTGATTAAATACATATATCTTATAATAAATAGATGGTTTATTTTCAAAAACATGTATTGCTATATAGATAAAAATGATCTGATGGTATGAGAATCATATTGAATCAACTTAATTTTTGTAATTAATAATTTTCTTAGTTGATTGTATAAGATGAATTGTTTAAATTACCGAAGTGAGTCCAAATTAGTCCTATAATGGGTCAATTTCACCGCAAAATTGAGATTTTAAACTTTAGTAAATCTGAACTTAGTTGGTTTTTGACTAAAATCTTTACTTCCCAAATGAGCCCTCACTACAACAAAAACACATTTTAGTGACACCATACTAGTGGCATGTTCTTAAAAAATGTCACAAAAAGAATTTTTTGTGGCATTTTTTAGAAAAATATCATAGAGGCACAAACATACAAGGCTCTAGTGGCATTTCAATTAAAAAAAGTATCACTTCACTATAACAAAAATGTCACTACAACAAATTTACACTTTAGTGACACTACACTAGTGGCATGTTTTTAGAAAATGCCACAAAAATAAAAATTGGCATTAAATGTTTTAGAAAAATTCCACAGAACCACAAACATATAAGACTCTAGTGGCATTTCAATAAAGAAATGTCACATCAATTTTATGGCATTTTATAAAATATTGATGCAAAAAATTATGTTCGTGACATTTACCAACAAATGCCACTAAACTTTAGTAGCTATGGCATTTTTAAAAAAATGTCAGGACACTAGGTAGGTGCAAATTACTTTTTATGGCACTTCGGTGAAAAGTGTCATAAACAAATATTTTATAGCATTTGGAGAAATGTCACTAAGCCAAAAACTTTCCAAGCTTATAATGGCATTTTTGAAAAAACAAAAAATGCCAATATATTTTCTAAAATTTTAAAATGCAGTAAATGATCAAAAATAAATAAATAAAACTCAATACACACTACAAGAAAAAATTAAACTCAATAAAGTAAAACTTTTTGGCGACTAAAAAAATTTAGTAGATAAAAGTCTACAATTGGCGATTAAAAATAAGTTTGGTTGCTGATTATATGGGTTTTACCGCCTAAAAAAAAAATTAGTAACCAAAAGTAAAGCTTTTTGGTGACTAAAAAAATTTTAGTAGTCAAAAGTCTACAATTGGCGACTAAAAAATAAGTTTAGTCGCCAAAAGTGGTCATTTTTAGCGCGGGAGAACTAAAATCCTAAGGCGAGAATTAAATTTTTTGGCGACCAAAATTTTGGTAGCTAAAAGTGCATCTTCGGTGACCAAATCCGATTTTGGCCGGCAAAAGTTAAGTTTTTTAGCAACTAAAAAATAATTAGTAGCCAAAAGTATAGAATTGGCAACTAAAAAATATTTTTAGTCGCCAAAAGTGGTTTTTTTTAATTTTACTAGTAAATAGTTTATTTTAAATAAATTATGTTCAATAAAATAATTATATTTATACATATACTTTTATATTAATATGGATATATGTACTATATAAATAATATATGTTGCATATATAATCATGTGGTGCTATAGAGGTGTAGTGGGAAGAGTGTGGTGTATAAGGTTTATGGTGTGGGAGGTTGGCGGTTCAAGTCTCTGCAAGAGCGGATCAAATTGTTCTACAACAAATTATCGTCATGAATAATGCCTACCATGACATTAAAGTGTCACTGAAAGGTTTTACTCTTGATGGTGTAATGACACTTATAAGTGTCACTAACTCTTTTTTTAATGGCGGCGCTTGATAGTGCCACAAATAATATCTACCATGACATCAAAATGTCATTGAAAGTTTTTAGCCGTGATGGTGTAATGGCACTTGCAAGTATCTGCCGTGGCACTAGTATCTGCCGTGGCACGGATACAAATGGCACTTGTTCAAAATGCCACAAGACTAAAAAATGTCATTAAACCAATAGTTTTGTGGCACTTTCAAATGTCACTAAATTAAGAAAATGTTGTAGTGCCTGTGTGAACATGAATTTTAAGACAATTAATTAAATTGTTAATAATAATATTAAGTCAATTAATAGTGATTATTAAACTATTAAATTATGATGTTAATAGCATCGTGACTGATACAAATATTAAACTCCTTTAAATAAATTTATTTATCTTTCTGTTATTAAATTTCTGTATCTAAATACAGTTGTGGAAAACAAAATGATTTCAACAAATAATAACTAAGTTAGTTAGAGGATAGTAGGAAGCAAAACATCTAGTGAATAGGTTATATATGCATTGATTTCATTTTGTACACACACACACACACACACACAAAATATATATATATATATATATGAAGTCATATTTTGGGTAGGGAAATTTGGCCCCCTCCTTCCCAAGAAGGCTGCTGGAGGCATGCCAATGCATGCATACATTTACACTCTAAGCCTATACATGTAGGTAATATTTCCCAAGCCAAGAGGAAAAAATAAAAATAGGCCTCCAAACTCCTACAAATAAGGACACTATTAAGCCATTCTACTACTACGGCTAAGCAAAGAGAAAAAAGAGAGAAATAGTAGAAAAGAAAAAGAAAAAGAAAAAGAGAGGAAGAGGAAAGGGTGCTTGGTGGTCACCATTTCAAAACTAATCTTGAGAATAGTTTGTAGAAGCTCTTGAGGTAAGAATACTTAACCTCTATCCTCTCTTAGATATTTTTTTTTTTTTTTACTGAATCTATATGTTCAATATATGCAAGAGTATACATTGTTAATACATACATAGAAAGAATAGCTCAATGCATGTTTACATTTTGATATAATGAAAATTCCATGATTATATGATTTCTATTCCTTCTTGCAACCATAGATTAGATGGTTTAGCAACTGATTTTATCTTCTTATGTGCTCAAATATTCTCCATTGTTTGAAATAATCTTGCATGAGAGTAAAATGAGATAAAGTTGGTTCACTTATATTTGAAACTTATATTTTCTTCATTGTTTCAGATTTTATCAGATGAAAAATGCTCAAATAAATTGAACATAACTTGTGTTAAAAATATGTTTTTACTAGGAGTATATATAGGGGTTCTATACTGTGTAAATTTTTTATAAAATCATTGGACACCATTTTCTTACTGAAATAAATATTTGTTCTAAGTGTTGCTTACAACACAGTAGGAACAGTGACTTCAAACAGGTCCTATTTTCTCTAAAAATGTTATTTTTCTGCACAACAACATGGGATAATTAGATATAAGAGCTATCATTCAGTTTCTGCTGATTTCACAAAAAATGGATAAGTCTAAGAGGAAAAATTGCAATTTTACTAAAATGCGACAGAATCTGTGCAGTTGTCTTAGAAAAATTATTTCACCATCTTCCATTGGTTTTAAGTCTTCAAACTCTTCTGGAAATATGTTCTAAACTCAAATATCTAGCAAGTCGTTCTGACCATACCTCTTTTTGACACCGTTTGAGGACCCTTTTTATTTTTCAAACAAAAAACACATGTGCTGGAAGTTGCTGTAACTCACTGTTCCAGTTAAAATATCCTAACTCAATGAACTAGTATCAGTTAAAATATCGTAATAATTGAATTTCATTTGGTATGGGTTTCATTATTTTTAGTCCGATCATTCAATGCTGAAAATAAGAAGTGTGGGAAATTCTACGAAATTTTGTGATGACTCCAAAGACATTCTATAATACTTATTTTGGTTTTCATACGTGGTTGTGTTGTGCTATATAAACCTTATGTCACTGTGGTTTTCAAACTAAAACTCGCATATGCATCAAAATGTGAATTCGACAAAGTAAAGAAACACGAAATTGAACCGATGCTTTAAAGTTTAAAAGTGATGGGGCGAGCCCGGTTTAGAGTCTTGCGCAAGTGAGTTGCGAACCCTAACATGGCACAAGAAAATATTTCGGCTCTTATCGGTATAGGCGATATAAGGTTGGTGGTGCAAGTGTCACAACATAGACTGTTCCCTTAGGGCAGACTATGATGTCACGACTTGGGTATGTAACCCTGGTGTGTGGGCATCATTGGTAGTTACAGCAAGTAATATTCGAATGTTTGACCAAGGAGGAGTCAGAATTGCCCGTGGCCATTGCTCAGCAGTTGAGTGGAAATAGTGATCCGCGGGGAGTTACTTAGGGTCTGTTTGGTAACGTTTACATTTTTAGTTTATATTTACAAAAATTTTATAAACTGGTTTTTTGTTTATTTTTAGAAAAACATAAACTACAAACGCGTTTGGCAATTGACAAAATGTTTAAAAAATTTTAAAAATATAAAAAAGAGTGAGAAATGGCAAGTGGTAGCAAGTGGCGGCAGAAGACGGTGGTGGAAAGTGGTGACGATGGGTGGTGGGTAGCGGGTGGTGGTGGTGATGGGTGGTGGGTGTTAGCGAGTGGGTGGTGGTGGTGGTGACGGGTTGTGGTGGCAGGTGAGTGGCGGATGGCAGGTGGTAGTGGGTGGGTGGTGGTGGCGGATAGGTGGCGGGTGGTGGTGGTGGGTGGATAGCTGACGGTAGTGGATGGCAGCGAGTGGGTGGTGGTGGCGGTGGCCGGTGGTGAGTGGTGGTGGCAGGTGGATGGCGGATGGTGGTGGGTGGTGGCAGGTTGGTAGTGGTAGCGGGTAGGTGGTGGTGGTGATGGTGGATGGGTGGGTGGATGGATGACGGTGGCAGGTGGTGGGTGGTAGCGAGTAGGTGGTGGTGGTGGTGGTGGTAGTGGTGGTGGAGGATGGTGGGTGGTGGTGGCAGGTGGGTGGCAGATGGCGGGTGGTGGTGGGTGGTGGTAGTGGTGGTGGTGGTGAGTAGTGGGTGATGGGTGGTGGTGGTAAGTGGGTGGTAGTGGTGGTGGTGGGTGGGTGGGTGGTGGTGGTGTGGTGGTAGTGGGTGGTGGTGGTGGGTGGTGGTGGTGGTGGTGGTGTGGTGGTGGTGGTGGTGGTAGGTGGTAGGGTGGTGGTGGTGGTGGTGGTGGTGGTGGTGGTGGGTGGTGAGTGGTGGTAGTAGGTAGGTGGGGGGTGGTGGTGGCAGTGGTGGATGGTAGTGTGGTGGGTGGTGGTGGGTGTGGTGTGGTGGTGGTATGGTGGCGGTGGCGGTGGTGATGTGGTATGCAAGGTGGCGGGTGGTGTGGTGTGGCTGGTGGGTGGTGGTGGCAGGTTGTGGGTGGTGGTGGCAAGTGGGTGGTTAGTGGTGGTTACAAGTGGTGGTGGGGGATAGGTGGTGGATGGTGGTAGCGGAAGATGGTGGTGGAAAATGGTGGCGGGTGGTGGCTAGTGTTGGGTGATAAAATAAAAAAATAAAAAATAAAAAATAAATAAAATAAAAAAACTCAAAATGAAAACATATTTTTTGAGTTTACATTTTTTGGCCAAATTTATAAATTAAAACCACTGATTTATAAATCAAAAATTTACCAAACAAGTTTTTATTTGAATTTTTTAAATTTTTGTAAATATAAACAGAACTGAAAACGTAAGTGTTACAAAACGGCACCTTAGACTTACCTGATAAACTAAATCTATGTGAATTTAAAATTAAAAAAAAAAATTTGACATCTTCCTTAGGATGAAATATTGTTTCCGCTTGCCATTGTTCTTATTGCCCATTGTTATTATTTCAACTGATAGCATCCTTGTTATGCATATTAAACGCTACTTGTTACTCTGTTACTACACAGTATTCATTAATTGTGAGTATTATTATCAGGGTGGGAATTTTGGGTTGTAGTATCTTATTGAGCTCATCGCTCATTGGCATTCTCGTTGCCCTAGCGTTTTATGCCAAGTACCAAAAAAACTGAAGGATACGCCGAGGTCTTGGAATGCGACATTTAGCCTTGGTTAGTTTGAAGTGTGCCCATGTCCCATGAGCCATGTTTATGTGTTTTATAGTTTTTCTCTATTTTCCTTTTTATATTTGTGTTTTTCTTTCATGAATGCACTAAGACTAAGTTTTAAGTTTGATTGGAGTTGTAATTTAAGAACTTTTAATTTTTGTTTTGTTAATTAATGGATGATGACAAACTTGGTTATAACAATGATTAGAAGTTCTTAATTAAGAAAATTGATTTTAAGTTTAAACTTTATTATGATATCCTCAAATTTTGAGGCATAACAAGCCCTATAAAATTAGCCAAGGTAAATTACACATCGCACCCCTACATTTTGCATCAAATCTCACTCTGGTCTCTATACATGAAATTATGACAGTTAACCCTCTACACTTCTGATCAAATCACACTTTGGTCCCTACACATGAAATCGCAATAGTCAACCCCCTGCACTTTTACTCAAATCCTACTTTAGTCCATACACAAGTTTCAACGTCCTTCTTCTGTTACTTCATTTTTAAATCTTCAATAAAATCTAGTCATGTGAAAAAAATGTGATTGTGAAATGAGGATAAGAGAGGAAAATCATCAATGTTTTTCACTAATACACTTTGTCCTACGTGATAAGCTCATGAGAGTTATATAATACAATATATAGTTCGTCTGGTAAAAATTGGAACAAAAAGGCAAGAAAGTAGAGTTTTTGAAATTAAAAAAAAAAATGTGACAATGAAATCAAAGAGAAAGAAAGATGAATAGATAGAAGATTGTGTTACTGTGAAAAATAGAGTTGTGTGATTTTAATTTATGTAAAACCCTAATTCATCTTCTTAATTGTTCCCAATCTGCTTTTTTGCTTTAGGGTACTACAATTATATTTTGATGTAAATTTTGAGATAAATTACATTTTGCACCTCTACATTTTATATCAAATCTCACTTTGGCCCCTACACATAAAATAATAACAGTTAACCCCTTACACTTTTGGTCAAATCTTACTTTGGTTCCCACACATGAAATCGTAACAGTCAACCCCCTCCACTTTTCCTCAAATCCCACTTTACCTCAAATCCCACTTTACTCCCTACATAAGTGTCAATGTCTCTCTTCTAAGTGCACCCATTATGTCACCTAACTTAATTCAAGAAGCAAACTTGCCCTTAGACTTCTCATCCATAGATTTCTTTCTTTTCTTTTCTTTTCTTTTTTTTTTCTTTTTTTTTTTCTTTTTTCTAAGCTCATAATGTCAAAAGCAAACGGCAATGATTTGCAGCCTTACATTGGATTTGGATGCATTTTATCTGATGAATTGACTTATATGATTTGATTGAGCCCAACACGTTCAAGACTTTTAAAGTTACAAATTTTTATAGAAGTTAAGTTTTTAATAGTGAAAATTATTAATGATGAAATTATAGTGTACATCTTTAAAATTATTAATGATAAAGTTATATTTTTTATGATTTTTTTTTTTTTTTTGTATAAAATGTATTCTAAAGAGGGTGCACATGATAACCTTTTGCTCAAGTTTATTATAGGTTACAGCAAGGTACCTATAAAATGAATTTAAAATTAAGTGATCACAAAATCAAATGTAGTAGAATAAATTTATTTTTATGTGTGATTCATAACGAACTAATTTAAATTTGTAATAATAATTTTATTTTTATTAATACTTTAACAATTTTGGTATAGTTTATGCCTTCTATTATGAGAATTTTTTTTAAGATGATGACGAAGAAGAGGGAAATGTTTTGCGGCATTAGACTCAATTTATTTATTAATTATTTTCTTTTGAATATATTGAAAGTGAGAGTAATTGGACATGTGACCATTTAGTGAGGTACACGGTTCTAATTTCTTATATGAGCTTAGGTGGTATTTGATAAAGTTGAAAACTAAAAATTAAAAATTGAATGCTAACTTTTTTACATTAAAAAATTGTTTGATAAAAATTTAAGTGTTGAATTGAAGCAAGTTGTTTGATATATATATATATGTACATATGTATATATAAGTTCAAATTTGAAATTTATTATTTTTAAATTGTATCTTTCAATTTTGTATTATGATAAGGTAAGTTGGTGGTGGAAAAAGTGGCGGCAGTGTTAGTTATGGTGCTGACGGCAATAATGGTGAAGATAGAAAGATAGTGATTGTAGTAATGGTGGAAAAGTAATGTTGTGGAGATTAAAAAAATAAAAAAAATGTGACAGTGGCGATGGTAGTGGTTGTCGCAATAGTTATAATACTTGTGAAGGTGAAGGGTTGTTGTAGTTGTTATAGCAGTGGTAATAATGGCAATGCCGACTGTGGTGGCGATAATAAAATTATAATTGTGCTTACAACAACAATGACAATAATAATAAAGGTGGTAGTGGCAAGTGGCATGATGGTCATGGTGGTGGTGGTGGTGGTGGTGGTGGTATGTAAGTAAATTTCATATAACTTAAAATTTTCTTAACTAAAAGCTTACATTTTAAAAGACACTTAATTTTTTAAGTAATATCAATTATCGTTATTAGACAAGCTTAATTGATTGTCATTTAATACATTCAGTTTTAAGTGTTAAATCAGGTTAATTTGGATGACTAATTAGGCCTAAGACGCCTATATGCCACCCCTAGGCCTTCACATCCATTCCTCTTCCCTTACACGCACCCAATTCCTCCTCTCTCACTTTTGATCCCATCCTTGTAGCTCATCTCTTCCTTGTGCACACCCAGTAGCTCATTAATACACCACGACCCCTACCCATGTAGTCATTCCCTCTCTTATGTGTACACCTAACCCTTTCCTTACTCTCGCCACCCCTACTCATATAACCCCCTTTCCCTCATGTGCATTTAGTCTCTCATCATCTCTTGCGACATCCAACTCACAATCCCTTTATCTTTCCTTATGATAGCTACACCCACAACCCCCACACTTGCACTCCCTTTTGTCATTTTTATTATCTGTGTGTGTGTGTGTGTTGCACTTTCATTACCGTTGTTGGGAAATGAAAAGGAGGGGCTAGGGCCAGCTGGTGAGGGTTATTCGAGTGGAGTAAGTTGGTGTAGGGTGAGAATAGATAGGAGGTGGCGGCCAAAGCTAGAGAGGGATAGGGGTGGATGGCTAGAGTTAGGGGGTGGCACTTGGAGTTGGTGGTGTGTAGACGCCATGCCTTTTTGGTTATTAGGCTCATTTTCATAAATTGCACAAAACTCTAAATCTCACATTAAATATGAATCATGCGATCTATAATGGTAACAAATCGTTTATCCCAAAAGTTATCAAAATAGATCGATTTATAACAAATAATCGCCACTTAAATTTTATAAGAAACAAAGAAATCTTTTGACTTTGAAAACATAATTTAGGCACTAATCCGTCATAACCAAATATCTAGGCTCGAAAACTTAGGTAGAAGAGGAGGAGGTCATTACATGAGCACCATTCTCACCCAATCAAATGATTGGCTTCTACTAATATTTTATTTTGTGAGATTATATGATTGATTAATTCTGCAAACTCAATTATTACCATAAATTCTTTACTAACCTAATCAATTAGGTGATTGAATAAACAAATATCATTCAAGTTGGATTAATAAACAAACCACATCAAGTCAAAGATTTTTATAAAATAATTTGATTTTTTTAAACAAAAGATGGCTTTAATATCATATGGTTATGAACATAACCCAACTCAAACAATATCATGAAAAACACTCAAAACAACCAATTGATCATTCAAAAATACATAGACTTGAATTATTGAAAAACAATGCATTAAATACAAACAATATGCTATGAAGTTTGAAGAAGTTACCCAGATTCCACCACAAGACGTCAAGTATGTAAAATATATATTAAATAATGTACATATGATTCTAAACATGCTACTAATGCAAGCAACATGAACCCTAGACTTAGTTTAATAGCTATTAACATTATATAAAGCAAACAAAGCAAGTAACATATACAATCTAACATGTTGAACATTATATGATAATTAAACTGGGCTATATGTATGATAATATTAAGATTAAACTAACCTAAATATGTTGCTAATATACACAACCTAAAACATGCAAAACAAAGTAAAAAAACATGCGAAAAAGCTAACCTACATGATCATGCATGCTAACTAATACCACAACCATTATCATCTATGTAAAACATTATTAAAGGAGCTGTATTTAAACTAAAATCAGAGGACTTACCTGTTGATTTAAGACAAACACAAGAACACAACTGAAAATGTAAGAAAGTTTGCTTGAAAGCTTCCATCAAGCTTTGGCCTTGCTTTGATGCTTCCACTTCAACCCTAGATCTACTCTTAGTTGCTGGAGTTGTAGTATTAGGGTAGGAATTTTTATAACGCCCCAAAATAATTCAACATGAACTACCATACTAATGAACATTGACTAATTTATGACAATAATCCTTCCATCATCTCATATATAATAAATGGATTAAATACAAAAGTTCCACTTGTGATACACATTCAAACGAATTAAAAGAACACATGAATCTATAGCATATGAAACATCTAAAACTCAAAACAAATAAATGCCCTTATGGGCTTACATCTTCCAAGGCAATAGCCCGGTTACACAAAATGGTCTTTCGGACCCAAACACATTAGCCCTTGGCTCATAGAAGATCACAACAAAATAAGAGCTATATACTCTTTACAATTATCCGCGCCCTCAACTTGGCGGGATCACCTTGTCTTTACTTGCACCAAAGTCCCATAGGGGTGAGCATAAAACCTAGTAGAAAATTCCTTAACAAAATATATACATTTATGTAATATACCCAATATTAAATGCAAATGCAATGCCATTTCAAATAATCACATGTCATGCTTTTCTTGAAGATCATCGTGCTTCATTAACAAAATTTCAATCTCATCAATTTCCAAACATCCAGTTTTAAACATAAGGGGCGGTAAATACGACACTGGTAAACCCTAGGATGGTGTCTGCAAGTAGACTCTGCAAGTACTACCAAACTGTCATTTTTATCGATATTAACCGGAAGGCTCAACACCTATTCGCATGGTTTTCTGATTTTTCACCATGGACACCCGGGCCAACTTATCAAATTCATCTACACTCCCTAACCGGACTTACCACCGTATTTACACTAGAACACAACTTGTAGTTCTCATTACAACATCATTTTGTTTCATGAAATAAATACCTCCAATCGAAATTTACAATGCAAAAGTAATAATTGAATGGATATGCAATGTCATGGTCTTTTCACATTTTCAACCACAATGATTCATTCTCAATGAAGTTTCAAGTTTCTTTTCAAAAACAATTTCATGATATGCATAACTTAAGTAATGCCAATACAATACTTACCCACATAATTACATGTCTCTCTACATGGTCCATAACTACTACTAACCTTCCACAGAGGTTCAAAGTTTACATTTTTCCCCTTCCCATGCCATTCCATCAATAGCCAAACAATCATTATCAAATACCATGTACAACAATAAAATCACATTTCATACTCTTTCAGCAATTTAACCATTTCTAACCACAACAATGTAGAAACATCACCTCCATTTTTTACCAAAGTCTTTCATATGTCAAGAATTCCTTAATCAATGTAAATATGTATATATATATTTTTATGTATTCATTTGCATACCATCTCACCTTTCTCATTCTCTTCATATAACATGGTTCACAACAAGGCCTCCATAAATATGTATATAAATGGATGTATATATATCTATATATGTATCAATATGAACTTCCATCTCCTTTCATTTAAGAAAACCCCCAAACTTCTAGGTTTTCACAAAAAAAAAAAAAAAGGCTAACATCACCCACCTTTTTGTAAAACCCCATTTTACTCCTTATTCTTAACCCAAGTTTGTTCAAAAGTCAAGAACTCATCTATATAAGAAAACAAGATAGAGTTTATTTCACTAACTCATCTATTTCTTGAGCCACCAAAACCCATTTTCAAAATAATAGGGGAGCTCACAAAATCAACACAAAATTTACATAAACATATATATAACTCAAAGGAAAACCCCACCTCAAGCTTGATGAAGTGAGAGAGAGGAGATGAAACCCTACCTTTGATGAAAGATTCTTCAACTTTCCACAACACCAAGAGAAGTTCAAGCTTGGTCTTCAAGATTTAAAGAGAGAGAGAAAGAGAGAGAGAGAGAGAGAGAGAGAGAGAGAGAGATGATGATGATCTAGACCCACGATTTGCAAGAATCAAAGTATTTTGGGTGTTTGATGATGTTTTCTAGAGAGAATGAGGAGAGAAATAGGGTTTTAGAGTGAAAGAGAGATATATTAAAATGAGATACAGACAGCCCAAAAGAGGAGAAAAAACAGAACCACGGATCTGGCCTCTCCCACACGTGCGGAGCCTATTCCCGCACGTGCAGCATGTGCCTCCCGCACGTGCGGCACCTCCCCGTACCTTCTCACGCACGTGCATATTTAGCAGTATACAACTCACTGGAAAACCCCTCTCCCGCACGTGCGACACCCATCTCGCACGTGCGGCCCTGGCCCAACAGACCAAGATTCTCCAGTTCGGCCCCCGGGCACCTCGGACTCGACCGCGCCCTCTCCAGAATGAATGAAACTCAATCACCGAACAAAAACAAGAATAACAACTTTATTTAGAAAATTATTTCCAGACGTTTCAAGCCCAACGAAAAAGAAAGAAAATAAAAGAAAGGTGGAGGGAAGGAAGAAAGAAGAGGAGAAAAGAAAGACCCGGTCATCATAATTTTGGAAATAATGCTAGAGTTTCAAGGTTGCACACATGCAAAACGAAGTGAAAAATATGCGAAAAGGCTAACCTACATGATCATGCATGCTAATAACACCCTAACCATTATCGTCTATGTAAAACATGATTAAAGGAGTTGTATTTGAACCAAAATCAGATGACTTGCCACTAGTTTAAGACAAACCAAAAAACACAACCGAAAGGTGAGAAAGTTTGCGTGAAAGCTTCTCTCAAGCTTTGGCCATGCTTCGATGCTTCTACTTCAACCCTAGACCTACTCTTAGTTAATATAGATGTTGTATTAGGGTAGGAATTTTGAAATTAAGGCTAGGGTTTCAAGGTTGCACACTTCAAGTTCAACTAAACAACTCAAACTTACTTTAATTCTTGGTCTTCTTCAACGAGGAGGTGAGGGGTTCTTTTCATAGGCAAGGAGAGCCTTGGGGGTTAAGAAAGAAACTGCTAGGGTTTCCCTATCGCTTCCTCAATGTTCCTCTAGTCCAAAACGCAACACAGTCCAAAGAGAAACGAGATTCTAGACTGATTACCACATGTGCAGCCACCCATGTCATGTGCGAACGCACATGGCTAGCTTAGGGATAGGTCCAGCTTCATGCAAACGTACGGAATTTCCATGCAGACATGCGGATTTTCCATGCAATGAGCGAATTGACTCTCCTTGTATGACCATGTGTTGGTCAATCCATTAGCACATAAGGTTCCAAGTCAACTTTTCGATTCCCAAGGTTGGTTGTTGCTTAAATAAGCCCTATTAACTCTCCATTGACATTTTTAAGTAAAAATTGATCAATACTTTTGAAAATAGCGTCAATTCATATTCTACCGGTCATTCCCCCTTCATTTTCTTCTAGTTGAAACCAAAGAGTTAAGTTTTGAATAAAAACGGATTCAAGGGCAAAATGATCATTTTTGAAAAAAATATGGTTTTGGCTTAAAATAGGGTGATACAACAACTCGTAACAATTTCAAGTATCTCTAAAGTCAAAGTTTTTACCATTAAATCATCATGAAACTTTCAAGTCCCTAGTGTTAATGATCAACTAAAATAGAGTGTCTACATCGTAGTAGAAGAGTAATGGTTGTACAGGGGCAAATTAGGGTTCAAAATGATGTAGGTTAGTTTTGATAGTGCATTGCTCGAATAATTTTTGTAAAATTTGGAAGAGTAAACTATATTGGCCTCTCTTAAAATTTGGAAAAATATAACAAATTCCACTTTTTTAGCATAATTATTTCGACTTCTCTTTTAATAAAAACTAAAGGGCTGAAACTAATTCAAATGGTGTGAAAACAATGATAAATAATATATATATATATATATATTAGTATAAAAGAGAGAATAATATCATTTTTTTTCCATCTATATTAATTATTGATGAAAAAGAAATAATGTGTTACGTGAAGTAAAACCTTAAAGGGTGAATTACAAATAGGGTAAATTACACTTTGCCCCCTTTATCTTTAGTTACCTTCCTATTTTGGCCCTTAAAGTTTATTTTTTTCTACTTTGACCCTTTATATTTTAAAATTTTCCTACTTTGCTCCTAATGCTAATTTTTATTTAAAATTAAACAAAAAATGACACATTAACAGCCACGCGACATAAAAATATTTTATTATATATAACTCACATCTCTAAGTAACATAAACTTATAATATAATAATAAATTTTTCATGTGACAATTATCATGACTTTTTTCTGTCTAATTTTGAACAAAAATTAACTTTGGGAGTAAAACTGAAAAAAACTTGAAATATAAAGAGCCAAAGTGAAAAAAAAAAAACTTTAAGGGCCAAAATGAAAAAGTGGTCAAAGATAAGGGGGTAAAGTGTAATTTATCCTTACAAATATACCCCCTGATGTTCGCTTAAAATACGGATTGTCCTATATAGTTTGAAAAATTACAAACACCCTTTATTAGAAATTTTTTATTTAACAGAATTAATTAAAAAAATAAAATTTCTAACTACTTTCCTATACAATAATAAAATTATTTCAATTATAATAAATTATCTCAATTATATGATTCAAATATATAACTAGCGATATTCAATTATTTTTTGTATAAATATTTTACTTAACGAGTTCTAAAAAATGAACGGTTCAGATCACGAAATCGATTCTAATATGAATCTACGAAATTCAAATATTTTCTCAAATTAAGATCACAACTTAAAAATAAAAAAATAAAAAAAAAAAAAAAAAAAAAAAACTACATTTATCCGCACATCATTTCTCTTATAGAATTCCTGGTACAAATAATAAATTCCATCGACATCATCTCTCTTATTGAATTTCCTATCAGAATCATACATTTCGGGTCTTGCACGAAAGAGACGTCAAGTCCAGGGCCGGCCCTGGTTGAAAAAAATGTGGGGGCAGAGAACGACTCTTTCGGTTTTATTTTTTATTTTTTTATTTTTTTATTTTTTAATAAAATAAAGTGGTGTGTAGATTTATAGATTTAAAATAAAGAAAATCTCCATAATAATCACATAAATAAAATACTTTTAAAACAAAAAGATCTTGATTATAATCACAAAGTAAAATAATTCAAATTTACAGCATAACAAGTTAAATGGCTTATTTTGGAAAGTCACAATTTTAACTAAAAAATCACTATAAAAAATTTAATTCTCATCTTTATTTTTATATATATATTTTTTTATAAAATATTGAAAAATACTAAAAAGTCAAATTCTCAACACAATTTATGATTTTAAGATTTTGAAATATCTAGATAAAATATGATAGATCTGAAATTGGAAATAATAATATAAAAGTAATTATTAAAAATATTTTTGGTACTAAATATTACAATTTTACAAACATCATAATAAAATAATTTTCTTTTTTATTTTACTCTATCTTTATGTTAATTTCATGATCTATTTTTAATAACTAACTTCTATATTTTTGTAAACATTTAATCTTAAATTCCACCATTTGAGATAATATCTACTTGTAGAGGAATTGTCCTTTCGATTGATTAATTGACTAGTAAGTGTGCGTTTGACACCCAAAAAAATATATATTTTTTAAATTATTTTTATATTTTATTTTTAGTGAACTTTAGTTAAAAAAATAACAATAAAATAAATCCTTTAGTACCTAATAGGTGAGAACGCACTAATTTTTTTCTCTAATTTTTTTTTTTAAAAAAAAATCCACTAAAGAAAAAGAAACAAAAAAATCATTATTTTCAGTTAACCAAAAAAATTTGAATTTATGTTTCTTTTGTCATTGGTTAATTTTTTAAAAAAATTTAAAATTTTTTTAAAAAATTTAAATATCTTTAATACTTTTTAAATAAATATATATTAGAAAGACCTGAAAAGAATGTTTTTGTTGACAAAATGAAGGAGTTGATCTCTATATATGTTTAAAGATAAAACTCAAATTTACATAAAACATAGTTGAAATGTGAATGTAAGATTGAATTGGTAGGTTTTATCATGATTGATTATGAAGAATTAGAAATAATAATGATGAAAATAGTTACTTGAATTTGAAATATTTGATACTAAAGATTATAGTTGTACAACAATAATTATAAAAAATTAAAAAAAAAAATCTACTTTATCATATTTCTCAAATTTCATCACATCAAATATACTTATCCGAACAAATATCATGAGATAATATTTAATTCTAGATCAGAATTGGCAAAATTAACATAAAACTATGAATCCGTCCAATTTTACTAGTTTAAAACCGATTTAAATTGATCCAAATTCATATATAAATTGTAAATATGTTCTATCTTACAAACGTATTTAAACTTGAATTTAAATGAATTGAATGAAAGTTACCATATTGAATTTAAATAAAATAAATAACTATTAAAGTAAAAATCTCCCACCACCACCATCAAGAACATCAATATTACAACCCCCCCAAAAAAAAAAAAAAAAAAAAACACTAAAGATTCTATAATATAAAACTAAATCAATAGTCTACCTTCATTGTAGATAAGACCCACATTCTAATAATGTTAAATTTATATCATGTAGTTCAGTTTGTTTTGACAATAACTTTAAGGGAAATATTTGGATGTGGAAGGTACATATTATATGTACTTGCGTAAATTCATTGTAGTTATCATGTAGTTAAATTCATTGTAGCTATGAAATGTACTTTCACACTTAAAAAGTATCCTAACTTAAAATAACTAAAAATAAAAATTACTATAAAAAAATCAACTAAATTAGCCACTTTTTTTTGATCGGCAAAGAAAAATTTCATTAAAAACACGAAATTTACAGGTATAAGGAAAAAAAACGCATTGAGAGAGATTCGAAGAGGAAATACTCACTCTCCTACTACTGCTACTCGCGTTTTTACAACCAACCCCTCAGCCTTACAATTTTAAAATTTAAAATACAACAAAAAACAAAATAAACCAAACACTTGAGCCCCCTAAACCATAAGCTACACACTGATACAACACTTGGTGCAGTGATACACTCACGCCTGAAGCAAACACTTGAGCCACAAAACCCAACTACTACCTGCTAATTTTTAAACTAAAACTTTATCACCCACTAGCTCATTTTTGAAACTAAAATAATCACCTGTGCTAACTCCCAACAGCTAAGCTGCTTCAACTAGCTCATTTTGAAACTAAAATAATCACCCACTAGCTCATTTTCAAATCTTTACAGCCCACCTGTTGCTCACCCACGTCTGACAACTCCCGAAGCCCAACGCCCGCCTGCTAGCTAAATCTTTTCACCACGCTACGCTGGCCGGAAACTCCATAGCCAACATCACCATGGCTGGAAAAACTCCCAAGTCTGACATCTCCAAGCTTCTATCCTCCCATGCCTGACATCTCCAAGACCCGCATGAAGCTTCACTCCCACTGCCCAGTGAAGGCCCAACTCCGAACAACACACTGCCAAATCACCACAAGCAAATCTGCTACACCCAAGGCCACACCTCTCCTACGCTTGTGAAACACACTGCCGAACAACACGCAGACCCCAAAGCTGCTACACACCTCTCCTATGCTATGCTGCCGAAACACACTGCCGAACAACACACTTGCTACACTCACACCTGACAACACTAGACTGCAGCAACTCCCATCACCCAACACTTTCGGACTTGCTACACTCACTTCTCAAGATAACCCTCACTTTCGGAATAAAATTTGAGATAAATTTTCACTATCGATAGAATTTTTGCCACCAAGAAGCCCCTTTTGACTCATTCAAACCCACTGTTTGGATCAATAGTCCTTTCGAATGGACATTCAACGCATATTAACAAAATATTCATGGCATGGAGCTACTTCACACACAGTTAAAGGGAAAATTAAATTTTGCTAGAGAAATACACTGTCCATGGAGCTGATGATTTGTACTATATGTATTCACCACCACCATCCCACAAAAACTATGGGTATGTTAGGTTTGGATTTCTAGAGTGATTTTGGAAAAAAAAATTTAAAAAAATTTGTTTTGTTTGTAAATTTTTCAAAATTATTTTCTCTCTCTTATCTATCAATCAATCACTTTTTCTCTTTCCTCTATCTTTCTCAATTATTTTTTCTCTCACACACATCTACTCAATTATAACAAAATATTAAATCATTCCAAACTCCCAAACTCCAAAACTACTTTCAAAATACACAACCAAACAAACCAAAAAAATTTCTGAACTCTCTCTCCAAAATAATTTTTAAAAACTACTCTCCCAAAATCAAACCAAACATACCCTAGAACTCTTGAAGAAACTGATATGCAGAATCATCAATTCATGGCTACGCCAATTTTGATCCTTATTATCCCATTGGTCCTATTATTCCCGTCCTTTCATTTTCAACACCATACATATATAGCATGAGTGAAGGCTTATCTCTCTCAGTGGAGAATCCATACAATGTTTTGATTACACCAAACGGTGTATTCTCGGCAGGCTTCCACTCTGTCGGCTTCAATGCTTATTGCTTTGCTATTTTTTACCGTGAACCATTGTATGATGGGAGTCACACCACAGTCTGGATGGCCAACCGAGACCAACCCATTAATGGAAGACTATCCAAACTCACCCTCCTTAAAAATGGCAATCTCATCTTGACAGATGCCGGCCGACTCAATGTTTGGGCTACCAACACCGAGTCAATCTCTTCAGTACAATTGCTACTGAATGACACTGGTAACCTTCTTCTTCTTACTTCGGAGGGTTTAATTCTTTGGCAAAGTTTCCAGTCACCAACCGATACCCTTCTTCCCAACCAACCACTCACCAGAAACACAAAACTTGTGTCATCTCGAAGCCAAACCAATTATTCTTCTAGTTTCTACAAGCTCTTTTTCGACGAGGAAAACGTCCTCAGTCTTGTCTATGATGGCCTTGAAGTATCAGCAAGTATTGGCCCAACCCATGGCTAAAGAGCTGGGAGGCCGGAAGGTCTAGTTACAATAGTAGCAGAATTGCTGTATTCAACTCCTCAGGCCATTTCAAATCAACTGATGATTTTCAATTCACAGTTGCAGATTTTGGAATTGGGATTCAGAGAAGATTAACCATGGATCATGATGGCAAGATTCGAATGTACAGTCTAGACGAGAAAAACAAAATTTGGAACGTGACTTGGCAAGCCAAATCTCAACTGTGCAATATCCATAGTATCTGCGGACCCAACAGTTTGTGTACTTATGTTCCCCATGAGAAATCCGGTAGGAGATGCTCTTGTATACCAGGGTACAAGATTAAAAATGAGACAGACCAATCTCTCGGATGTGAGCCAGATTTCAGTCTCTCTTTCAATGATAGTGAGATTGGTTTCCTCCATCTTCCTCATGTTGAATTCTATGGCTATGATGATAATAGGGTCTGTGAAAATTATACCCACAAGTCGTGTGCAAATAAATGCTTGCAAAGCTGCAACTGCTATGGGTTTCAATACACATTCAACTTGGATAGAGGTTTTTACAATTGCTATCACAAGACACTATTGTTCAATGGATATCGTTCACCGAGTTTTCAAGATTACATGTACATAAAATTGCCGAAAGCCTCAATCCGATTTTATGAAAATCATGTTCAAGGATTCAACTCAAATTTCTCTCAACCACTTAGTTTGCAGCTCAACAAAAGTTACAAGAAACCCAAAGAAAATGGGACATTACAGCTCATGGTTTGGTTTGCTAGTGCTATTGGAAGAGTTGAGATTATTTGTATTTGTTTGGTGTTGTACTTATTGCATAGAAACCGTCAAAATTCAAGTGCAACTACACGAAGTTACTTTCAAGTCGCGACTGGATTTAGAAAATTCACCTATGATGAGCTAAAGAAAGCAACGCGTAACTTTGGTGAAGAGATTGGAAGAGGAAGCGGTGGCGTGGTATACAAGGGTGTATTGTCTAATCGTCGAGTTGCAACAATCAAGCGGCTCAATGAAGCTAAACAAGGAGAAGATGAATTCTTGGCCGAGGTGAGCACCATTGGAAGAGTTAACCACATGAACTTGATAGAGGTATGGGGATATTGCGTGGACCAGAAACACCAACTTTTGGTGTACGAGTACATGGAACGCGAGTCCTTAGCTGAAAATCTTACTTCCAATGCCCTCGATTGGGAGAAAAGGTTTCATATCGCGATAGGCGCCGCAAAAGGTCTGCCTTATTTGCACGATGAGTGGTTGGAGTGGGTTCTCCACTGTGATGTGAAGCCTCAGAATATTCTCTTGGACTCCAATTACCATCCAAAGGTTGCAGATTTCGGTCTCTCAAAGCTATTGAACAGAGGTGATGGACATCACTCAGGCTTCTCTAGAGTAAGAGGAACAAGAGTTTACATGGCTCCTGAGTGGATTTTCAATTTTCGAATCACATCCAAAGTTGATGTTTACAGCTACGGAGTGGTAGTGTTGGAGATGGTCACTGGAAAAAGCCCAATGATAGGTCTTCACACCTCTGACAATTCAAGGGAGATGGAACAAAGGCGCCTTCACACCTCTGAATGAAAATGTTTCCAAGAAATTGTGGCTTGAAGAGATTATAGATCCAATGATGAAGGATAGATATGACGCAAGTAAGATGGAAATATTAGTTGAAGTGGCATTACAGTGTGTAGACGAAGACAAAGATGCAAGGCCAACTATGAGCCAAGTAGTGGAGAGGCTTCTGTGCTGTGAGGCAAGTAATTATTAGCAAATAAAAGGCATCGTCAAAATAAATAAATAATATAAAGATTATTAGCAAAGGGCAAATTGAAGTTTCACTAAATGTAGCACGCAACAATCATGCCTCCCCCAGCATGGCAAAGGAGAAAGCTACTTTAGTTGCCCACTTTTTAGGTTGGTTGTGGTTGTCCTACTGTCTTTTATGGTTCTGAATCTTTTGTACCAAAAATTATATCATCCCATCCCAATCTATTTATAGCCTTTAAATCATACTCTTCTCAATTATCATGTTAAAAAGTTATTGATAAATGAGTGATTTTGTTGATTTAGAAATGTTAGAAAGTATAAACATTTCTACAAGGCTCCTCTAAAGACCTCTTTGTATATAAGAAAAATGTTAAAAACAACTTTGAAGGCGGTTGTTAGTGTTGAAAAATATATATAAAGAGTTTTAAAATGCGTAAAGAACGAATAAAAATAAGTAAAAGTGTTTGGAATATGTAAAATATATTTTAAGATTATAAATATTTTGGTATCATATGATTCTTATTGCTATCATTAACAAGACCCTATACATATATATATATATATATAGAATTTTCCAACGCATTAAAAAATACGTATTTTTTAATTTTAAAAAGTTAAAATTATCATCCAATAGCATAATTGAAGGAATATAAATATTAAAGACTTACAAATTCATCCACAATGATGTGTCATCAAAATTGACTTTATATGATTGAATGTGAGTAAAATTAATATCTATCATATCATATCATTAAAAGTTAAATTTAAAAAAATTTCTTTTACAGGTCTCAAATATTTTCCTTCAACCAAATATCTTACCATAATGGGCATTGTTATGGCTATCCTCATTGCACAAAAGATTCTCCGCTCTCTTATGTTTGCGTCCACTCATTGCATATATACAGAATTTAATATAATATGATAGGACAATTTGATAAAAATCTATCTTATATATATATATATATATATTAAGAAAAATGAGGTTTTTAATGAGAAAGTCTTTATGAAGCTAAAAACTCTCACACTATTTTTTTTAGAATTTTATTTTTTCAAAAATTTAAAAATTGTTTATTGGCTAGCTTTTATTGAATCATTTAAAAAAAATAGTAATTAATCCATTTATATTTCTTGATTTATGACTTTCAAATGAAAAGTATATTAATCTATTTCAAAATTCAACTTCAAAATGGATAAGAGATTTTCAAATTATTTTAGGGATAAAAAATCAATTTGACTCTAATTCAAATTCCTTCATCTGATTTATATCTTACCCAAAGATATTTCACAAAAAAATTAAACTTATGAATCTCAAAACGCAACTTCCATAACAATATGAAATTGGGCAAAAAGATTGGAGAAGAGAAGGAATCTTGCAGTGGAATTAAACAGGTGATTTGACCAATTATGTAAGATTTTTAGCATCTTATATAAAATTAAAAAAATAAAATTGTGATGACCAGGTATGCTTTTCGTCTCGTTCCCTTTGAGTTATGATCAGATTTACTCTTGTTATAGTGTAGGGTTTTTATGCGAAGTCTTGTTAACTGTTGGGTTCATTGTTTTTGAAAACTTACTCTCAAAATTCTCGTTCTGATTTACTTCGATTATGAGTTTCACTTGCTTCGGGAGGTGGGAGGTTAGATCCGAGGTGTTTAGAGTTGAATTGCTGAAATTTTTCTGTTTGGAAGCAAGGCTGCACATACGGGGATGAGAGCTGTACGTGAGGGAAAGGGGCCACACGTGCGGGAAGGAAGGCCACACGTGTGGTGAGGGAGGGGTTTTTGGGTTTGGCTACTGCAATATATACAAGTATGGAAGGAGATGCGGGGGAGGCGCCGTACGTGCAGGGATAAGTGTCACACGTGCGGGAGGCACACGCTGCATGTGCGGGAATGGGTGCCACATGTGCGGAACTGTGCTGAGTCCGAAAAATTTTGTCTTTTTCTTTTCTTGGGCTGAGTGAAGCTCACTTTTTACACATCTCTCTCTCTCTCTCTCTGTCTCTCTCTATAAAAATATCATTTCCTCTCCCTTCTCTCTAAAAACCTCTTCCAAATACCAAAAACTCTTGATCTCTTGCAATCTATTGGGATTTTGATCTTTGTTCCTTCACCAAAGTTGGATAGCTTCTCGAGGGTTACATTTTGTGTGGTGGAGATCAAGTTTCAACACCATTGAATTTGAGGGTTTCATCTCATTCTTCTTCAAACTTGAGGTAGGGATTTTGCTTACAGTTATATATGTTTTTGCAAGATTTTGTGGATTTTCGAAATTTCCTTTGTTAATATTGAAACTTGATTATTAGCTCAAGAATGTGGGTGGTTTGAGAGGGGATTTGTCCCTTGTTTCTTTTGAAATAATTTCTTGAGGGTTTTGAAATACATGAATTGAGGAAAGATGTTTTTGAAAAAATTCTTTCAAATGATTTGGGTGTGTATAGTTGTGGTAAGAAAACCAAGAAATTTGAGGGCTTTAAAAGATGTTGAAGAACCATGATCGACATTGTTACTATTATATTCCTTTTGTGCCAAAATGAAAGAATGATTGAAAAATTCCTTATTTTCTTATATAGATAATGAACTTCTTGGAATAAGAGAATATTTTTGATCTTGGAAGTTGTTATTTAAATGTTGATGTAGTCTTGTGGTGACTAAATTGTGAGGAATGCACAAAGTATGGGAATGTTGTTACTCATTGATGGTTTAAATGAATATGTGGCTATTTTGTGAACTGTCATTGAACGGAGAAATGGGAATTTTGTTGATTATGGAATTATTGTATGAGATAATTGAAAATGGAGGAATGTTATGTGGCATTGATAATTGCGGCATTTGCATATCTATTCAATTTGTTGTTACAAATTTTAAATTAAGTTCGGAAACTTTTGCATTAAGAAAAGAAGGTTTGTGAATAAACTTTTTAAAGGAACTATTTTGGGGTAAATACGTTAGTAAGTCTGAATGGGAGGTGTAGATGAAATTGATTAAGTTGGCCTGAGTGTCCGGGGTGAAAGACCAAAAACACGTGCGGAGGAAGTATCACTTCTGTGATGACCGGTTTCATTTTTACGTCACTTCACCTTTGTCTTTCATCGGGTTTGCGATGTTCGGAAGTCTATTCTCAATAAATTCTTGTTTTTGTTTATCCGGTATTAATTTTCACTAGTTCCGGAGAGTGCGAGGTCAAGTTCGAGGTGCTTAGAATTGAGCTGAGGAAAATTCTAGGCTGTTGGGCTAGGGCTGTCACGACCCAAACCCGCCCCTATAGGTTTAGCGTCATAACCGGCTAGTAATCCTTGAATTACCAAAGGCCTCTTCACATAACAACATATAGTTAGGAGCTGCGGAAGTAAATATGCAAAACATACGAAGTCCATTGAGCTGTGAAGACATACATGGAACTGAAAATCTTAAACTTTATATACATACAAGTCACGTCATAGGTACAACATTGACACGTCACTATCAAGTACATACAAAAGGCGAACTTGTTCATAAAACAAAAGAAACAGTCTTATATATCCATATTGACACAGTCACAATACATGACTTGATTTGGAACATCCTCGTGAGGCGCAAAGGGGTGGCTGACCAACACAAAATACCCCAAGCATCATCTTAAGCCTGATCATGAGCCTTCTCACCTACATACATAATAAATAACTAGTGAGCAGAGGCCCAGTGAATAATATTTTAATCTTAAAGCGTAAAATGATGTACATTTAAAAAACTTAGGTTTTTTTTCTCCTCATTACAGTTGATACTACTCAACATAAATATCAACATGGAATGTCTTTTTGCTCTCTCTCTCTCTCTATATATATATATATACTTATTCATATACGTATGTTATGATTAAATTATTGGAATTCAGTAGAATTATTATTTTTGTTACATTCAATCATCGGAAAATTAGTAATACATCTTTCATATAGCTTGGGCAGTAGGAGAGATAAAATATAACTTTCCTGCCTAGTTAAGATCCCTCGATATTATTATTTTAGTAGGTTAATTAGTAAGTGACCTATGCAATGCACAATAATTTATTTTTAAAACGAAAAGTTAATTTTGAGTCTTAATACTTTGTGTAGAAAATTTTGACAATTTAAAGCCAAACCAAATACAAACAAATTTGTTAATGGTTGATGAAAGTTTTTGTCATTGTGTATAAAAACAATTTCTTTCAAAGTTTTTTTTTTAATTAAAAAAAAGAGTATATTTTCAACCTTAAAATCAAATACTCATTTGTGTTAATCAAATTTACCAAAAAATCATAAATTCCACTTGTATCAAAATATTTTTTTCTAGAAGAAAATAAAAACAGAAAATTCTATAATATACAAATTATGACTTGGTTATTACTCATGGTGTATTATTTTGGTTACTAATCGAAAAGATCTTTGCTAACTTCTTATATTTTTTGCTATGTCTAAAGTGGTGCATCGGAACTTTAATTATATTTCAAATGGTGTTCGATTATAATTTTATTTAAAAATTATTCAAGAAACGTCAATAGGTCCCTTAAATATACACAATCATTTTCGATGAATTATTATTCTTTAAAATAATACTCCACACTATTTATCATTTGACATTTGTCAATTGATCTTCTAAAAACATAATAAAAAATGTATTTGAGTTCCATTATTTTAATCAATCAATATCAAATTGGACGCTACACATGGAT
Organism: Camellia lanceoleosa; assembly: GCA_025200525.1. NCBI lineage: Eukaryota > Viridiplantae > Streptophyta > Magnoliopsida > Ericales > Theaceae > Camellia > Camellia lanceoleosa. Next base: position 94,395,159 of record CM045772.1, on the reverse strand, counting down.
GTAAATCACTTCTAGAAATATGATGTCTGACATAAAATCACAATGGAGTTAAGTTTAATTAATGTAATGATATTTTATATTATAATATGTGTTACAAAAGAATAATTTTAATTTTAATTTAAAATATAATTTAAATTTAAATCATCTATTTTAATAATCTTAGCCTTATCATTCAATAAAAATATTACTTGAATACTTATATATAATAAATTTAGTTAAATTATTTCTTTATTTTGATAATTTTAGTTCGATTGTATTATAAAAGTGTAATTATCATATAATGATTTTATATGATGTGCATTAAATTATAATATAATAAAACAAATACTCATTTTGATATTAAAAATAATAGTTAAATTAGAAAGAGAATTAGTAATATAAAACTGAAAGTGATTCTAATTATTTATTTGGAAAATAAAAATATGTAAAATTAGAACTACACAAAATTTATTTAAAATATAAGGTATAAATATGTTGTGATTGGATTAAGAAGAAAGTACATAAATTAATTATTTAGAGTATTGATTTTTTCTTTGATATTCTTTATGAATTATTCATTCATATTTTATATAGATATATATAAAATTAAAATTACATATAAATGTTTTGTAAATAAAAAATTAAATATAAATTAATATTAGACATCAATAAGATAGACAAAAAATAAAAAACATACAAGAAAATTAATTTGATCCATGTGATGCACATAATTAAGCATGTTCTGTCTTATTTATTGATTTGTATATCGATATAATTTTTTTTTTCAAATATCATAATAATTAAATTAAAATATCACTATATAAAAGAAATCTAACAATGACAAAACTAAATACATAATGAAAAACATATAGAAATAAGTAGTTCTCAAATAGAGTCCATATAAAATAAAATTGGTTATTATAATTAAAATTGAGTTTGTATAGAATTTTCTATATAAATGGAAAAAGCATACTAATGTAGTGTTTTTTTTTTAAGTAGCGTAAATTACTAATAGGTTTTAATAGTTGAACTTAATTATCATAAAGTCTTATTGAAAGTAAGTCCTAGTAACGTCGTCGCTAAAAATAATTTTTTGTGACAATTAGTGACTTTTTTTTTGTCACTGTTTTTATAAATTGTCACTAAAACTTACAATTAATGACGCCTTTCTGTAACGATTTTTTCAAATTGTCGTTAAAAGTTAAAAATTAGTGACTTTTTGTGATGATTTTTTTAACTTATCGCTAAAATTTATAATTAGTGACATTTTTTGTGATAAACTTTTCAAATTATCGCTAAAAATTAACAATTAGTGAGTTTTTTAATAGTATTTGATGAAAAATGCCATTAATTCTCATAGGAATTATTGGACAATAAGTTCACCAATTAGTCCTCCCAATCTTTATAATGTGCCAGAAAAAAAAAAATTACTACTTATATATATATGTGTGTGTGTGTGTGTGTGTGTGTGTGTGTGTGTGTGTGAGAGAGATATATTAAATTATAAGATAGTAAAAAATAAACACTCATTTTGATATTAAAAATAATAGTTAAATTAGAAAGAGAATATCAATATAAAACTAAAAGTGATTCTAATTATTTAATTTTATATTTATTTAGAAAATAAAAATATGTAGAAATGGAATTGCATAAAATTTATTTAAAAGATTAAATATAAATATATTGTGATTGGATTAAGAAGAAAATGCATAAATTAATTATGTAGAATATTGATTTTTTTTAATATTCTTTTTGAATTATTCATACATATTGTAAATAGGTATATAAAATTTAAATTAAATATAAATGTCTTGTAACAAATAATTTCATGTTAGATAAAAAATTAATTATAAATTAATATCAAGACATCAATAAGATAGACAAAAAATATATAATATAAAAAAAAATAATTTGATTAGTAAGATGCACATAATTAAGTACATCCTATCTTATTTATTTATTTATTTGTATATCAAGATTTTTTTTGTTCTTCCAAATATCATAACAATTAAATTATAATTTTATACATGAAAAATAAGTATTTTTCAAATAGAGTCCAAATAAAATTGGTTATTATAATTGAAATTGAATTTCTATAGAATTTTATATGTAATGGAAAAGGCATGTTGATGTGGTTTTTTTAGAAAAAGTAAGCTTTTAGAATGTACCACATAAGATAAGAAAAAACACTACTTAGATATATATATATATATATATGATTATGTCTTTTATCCCACCTTTTACATTATTTAAGTGATTTCAAAGTTTGAACATCTCCATTTTTTGTAAGATTTATATTTTTAGAATCTTATTGACAAGATCTTTCAAATAAGATCCATAAGTAATACGAGGCGTGTGTATGCTATTACCCCGTTGGATTTAGTACCAGCACCTTCAGTTGAGAGAGGTACTTTCTTGTTTTACAATTTAGTTACTAATGTGTTAATTGATATGGGTGCATCCGATTCATTTATCTCGTCTGCATTTGCATCAGTTTTGGGGTTGAAGTTGGCACAATTAGCATCTCTTATTTGTGTAGAGTCACCTATTGGTGGTGAGGTTATTTTGAGACAGAGGTGTCGGGGTTGTGACATAGAGGTTGCCGATCGCCGACTTCCTTTTACATTTGTGTTGATGGATGTGTCTAGTTTTAATGTTATTTTGGGTATGGACTGGTTGTCATCATATCGGGCTGTTATAGATTGCTATTGTTAGAGGGTTACTGTATGTACCCTGAGAGGAGAATGTTCCTATTTCTTGGGAGACCGGGTGGATAGAGTCTTATCACCGGTATATGATCCGCCTGGGGGAAGTGAACTTAGTTACCTTCTGGCAAACTTCTTGAGTGGTGAGTGTGATGAAGTCTGAGTTGAGTTGCCAAGGGTGGGTTGTGAATACCTCAATGTTTTTTCCAAGGATCTTACTAGTTTACCACCCCACCGAGAGATCGAGTTCTCTATTGATTTAGTGCCTGAAACAGCACCGATTTCTATGACACCATATAGATTTGCACCTGCTGAATTGAGTGAGTTGAAGATTCAACTCCAAGAATTGTTAGATAAGGGTTTTATCCGCCTTAGTATTTCACCTTGGGGAGCATCGGCTCTCTTTGCTAAAAAGAAAGATAAAGCGTTGCGACTTTGTATCGATTACCGGAAGTTTAACTGGGTAATTGTTAAGAACAAGTACCCAATGCCTCGTATAGATGATTTGTTTGATCAGTTGAAGGGGTCCTGTTGCTTCTCCAAGATAGACCTGAGATCGGGTCATCATTAGTTAAGAGTAAGGGAGGATAATATCCCGAAACGGCATTCCGTATGCGGGATGGCCATTACGAGTTTCTAGTGATGCCTTTTGGGCTAACCAATGCCCCAACTGTGTTTATGGATTTGATAAACTAGATCTTTTGTAAGTTCCTAGATTGTTTTGTGGTCGTCTTTGTGGACGACATCTTGATTTACTCATCCTCTGAGAAGGAGCACGAGGAACACTTACAGGTGGTGCTTGAGTTGCTTAGAGCCCACCAATTATATGCTAAGTTTGGAAAATGCGAATTTTGGCTGGGGGAAGTTAGGTTCTTAGGCCATGTGGTATCCAGGGAAGGGATGACTGTAGATTCATCCAAAATAGAGGCAGTGCAAGATTGGGTACAATCTAAGAATGCTTTTGAGATTCGTAGTTTCTTGGGGTTGACAGGGTATTACCGTCGGTTTGTGAAGGATTTCTCCAAACTAACCTCACTATTGACTAGATTGATGAGGAAAGGGATCAAATTTGTGTGAAGTGAGACTTGTGAGAAGTCATTTCAAGAGCTTAAAGTTAGACTTACCACTGCTCCAATCTTGATTATTCTAGAGAGGAATTTGGGTTATTCGGTGTATTGTGATGCCTCACGAGTGGGTTGTGTTTTGATGCAAGAGAGGAATGTAGTAGTCTATGGCTCGCAGCAGTTAAAAACACATGAGAGGAACTATCCTACTCATGATCTAGAGTTAACGGCGGTGATATTCGCCTTGAAACTTTGAAGGCACTATCTGTATGACGAGAAATTTGAGGTGTTTTCTAATCACAAGAGTCTGAAGTATCTATTTACACAAAAAGACTTGAATTTGAGGCAAATGAGGTGGATAAAGTTCATAGAGGATTATGACTTTGAGTTATATTATCACCCGGGGAAGGCCAAGATTATGGCCGACGCCTTGAGTAGGAAGTCAATTAGTGGTGTAGTAGGAATTGCCATCTGGGAATGGTAGATGTTGGGTACTCTTAGTGAGTTTGACTTGCATCTTGGCGAGTCCGTGGAGTCTACAGCTTTGTTTACGATAGTTGCACAACCTACACTTGTGAACCGAGTGTTAGAAGCATAGAAGAGTGATCTTTAGGTAGAAACCCTCCGAGAGAAGATTTCTAGTGGAAAGGTAGAAAAAGGCTGTATTCTGACTCGAGTGTTAGATACCTTGACCGTCTCTTTGTGTCGGAGTCTTGCTGGGAGGAAGTATTCCGAGAGTTTCACCATTCACGCCTTGTGGTGCATCCGAGAGACACAAAGATGTATCACAACCTGAATCGCCAGTCTTGGTGGAGAGGTATGAAGAAAGGTGTGGCCCCGTTTGTGTCCAGGTGCCTTACTTGTCAACAAGTGAAGGCCGAGCATCAGATGCCAGCCGGTTTGTTGCAACCCTTGCCTATAGCTAAGTGGAAGTGAGAGCATGTCACGATGGATTTTGTTGTAGGCCTTCCGAGGACTCAACGGAGCAGTGATGCCATTTGGGTGGTGTAGACACCCCATTTTTGACCGCCCTTAAGACTTAAGCGCTACTGATGGTTTGCTCGGTGATGAAAGATGTGCAAGGCAAAGGTTCAATTTCTCCGGCAAGGAGAGGGCCAAATCCCAACTTCCCACCCCTTTTTGAACCAAAGCTATTTTGAATGGTTTTTAGACCTTAAAACCCTCTCTTTCAAAACTTTTTTGAAATAAAGTTCCTACGATGTTCCGACGCTCGCATTTCGGTAAATGTTGCGCTTTTCGGTAAACCGAGCAAGGACAAAGTGGAGATGAATGAAAGAGAGATGAAATCTTTGAAAAATCTTTCAAAACACCTTGTTTAGGGGTTTGAAGTTGAAGAAAAGAGGAGAAGAGCGGAGAAACCAAGTTGGAGAAGAAGATAGGCAAGAATTGCTAAGAGAGGGACGCGCAGTCCTTACTAAATCAAGCTTATTTGTCTATACACTTGGATTTAAGCTATGAGGCCACCGCCGTTGGAAAGAAGACTTCCGGGGCTTCATTTTTTACACAAGAATGACCTGAAAAGGAGTTCATATGAAGAAGTTATGCCCGTTTGAAGTTGGACCTGCAGAGTAGATTTTTCCTGCCGACCGGCCAAAACAAATGGCCGACCGACCAAATAGATGGCCGACCGACCAAGTTTGGTAGCCGACGACCTTCCGGAGTATTCTACAGATTGAATGGATGCCAGCTGTGCCAGCTGGAATGCACAGACTCTGCTCCCCATGCACATGTGTGGCTATTTTGCACCCTTTGCACCCCTTTTGACCCTCTTTTTGCACCCTTTGCTCAAAGCTTCTTGAGGAAGCTTTGACCCCTTGTCCTGGCTTCCTCAAGAAGCTTGTACCTTTGCATTAGCTTCTCTTAGAAGCTTGATCCCTTTGACCCTTTTGTATAGCTTCTTTGAGAAGCTTTATGCCATTTCCTTGCTCTGTAAAAGAAATCCATCCTCCTCCATTGTTTAGGTTCAGCAAAATCAGACCTAATACATACATATAACATATATATCACCCTCTCTCTCTATATCTCCCTCTCTCTCTACATTTGGGTGTGTTAGAGTGTTCAAAGACCCTTGTTCTTGGCCTATTGCACCACACCTCATAGCCATACACCACTACCATTGGACTGAGGTTCTTGGGAGGGTTTATTGAGCTCCAAAAGCTAGTTTTTGGCCCCTGAAGCTGCTGGTCTCGAATTTGGTCTTCAAGGGTAAGTTTCTTTCCCTTTTTAGCACTTTCTTGTACCTCATTTTAGCCTATCTTTCTTGCTGATTTGAGCTTGGTGTATAACATAAAAAAGTTCTATTTTTTTGTGTTTAAGATACTTCATTTAGACCACTTTGGTGTTTGGGATTGTTTGACCCCTCTTAGGCCTTGTTTGGCCTCATTTTTGTGCATTTTTAGTGAGCTCCGGGACCACCTTGTTTGGGCCTTCTCACCACTGAAATCCAGTGGTGAGGATGGTGGTTTAAGGTCCTAAGAAGGAGAGGGCCATCCCCTCTCCTTGTTGTCTTGTTTGATGCCCTTTTGGCCTTACAAAAGGGCCTATATTTGCACACTTCTTGAGCTCGGTTCAGGCATTTTTCAGTGGGTTTTAGGACCCCCATAAGCCATTTCCAGAGTTGTTTTGGTCATATTGAGTGTCCCTCTTGCATGTGTATAACAACCCCTTGCATGGCCTTCCAAAGGAGCACCTTATTCTTGCATGTATTAGACACATTTCAGTGGGTATTTGGTCATATTTTGGCATGCCTTAGATCTGTTTTTGTTTGGTTTAATGGTCTCTTGCATGCATCATATGCTTACCTTGTAATCCTATGTTTTGGCCTAACATGCATCATGTTGTGAGATGACATTTTAGCATGATTTTGGTTAGGCTCCAAGAGGGTTTTAGCACTATTTTGCCATACTTAAGGTCTATCTTGGGCCTTTGGAGTCATGCTTGCCATGCTTTGTATAGCTCCTTTGCATTCTAGCTTACTAGCCTTGGGTGTGTGGGTCACTAGCATGCTTTACTTGGCTTGTTCTCATGATTTGGCATCATTGGAGACCACATTTCAGTCCATGTTCCATGCTTGCATACTTGCATTTTCCATCCCTTTCATGTTTTGAAGAGTTGATGGCTTATGCTCCATGTTTAAGGCCTTGTGCATGCATGCTTGTGTGTGTTTTCATGCCTTTGTTGCATCATTTTGGCCACTGTTTTGGACCTAGTAGAGAGCTGTCCAAGTTAGTGTAAGACCATCCTTTGCATGTTGATGCATGCTCACCTTGTGTGTTGTGGCATACTTGTGTGTTGTTGCATGTTTAAGTTGCTTAATATGATGCATGCCTTGCACACTTGCATGCTTAGATCACATCTTGTATGCTTGTCACTCCCATTATTATTCCATATCTTGCATGTTTGCTCGCTTAGGTTGTGTGCCTAACATGCATTGTGCATTACTTGCTTGCATGCTCATGTTGCATACTTAGTTAACATGCCTGGGTTGCATTGCATGAGCATACATGTCTTGCCTCTTGAATTGAGTATGACAGAGGTTAGGTTTCACTTGTTTGTTTGATGTGCATCTCATTTGAAATCAAAGTACATACTTGGTTTCTTGGGCCATCACGCATTGAAATGCGCGATTGGTGGTCCAAGAATCGAGAACCATGTCCCTTTGAGTCACAAATATGATAAGGAGGGTGGTGGTGCAAACATTGCTTTGGAAATGCATTGCCATGCCTTGTCTGCCCTCTGCTGCTGTCAAACAGGTTTTTGCAGGAATTTTTGGCCGGCCGGCCATCTACAGTGCCGACCGGCCATGCATTGGTGGCCGATGGATTAATAAGTGGCCGGTGAGTATTCCCCATGGCCGGTGGCCATTCCTCTCAGCCGGTGGCACTCCACAGTGTTCATGGAAGCATCCTTGGGACTTGCACAATTTTCAGAGGAGCAGAGCAGGGAAAACAGAGGCAACATGTGTCATGGCAGTGGATTCCCGGGCAAAGCCAATCCGAGCATGCGTGCATCCCTCTTCCTGAGGCCTTTTTCTGTTTTCAATAGCTTAATTAATTTGTTAATTAGTTAAGGGCTTATAATATTTAATTAGCTAGGATAGTTAATTATTTATTTGGTTTGTATTATTATTTGGTCCTTCTGAGTGAGGGCGTATTTGTAATAAGTGTGGGTGCGTGTGTGCATGTCTTCTAACCCCCACTTCTTTCTCCCTTTTACTTACCTGCTTTGATGGTTAGTATTAGGACATATTCAAATTAGCATACCTTATGTTATGCATGCGTGCATCCAAACATTTGTTTTTCATGCACCGAGCTCGGCACATCACGCTAATTGCATATGTATTTCAAATTCCAAGATGAGTACTTGTTAATTGTAGCATTTCACATGCCATGTTTAGGATAGCCGAGCCTATTATAGCTGCATTTTGCCTGTGATGCATTAGCCACTTAACATGAACTAGGATCATGCATTGATTACTAACTAGTTTCTGTTTTAGCTTGGAGTACTAGGTAAGCTTTTATGCTTTAGCATATCGCATGCGTGTGAATATTTCCATAATAGCATGATTACCATGAGGCTAGCTGCTTATGTGATATAATTGCTTGAATGCCTGTGGATGGAGGTCAAATTACCTAAATTGGAATAAATGCATTAAAACTGAGAGTTTTAAGCCCATTTGGATAGTGGCAAAACCATCTTTTCTAAAGCCTCGAGGGTGGCAAAATTTGCATTTTAGCCTACTTCCGAGTAGCAAACCATTTTCAAAACAAACATGAAATGTTTTGTTCCAATTCAGGCGATTTGGTCTATACTTGTTTGCTGTGCGCATAACATAGTAATTCTAGGCTAATAACCGGAATAAGGGCATGCAATGTTTTCAAAACAAGATATCACGGTTAGTAGAGGCCGGCCTTCGGACTGGGCGAGAGTGGGTGCTCATAGCTGACCTTCCCCGATCGTACCCAAGTTCCCGAGCCGAGGCAACTTTGGTGATGACGGACACGTGGCCTTTGGCACCAAGTCAGGGTTTTCTAAATTCCCCCAAAATAAAATATTTAGGTGGCGACTCTGTATCTGGCGAAGCAATCCATGTTTGGCACTTCTTTCAAAAATCTGTTTTCTCAAAACGATTTGCCAGATTTGGACTCTTTGGTTCAGATTACGAACTGTGACACAAATCGAGTCCGAACTGTAGCGCGAGGTCCCTCGCGGGAGTGTTACAAGTGGTAGTTGACCGGTTAACCAAGAAGGCCTACTTTATACCTATGCGCGTGAGTGATTCAGTAGATTATCTTTCCGACCTTTACATTAGGGACATAGTAAGGTTGCACGGGGTCCCTGTGACGATTATTTCAGATAGAGATCGGCATTTTACAGCTTGGTTGTGACAGAGCTTACAGAGTGCCTTGGGCACTAGATTGACTTTTCGCATCGCGTACCATCCTCAAACTGATGGGCAGTCCGAGGGTATTATTCAGATCCTTGAGGATATGCTTCCAGATTGTGTCCTTGACTTCAAGGGGTCATGGGAGAGGCACTTGTCCTTAGTGAAGTTTGCCTATAATAATAGCTTCCAATCGAGCATTGGCATGGCACCATTTGAAGCCTTGTATGGCTGACCATGTAGATCTCCGGTATATTGGGCCGAGGTAGGTGATGTACCATTGTCGAGTCTAGAGTTGGTTTAGAAAACGACGAAGAAAGTAGAACTTATCTGTAAGAGGTTGGTTACAGCTTAGAGTCACCAGAAAAGTTATGACGACCATAGGAGGAGACCTTTGTCTTTTGAGGTGAGAGATCATGTCAGTAACGTCCCAAATTTCTAGCCCAAATGATAAGACAACAATCATGACTTTTTTTAAGGAAAACCGAATATAAATCTCCAAACTTACATTACATGAAACAATAGTTCTTCATGCAACAATACATTAATCCAACAACAAGTAAATAAACAAATAAATACCGCCAGGGGTTTACAAGTTTCCAAGGCTTGAGCCTGGTTACACAAAACGGTTATTTAAACCCACACAAACACAGCCCTTGGCTTATACACAGAGTCACAGTAAAATGAGAGCATTGTACTCCCAAACACACATACTTCCACGCCCCTAGTTGGGTGGGATCACCACATCTTTTCCTGTACAAAAATCCCGTAGAATGAGCATAAAAACCAGTAAAAAATTCTTAACAAAGTATATACATTTTATACAAGTCTCAAGAGATGAAATGCACATGCCATGCTATGCCCTTTTTGAAGATAAATCACATTTTCATCTTTTGAAAACCATCATGCTCAACGATATCATGCAATTTCAATTGTTCAAAACTTAACAATTTATTTCAAGAGCGGTAAATACGATTCTAGAAATCCCTAGGTTGGTGTCTGCAAATAGACTATACAAGTGCTACCAATTTGTCATTTTTACCAGCATTGATTGGAAAGCTCGACATCTATAATCTGTTATTTTTACCAGTATTAACTGGAAAGCTCGACACCTATTCAATTTCATCTACACCACCTATCAAGACTTACCACCGTATTTACCCCAAAACCAATTCATGGAAACCTGTTTCTCAACATTCTTTTCTCAATGCAAGTTTTCAAATCAACTTTCAAAGTTTAATGTAATCAAATGAATTGATATGCCAATAACACAAGATGAATATAAATATTTTTATTCCAATTCATCATCCAAGGAATAACACAATTCCCTCTTCTCAAGTATCATCAACAATTAGTCATTTCAAGACTATTTCAACTTTTTGAACAATAATTTCCAAAATGAACTACAATTCTCATATTCCTTGAAATTCAACATTTATATAAATATAAATAAGAAAATTTCCAAACATTCATTTATTTTGACACACAAAATAAATATAATAATATCATTCATGGATTTTTAGTCTCTTTAAAAAAATCCTCAAATTCTAGGTTTTCTCACCAAAACTATACAACTCAAATCTTTTGAAAGAAAACTTTCCAAAATCATCTTTTCTTCAATCAACGAAGATCAAAACCCATAAGATCATTTTAAAAAAATAAGAGACAAACCCACTTTCAAAATTGCTCAACTTCTTAAATCAACAATCAATTTTCAAAGCTATCAAAAGATGATTTCGAAAATCATATAGATCTTGCAAAAATATATATATAACTCTAAGAAAATCCCTACCTCAAGTTTTGAAGAAGAAATGAGATGAAACCCCCAAAATCAACGGTGTCGAAACTCGATCTTCACTGCACACAACGAAGCCCTCGAGAAGTTAACCAACTTTGATGAAGAACTTATGGCAGAACTCTAATGGATCTTGGGAAATCAAGGTTTTGATCCAATTTAGCGTAGGGAAATGTAGAGAGAAGGGAGAGGAAAGGGTTTTTAGAGAGATATACAAAAGTGATCGAAAATATCAGATTCACAAACTGATATAACATGGTTTGCTCGAGCATAGAAAGCCCCGCTCGAGCGTCAAATACACTTTCCCAGTACTTTTGTAGATAGGTCAAACTTCTGAAACCAAACATTCTCCGCCTAAGCGCATAAACGACTGCTCGAGCAGACAAGCAACTTCTAATGCATTTTGCATTTTTGCGGGCGCCGCCTCAACCCGCCAGAACTGCCCTAGATTCCGCCAAGGCACCGCCTTGACCTCGCAAGTGACGGATAGCTTAATCTCGCAGGCGCTACCCCCTAGACCCCATGGTGGCGGGCTTCGATCCCCGACATACTCAGTGAAGTGACAAAACTAGGATCGCTACAATGTCTTTTTGAAGATATCACCTAGGCGGGATTTGATGAGGTTTGGAAAGATTGGGAAGTTGTCCCCTTGATTTTTTGGGCCTTTTGAGATCCTTGAGCAGGTTGGAGAGGTTGTTTACCGTTTGGCGTTGCCGCCATAGCTTTCCAAGGTTCATGATGTGTTTCATATTAGCATACCTTGGAAGTATGAGCCGGATCCGTAGCACGTGTTGGATTGGATCTACTTAGAGGTAGATGAGGATGCCTCAGATACGGAGAGATCGATGAGAGTGTTGGATACTCGGGACCAAGTCTAGCGAGGCAAGATGATTCCTTTGGTTTAGGTATTGTAGAAATATCACGGGGTTGATGAAGCAACTTGGGAGCATGAATTGGAAGTCAAAGAGAAATATCCAGACTTATTTGTTGATGTTTGAACATATATTGAGATTTTGATTATGTTAATGAAGTGTAAAAGCATTGTATATGTTTTAAAAATGTGAGAACATTGTATATGTTATGGATGTTTTGGAAACACAGATTCAATATAAGCATTGTATATGTTTTGAGAATATGGAATATTGTATGCGTTGTATCACTTTTGGAAACATTTTATATATCGTGTAAATTTTGAGAATATGGGTTTATCATGAACATTGTGAATGTTTTGGGAATATCTGAATTGTACTTCAGTGTCGGAACTTGTGTATTGGACCCCCACGAGCTGATCGGGCAACTCGATCCCCGCCAGGGCGCTGTCTTTAGACCTGCCAAGGGGCACTACCCCCTTGACCCTCATGAGTTGACCGGGCAACTCAATCCCTACCAGGGCGCTGCCCTTGGACCTGCCAAGGGGTGCTGCCCCCTGGGCCCCCACGAGTTGACCGGGTAGCTCGATTCCCGACATACTTAGCAAAGTGGCAAAACTGGGATCGCTACAACCTTTCCCCCTTAAAGAATTTCGTCCCCGAAATTTCAAATCAAACTACCCAAACAAAGGGTTTCTCATGATCAAAACCACACTATTTCATTTCCAAATCACAATATTAACTCTCAACCAAATTCCACCATTTCCACCGTGGTTATCTCATTAACAACAACCTCCCAAATACGCATAAACATGAAATTTCCCAAAAAGTAATGGCAATTCTAAACAACCTTATGCTTAAAACAACAACGCACATATCAACATATGGTTAACAACTTTAAATACGTTTCCCTCAACACTAGGGAATATTACAAAAAGAAGCAACTTAAGCATTTTCAAATAAATTCGGATATTTGGACCGGACTTCCGCCTCCCGTTCCCATGTCGCTTTTTCAACCCCATGGTGTCTCCACAACACCTTTACCAACGTTATAGTTTTGCCCCGTAGCACTTGCTCCCGGGTATCTAATATTTGAACCGGTCGTTCTTCGTAAGAGGCATCCTCATCTACCTCCAAGTCAGCCCAATCAAGCACATGAGAAAGGTCGGGCTCATGCTTCTTAAGCATAGCTACATGAAATACGTTGTGAACTCCCGAAAGTTGTGGTGGTAAAGCTAACCGGTATGCCACTTCCCCAATTCGCTCTAAGATCTCAAAAGTCCTAATAAACCTTGGAGATAATTTACTACTCTTACCAAATCTCATCAAACCCTGCCTTGGTGAGATTTTTAGAAACACATGGTCACCAACTTCAAAAGATAAAGGTCGTCTCCTCTTATCGGCATAACTCTTTTGTCGGCTTTGGGCCGTAGCTAACCTCTTCTGAATGAGAACAAATTTCTCGGTTGTGTCTTTAACAATTTATAGACCCAATAACAGTGCATCACCCACTTCGGCCCAACAAACTGGTGATCTACAAGGTCAGCCATATAAGGCCTTAAATGGTGCCATCCTAATATTGGCTTGGTAACTATTGCTGTAAGCAAACTCAATTAATGGTAAGTGCCTTTCCCAAGGCCCCTTAAAATCAAGGACACAGGCTCTACGCATGTCCTTCAAAATTTGAATGGTACGTTCCGACTGTCCATCGATTTGAGAATGATAAACGGTACTAAGAGTCAACTTAGTTCCCAACGCCTCTTGAAGGGTTTACCATAACTAGGCAGTAAAACGAGAATCCCTATCCGACACAATAGTCACAGAGACTCCATGAAGTCAAACTATCTCTCTAATGTACAACTCTGCCAAGCGTTCAACTGAGTCGCTAGTGCACATCGGAATGAAATGGGTAGACTTAGTCAACCTATCAACAATCACCCAAACGGCGTCATTGCCTCGTTGTGTTCTAGGAAGCCCAACTACAAAATCCATAGTAACACGCTCCCATTTCCACTTGGCTATTGGTAAGGGTTATAACAAACCCGCTGGTCTTTGGTGTTCGGCCTTCACTGGTTGATAAGTAAGACACTTCGATACAAATAAAGCGACATCCCGCTTCATACCCCTCCACCAAAACTGACGACTAAGATCATGATACATTTTAGTGCCTCCCGGGTGTACTGCAAGGCGTGAGTGATGGAATTTCTGAAGTACTTCATCTCTACAAGATTCTGGTACAAACAAATGATCTAGGTAACGTACACTCAAATCTGAGTGAACATTCAAACCTTTCTCTTCCTTCCCATTGGAAATCTTAACACAAATTGATTCCACATCACGATCTTCTCGTTGTGCCTCTATGACCTTGCTAACCAAGGTAGGTTGAGCATTCAAAGTAAACAAGGTAGCACTCTCTTCAGACCCACCCAAGTGCAAATCAAACTTGCCAATAACATCTAGCATATCCCATTCCTGAATGGCCATACTTGCCGAACTACTCATAGATTTTCGACTCAAAGCATCAGCCACCACATTGGCCTTCACTGGATGATAGTGTAACTCAAAGTCATAATCCTGCATAAATTCCATCCACCTCCGTTGTCGTAAATTCAAGTCTTTTTGAGAAAATAAATACTTTAGACTCTTATGATCAGAGAAAACCTCAAACTTCTCACAATACAAGTAATGCCTCCAAATTTTCAAAGCAAAAATCACCGCTGCTAATTCTAGATCATGGGTGGGGTAATTTTTCTCATGAGTTTTCAATTGTCGTGAACTGTAGGCCATAACTTTTCCCTCTTGCATCAAGACACAACCAAGTCCATCCCCAAACGCATCACAATAGATAGTGTAATTCAAACCCCTTTCCAGAATTATCAAAACCAGTGTGGTAGTCAATCTAGTCTTAAGCTCTTGGAATGACTTTTCACAAGCCTCACTCCACACAAATTTGATACCCTTTCTAGTCAACCTAGTCAAAGGTGCAGCTAGTCTAAAGAAGTCCCTTACAAAACTTCGATAATGCCCTGCTAATGCCAAGAAACGCCGGATTTCAAAAACGTTCTTGGGTTGTTCCCAATCCTGTACGGCATCTATCTTTGAGGGGTCCACAGTCACTCTCTCTCTAGACACTACATGTCCCAAAAACTTCACATCTGTTAACCAAAACTCACATTTTTTAAATTTGGCATACAATTGGTACTCACTAAGTAAACCCAACACTACCCGCAAGTGAGTCTCGTGCTCCTCTTTAGAGGTTGAATTAATCAAGATATTGTCCACAAAGACAACCACAAAATAGTCCAAGTATTCTTGAAAAATTATGTTCATCAAATCCATAAAGGAAGCCAGTGCATTGGTCAACCCAAAAGGCATTACAAGGAATTCATAGTGGCCATAACGAGTACGAAAGGCCGTCTTCTGAATGTCCTCCTCCCAGACTCTCAACTGATGGTACCTCGACCTCAAATCTATTTTTGAGAAGCAACAAGACCGTCTAAGTTGGTCAAACAAAACATCTATTCTGGGTAGAGGATACTTGTTCTCAACTGTAACTCTATTCAACTTGCGGTAATCAATACACAACCGCAATGACCCATCCTTCTTCTTCACAAAGAGAGCTGGCGCTCTCCAAGGCGATGTACTAGGGCGAATGAAACCCTTGTCTAAAAGTTCTTAGAGTTGAATCTTCAACTCATGTAATTCGGCGGGTGCAAATCTATACGATGACATGGAAATCGGTGCCATGCCAGACACTAATTTAATGGAGAACTCGATCTCCCAGTGAGGTGGTAAACTAGTAAGATCTTCTAGAAAGACATCCGGGGTATTCACAAACTACCCTTGGTAACTCAATCCAAGCCCCGTCACTCTCACTATCCAAGAGAGTTACAAGAAGGCCACTAAGCTTGCTCCTACTACGAAGGTTAACAACTGGCGACAAGGCTCTACCAACTCGGTTCCCCACAAAATAGAAATGATCACCACCCAAAGTGCACACCGTAACTCTCTGACGGTAACAATCAATCATAGCTTGATAAGAACACAACCAGTCCATGCCTAAAATGACATCAAAACTCGACATATCTAGCAACACAAAAGCAAACGGAAGTCGACGCTCGACAACTTCTATTTCACGATCATGACAACCTTGGTCTAAATCAACTGTACCTCTAACAGGTGACTCTACTCTGAGTGAAGGCACTAACCATGCTACCTTTAACCCCAATGCAGAAACAAATGCAGTAGATACAAATGAATGAGACGCACCCGTGTGTATCAATACATTAGCCAAAGAATTACACACAACAAAAATACCTCTCACAACTAAGGATTCTGGAAACTGCTTTGGTACGGTAACAGCATACACGCGCCTCTGTGGCCCCTGATCGACTTGCTCCCCTCTCGGAGCATAGGCTTGTTATACTAACTGAGCCGAAGTGGCTCCCTGATTAACTCGCAAAGCTAGGATTGATTGAGCCTACTGGTGGCTCTAAGTTTGCCTTGACCCTGATGCACCTCCCAACTGTAGGCAAGTTCTCTTCATATGCCACGGCTGACCACACTGATAACAATTAAACCCTTGACCTTTATTCTGAGACTGAGACTGACTTTGAGATGGTCAGGTGATGGTAACATTAACTACCCTCCTCCCTTCTGTGGGCAAGAGAAGGCCTTGTGACCTGGTTAGCCACACTTGAAACACGAGGATCTACTTGATGCACACTTTCCCGAACCCGCACTAGGCAAAGAAAAAGTGGATTTAGACTGTTGTGGTTGGGATTGGGATGGATAGGTGTTCCTGCTCTTCTTGTTCTGCCTATAGTCTCCTTGAGACTCTTGGCCCCTAGACCTCGAACTCCAAAGCCTCTTCTCCTCGGCTCGTATGAAATTTCTACATGTGTCACCGTTTCCACAACACGGTCATATTCCCGAATCATATTTCCAACAAGCTTGAACATAATTTTTGTTTTCAATTTATTTTTAAATTCAATGCAACAGTGCTCTTCCGTTGCCACCAACTCTGGGGCAAATCTGGATAAACTAGAGAAGACCGCCTCAAACTCGGCCAAGGGCATGTCGAGTTGTTTGAGGTCTATAAACTCTTGCCTCAATCTCTCCCAAGCAGTGGGAGGTGTCTACTTATCTTCGAAAGTAACCGCAAAGGCTTCCCATGTCAGCACCACTCTATCCTTGGCATATTTCCACCATTGACCCACGTCTCCCTTAAGGTAGTAACTCGCTAGAGTCACTCTTAGTTCACTATCTTCGATGTGAAGCAACTTAAATGTCTTCACAGTTTGTTCAAGCCACTCATCTGCTTTCTTGGGCTCGGGACCACCATGGAACTCATTCAGTTTGGCCCGTAAGAACTCTCTAGTAAGGAAGCTTGCCATTGACTCCGTGGTGTTCTCTCAGGCTTGATTCTCCACCCTCAACAAGTTCATAGACTCTTTTAAAGCCCCTACCATTTCTCAAGCTAGGGCCCCCATTGCAGCTTGACCCGCTTGTCTCGGGATTCTC
Source organism: Camellia lanceoleosa (assembly GCA_025200525.1). Classification (NCBI taxonomy): domain Eukaryota; kingdom Viridiplantae; phylum Streptophyta; class Magnoliopsida; order Ericales; family Theaceae; genus Camellia; species Camellia lanceoleosa. Next base: position 94,377,820 of record CM045772.1, on the reverse strand, counting down.
GTCTGCCCTACTTGTTCGGCCATATTAGCTTGGCCAGACTCTTTCTCTTGCATCGGAACCTCATGGACCGGTACCTCATGCACACCTCAGCGAGCCCTACCACACCTCCCGCCTCTACCACTACGGGTTTGACCTCTTTTTGACATCTTATAAATGACAATAGAATTAATTTAGCACACTAACCCATAGGTGCCCGCAACTTGCCTTACACGTTTGATCACAATAATGCTATATATTCCTCTACCATATAACAATTAAATTTCACCCTACATAAGCACTTAGTCATATAAACACATATGAATTATACTCTTATAATGAGATTCGTCCCACGAAAAATCAAGAATTCTTAGTAGAATAAGTATTGATCAAGTACCCTTCTAATAAGACCTCAAGGAATTTAACAAGCACAAACAACATCCCAAAAGTCCAATCCCATACCCATTTAGTCACATAAGCATGTTATCACATAGTCACAAAATGCATAACACTTCCTAAGCATGCTAAATGAATCCATCGTGGCTAAACAACCACTTCCCACGAGCTCCAAGTATTCCAACCCAATAGCTCTGATTCCAAGTTGTAACGCCCCAAATTTCTAGCCCAAATGATAAGACAACAATCATGGCTCTTTTAAGGAAAACTGAATATAAATCTCCATACTTACATTACATGATACAATAGTTCTTTATGCAACAATACATTAATCCAACAACAAGTAAATAAACAAATAAATACCCCCAAGGTTTTACAAGTTTCTAAGGCTTAAGCCTAGTTACACAAAACGGTTATTCAAACCCACACAAACACAGCCCTTGGCTTACACATAGAGTCACAGCAAAATGAGAGCATTGTACTCCCAAATACACATACTTCCATGCCCCTAGTTGGGTGGGATTACCACATCTTTTCTTGTACAAAAATCCCGTAGGGTGAGCATAAATCCCAGTAGGAAATTCTTAACAAAGTATATACATTTTATACAAGTCTCAAGAGATGAAATGCACATGTCATGCTATGCCTTTTTTGAAGATAAATCACATTTTCATCTTTTGAAAACTATCATGCTCAATGATATCATGCAATTTCAATTGTTCAAAACTTAACAATTTATTTCAAGAGCGGTAAATACGATTCTAGTAATCTCTAGGTTGGTGTCTGCAAGTAGACTATACAAGTGCTACCAATTTGTCATTTTTACCAGCATTGACTAGAAGGCTCGACACCTATAATCTGTCATTTTTACTAGTATTAACTAGAAGGCTCGACACCTATTCAATTTCATCTACACCACCTGTCAAGACTTACCACTGTATTTACCTCAAAACCAATTCATGAAAACTTGTTTCTCAACATTCTTTTCTCAATGCAAGTTTTTAAATCAACTTTCAAAGTTTAATGTAATCAAATGAATTGATATGCCAATAACACAAGATGAATATAAATACTTTTATTCCAATTCATCATCCAAGGAATAACACAATTCCCTCTTCTCAAGTATCATCAACAATTAGCCATTTCAAGACTATTTCAATGTTTTGAACAATAATTTCCAAAATGAACTACAATTCTCATATTCCCTGAAATTCATCATTTATATAAATATAAATAAGAAAATTTCCAAACATCCATTTATTTTGACACACAAAATAAATATAATAATATCATTCATGGATTTTTAGTCTCTTTAAAAAAATTCCCAAGTTCTAGGTTTTCTCACCAAAACTATACAACTCAAATCTTTTGAAAGAAAACTTTTCAAAATCATCTTTTCTTCAATCAACGAAAATCAAAACCCATAAGATCATTTTAAAAGAACAAGAGACAACACACTTTCAAAATCGCTCAACTTCTTGAATCAACAATCAATTTTCAAAGCTATCGAAAGATGATTTTGAAAATCATATAGATCTTGCAAAAATATATATATATATATAACTCTAAGAAAATCATTACCTCAAGTTTTGAAGAAGAAATGAGATGAAACCCCCAAAATCAATGGTGTCGAAACTCGATCTTCACCGCACACAACGAAGCCCTCGAGAAGTTAACCAACTTTGATAAAGAACTTATGGCAGAACTCTAATGGATCTTGAGAAATCAAGGTTTTGATCCAATTTAGCGTAGGGAAATGTGGAGAGAAGGGAGAGGAAAGAATTTTTAGAGAGAGATATACAAAAGTGATCGAAAATATCAGATTCTGGCCCGATATAACATGTTCCGCCGGCGTGAAAGCCCTTTCGGCGTCAAATACACTTTCCCAGTATTTTTGCAGACAGGTCAAACTTCTGAAACCAAACATTCTCCGCTCGAGCACATAAATGACAGCTCAAGCGGACAAGTAACTTCTAATGCATTTTGCATTTTTGCTTTGCACCGCCAACTCCTCGCCAAGGCCGCCTCTAGGACCGCCATGAAGCGTTGCCTTGGACCCTCGTGGACCGGCAATGATCCCACCTGCTACCCTTGGACCCACTAAGAGACGCTACCCCCTAAACCCCCGTGAGCTGACCGGGCAGCTTGATCCCTAACATGCTCAGCGAAGTGGCAAAACTGGGATCGCTACAATGTCTTTTTGAAGATATCACCTAGGCAAGATTTGATGAGGTTTGGGAAGATTAGGAAGTTGTCCCCTTGATTTTTTGGGCCTTTTGAGATCCTTGAGCGGGTCGGAGAGGTTGCTTATCGTTTGACGTTGCCTCCATAGCTTTCCGAGGTTCATGATATGTTTCATATTGGCATACTTCGGAAGTATGCGCCGGATCCATTGCACGTGTTGGATTAGATCTACTTAGAGGTAGATAAGGATGCCTGATATAAGGAGAGACCAATGAGAGTTTTAGATACTCGGGACCAAGTCATGCGAAGCAAGACAATTCCCTTGGTTAAGGTATTGTAGAAATATCACGGGGTTGATGAAGCAACTTGGGAGCATGAATTGGAAGTCCAAGAGAAATATCCGGACTTATTTGTTGATGTTTGAACATATATTGAGATTTTAATTATGTTAATGCAGTGTAAAAGCATTGTATATCTTTTAAAAATGCGAGAACATTGTATATGTTATGGATGTTTTGGAAACACGGATTCAATAGAAGCATTGTATATGTTTTGAGAATATGGAATATTGTATGTGTTGTATCACTTTTGGAAACATTGTCTATGTCGTGCAAATTTTGAGAATTTGGGTTTATCATGAACATTGTGAATGTTTTGGGAATATATGAATTGTACTTCAGTATCGAAACTTGTGTATTGGGTTAGTGAGAATGAATAACCGGAGGGCAAGTCATGATGTTGAACTTGATAGATTATCATGATTGAGAATAGTTTAAAATTGCTTTGAACTTGATTTGAAATTTCAAGGACAAAATTCCTTAAGGGGGGAGATTATAGTGATTCCAATTTTGACCCTGCCTTTTGTTGTATTCCGGACTTGGGTTTCATGGTTTAATGTTGTTGTTCATCTCTTTTTTCCCTTGTTTTGTCCCTTGAGTTTGTCTTTTGGGTTGTTGTGGTTGTGTTTGGGATAGATTGGTTGCTTAGTTTCTAAACATTTGTCGCCCAGATTTTTGCTCCTCCGCTCGAGCGACACTTCTTACGGAGTGGCACTTCTTGCGCTCGAGCAGACTTTGTAGACTCTTAGTACTTTTGTAGGTCTACAAAACTACTGGGAGAGTGTATTCTACACTCGAGCGGCGTTTCCTAAGCTCAAGCGGGTGTGCGCTCGAGCGGCCATTCTTGCGCTCGAGCAATGTTTTTCTTTCTGTAAAACTACTGGATATGTGTATTCTATGCTTGAGCGTCACTTTTTGCGCTCGAGCAGAGCGAATTGTTGTGTTTGACACTCGAGCGTCAACTATTGCGCTTGAGCAGACTGTACATATATCAGTTCGCAGCAACCTCCTTTTTATTCACTTTTTCATCTCTTTTTCTTTCAAAACCCTAGATCTACTCTCTCTCTCCCTCTCTCTCTCTCTCTCTCTCTCTCTCTCTCTCTCTCTCTCTTTACATTTTAACCTAGATCCATTGGGTTGTCTACCCTAATGTCTTTGAGAAAAAGTTAGAGCATTCCAAGAGCTCCGTTTTGATCTGATTGAAACTTGGTTTCGGAGTTGTTAAAGGTTCCACCTTTCTTTGTTCGTCTCTTAACTTTGAGGTAAGAATTTTCTACACCTTCATCTGATTTTTAACTTAGTTATGAGTTGTTGTGTAAAAATGGTGGAAATTTAGGTGTATTATGAACAAACCTAGGGTTTGGGTATTAAATCAAAACAGGGGTTTCTAAGTAAATGAATTATAAATGGTTATGGGATTGAATATGAGGTTATATTGTGACAAAATAGTTGATTTTGGTATTTGGGTTGATATTTGGGAAAGAGGGAGTTTGCCCTAAAATGTTTTAAATATTTATTTTGTACAAATAAATGGAATTGGGATTGAAAACGTGAAATGGAATGGATGTTGACATAAATAGTGGAGAAGAATATGTATTATCACTCACCTATGAAATTTTGAATAAATTTTCTGTCTTGAAATTGAATATCTATTTAGACATATTTGTATTGGGCTATCGGTGGAGGATAGCCATGATTGTTGTAGAAATTGCATGAGAATTAGGTGAATTGAAACTAATCTCTTGTTGGTTGTCATTGAATATGACCGTGTTTTAAATACATTGTATATGTATGATGTTTGGGAGGAGAAAGAGAATGTACTCCATGTTTGGGAGGAGAAAGAGGATAGACTCCATTGAATTAAGTTGGCCTGTGTGTCCAGGGTGAAAGTTCCGAAACCACGAGTATATACACGAGTGCCGATTCTTGTGGACGAAATTTTCGTAAAATGGCAAATTGAAGTGCTTGTGTGATTCATGTGTTAATTCGAGAACCACTGAGTTGTAGTCTCAATTGGGTTGTCTAAAAAATAATGAAATTGGCTCATGAGTTGAGATGGAATGAATTGACGTGGATGAAATTGAGATAACAAGGATTGGGATATCAAACTCGACATATTATGATTTTGTAAAACATGAATGATTTTACTACGGACATTGTATATGCACACTTTACTTATATCTTTGTTAAGACTCATATAATGTGTTAGATTGTTTCTACTAGGTCTTGGCTCACCCTATTTGGGAAAAACCATTTTCAGGTATTGGTAATATGCCTCTGCCAGGGCAGTATCTTAGAGGGATTTGGAGCATGAGCTTCTATTTTTTTATTTCATCTGTGTTGTATAGCCAAGAGCTTTTAAGTTGAAATTGAGCTGGGCTCACTTTTGTTGTAACCAAGAACTATCTTGGAAAGATGTAAGCCTTTAGGGCATTTGAATATCTGTTCAACTTTTATCTTTCGTTTACTTGTAACACATGTTGTAGATTCAGGATAGACTATTTATGAATATACACTACAAGAAATTGCACTTTTGGCGACTACTTTTGGCGACAACGTCAATTTTTCGTAGCGAAAAGTATATTTTTAGCGACACAGTGATCAATTTCGTTGGGAAAAGTAGACCTTTACCAACGCAATTTACTGTCGTCGCTAAAAAAGCATAACATTGACTAGGCGCCAAAAATATTGGTTGGCGCCAAAATTTCATAACTTTTAGCTACGAGACTTATTTTATAGCATAATAAGCGTCGCTATTAATGTGCTTACTTTTGGCGACGACAAATTGGCATGGGCAAAGAGTTAAACATTTAGCGACGATAATACTATTCGTCGGTAAAAGTTTTGGTAGTGAAATGAGTTGATTTAGTTACTTGTATTTTTATTATAATTTTTCAAATTTAGTAAATTATACTAATTATTGTCTTGTAAAATTAAAGTGATGATCGAATTGGATCACAATATGAATCCATGAAACACAAAAACACGCTTAAGTTTAGATAGCTAATTTGAGATAATCTAAATTTTTTCAAAGAATCTGGTTAAATTATCAATTTCAATATGTTTGATTTTATTTTTAGAAACTTATTTTAGCATTTTTTTTCTTAAAAAACTAAAAAAAAAAAAAAAATTGGTAAAAAAATAAAAAAATACTTATTATTTTTGTGTAATTTTATTTTTTAGGAGGTCATAAATAATTTTTTAAATTTTAAAAATATAATTTTAATTTTTAGTGTTCAATTTATTTATAACATTCATTTCAATTTTAATAATCTTTTAAAAGATCAGTTAAGTTTCAAATGGCATTTTATAATTGTTGTAAACCTACCGAAAACATGAAAATCTAAATCCCAAAATCCCTCAAATATTGGCGCGAAATTTCCCCGGTTTGGGTTCCTTATTCTCCTCTGATCATGGACGGGTTCGTTATTCCTCGCTGATTTAGGTTCCTTATTCTTCTCTCAGTTCTTAGGGTTTTTGAAGCAAATCAATTTCAGAGAAAACTGAAGGTAGTTCTCTATCTCTCTCCTCTCTCTTGCTCTGTAACGATCTGGGTCTTGATCCCTCTGTTATTTTAATGATTTAAGTGTAGAGTGGGTTTCTGCAAGACTGCTACTGGTTTTGTATCCGAATCGAAAATGCTCTGAATGTGCTCCCTTCGAACTCGAACTCGCTAGGTTTGATTTCTACACTCGCTAGCTTTGATTTCTACCTCTCCCCTTCTCTCTTTGATTTTGGTTTTACCCTAATGACAGTGAGTATTCGCTTTCCTTTCGTAGATCGGTTTATTACTTCTTTTAATTAATTTCAATCGGTTTATTGCATTCCAGTTTATTCCCACTTGAAGGTTTGATGTTTATATAAGCTCTCCAACATAGGTATGTAATCTCTCTCCTCTCTCTCTCTCTCTCTTTGTAATGGGTCTTGATCCCTCTTTTATTTTAATGATTTAAGTGCAGAGTGGGTTTTTGCAAGACTGCAACTGGTTTTGTATCCGAATCGAAAATGCTCTAATGTGCTCCCTTCGAACTTGAATTTACTCTTGAGGTTTCAATTTGAAGTCACCTAGAAGTAAATGTGATTTGTTAAGACACCAGGGTCTATCATATTTGGGAGACAACATGGGTATAGTCATTTGTGATTGGTCGAACCTGGTGGCACCATCCACACCCACTAACTTCTACGTTGTTAAACCATTTTTTTCATAAATTGTGAATTGATAAAGGATTGGAGATGCCCTAAGTTATTTTGAAAGGGCACTTTTAACTGCATCTTTAGTGTTAGTCTGTTAGGTACGTGAAATGAAATGGTGTGTACATTTTTGTTTTTATCGAGTGCTTCTTCAAACTGTATCAACATGTCCCTTGTGCATTGCATTTTCATTTTTTTTCATTCTGGGATTTGGAATGTCCCTTTCAGACCTTACATTGCTTCATCTCACATTATTTTTAAATTTTGTAGCTTCCTTGGAAAAATTTCTTTGGCGTGAGAATAGCCGCCAACGTCCTCCAATAGAAGCACTCGACCAAGAAGGTTTGTATCAAAATCCTTTTAGTTGTTTATTTGCGTGATCCTGTTTTCAATCTGAGAGGCACACATTCATATTTAGACTTTTTAAATACTTGTGTGACTATATGCAATTATGATCTTGCCATAATGTCATTATTATAACTTAAAATAAGATGCAGACCTAGGAGAAAGGATGGGTGAGAAAAGGACTTGACCGTGTCTAAAATTGAATGGAAAGGACTTGACCATGTCTAAAATTGAATGGATTAACCCAGAAAAGTAAGGGACTTGAGCATGTCTAAAATTGAATGGATTAACCCAGAAAAGTAAGGGAAGAGCTTGAAGTCGATCCTTTCTTGATAAGTCCACATGAGTACTTTGCTCATCTTGCAGTACTCATGCAGTGCCTTTACGATAAAAATACAAGACACCTAACAACATAAAGCAAAATAGACATAAATTAAGCATAAGAAACAACATAATCATATATACTTCTTACTTGAGGTCTAGGTTCCCATAGGTGCTGTTGTTTTGATGGTTAGTCACAGTTTACCATATGGAGGTAACACTTATAGGAATCACAAATAACCTAAGAGAGAAATCAAGGAGCTTGAGGAAGGGTACATTGTCATAAAAAAAGTTCTCATCTAGGAAACCAATGAAGAGGCCCAAGAAACAGAGGTTAAATATTGATCATTTGGATTGAAATATTGAAAATGGGTATTGAAATATTGAAAATATTGAAAACAGAGGAAACCAATGAAGAGAGAAGATATGGGAAAGTTGTTTAAATATTGAAAATGGGTATTATGTGAGGATAAACATTAATCATTTGGATTGAAATAGAATGCTATGTGAGAGTCTAAATTTCTGCACTTGATGGAGAGTTTGTTTGTAGTGGGAAGAGTGAGAAGTAGTGGGCCTTTTGCTTTTTCAGAGTTGGAATCATGCTACGGTTGGTTGGTCTGATGTTATCTAAGAGAGGTGGACATGATTGATTCCACTTGCCTATCTTCTAAATGTTGAATTATGACTTCTCCATTCATAATAGTGTGACTTAGACATGTTAAAACTCAATTGGAATGATGTAAGATTGACATTTTTAATAATCGTAATATAAATATTTTCATTTATCATATATAATAACAGGATGTTTTGAGTTTTACCTTGACTAATTTTTGGATACTGTAATATTCTTGCCTTATATATACTAGATAATTATTGGGTCAAAGACATTACTCTAGAAAGTGCGAATAATAAAATATTAAACCATTGGTTAACCTTTCAAGATTTTGAAGCCATACCTTCTTATTTGAGTGTCATAAGCACCGATCAACTGGGACAATTAGTTGATTCCCACCGTGATTTAAAAATGGCCTTTGTGAGTGGGTTCAAGATTTTTATTTGAAGTTTGAACCATGTTGAGTTCAAGAAAAATAAATCAATTTTGTTAGAGTCAACTAGGAAAATAAAGGCCAGAACTCACAGAAGTCATTTATGTGTCTTTCTCAATTTAATTCAGATGATTGTTTGTTTTTTTTCCTTTTTTTCCGTTGTTGGTAGATGGCGTAATAAATCAATAGTTTCCCAAAAGGAAAGTTCTCAGAACTCTTTCTTTTCAGTTCTAAAATTAAAACCTATCATTTCTAATGAAACTTCTATATAAAAAGGTTTGATGCAAAACTACAAGAAACTCCGAATGCGAGCATATTCATTGACACAATGGATCTTGCACAGACTCCACTCTAAGATCGAATATAGCTATTTTTCACAAAATTTATTTTAGCAGAGCAGTCGATGGTGGCTCTGGTGGTTTTGTATTCTGCTCCACTGGCTTGCTTGAATGTGCTTCTGCTTCAGCTTTGGAATCAGCATATTCATCTCTAGATCCCCCTGTCTTAATGCGTTTACCATCACAATCATTCTGTTCAATTGAACCAAAACTTGGCACTGTTAAGACTTACAATCGTCATGTAGTATTCAAATAGGTGAAATTTATTCCCATAAACAATCCAGAACAAAATTTAGTTTCACTCTTATATGGCCTAATTTCATTTTTATCCTCTAAACTATCGCCATTTTTTAAAATTTCATCCTTAAACTATCAATTTCATCTATTTAGTCCTTAAATTTTCTGATTTCAATTCATGTAATATAATTGGAGACAATTGTACAAATCTGTAACCGTTGAAATTTGATTTGATGGACAAGAAAGTCGTTTTAAAATTCAAACAACTTAAATCATACAACTAAATACTCTTTTTTTTTTCTTTTTCTTTTTTTTTTTTTAATTTTGAAAAAACTATACACCTTAAGTTACAACCAATTTGATGGGTGTTTAGTTGTATAGTTAAATTGTTCAAATTTTGAAATAATCTTACTGATTTGCAAATTATATTTCCTCATTTGCAAAATTGTCTCCAATTGGATTACATGAATTGAAAATTGAAATCAGAAACTTGAGGACTAAATAAATAGTTTAAGAATGAAATAGACAAAATAGTGATAATTTAAGGGATAAAAATGAAATTTACCATTCTTGTAATTGTCCAGCATTCCTGTATAGATCACTAAATAGGTACAATTGCTAATTCCATCAGCAATTTCACCAAGCAGATACAGTGATCGTGAGCACTATCCAAATCACAAATAAAGTTGAACAATACTATAAAGTCAATGAGAACAAAGCTAGTTCACTACTATCATTCAATTAGTGAGGTGATTCTATATATTAGTTTTTATAATATATAGGCTTGATAGAATAAGCATCGTGATTTTGTTGATTCATATTCTTTATTGTTTTCTTTTATTCTTCCCCTCCCTTCCCTTTCAAGATGGTTCCACCAAATTCATATGTTGAAATATATTCACATACTATAAATTTTATAATAAAAAAATTAAATATTACTTAAAATTATTTTTTATAATATTTTTAAAACTAATATTAAAAAATATTATTTTTAACAATATTATCGCAAATGTCACATTGTCAACCATATTACAGAGTAGGTGCAGATATAATAGAATTTTAAAGGATTTGTTGGTCGAAACCTTGATACAAAATTAAAAAAGCCTATAGGTAGATGCACCTTTATTGACGATGATGTGTCATATTAACTACTTTGTCTTCATGTTTAAAGAATAAATAAATAAATAATAATAATAATAATAAATAAAAAGGTTGTGTTCTATTGGTATTAACTACTATCTTATGATCAGCTATGGACAGGAGTTGGATGTTAATTTCTGATAGATTCAATCAGCCATATGTAGATGGGGTGAACTCATTTATTGAATTTGCAAAGGTTCATTTGGGTGAGGGTAGGAAGATTAAGTGCCCATGCATCAACTGTTGTAACTTTTATAAGCAAGAGTATGATATTGTGAAGGCTCATTTGCTCATAAGTGGGATGATGGTATCATACACCACTTGGTTAGAACACGGTGAACTTCCAGAACACAATAACCTTGATGAAAGCAATGGTGAGAATGACGAGGATGAAGATGAATATGATGAATTAATAGAGGACTATCAGAGGGGGGAATTTTATGGAGGGTGATACTCTACAAAGAGAGGACGTACGACATTTTGATAAATTGTTAGATGCTTCCCAATGTTGCTTGTACCCAGGTTGCAAAAACTCGGATACTTTGTTATCATTCGTTATTCAAATGCTACATGTGAAGGTAGAAAATAGGTGGAGCAATAAGTCTTTTGACAAGGTTTTGGAGATACAAAGGCGATTCCTACCAGAAGGCCATGTGGTGCCAGGGCCAATTTACGAGTGCAAGAAGTTACTACATGACTTGGGCTTGGGGTACGAGCCCATCGATGCATGTAAACATGATTGTGTACTATTCTGGAAGGAGAATGCTCACTTGGAAAAATGTCCCACATGTCAAGCATCTAGGTACAGATTAAATGATAGCAAGGGTAAGAAGATCCCTCACAAGATATTGCGTTACTTCCCATTGACACCTAGGTTGAAAAGATTGTACATGTCTAGGAAGACGGCAAAAGACATGAGATGGCATAGTGATAAGCGTGTGGATGATGGTATAGGAAGGCATCCGGCTGATTGTAAAGAGTGGAAGGAATTTGATTTGCATTATCCAGAGTTTGCCCAGGAGACTCGCAATGTTAGGTTGGGCCTAGCCACCGATGGGTTCAACCCTTTTGGGAACATGAGCACTTCCTATAGCATGTGGCCTGTCATACTCATGCCTTATAACCTCCCACCTTGGAGATGTATGAAGGCCCCTTTTTTCATGATGTCCTTACTTATTCCTGGACGTAATCAACCAGGGACTGATATTGATGTCCACCTAAGGCCATTGATTGATGAGTTGAAAAAGTTGTGGAAGAATGGCGTGATGACTTACGATGCCTCCACTGAACAGACCTTTCGGATGCATGCAGCTGTAATGTGGACCATAAATGACTTCCCTGCATATGGTGACTTATCCGGATGGAGAACTAAAGGTTATTTGTCTTGCCCTCCTTGTAATGATAATCCGTTGTCACGCGGGTTGATCAATAAGATTGGGTGGGTGGGTCATCGAGCTTACTTGCCTGATAACCACCTTTGGAGGAAAGACAAGAAGTTTGATGGTTTAACTGAGCTTAGAAAGAAATCCTTGGATTTACCGATGGAAAAAGTAATGGCTCAATTGGATCAATTGCGGGAAGTCAAGTTTGGAAAGGATCCTACCAACAAGAAAAGACCACGAGAGTCTGAAGAATTGAATTGGACAAAGAAGAGCATAATGTGGGAGCTACCGTATTGGAAGAAATTAAACCTCCGACACAATCTTGATGTCATGCACATTGAGAAGAATATTTGTGAAAACTTTTACGGGATGATGTTGGCCATAGATGGGAAAAACATGGACACGTACAAAGCACGTGATGATTTGCAAGAAATGAGCATAAGGCAAGAATTGCATCTACAGAGGAAAGATAACGGATCCGTTGTAAAGCCTCGGGCCGCCTACACATTGGATTCTCGACAAATAGATGGTTTTTGTGAATTCTTGAAGTCGATTAGTTATCCAGATGGCTATGCAGCAAACATCTCAAGATGTGTGACTTCTAAAAATGGAAGATTATCGGGCATGAAAAGCCATGATTGTCATGTCCTGCTTCAGCGACTTCTACCAATTGGCATGCGTGGTTTTGTGAACAAGGAGATTTGTACAACACTATTTGAGTTGGGCAACTTCTTCCAAGAACTGTGCTCAAAAACATTAAGGCAGACTGATTTGGAAAAAATGGAAGAACGAATTGTGCTCATACTTTGCAAGTTGGAGAAAATTTTTCCTCCTGCTTTCTTTGATGTGATGGTCCATTTGGCTGTTCACTTGCCCCGTGAGGCCATGTTTGCTTGACTGGTGCAATACCGATGGATGTACCCGATCGAAAGGTAATCATTATGAACATATGGCTATTTATTAATTTGTTATAACTAAACTATTGTGCAAAAATCCACCCATGAAAGACTAATGTTTAAGAAGTAATTTTCTTGCATCAAGAAGCATAATTTTCATTGTCAATTTTTGTTAAAGGTTTCTCGGGACTTTGAAAGGGTATGTCAGTAATAGAGCACGTCCAGAAGGTTCTATCACTGAGGCTTACATTGTCAAAGAGTGTCTTACTTTTTGTTCAATGTACTTAAAAGGGATTGATAAACCTGAACGAAATGATGATGGTGGTGAACGTGGTCCCGGGATAGAGGTCTTCACCCAAAATGCTCGTCTATTTTCACCTATCACAAGGGCTCTTGACCCTTCGCAAAATGAACGAGAAATGGCTCACTGGTTTGTGTTGTACAATAGCTCTGAGGTGGAGCCATACATTGAGTATGTATTTAAGTTTAATTACATTTATGCATAATCGTTCCATTTTGTTTCGAACTCTCAAAGTTAATTACGTATATCACATTTTATTGGGTAGGGAGCAGAAGAATATTTTACATAATCTACAAGGACGTGACATAACTCGGGTACAACGAGAAGAATTTCCAAAATGGTTCAAAAATCGTGTAAGATATACTAAAGAAAATAACTGAATACAATTGTTGAAACTTTCAATTCACATTAACTTAGTACACTTGTTATATGGTGTTTTATGTAGATGAATGATTTGCGAACGAAAGGGTTACCTGAAGCAATGATTTAATTGTGGTCATTAGCAAATGGTCCTGGATCGGTAATTGACTTTTATTCTGGGTGCATCTACAATGGAATTCGATTCCATACTAGAAACCGTGAAAATCGTCGTACCTGCCAAAATAGTGGGTTGGTCGTAGAAGGGGACCATAATGGGAACCAAATTAATTTTTACGGCTACTTGTGCAAAATATGGGAATTGAAATACTTGCATGGGGGTACAGTGGTTTTGTTCCAATGTGAATGGTATGACACCGGTCACAAGAATAGAATATACTCCGATGAACATGTCACAAGTATTGATGTTACAAGACTTTGGTATAAAGATGACCAATTTGTTCTACCTAGTCAAGTAAGACAAGTATTCTACGTCAATGATACCAGCAAAGGAAAAAATTGGAGAGTCGTTGAACGTGTTAAGCATCGGGGAGTATGGGATATACCAGAGCAGGATGATGTCTCTAATGATGCTTTTCAACAGGATGAAACCACTGATGGTGTTGCGGTAGTGATCTAAGATAATGATGTTCAATACAGCAGGGATGATATGGATCCTGAGATCATTTTCAATGATCAACTAATGGCAGAGAATTTAGTTTACAATGATGACGAGGATGACACAATCATAGAGTATAATGATGATGAAGATGATGAACTGCATAGACAACCTGATGTTGATGCAGATCCTGATATAGATCTTGATATAGATTATGATATGTAGTGTTTGATATAAATCTTGATATAGATTATGATATGTAGTGTTTAATTTTTAATTATATGGACAAGTGTTATAATTTAATAATAAATTGCTTGGTTTACATTGCATGGCATTGTTTTTCAAATTTCATAGCATTGTTTCTTATTTCATTTCATTTAATTATATGCCATATGTACAGTTACAAAGATGTCCAAAAATGGTAAATCATTTCTGAAGCCCGGCGGCTTAGTCCAGAAGATGACGAAATATGAAAAGGATAGGAAAAAAACAATCTAGAAAAATAAAATCAGATTTGATGCTCTAGGGATAAAGTCCCTCAAGAATTCAATGTTTGGCTCTATTGAAAAGGACAATAGTGAAAGTTGTAGGGTGGGAAAGAGAAAGGTGGGTGAAACTGATAATGACGAGGACTATCAACCACTTGATGATGATGAAGGACTGAGTTCTTCAAGTGATAATGGCAAGCCTTTTGATTCTCAAGTGATTGAGGTAATAAATGTGTGTTTAAAAAGTAATTTCTCTATTTTTTTCACTTGTTATATTACTTGTGGTATGTTTAGTTATTTCAAATTTATTTTTTATTAAGCAACCTTAAATTATTAAAAATGTACTAACAATTCTTTCTTATATTATGTCAGGATATTCATATGGGTCCCGGTAAGAAAACAAATAGGTGTGCAGCTCGCCTAATAGCTTCACAAACACCTAGGGAAAAGAGAAGTACTGTTAATGAAGATACACTTACTCTTCCGAGACGACCTGTAGCTGCACAAGTTAATCATTCAGAGAGCACACCTGAGGTCTCGACCCAACCGATCTATCTTCCCGCCTTACATACTAGGCCCGATCAGCTCCCTACCTCTGCCAATCAACCTGACCACCTTTCAAGTCCATGTACTGTGACTAACAGTGGAGGTGAGAAATAAATGACCACTTCAATGAAATGATAATTTCTTATCTCAATATGTATTTAGTGCATTCATGTTTTATGTCGACTAAATTGAATAAAATTTTGGTCATAATAGCATCAATTCCAGTTTTGGGCAAGAAACGTGTACGAGGACCGACCCGAGGAAAGAATGTTGAGAAGATTAGAAAGGAACTTGGTGATCGAATACCCGTTACACTTAACCGTTTGACCAAAGCAATAGAAGGGGATTACGCCACACCGCTAGCAGCTGCTCTTGGTCAACAAATTCGAGTTCATGCCCCAGTTCGAAATGATGGATGGCTAGAAATTGCCTTTGGATTAAGAGAGTCCATTGTTACAAGAGTTGGGGTAATCTGAAATATATGTGTTATATATTTAACATGTTATTTATGTTAATCACAATGATATATAAAATATATTGAATTTTATTATTTCCAATTGCAGCAAACTTTTGACTTTGGGGACTACAATAATGATGTGGATGTGAGATGTATTATTGATCATAAGTGCCAAACTTTGTACAGTGAATGGAAAAGTAGATTACACACACACTACAAATCCCTTAAAGAAGACAATGTATCTGACCTCAAAAGTCAGATACTATATCCTTGTACAAAGGGTGATTGGGAATGGATGATTGACAATGCGTGGGAACCGATGATTGGAAGGTATTTATAAAAATATTTACTAAAGTAACATCCTCCTGTATATTAATAACTAATTTTTTTTTTAATTTGTAGGTAAAGTCAGAGAATGCGATGAAAGCGAGAGGTTGTGTGAAGTATAATCATACGAGCGGCTCGAGATCATTTGCATCGCGAGCATCTATCATTGTAAGTGTAGATTTACAAATTTGAACATACTAAATTATAAATACAGAATTATTGATTGACTAGAAAATCTAATAAAATGAAAGGTACAAGGAAGCAAACCGACTATTACGAAACTATTCGAGGACACCCACAAACGTCACCGACATGGGGGAGTGTGGATAAATAACACAGCTGAGGAACATCATGTAACCATAACTATTTCAATTTCAATAATAAATGTTTGCATTTTGATATTATGTTTTAAGCTTATTTATGTTTCATTCATAGGCCACTATGGTTTCAAAGATCGTTGAGCAATCTCAACCTAGTGTCACACATCCATTGTCTGAGGAGCAGATTTCCAGAGAAGCACTCGGGAAGAGGTCGGTCTACTTGAAGGGATACGGGATCCGCAAGGACAGTACTTCCTCTTCTACACATTTGGAGGCTCCTAACTCCGAGGTGATTGTTCTTCAACAGCAGTTAGTTGACCAGCGACAACAATTAGCTGACCAAGGAAAGCAGTTACTTGACCAGGCTCAAAACATGGGTACAATGCAAACTATCATTCAAATGTTGGCAACAAAGAATGGGATAGATTTAGCAAACATTCCGGGGTTAGTTCCAAGCACCAATGTTGGGGAGGATGCATCGGGTGTAAGGGAGGATGAAACTTCTCTCGGTTGAAATAGAGGTAAATTTGACACTTTATTAAATTGATTTACTTTATTTAACCAATCCTAACATGTGTCAACAATATAAAATTATATAAACTTTGTATTACAATCCTAGCATTACAACCTTTGTATACAATAGCTTGATAAAACAATAGCTTCACAACAATTTTCTGATTAATTTTAAATGTATTTGTATATTATTGTTGAAGTTAATGCATTAATAAAATACTCATGTTTTTATCCTTTTGTTCACAGGTTGGTGATGGATGTTCGTGGTTCAGTAGTGATATATATCGTTTTGCACGTTGACATTCATTTAATTTTTCTTTGTTTTGTTTTATATGTTCTTTTGTTAAATGTTTATATACTTTTTGGAATTATTATGTTTGGGATTGTTGGATATAGTTAGACGCATTTTAGGATTATTATGTTTAGTATTGTTGGATATTTGAATAAAATTTGGGATATTGAAATGCATTTGATATTAACTTGGTTACATTACTAATTGTTATGATGTGTTTAGTTTAGTTTTTATTATTTGTTATATATAGATTTTTTTTTAGATCTAGCTGAAAATATTCGTGACACAGAATTTCCAGGTTATGACACACTTTCCACCAGAGCAGTAGTTGTTGCTAATGGGGTTTGTTGCTGCTGGGGTTGCTGATCTGGTGTATTTTGTTGTTCTGTTCTGGTCTTTTTGTTATGCTTTTCTATTTTTTTGTTCTGCTCTATCGCAATGTTTTGTAGGTTGACATGCTACAAGGGTTTCAAGGAGGGGCACAAGAGGATACTTGCGGCAACAGATCTGGTTGGTAGGGGAATCGACATCGAACGTGTTAACATTGTAGATGGGTATAGTACTGATGGCAAATAAGGAGCAGCCTTGTGAAGCTCCATGTCTACTCTCTTCCTACTAAAAGTTACAAGGTGTAGGATCTATTATTATTATTTTAAATAAATAAATAAATTACACACACTACTCTATTATGGAAGATGACATTTTTCATTTTTCTGGATGTTGAAATTTGGAAAACAGAAATGAGGGTTTCTGTTCTTTCAGGAAGATGGCATTCAAAGAACATACTTTAGGAAGCCAAATTGGTATTCAGTTACATGCTTCATGGTGTTGTTTTGCTATTAGCATTTCGTGATGTCTTGTGCCAATGTAGCTATGCCCCGAGACATGCACGCAGAAACTTTTTTCGTGCTACTGATATTTTGTGATTTTAATCTTGCAGATACCTTCCTGGACGGATGATATGCTAGTTTTGGATATTGCGTATGATCTATCTAAAATTTGTAGAGTACCCAAGTGCACTTCAGATTGCTCTATTTCTTGACAACATGCGACTTTGCTCTTCATTACGCATGTCAAATATTTTCTTACCCTCTTTGCTGTGTAAAATAAATAATGAACGATGGGAAATCTTTCTTCTTCCTACCGTTAGGGTCTTCAATTTGTTGCATGATATTCATGTGCTTTTAACTAATATGGGTAATAGCAGGAATGGTCTAGAATAATATTTTTAATTTATGCAGACTGTTTTCACTTCTAACAATTATCTTGCTGCAGATC
Source organism: Camellia lanceoleosa (assembly GCA_025200525.1). Classification (NCBI taxonomy): domain Eukaryota; kingdom Viridiplantae; phylum Streptophyta; class Magnoliopsida; order Ericales; family Theaceae; genus Camellia; species Camellia lanceoleosa. Next base: position 94,359,532 of record CM045772.1, on the reverse strand, counting down.
CATCTGCTGCTATTGGTTGTGAAAACATTGGAAACCAGGCAACTATTCCTTGTGGGTCAACTATTGATTTATATGCTAACCCTACCACAATAAACTTCATTGTTACTATAACTGCATTTAATTCAAGCTTTACGCCAGTGAATAGTGGTGATTGGGTTAAGAAGTTACAGAAGCAAAAAAATGATGTTCATTATTTGGATATTGATTTGGATTTTGGCGGTGGAAAATATTTTGCTTCCTTGAGATTGTCTCGTGGGCATAGGGGCATACTAGAGGTAACATTCTTACAACTTATGTTTTTTGTCACATAAATATAAACTACAAGATAGGTTTTTAGCCATTTGCAAGATTGCTCTCTGAGTTGTGCACTCATAACAACAAGTATGTCAGCTACCATAGTTGCGCTTGTTTAATATCAGTTGGAAAAGCTAAATTCTGTATTATTTGCAGGTGGCTATCTTTACGTCATACACTCTAAAAAATGACACCGATTTTCCTTTGTTATGCTTTCCACCCAATCAGAAGCCTCTTTCGAGGTAATCACTTGATCTGAATATGTTGGATTGATTTGTGCAGCTCATTATCTTACTTGTTTCTTGCCATACTTAGTATATTCAGGGATGAGGCTGAAAAGCTTGTAGAGTACCGTTCCATTTCTAGAAAAAAAAAAAAGAAAGAAAGATAGAGCATATGATCTTTTCTTTGATGATATTCTCTTGTCCACTTTTATGTTTTGACTCGTAATATTTCATTTCATTGTATGTCTTGATAGTATGTGAAGCAGGTTCTTATGTCCTATGATGATCTGCTACAAAAGAAGCAATTTTGTTACATCCTTGCTCAACACGTAAGTCTTGTTATGTGAAGCAGGTTCTTAAGTCTTGTTATTTATGAATTGGATGTTCTGACCAGGTCAATGTTATGGATACATTAAGCAGACTTAGTTACGATACAGATACAACAGTAGCAATGGTATTCTCTCTCTCTCTCTCTCTCTCTCTCTCTACATGAAGCTACATAAATAGAAAGTTTCATTGAGAATGTGTGTTTTGCACTGAGCTCAAATTATTGCACATGGCTCTCAATTGTTAATTTAAATGGTAATCTTCACACAATGGGGTGTCTTCAAATTTATTGCCAATATTATATATCAATGGTAAAAGCTGGTTTTTGTCTTGAATCATCTAAGACTAGACACTCTGTCTTCCTTCTCCTTCTTCCTATGTGATCCAGAAAAACAAGCCTTAGTGGTATAAAACTTTCTAAGTTAATAATATTTTTGGGAGATTTGAGCATGCAATACTGCTTTTGTTGTTGTTCCTTCATCAGGATTTTTATCTAGTTCAACAGACATGGTCACTTAGGTCCACCCATCCTCTTTCAATCCTAATTAACTTTGCACCATTTTGTCTAGCTTAAATTATATGATTTTTTACCTGATCAAGATTTTTATCTATGTGGCAACCATATGGCATAATATATTGGACAGAGACGGCCATTAGGGGGTTTAGTATTTTTACTTCCTCGGATGTTTAGTCCTGAAAACAAAGACAGCATGGATGAAGGTGATCAAAACTTAGGTAAAGAGATGGACATATTGGTGGAACTGGAACGGTTACTCATACATGCCAACATTCCTGTGAGTAAAAGAATAGTCTTCTAGTCCCTCTGCACTCTTTTGATTATTCTTTATTGTTGTTTAGTTCTCACATTTAGAGTTTACTGGTTTCTCTGTGTGTGTGTGTGTGTGTGTGTGTGTGTGTGTGTGTGTTGTTATTTTTGGGGGCAACGGTAATTAGTAAGAAACAATCCACCCATCCATTTCAGATCCCATGCATATGTCAATGTGCTGCAATGGGGTTTAGGATACCCTATACCAATGCCTATACAGTGTCTTTATTGCTGGTATTTATTATGCCTCATGATTTTGAGTTTGTCATTCTTTATGTTTTACTGCTTCACAGTTCCTTTCTTTCCTTTTCCCCCTCTTGACACAGTTTACACAGCATTCCTTCAAGGCCACAAGAACTGAAACATCTAGTAAATTCATGCATGCACTGAATAAGATGTGCTAGCTAGGAAAAGCAATGTATTTTGTTATCTCATAGTAATCATAGTACAAAAATAAAATTGTTGATTGGTGATTTATAAAATTTGATATTTGTTGAAACAAGTTCATGAAGGTGTTGTAGAAGATGTAGCATGGCATCTGAGGCATGAATACTTGTTTGGTTGGGCCAGATGATCGATTCTGCATATATGGGATCTCCTGACTCCATCATCACCAAGCCAATTCAATCTGTAATTGCTCATCAAAGTGAGGTCGGTCCAAAGTTTGAAGTCTATTGGATGCTTAGATATGCACAGACACATTCATTGAAATGGTTCTACTCATCATACATGTATATAAGTTTGGATGAACTGACACATGGTATAAAAGGTGTAATACTTTCACCCTTGATGATTTTTATAGTGTCAAATTTTGAGTAGGGATACCCTTTTCTCCCTCTTGTCATCTTTTCATTTTTCCACCCTTTTACCATTACCAAATGGTGCAAGGTCTTAAATATTGCAAAGATGGGTAAGCAATTTAACAGAAAATTAAATTTTCAGATTGGAAATTAAACCTGGCTTGAAAATATTTTGTTTAAATTTGAGATAACTATGTAAATTCTTTTGAAGAATAAGTACAAGAACTGCAGTTCATGTTTGGAAAAGGTGTACATGCTATGTGTGCAGTTCTATCCCCTCATGAACAACTTCTAGCCACAGGTGTACATGCTACGTGTGCAGTTCTATCTTATGCCCATTACATATATACACGTGTAAATAAAAAGAAATATAATTGAGAAAGTTTAGAGGATGTTGCAACATTAACGAGATATTGTTTGGGAATTATGGGTGAGACATGGTTTTGTGGACAAGATTTAGTTTTTTAATGTTACACAGCCACACACTACAGGAAATGAGGGATTTAGCGGCGATCAATTAGCAGCGTTTAATTAAACGTCACTTTTTCTAATTTTTAACGGCGTTTTATAATCGTCGCATATTGATCTAGGGTCTATGTTTCCTAAAATTTACTGATCTAGGGTCTATAATACAATCAGCTTGAGAAAGTTCAGGCACTTTTTCATGTTCAAAATATTGACGGTGCAGGTTTTGACTTTTACAGGGTATCACTGATTTGTTGGATCCAAGCCAAAGAAACCTCCAGGTAAAGCTGTTATGTCAATTATGTTGTTTGAATTTTTGTGAAATGGTTATGTGGTTTGCTTAAGTTTTTTGTGTGGTTTTCCTTTCTAGATAAGAGAAGATGTCAACTCTGTTGTCTATGTTGAGAATTTGACAGAGGAATGTGTATCTACAATGAAAGATGTCACACAGCTTTTAATGAAGGTTAGCATAGTCATTCTGCTTATGTTGCATCATCTACAGCATCTCCTAGAGAGAATCATCTGAACTGTAGAGTTGTAATGGATTTCTTTGCTACTGTAGATCATGGTTGGTGGGTATATGTAACACTTACCAAAAGTTAAATGTTGGAATTACCTCTATTCTTTGTCTAATATATGTATCTGTTTTGATCTGATTCACAAGATTTGCCATTGGATTAGATTCAAATATAGTGACTGTATTTGTATTTACTTTTTTATTTGATGCTTTGCATTTCATAAATTTTCTAGCTTTGGAATGGATGGTATGGTAGACATTGTGTACATGATTGTTGGATAAATGATGCAGGGATTGTCAAACAGGAGGACAGGTGCAACAAGTATAAATCTTGAGAGTTCCGTTCACACGATGTATTTACTTGTCTTTGTTAAGGCACGATGCAAAGGTGAAATTAGCATGTATTAGCATGTCTTTGAATTTTTAATAGTCTTGATATGTTTTCTGCACAAAACAGTCTTGAGAGGTGTCAGTATTTTGCTGAATCACCATTGATTAATCCTGTTGCAGGTGATTTTGGACTTGCTAAGATGTTGACATCAGATGATCTTGCATCCTCTGTAAGTCTTGTGGTTAACTGGTTCATTTTTCAAGTTTCAACATTTGAATTAGTTTTATTGTTCAAGATTTCTTTTTCAGTAACTCAAAGTTGTAGGAACTCCAAGATTTCTTTTTGTGTTATCTTGTTGTTGCAATTGTAGTATTAAAGTAGCGTGGATGGACTATTGTTTTTCAGTGTTGTCTTCATTTTGGTTGCATTCATTGTATAAACTAACAAATCACAAAGAAGATTATATGATTACTCTTTAATGCCTTTAAAGTTTATATTTGATGTAACAGCATCGATTAAAGACAAACCTTCTATAATCATGTGTAGTCATAACATATGAGTTAATTTAAAGGTTTGAACTGCCGATGGTTAGGTTTCTGATCGTGCACTTTGATAATACCAATTTGTAAATGGCATTTTCAAAAAAGGTTCCAGATATGACTATTTATCTTGTTTAACCAATTTGTCCTTGTTTATTCATGCATGAACTTCATTTTAGGCACAATTTGTAAAAATACTAAGATGTCTAGCCATACTTAATGATACTAATACATAGACATTTCTCCATGTTATATCACTTATCTCTAACTACTTAAACGCTAACATGACTTTGATTTCTGCAGTGGAAGCTCTTGGTGAAATAGCTGAACAACTGGGTAAACAAGGCTGGAATTTCAAATTGAAACATTGTGACAAAAACTTGAACTGGCAAACACCAATAGTGGACTCCTCCCTTATGTATGACTGTACTGTCAATTGCACCTGCCTTTCTGATGATGAATGTCACATCAGTGCCATATGATGACTATGTTCACATCAGTGCCATGAATGTCATCATATTTGAATGACTTTTACCAACACAAGGTAAATTGCCGATGATAGATGGAGGCTTTTAGCGACGACTATGTTCGTCGCCAAAGGCATTACTTTTACCAACGCAATGATAATTTCATCAGCAAAAACTTTTGCCAACTCACTTTTGCCTACGGGTTGCCAACGTAGCTTTGTGTGTCGGCAAAACTCTTTGCCAACGAATTTTCCCTTTTAGTAACATATTTTGTTGCGTTGCGAAAAATGCAATTTCTTGTAGTGATATATCGCACGTGTCACCTTTTGTATACCAAACTCTGATGAATGAAAGCCTGTAATTCAATTATACTTCCGCTTATGAGATGAGTTTGTGTATTTATTTTGGGGGCGTTACAAGAGATCTTAAACTAAAAAACCGTTCTTATTTTATTCTTAATATTAATGATATACAAATGAAAATTTGTATACAAAAAATCTATATATAATGATTTGTTACATTATATCTACTCATTGAAATTTAAAATTCGCATTGCTATAGTTCATAGTTATAAGAGTGACGTTATCACATCATTTGTATTTAGTTCTACATGAAAATTATGCACAAATATGATGTTTTTTTATTTTTTTTTTCTTTTCAAAATTTACTCCATAATTGATTCTTTACTTTTTTGTCATAGAAAATATTTTTAAGGGTTAATTACACTAATAGTCCCTATAGTTTGGAACTTGTGTCACTTTGGTCCCTGACTTTTTAATTGTGACACATTTGACCCTGAATTTTGAATCTTGTTCCAAATAAGGACAATTGAAAATATTATTAGATTTTTCAAGGGTAAAATTGTCAATTTGATAAAATATAAACTAATTTGACAAAAATAAATGTCAAAAAAATATTTTTAATTTTTTTAAAATTATTTTTATCCACCAATGATAAAATTACGTAAAATTAATAAAAATTACATGATTAATTTTTTTAAATTAATTTTATATGATCATCATCCAAACACATAATAAAAATTAATTTGGTAAAAAAAATAAATAAATGTTTCAAAGATTTATCAATTTTACATAATTTTATTTTTAGTAGGTAGAAATAATTTTTAAAAATTCAAAAATATTTGTTTGAGATTTATTTTTGTCAAATTAGTTTATATTTTATCAAATTGAAAATTTTACCCTTGAAAAATATAATTATATATTCAATTGTCCTTATTTGGAACAAGATTCAAAATTCAGGGTCAAATGTATCACAATTGAAAAGTCATGGACCAAAGTGACACAAGTCCCAAACTATAGGGACTACTTGTGTAATTTGCCCTATTTTTAAATATTAATCGAACACCGAAAAATAAAAATAAAAATAAAAAATTGGGCAAAATCATTTTACATGAAAATAGAAAAACAAACAGAACCTCAATGTAATAAAAATTGTTCAAATTGATAGCAATTAAATAAACAATTTTGTTCCTATACAGTCTAGTTTTCTTTTTTCTTTCAAGCATCCAAACGTCCCCAACCCAAAGAGTTCTGGACCAACCCAACCATAATAGGCAAGTCTGGGAAGCTTTTAATAGTTTAGGTTTGAATTTGATGAATAAAATGCAAAATTCAACAAGTTTTAAGATAAGGTTACAAATGAATCGAACTGTTAAAAAATAATTCAAACTCGGTTTGTTTGATATAGCAATCCCGATTTTACTTTCATTGTTTAGTGTATTCCGGACTCAGTTTCGTGGATGTGTGTTGTTGTCTTATTCTCGTTTCCATCCTTTACTCTTTGTATTTGAGTTTTGGATTGTGTTGGGCAAATTTGAAACAGGTTAGTTGTGTTTAGAAACATAGAGTTGATGCCCAGATTTTGGCCTTCACGCTCGAGCGGGGCTTTTGACGCTCGAGCGGGCCCCTTTGCTTTTGCTCCTCCGCTCGAGCGGGGAGTTTGACGCTCGAGCGGGATTATCCCACGTTCAGCACTTTTCGTGCAGGTCATCGGACGCTCGAGCGTCCACTTTCACGCTCGAGCGGGGACATTCGTCTGCAGAACTTCTGGAAATGTGCATTCGACGCTCGAGTGTCGCTTTTCACGCTCGAGCGTGAGTCTGTGTCTGACACTCAAGCGGGGCATTCCACGCTCGAGCGGACTGTGTTGTATATCAGTTTGAGTTGTAGCATTTTGAATCACTTTTTTGGGCCATTGTCTCTCTCTATCTTTCCAAAACCGTAATTTGAGAGCTCCCCTCTCTATAACTCTCTCTCTCTCTCTCTCTACATTTTGATCTTGGTTTAGTGAGACCCAACCCTTGTCCCTTTATAAAAAGTGTAGAGCTTGGTGTGGGCTACGTTTGGATCCGAAAATATTTGGGTTTGGAGCACCTTCGAGTTTTCTCATCATCACCTTTGGATCTCTCCATTTGAGGTAGGGATAACCTACTCATTTCTATGAGTTTTGACATAGATGTTATGTATTTTGTATAGATGTTGTTTGGGGGTTTTTGGGTGTTAGGGTTTCAAAACTTGAAATGTATAAACAGGGATTTTGGTCCTTTTGAACTATACATGTGTATATGGGTCATAAAATGGGGTTATTGATGTTTATTGATGTTACTTGGACCTTTGGGTCAATGTTGAGAAAAATGGGGAAAATACCCTAAGTATGTTGATTAATTAATTTGAATAATTAATTTGGGGAAATATGAAATTGAGTTGAACATCATGAAATTGGGAAATTATGAGATTGAATGGTTGCAGACACCCCATTTTTGACCGACCTTAAGACTCAGACGTCATCGATTGAGCGCTCGGTGATGGTGCTTGTTGTGCTCGTTCTGAGGTTTCGGAGTTTCGGCTGAGAGCCTTACCCCCGGACCTCGGGACCCTTTTGTGCTTTGCCTCGGTTTGCGATCCAGGTCTTGTTTTCTCTTCCCAGAGGGAGAGAGAGGTCTCATAGACCATCTCTCAGTGGCTGTAGGCTACTTTTCATGGTCGCAGCCTTTGCTCCGTTCGGAGACCGCTCGGTTTTGAGTCTTTCGCTGGCGTGCCTCGGTTCGGGACCGCTTAACATTCTCCGTTTGCTTCGATTTTTGGCACACACCTTGTTTCCTCTGTCTAGAGGGACACTGTGGCCCGGGAGACCAACTTCGTGGTCGTACGCCACTTTCGATGCTTAACAGCCTATTTTCGGGGCACCCAGCTGCACGTTTTGACCCCCGAATCCTCGTTTTGCATTTGTCTTGGTTCATTTTTGGCATGGACCTTGTTTTCATTGTTTGGGAGGTAGTACAAGGGTGGGAGACCACCTTTTCTCTTGGAGACCACTTCTCTCTCCGCTAGCTGATTTTCTTGTTAGGAAGCTGGTCTCCTTGGTCTTTGAGCCACATTTGCTGGTCTCCCACCATACCACTAGCTTGCATTCAGTTGGGAGACCACCAAATGGGGCTGCTGACCACCTTTCATTGAGGTGAACCTTTTGAACTGGTCAGACGACCAGGGGAAGTGGCTGGCCGACCACCTGAACTGGTCGGCCTGCCTCCCTCAGTTTTGTCTCTATGAGTTGTTGCTAGCTGTGCCAGCTGGAAGGCACAGACTGTATCCTCCATACACGCGTATGGATGATCTTGAGCCTTGTTTTTTGGCTTCTTGAAGAAGCTTTGGCCTCCTTTGTCTATAAGAGAGGCCCTCCTCTTCCTTGGCACAGGTTCAGAATTTTGTTGAAGGCAAAATATATGTCCCTCTCTATATCTCACCATTTTGAGCTCCAAAGGGTCTTGTTCTTGACCTATTACACCACACCTCATAGCCACACACCTCCACCATTGTTCTAAGGTTCTTGGATTGTCTTGAGAGGTCTCAAAGAGTTGGTTTTGGGCTAGAGAAGTTGCTGTCTTGCTGAGCTTCAAGGGTAACAACTTTTTCCCTCTTTTAAGCTTTATTTTGATCCATCTCTTAGCCTTATTTGCATGCATATTTGAGCTTTGTTGTCAACTAAAAAAAGTCTCTTTTTGAGGTCCTTTTGATGTTTTTTTAAAGTCATTTTATTGTTGGGACCCCCTTGCATGCTTCATTTTGCCTTGTTTTGAGCCATGCCATAAAGCCTTTGATTTAATCTTTGCCTGGCATATTTTGGCCATGTTCTAAAATGATTTTATTCATGATTTGGGCTACCTTAGCTCTATTTTGAGGTCCCATGGTCAAATAATGCTTGCTATGCATGCTTGTAGTGTAATATCCTTGCCTAGCTTCGAGTTTTGAAGCTTCTTGCATGCTTAACTTGAGTTGTTTTCATGTTTTGGCATCATTGAACATGTTATTTCAGAGCTTATAATTGTGCCATATTCCCATGTTTTCCACTCTTTAAATGCGTTTGAGAGTTGTGCTTGTATGCCTCATTTTTGGGCTATTGCATGAGCTTCATTTTTGTGCATTGCAAGCCATCATTTTAGTCCATTTTGCCACTGTTTTGGGTCTGCATAGGGACTGTATGGGGTTGGTTTGGTCATTTAGGCATCGCTTTGCATACCTCTAGTGTAATGCACTTCACTAGTTTCGGTATTTGAGCCATTCAACATGCATAACATGAGTTGTTTGCATGATTCGGGACCATTTTGCCTGTCATTCTAGAGCTGAAATATGTGCCATTGTGTTCTATGTTTCATCCTTGCCATGCTCTTGGAGAGTTGTATCTTATACCCTTGGCTTGGAACCTTTGCATTGTGCATGCTTGTGTGTGTCTTGTTGCTTTAATTTCATCATCCATTGGCCACTGATTTGGGTGTGGCCGAGGCCCATCCATCTTGGTTTAAGTCCATCTTGCATTGTGTATGCCCTATAGTCCATGTTATTGCATGTTTGATCATTGCATTGCGTATGCCTCGTTCATAACACTGCATATGTTAGTGCATTGTGTATGCATGCCATATAATCTATGTGCATTGAGTATGCCATTGATTTGTTCATAACATTGTGTATGCCATTTGCATGCTTGCATGTCATTCCGTGCATCTTCGCATCACTTAGTTGGATTGCATTTAGATCGCATGCTAGAGTTGCATTTGTCCATACATTGTTTGTTGCATTGTGTTTGGAGTAGGATTTAGTCCAAACACAGGAAATGAGGGACGTTTCGTACTCAAAGTGACGAAATGTGCCTCGATTCTTGGTCACCGACACTCTTGACCTTCCATGATAGAATTGTTGGCTTTAGGTGTTTACATGTGCATTCATTTCACATTGAGTCGTACAATTCGACTCCTCGTCCATCATGCATCGGGATGCGTGATTGATGGCACGAGGATCGAGGACTACACTCCCTAGAGCTTATGCAATGACAGGGAGAGTGGTCGGGCACACATATGTTGAAAATACTTTGCCTTCTCTCTTTCTCTTGCCTTTGTTGCAGAAAATGCAGAAACCAAGAGAAGAAACTGGCCGACCGACCAGGTTTTCTGGCAAGCCGACCACCTTTTCTGGTTTTCACCACCAAGGGTGGTCGGTAGGTGGTCTCCAATGCCTATAGCTGGTCGGTAGCCTTTCCCTAGATTCCCGAGGTGGAGTTTCATCTCCTTGGAGCTTTGTGCAAGTTTCTGAGTTCAATTGAAAACAAAGGCGAGTTGAGACATCGTGATGGATTTCCCGACAAGGCGACTCGAGCATGCATGCATCCTTTATCATTCGGAACAAGCTGAGGCAGTCCATTTCATGTAGCTTGCATGCTAATTTATTTGCTTCCTTAGTTTAATTTGTTAATTAATTAATGTTGTGTAATATTTAGCTGTAATTCGTTATTCATTTCGGTTGTGTAATAACTAGTTTAATTAGCTTAGATTAGCTAGTTGGTTTTGTTTTATTTATTCGGACCCTCCGCGAGAGGGCGAACTTTGTAATAAGTGTGCGTATGTGTGATGCATGTCTTCCAACCCCACGTCTTTCTCCCTTTTATTTACCGGCTTATGATGGTTAGTTTTAGGGCATGTTTCAATTAGCGTCTATATGTTCACATGCTTGCATTCATCCATCTGTGTTGCATGCACCGGGTTCGACGCATCATGCTAACTGCATTCTATTTCAATTCCAAGTTGAATACATGAATCGATTGTTGCATCTCATATGCCATCTTAGAATAGCCGAGCCTATTATAGTTGCATTTTTGTATGTGTTGCATTAGGCACTCTTAACATAGTTAGGATTCATGCACGATTTCTAATTAGCTTCTTTCTTTGGCTCGGAGTACTAGGTAAGTGTTTATGCTTTAGCATCCTTGCATGTGTGTGAGTGACTGCTATGATAGCATGCTTACCATAGGCTATGTGTTTATATGATATAACTGCCTCAATGCCTGTGGGTGAAGGTTGGGTTACTTGAGTTGGAATAATTCGTTGAAACCAGTGTTTTAGCCTACTTGCGAGTAGCAAACTTCAATCCATTTTCAAAACAAACGGATATGCGATGCTTTGTTGCAACTTAGGCAATCTAGTCTACACTTGTATGTTGTGCGCATCACATAGTAATTCTAGGTTAATAACTGGAATAAGAGCACATGTGTTTTCAAAAACAAGATATCATGTTTAGTAGTGGCCAATCTTTGATTGGGCGAATGGGGGTGCTCATGAAATGACCTTCCCCAATCGTACCCAAGTTCTCGAGCCGAGGCAACTTTGGTGATGACGGACACGTGACCTTAAGCACGAGTCAGGGTTTCCTAAATTCCCCCAAGATAAAATATTTAGGTGGCGACTCTGTATCTGGCAAAGTAGTCCATGTTTGGCACTTCTTTCTAAAATCAGTTTTTCAAAACGATTTGTCGAATTTGGACTCTTTGGTGATTTATCGATCTCGCATTCCACTTTGTGAGATCAAATTTAGAACCGTGCCATTGAGTCCGAACTGTAGTAAGCCCAATGAACAAAACGGGATTTTCCCGGGACGTTCGGGGACGTCTATAATGGTGTATTTGGATAAATAAATCACTCACCTATGAAAATGTTAATGTATTATCTGTTTGATAAATTTATTATCTGTCTAGAGATAACTGGTTTGGGCTATCAGTGGAGGATAGTCTTGATTGTTGTAGACACTATATGTTGATTAGGGAAAATTGAAACTAATCACCTGGAATATGTCATCGATTATGACGGTTAGAATAATACATTGAATATGTGTATTGATTGATCATTGTATATGATAAATGTTAAATATATTGTATATATATATTGTTTGGGAGGAGATAGAGGATGTACTCCAAGGTTTGAGAGGAGATAGAGGATGTACTCTCAAACCTATTTGGGAAGAGATAGGGGATGGACTACATTGATAACTAAGTTGGCCGAAGTGTCCAGGGTAAAAGTCCTGAAATCTTGATTACGTTTGCATAACGTAGATAATTAAAGTATGGAAGTATTTAATGTAAGATGTAGTCTCATTTGCATTGTGGATAATGGAAGTGTTTTATTATGAGTTGTAGTCTCATGAAATTGTTGGGCTAGATAATGAGCTATGTTTATGAATCTGAATTGGATAAGCAAAGGAAAATGAAATGAAAAATGATTGCATTTGTCGTTGAACTGGAAGGTGTTGTAAGTTGGTTTGCAAGTGTTGACCATTTATCAAATGCTAATATTTTAGTTATTTCTCATATTTGGTTTAGTATTTTTCTACTGGGCTTTGGATCACCATTTATGGGACATCATTTTCAGGTATAGATGGTATGCCACTGTAGACACCCCATTTTTGACCGTCCTCGAGACTTGGACGTCACCGCTTGAACACTCAGTGATTATCCATGTTTGTGTTCATCTTGAGTTCCCGGAGGTCTCGGCTACACGCCTTGCCTCAGGATCTCTCAACTCGACTGTTTCGTGTCTGGTTTTGCACCAAACACTTGTGCTTTGCCTTGGAGGGGCAGGGAATGGCTTGTGGGCCATCCCCACACTCCACCGGCCATGGCTTGAGGCCACCGGCTATGTTTTGTTGCCACTGGCCAAATGTTTGGCCGGCCAGCACTATAGATGGCCGGCCGGCTATCTTTTTTTGGTCAATTGCATGTTTGGCCGGTCAACTACTGTGCATCTGCTTTTGCAGATATTTTTTGTACAGCTGGCATGCACTTCGCTCCCCTCCATACACGTGTATGGAGGGATCTCTCTCTTGTTTAGCTTTGTAATGACCCCAAGAACCATCCTTATTTAATTAGGGGTTAATGTGTTTTAATTCACCTATATCTATTGGAATTGAGAATGTTTTATCTATTTTGGAGTATTGAGTGAAGTGGTGATATGATGGTAAAGTAAGATTGGACCAAGAATATAATCCGGATAGTTATTTTACGATCAGCTGTCACTCATTTGCCCTTTTCTTTTTCCACACGTTGAATTTGAATGTGAGGTTAGAACCATTGGAAAGCTTATTTCCGGGGCTTCAATTTGGACACAAGAACGACCTAAAACGGAGTCCGGATGGGAGAGTTACACCTGTTTGAAGTTTTGGAATCTTTGCTGTGAACAGGTCCGCTCGAGCGGGAATAGGTCCGCTCGAGCGGGATTTTCGGGACAGCAGCTTTAAAATCGTGATTTTGGATCACTTTTTGATATTTTCTTTTCCCCTCTTCTTTCCTCTTCCTCTAAGACCGAAACCCTAGCCCCAAACCCTTGAATCCCTTGACTTTGATCACGATTCACCATGGTTTTTAGCATCAAGGAGGGAGAATAAGGGAGGATCAATGTTTTTACCCGATTAAAACTTGGATTTGTGAAGGCTTCTTTTCTAGCTCACCCTTTCTTGATTTTGCGGTAAGGGTTTGTATACTCTTTAATATTTTCATCCATAGATAGATTTGAGTTGTTTCCATTGTTTAATTGTGCAATTTCACTTATTTGAGATGTATAGAAGAAATTATGGATTTTGGGAATTAAGGGTTTGAACAATGGGGATTTGGAAGGTTATGGTTGTTTTAAGTATGAAATTGATGATTGAAATGTTGATAGAACGCATATTACATGTAGAGTTGTTTTGAATTAAGTTGTTTGCAAGAGTAAGATTGAAGGTTTGGATGTGAAGTTGGAAGTTAAATTGATGAATTATGAATCGTAGATGTAGAATCATGGGAAAATTGAGTTATATTTAAAAGTTGAATGAACTTTATTATGAATGATTCATGGTTGATTCATGCTTGATTTATTAGAGTCCTCATTAATTAATTATTTTGATTATATGTAGTGTTGTATGCAATTATACTTCACTCTTTGGTTATGTATCATGGAACTATGTTATATCTATGTGTTATGTTTCAAGAACATGAAAGACTTAAATTCAAGAATGGAATTTGAGAGAGAAGTGGCTTGTTGAAGCTTCTAATATTGTTTAATTTATTATGCTCAAGGTAGAATCCATGCTATGGTGATGTTAGGTTAAAATGTGATATATTGTCTTAATTTTACCTTGGGTTGCATGGGAATGGCAAGAAAGTAGAGTTGGGTATCAAATTGGAAATTCAAGATTTCAGACTTTGCTTGGTCCGCTCGAAGCGGAAGTCCTTCGGCGGGAAAAACGACCTTCCAGTTAGCTTTTGTAATTTGTGCGATCCTCGGCGGCCAAAGTGGCGCCGGCGGGGACCCATTTTCGAGCAAAATTATTGTTTGTTCGCTTTTGAATGCTTAGTCCTCCGGTATTTTTAGAATAATTTTCGATGACTTTAAGATGGTTATAATTCATGTGAAGTGTAATGACACAAGGATTGGCTTTCAATGATTTAAGAGGAAAGAGAACTAATTTACAAGTTATCATTGTGTGCAGGACACACTCAGGGAGGGACTAGCACGTTATCACGGCACTGTGAGTAGTAGTACTCTCTACTACAGATAATGAATAGCATTCTGTTATTACGTGTTAATTAAACATCTATGCTAGTAATATGGCAATTATAAATGATTGAGATGATGAAAAGAATGACGATACGATCATATGACTATGGAACTTTGTAGGCTTCTGAAACTAGTCTACTTCATGAATCAGTATTCGGTTAATTCAGTTACTTATGTATGTAAATGATTCAAAGAAGGTAAATGTTATATGTATGTGGATGATTCAAAAAAAAAAAGATAAATGATACATGTATGTAAATGATACAAAGAAAATAAATGTTATATGTTTAAGTAAATGTATCAAGGAAGATAAATGTTATAAGTCCAAGTAGATAAGTCAAGTATGTTACAAGTTTATAAGTTTACGTATGTTACAAGTCCATGTATGTTTCAAATACAAGTATGTTACAAGTTCACTATGAGTGGCAAGTTCAAGCATAAACAAGTTTAAGTATGTTAAAAGTTTACGTATGATTCACGTTTAAGTCTCTTACAAGTTATGTATGTTATAAGTCAAGAATGTTACAAGCTCAAGAACAAGTTCACGTATGTCATAAGTTCATGTATGTTACAAGTTCAAATAGCTTATCACCCATGTATATTTCAAGTATGTTTCAAATATGTTTCACGATGTTTCAAGTATGTTTCTGGTATGTTCAAGCATGTTACAAGTTCAAGAATATTTCAGGTATGCTTCAAGTATATGTCACAAGTTTAAATATGTTTCAAGGTTAAATAACATTTACAAGGGCTTTATGCCATTACAAGTTACAAGGGCCTCGTGCCATTTTCAAGGGCTTTATGCCATTACAAGTTACAAGGGCCTCGTGCCATTTTCAAGGGCTTTATGCCATTACAAGGGCTTTATGCCATTACAAGTTACAAGGGCCTCGTGCCATTTTCAAGGGCTTTATGCCATTACAAGTTACAAGGGCTTTATGCCATTTTCAAGGGCTTTATGCCATTACAAGGGCTTTATGCCATTTCAAGGGCTTTACGCCATTACAAGTTACAAGGGCTTTATGCCGTTTTCAAGGGCTTGATGCCAACTTTCAAGTATGCAAGGGCTTTATGCCAACTTCCAAGGGCTTTGTGCCATCTCTCAAGAGTTTTAAGCCAGAATGTTATGTTCAAGTTATATGTCTTAAGAAGTTCAAGCTAATGTGTTTATAGTACATGATTTAAGGTTTATGGCCATTATGATTATAATGTTTATGTTGCAAGATTAAAGGTTTATTATGGCGTTTATGTTGCGAGGATTGGGCCTGAGGCCATTATATGCATGTAACGTGATTCGGACTAACTATATGAAGTTTGCATTCTTATATGCATTGATCGTATTATGTTTCAAGTTAAGCATGATTTGCTTTATGTAATATACTACTCTTGAGTTTGACTCACCTTATGTTATGTCTGTTTACAGAGGTAACCAACCGGTGGTCGGTCCTAGTCTATGACCTTTGGGTTCTCTTGTCAACCTCTAAGTGTACAGCACTAGTGAAGCCACTCATGTTTTGTGGAGTTTTGCCAAGTGTTGGCTTATAACTAAATTTTCTCGCTTGAGATTGAATGTAGATAACCTTGATGTATTTGTTATGTGCCCAAGCTTAGCTTAGGGTGCGTATATATGTATGTCTATAGCTGGTGCCCAAGGGTATGTTGGTACTTCATGATTTCATTTTTGATGTTATGATCCTGGCATGATAGTAAAAGCTCAATGGAATTTTTTTTGTTTTTTTTTCTATCACATTTGTGCTTCCGAGTAGGCCCCATATGATGTATATACCAGGTTATATGTCCGTTTTCTGGTCGGGTCATGCCCGAACTTTTAGGGCGGGTTCGGGGCGTGACAGGTGGTATCAGAGCACGAGTTGCTATCTCACACACGGATCCATTGAGCCTTAGGATGTCTAGAAAAGATTTAAGCTTCATGCATGGCATGCTAAAAGTATAGGAAAAAATTGATGGCAACGTTAAGTGTACTCTGTGAACGCTAACGATTTTACTCCATGTCTATTGTACATTTCTTGTGTTTATGATAATTGATTGTTGAGCAGGGCATGGCAAGAATAAGGATAGAGGACCCGGAAGATTCTACTTCCGTTTGGTTAGACAGAATAAAAAGGGAAAATGATTGGTAAGGCAATTTTACGCAAATGATTAAGTGCGATGTATGTATCAGTGATTATTCTATCATCTGTTTAGATGAATTGTTTAAACACTAAGTATGGAATATGTCTAAGACTAAAGAAAGTGATGCATGTGATACTCTAATCTTTACGAATGATGATTCCTAATTTTGTGCCACTGATGATATGTATGTAACACCGTCCTTTTGTGTTAGGGGACGTTAAGCCTATGTAACACCGTCCTTTTGTGCTAGGGGACGTTAAGCCCAAGTAGCACCTTTGTTAAGGTATCGGCCACCGACGGACTAAGAACGGGTGTGCTCGATACCAAGAGTATGCTTTTGTTTTGACTGGAATGTCATCATCCCATGATTTAAAGTTGATGTAAGTTAAGTATGTAAGCAAGTTTTGAAAGACTAAGATTTGATTGATGAACTTGATTCATCCCATGTTTTGGTATACGCTATGATACGTATTGGTTATATGTAATCGAGATTTGTTGGGGGAAACTGTAATCTGTAATTGAGTTTCTCATAAAGAATGGTCTAAGGACATGAAGAACCCCGCCTATGGTACATGTTAGATCACTTGGCACCCGTAGCAAAGAATGGGTAGTTATTGATTACTTTGAGATTGAGACTAAATGATTGGTAATTTCATAATTACCACAAGAATGAAAACCCTGTCTATGTGTATCCGTACTTTAGACTCAAGAAATTATCTCTGTGATATGTTTCTGTGTGCATGTGCAAATGTTCGAAGCTGCAAATTGTATTTTCTTTTGTGGGTTGCCATTTGTCTGAGATCATTGGAATGGAACTTATGTGAACCATGTTATTTAGAAATGTCATACCATCAATTACATTCGGTATTTCTGACAAGTATGACTTTGTGTGAATCGACCATGGACCTAAGTAATTAATGTCTTTATAAAAGATATTGTTATATAAATGATGTTGAAATGACTATGATATACCATGTTTAATGAAATCCACATTCTGGATTACGAAATGTTTCATCGGATAAATATTTTCTGAAATGATAAAACTACTATGAACTTCCGGCAAGTTTATGATATGATAAGTTTCTGAATAATATTTCTGGACAACGTATTGTATATTTATGGAAAATTTAAAGAACGTCATGTAAGAATATAATACCTTTTTGGTAAATGTATTATGTGCTTAATGTCATGATGTTGATTTTGAAATCTTCTAAACCAGTATGGAATTTAAATGCTTATCACTTTACAACAATTTGGGGAGTATGATCATTAAAGCTTGATATGTATTTGGTTTTATGAACATGTAATACCTTGATATAAATGTTTCCTAATCTTTGAGAAAGTACGAAATGTAGGTTATTTGTGACCTTAAAAGTTTGAATTACATTTGATCACTTATGAGTCGCATGCATACGAATACTTGAAATGAATTCATTTCTAAATACCCTTAAGTTGTTATATGATGTGAAAGATATGATTTGTGGAGTAACGAATTAAAATGTTCAAGGTTATGAATAATGAGACGAAGCTTTGAGGTATCAATTGGGTTACCGAATAGTTAGCGGAATTGACTTACTTGTGATTTTGGGAGCCAATTTCCATCGAAATGGATTGTATAGGATTATGAATGGCTTAATGATTGAGGAATGTTATACGTCCAGGACGAAGTTAGACTTGTGGCAAGGTGAATCAAGTTTGGAGGACCAAACTTCTTAAGGTGGGGAGAGTGTAATGACCCCAAGAACCATCCTTATTTAATTAGGGGTTAATGTGTTTTAATTCACCTATATCTATTGGAATTGAGAATGTTTTATCTATTTTGGAGTATTGAGTGAAGTGGTGATATGATGGTAAAGTAAGATTGGACCAAGAATATAATCCGGATAGTTATTTTACGATCAGCTGTCACTCATTTGCCCTTTTCTTTTTCCACACGTTGAATTTGAATGTGAGGTTAGAACCATTGGAAAGCTTATTTCCGGGGCTTCAATTTGGACACAAGAACGACCTAAAACGGAGTCCGGATGGGAGAGTTACACCTGTTTGAAGTTTTGGAATCTGTGCTGTGAACAGGTCCGCTCGAGCGGGAATAGGTCCGCTCGAGCGGGATTTTCGGGACAGCAGCTTTAAAATCGTGATTTTGGATCACTTTTTGATATTTTCTTTTCCCCTCTTCTTTCCTCTTCCTCTAAGACCGAAACCCTAGCCCCAAACCCTTGAATCCCTTGACTTTGATCACGATTCACCATGGTTTTAGCATCAAGGAGGAGAATAAGGAGGATCAATGTTTTACCCGATTAAAACTTGGATTTGTGGAGGCTTCTTTTCAAGCTCACCCTTTTCTTGATTTTGGGGTAAGGGTTTGTATACTCTTTAATATTTTCATCCATAGATAGATTTGAGTTGTTTCCATTGTTTAATTGTGCAATTTCACTTATTTGAGATGTATAGAAGAAATTATGGATTTTGGGAATTAAGGGTTTGAACAATGGGGATTTGGAAGGTTATGGTTGTTTTAAGTATGAAATTGATGATTGAAATGTTGATAGAACGCATATTACATGTAGAGTTGTTTTGAATTAAGTTGTTTGCAAGAGTAAGATTGAAGGTTTGGATGTGAAGTTGGAAGTTAAATTGATGAATTATGAATCCTAGATGTAGAATCATGGGAAAATTGGGTTATATTTAAAAGTTGCGAATGAACTTTATTATGAATGATTCATGGTTGATTCATGCTTGATTTATTAGAGTCCTCATTAATTAATTATTTTGATTATATGTAGTGTTGTATGCAATTATACTTCACTCTTTGGTTATGTATCATGGAACTATGTTATATCTATGTGTTATGTTTCAAGAACATGAAAGACTTAAATTCAAGAATGGAATTTGAGAGAGAAGTGGCTTGTTGAAGCTTCTAATATTGTTTAATTTATTATGCTCAAGGTAGAATCCATGCTATGGTGATGTTAGGTTAAAATGTGATATATTGTCTTAATTTTACCTTGGGTTGCATGGGAATGGCAAGAAAGTAGAGTTGGGTATCAAATTGGAAATTCAGCATTTCAGGACTTTGCTTGGTCCGCTGGAGGGGGGGAAGCCCCGCCCGAGCGAGAAAAACGACCTTCCAGCAGTTTTGTAATTTATGCGATCGCTCGGCGGCCCAAGGTGGCGCCGGAGCGCGGGACCCATTTTCAGGCAAAAATTATTGTTTGTTCAGTTTTGAATGCTTAGTCCTCTGGTATTTTTAGAATAATTTTCTGATGACTTTAAGATGGTTATAATTCATGTGAAGTGTAATGACACAAGGATTGGCTTTCAATGATTTAAGAGGAAAGAGAACTAATTTACAAGTTATCATTGTGTGCAGGACACACTCAGGGAGGGACTAGCACGTTATCACGGCACTGTGAGTAGTAGTACTCTCTACTACAGATAATGAATAGCATTCTGTTATTACGTGTTAATTAAACATCTATGCTAGTAATATGGCAATTATAAATGATTGAGATGATGAAAAGAATGACGATACGATCATATGACTATGGAACTTTGTAGGCTTCTGAAACTAGTCTACTTCATGAATCAAGATTCGTTAATTGCCATTTATGTATGTAAATGATTCAAAGAAGGTAAATGTTATATGTATGTGGATGATTCAAAAAAAAAAAGATAAATGATACATGTATGTAAATGATACAAAGAAAATAAATGTTATATGTTTAAGTAAATGTATCAAGGAAGATAAATGTTATAAGTCCAAGTAGATAAGTCAAGTATGTTACAAGTTTATAAGTTTACGTATGTTACAAGTCCATGTATGTTTCAAATACAAGTATGTTACAAGTTCACTATGAGTGGCAAGTTCAAGCATAAACAAGTTTAAGTATGTTAAAAGTTTACGTATGATTCACGTTTAAGTCTCTTACAAGTTATGTATGTTATAAGTCAAGAATGTTACAAGCTCAAGAACAAGTTCACGTATGTCATAAGTTCATGTATGTTACAAGTTCAAATAGCTTATCAGTCCATGTATATTTCAAGTATGTTTCAAATATGTTTCACGTATGTTTCAAGTATGTTTCAGGTATGTTCAAGCATGTTACAAGTTCAAGAATATTTCAGGTATGCTTCAAGTATATGTCACAAGTTTAAATATGTTTCAAGGTTAAATAACATTTACAAGGGCTTTATGCCATTACAAGTTACAAGGGCCTCGTGCCATTTTCAAGGGCTTTATGCCATTACAAGTTACAAGGGCCTCGTGCCATTTTCAAGGGCTTTATGCCATTACAAGGGCTTTATGCCATTACAAGTTACAAGGGCCTCGTGCCATTTTCAAGGGCTTTATGCCATTACAAGTTACAAGGGCTTTATGCCATTACAAGGGCTTTATGCCATTACAAGTTACAAGGGCCTCGTGCCATTTTCAAGGGCTTTATGCCATTACAAGTTACAAGGGCTTTATGCCATTACAAGTTACAAGGGCCTCGTGCCATTTTCAAGGGCTTTATGCCATTACAAGTTACAAGGGCTTTATGCCATTTTCAAGGGCTTTATGCCATTACAAGGGCTTTATGCCATTTCAAGGGCTTTACGCCATTACAAGTTACAAGGGCTTTATGCCGTTTTCAAGGGCTTGATGCCAACTTTCAAGTATGCAAGGGCTTTATGCCAACTTCCAAGGGCTTTGTGCCATCTCTCAAGAGTTTTAAGCCAGAATGTTATGTTCAAGTTATATGTCTTAAGAAGTTCAAGCTAATGTGTTTATAGTACATGATTTAAGGTTTATGGCCATTATGATTATAATGTTTATGTTGCAAGATTAAAGGTTTATTATGACGTTTATGTTGCAGGATTGGGCCTGAGGCCATTATGTACGTAGCACAGATTCAGACTAACTATATGAAGTTTGCATTCTTATATGCATTGATACGTATTATGTTTCAAGTTAAGCATGATTTGCTTTATGTAATATACTACTCACTGAGTTTGACTCACCTTATGTTATGTCTGTTTCTGTAGGTAACCAACCAGGTGGTCAGTCCTAGTCTATGACACTGGGTTCTCTTGTCAACCTCTAAGTGTACAGGCACTAGCTGAAGCCACTCATGTTTTGTGGAGTTTTGCCAAGTGTTGGCTTATAACTAAATTTTCTGTTTGAGATTGAATGTAGATAACCTTGATGTATTTGTTATGTGCCCAAGCTTAGGGCTGGGTCTGTATATATGTATGTCTATAGCTGGTGCCCAAGGGTATGTTGGTACTTCATGATTTCATTTTTGATGTTATGATCCTGGCATGATAGTAAAAGCTCAATGGAATTTTTTTTGTTTTTTTTTCTATCACATTTGTGCTTCCGAGTAGGCCCCATATGATGTATATACCAGGTTATATGTCCATTTTCTGGTCGGGTCATGCCCGAACTTTTAGGGGCGGGTTCGGGGCGTGACAAGCTTGTCTTGTAAGCTTACAAGATTGAGCTCTATAAGAGGGAGCCTCTTCTCTTTGGTTTAGGGTTAGCAAAAATAGAGAAAAGGGCTCTGGTTTTTAGGGTTAGCATAGTTGTATCTATTCCTATCTCTATCTCCCCCTCTTTTTGCCTTAAGGTGTTTTAGTCTTATTTTTGCACACAAACACCTAGAGTTACACCTTCCTTGAACTACTGAGGTACTAAGGAGCTATTTTTAGAGGTTTTGAGCTGGTTTTGAGCTAAGGAAAGCAGCTGGAACTCCATTCTTGAAGGAGTCTTCAAGGGTAAGACACTTGTCCCTTTATTTCCCATTTTTGCAAGGCATTTTTTCCTACCTTGCATCTGTTTTTGAGCTTAACATATAACATATAAAAGTTCTATTTTTTATCCCTCTAAATAGTTTCTTAAGGGTGTTTCAAGCTTTGGGGTTGTTTGACCCCTCTTAAGTCTTGAAAGGCTCCATTTTGTGCCATTTCGGTTGAGCTCCAGGACCATTGTGTTTGGGCCTCCTCACCACTGAAATCTTGAGGGATTTCAGAGGTGAGGATGGTGCCTTGAGGTCCTAGGAAGGAGAGGGCCATCCCCTCTCCTTGTTGTCCTTGAAAAGGGCCATTTAAGCCTCATGTGTTGAGCATCATTTTGAGATCATGTTGGCCATGTCTTAAGTGGTATTTGGTAGTATTTTGCCATGTATTACCTCTGTTTTGAGTTGGTTTGGACACACCTTGCACGCCTTGCATACATGTCTTGTAATGCCATCATTTAGCCTTAACATGCACCTAGGCATTGACCCTTGTTCGAGCATGTTTTAGGCCTAGCTTTGTGAAGCTTTTGTGTTTATTTTGGCATGCTTAAGCTTTGTTTTTGGTTGTTTTGGTCGGTCATGGCATGCTTAGTATAGCCCCTTTGAATTCTTGGCTTGTGAGCCTCAAGTGCATAAACCATGAGCATGCATTATTTGCATTATTTCAATAGTTTGGAACCATTTACCATGTCATTTCAGAGCTTATAATGTATGCCTTGCATCCATGTTTGCATCCTCTTAAGTATGCTTGAGAGTTGCTCTTTGTGCCTAAGTGATGGACCATGTTTATATGCATGCTTGTATGTGTATTTGGCTCCATTTCCTTAGTTATTGGCCACTGTTTTAGGCTTGTTTGCGGGCTGCCTAATTTAGTTTAAGTCCACCCCCTTGCTTGTTGTATGCTTTGTATGCTTTCTTGCATTGTCCATGTTGCATACTAGTCGACATGCTTAGGATTGCATTGCATTGGCATGCATGCTTTACCTCTTGAAGTGCTTGTGATAGAGGTTGAGTTCCATTAGTTTGTTTATGTGCATTGCATTCCATATCAAAATGCACACTTGAATCTTTGGGCCATCATGCATGGAAATGCGCGATTGGTGGCCCGAGAATCGAGGCACATCCTTCTTTGAGTCATAAACATGATAAGGAGTATGGTTGGTGCATACATTGCTTAAAATGCATTGTTATGCCAAGTTCTGTCCTCTGCTGCTGTCAAACAGGTTTTTGTAGGAATATATGGCCGACCGGCCATCCATTGTTGGCCGATGGATCATTTTGTGGCCGGTGACCATCATACATGGCCGGTGACCAATAACTTCAGCCGGTGGTGTTCCACAATGCTTGAGAAGCGATTCGAGATTTTGCGATCTTGAGAGGAGGATAACAGTCAAAACAAAGGCAACTTGTGCATGGCCGTGGCTTTCCGAGCGGAACCGAGCGCACATGCATTGGACCCTCTTCCCGAGGCCGTTGTTTATTGCTTAAATAAATTAGTTAATTTGCTTAGCTAATTTAATTGATTTGTAATATTTAATTAGCTTGTAGGTTAATTAAATTGTAATATTTATTTGGTCCCTCCGAGCGAAGGCGAATTGTAATAAGTGTGGGTGCGTGTGTGCATGTCTTCCAACCCCCACTTCTTTCTCCCTTTTACTTACCTGCTTTTGATGGTTAGTATTAGGGCATGTTTACTTTAGCATACCTTATGTTATGCATGCGTGCATCATTCATCAGTCTTACATGCACCGGGCTCGGCGCATCATACTAAATGCATAGTATTTCAAATCTAACTAGAATACATGCTATCTGTGCATTTTCACATGCCATCTTTAGGATAGCCGAGCCTATTATAGTTACATTTTGCATGTGTTGCATTAGCCACCTTAACATGAACTAGGATCATGCATATGATTACTAACTAGTTTCTGTTTTGGCTTGGAGTACTAGGTGAGCTTTTATGCTTTATCATACCACATGCATGTGAGTGTTGCCATAATAACATGATTACCATGAGGCTAGCTGCTTATGTGTTATAATTGCTTGAATGCTTATGGGTGGAGGTTGAGTTGTTTAAATTGGAACAATGCATTGAACGCGAGTTTGAAGCCCACTAGATAGTGGCAAAACCATCTTTTTCTAAAAAAGCCCACTCGAGGGTGGCAAAACCTGCATTTTAGCCTACTTACGAGTAGCAAACCATTTTCAAAACAAACATGAAATGTTTTGCTCCAATTTAGGCGACTTAGTCTATACTTGTTTGCTGTGCGCATCACGTAGTAAATCTAGGCTAATAACCGGAATAAGAGCATATAATGTTTTCAAAACAAAATATCATGGTTAATAGAGGTCGATCTTCAGATCGAGCGAGAGGGGGTGCTCATAGCTGACCTTCCCCAATCGTACCCAAGCTCCCGAGCTGAGGCAACTTTGGTGATGACGGACACGTGGCCTTTGGCACTGAGTCAGGCTTTCCTAAATTCCCCCATAAAAAATATTTAGGTGGCGACTCTGTATCTGGCAAAGCAGTCCATATTTGGCACTTCTTTCAAAATCTATTTTCTCAAAAACGATTTGTCGGATTTGGACTCTTTGGTTCAGATTAAGAACCGTGACAAAATTGAGTCCGAACTGTAACCCCGGTGAGGTCCCCTCGCGGGCTTGTTACAGTTTTTGGCGACTCTGCTGGGGACTTTTAGAGAGCTTGACTCCAACTCGTGATATCTTGTTTTGATTTCACTTATGTGTCTCTTTGCATTGCATGTGCATTGGTGCGCCTAGGACACCATGTTTGCCATCTGCCATTCCTGAACGGTTTGCTGGAGGCTCGTCTTGGCAAGACGTGACCATAAGGCTGACCGGTTATGGGCTCTGACAGTATGGGAACACAAACCCCGGTTTTACCGGGGCACCCTTTTCGACCATTCGACCTAGTGCATATTCGGAATCCATAGTGACCATTCCAAACTAGGACAGGTTGCTTACCCGATATAGGTTGTTTGAAACCGCTGTATGCGTAGTGAAACCCTAGCTCCTGACAAAATAGGACAGGGAAACCCTACCCCAAACATAGGGGTGTTTTGGTTCTCTTTTACTTGCTATGTGCTTTTAGAGTGTATCTCTACAGGGAACGTGTGTATCAGTTTGCAAGTATGAGTATCAGGCCTGAGGGCACCAGTGTCAGTATTTGTGGGAATCAGTTATATCTGTGGGTATCTGATTCGGTATTTTGAGGGCAATGATGCAGTGATTCTGAGGAACAGTGATCAGTAATAGAGTACAGTCATTCGGCTATACCTGTGTTCGTTCTATTTGGGCTGAAATGCTGCTTGTGTTTCTTTTCAGAGAGTTGATCCAAAATAGTCAGTGTTCCCCCTTGCTGAGGCAAGATAGATATCTGATCCGTCGGTCACCGCTCAGAACAGTGGACCTATGATGACGCAAAATTCAGAAGAGATTGTGGTTATGACAGCCGCATTAGATCAAGAAATCACTTTGCAAAGTGAGACCAATGTCGATGTGCCACATCCACCCAGGTCGTCTGCTGTGCACCCGGTTTGGACCCCGCAGTTGTATCAGGCTCGTGAGCCCACCACATTCGAGTTGATGGGGATGATAGGTGACCTCCAGAGGTCCGTGGCAGATCTCGCTTACGGAATGTCAGCTTCGCCACCAGCCACACTATATGCCGGGAATTTTATACCCCAGGAGCCCCCATTGCTGGGATGGATTGTGATCGAACTTAGCCAACCCGAGATGGCCTCCAACCATAACAATGACATGCCAACATCAACTCAAACCCTTGATCAGGCTGAGGCCAGAGGTAAAGACAAAGTAAAGGCAGATACCAATCCCACTGAACAACTGCTGTGGGCAATCGAGGCTTTGAAAGCCGGGGGAATGAGTAAGTAACAGGTATTCGCAGTCTTGACCAAGACTATGGATGATGTTTTCCCCGCTCCAACTGAAGGCAGTACCAGCCAATCAGAAAACTGGGATAGGCCCCGTCATGCCAGAACAGTTCCTTCCGCTCCCAACCCTGCACCCGGGAAAGATCAGAAAGTTAAGGCAGTGCCTGCCGACCCGTTCGCTAGTGCGTCTAGCAAGAATACTCAGACTTCAAAGTACCTGCCCTGAGGGCGCAGGGACTTTCACGCTCTTTATATGCCATTGTCCAAGGCACTTTAGATCCTGGCTAAAAGAGGGCACCTTAAACCCCTGGAGCCTAGGCCTCTCTCGAAGAATCTCCCACACATGATCTTTGCTTTGTACTACGCTGCACCACCAAAGAAATGTCATGCTACCGATAATTGTTTCTGCCTCCGTCATGAGGTGCAAGATTTGATCGACAACGAGGTTATCCTCCCGCCCACCTCAGCCAAGTCTGTTACTACCCAGCTCTTGGACTTTGAGGATACTGATACTGCGAGTATGTAATCAGGAAGTGAACCACCTGTGGGCGACGCCCGATATCTTTGATGTGGCGTCTGGCACGCGTTTTTGGGCATCTGCGAATGCTAGTTTTGTAAATTCTGGCCTGGGTGTCGGGTCAGTCTTTTGTTTTGTTTTGAGTCTGTCTCATTTTCGTGAGTTAGTCGTTTTTGCTTAAGGGTCCATCTTGTTATAGCGAGTCAGTCCCCTTTGTATAGGATATCAGGTGATTCCAAGGTTGTTGCCTCGAACACCATTTTGTTTTTGTAATTATCCTTTTGTTTTCTTTTTAAGTCTGTCTCTACTGTGGAGCCAGTTACAACCAGGGAATCCAAATGAAACAGTTGCGGCTATCACGTTTCCGTGTTTATTGCTATTTTGAGCTTGTTGTGCCAGAGGATTTGAATGGAACGGCAGTACATTCCACCTGCTCTCTCATACCCTGAAAATCATTGTAATGACCTTTAGTTTTTCAAAACTGTTTTTGAACACTGTGGTGATGAAAACGAAGAGGAATGAATTCCTCGGGTTTTGCAAAACTTTGATCAATTTGAGAGAAAGATAGGCACGCTAAGCTTTTAATGAATGAAATCGTGCTTGTTAGCATGAGTACTGAGAAGGACCCTGGCTTGACCTAGACTGGTTTCACACTATCTTCAGCGCGAGTGATTTGTCGCTTTCTTAAAAACTTTAAAAAACAAAATGTTTTGCACGGTCCTGTGAAGACCTGTACGGAATCGCTCTTGAGATTGTGCAGCCTAGGATCGCTCTCAGCCTCAAGGCTCAATCCGTTTGTTTTCGAACCTCGAACCCTAGATTTGAAGCAGAACATTCAACGGTCAACCGCCACGTAAGGCCCGTATGGCCATATTTGAAGCAGCCCTCGAGCAAAAGGCACCAAAGTCAGATCGAGAGGTCAGACGTCGACAACAGAAGTTCGCAAGGCTAGAACAGCAGAAAAATGTCAGAAGTGCTCGAAGAGCCAAAGATGGATCCTACGGCAAATCAATACAACAGCCACTCTCCTAGATACAGAGGGCTTCAATTTCAAAACCATTTGGCATGGACTTGTTACACTTTTACCCTTTGAGAGGCTCGCTGGGCCGAAAACCCGGAAGGGCTACCTAGGCAAAAGTTAGAGTAAGGAAAATATATACAAAAGAAAAAAAAAAAAAGAGAAAAGCAAAAAGAAAAAAAAAGAAGAAACATACAAAAAATGCAAAAAAATACAAAAGCAAAAAAGTATATGCAAAAAGAAGAAAAAATGAAAAAAATTGAAAAGAAAAGAAGAACAAAGCTCGCAAGGTCGAAAACCCGCATTGGGCACCTTGGCAAAAGTTAGAGCCTAAAAAAAGTGAAGGTTAAAATACTCGAGTGTACCTTAATCGGAACTACGTAAGGCTTGATTCCCATGTTTGGGATACGTAGGCAACTTCATTCCGAAGTCCAGCCCCCAACGCTTTCATAGCATCCCAGTCCATGTAATGGTTTTGATCACCTTTGCCTCCTCTGAATCCGATAGTTCGATTGTGACAACCGGGATCATGCAGTCAACTTCATCCTGAAGTCCAGCCTCCAACGCTGTCACAGTGACTGTGTCCATATATTGGTCCGGACCATCTCTGTCTTCTCTGCATCCGAAGGTTCGTTTGCAATCATCACTAACGAAGACTGTTTACCAAGTGCTGCGGCATTATCCAAACAAGGAGCAACTTTCCATTGCCAAAAGTTGCCATGAGTCGCCGTTCAAACCAGGGGCAACTTTCCGTTGCCATGCAGCCCTTTCAAGCAAGGGGCAATTTTCCATTGCCTCCGACCCAAGGTTGTGCATCTCGAGGGTAAGTTCCGTGCTCATTGAGCATTGGCCACTTGAAAAAATAGTTTTTGAGAATTTTTACTAAGGTTGACTAATTTTCTCGAAAATTATTTCATTTTCCAAAACTAGACCATTTCTGGGACCCAGAAAGGAAAATTTTCAGTGCTTGTAGCCTGACTTGCATGATTTCAAATCAAAAATCGAACAAGCATGTTAATTTAACTCTCATTTTGGTCAAAACTGTTTTAGTAGAAAACTAAAAAAAAATGGTCAAAGTGATGAATTAGGGGCACAGTCGAGTCAGGTGTTCTGTCTTTCCCTCGTCATCAACATACTTGCCAAAAGGGCACCCTATTCGCCAGAAAAGGCACAACCAAAGCTGTCTGTAATGGACTGAAAGTTCTCAATATCCTCCAAACAACGCGGTATTAAGCCAAGTGCGAAGCACAAATTGGGATGGATCAGGATATACCATTTCCTGTCTAGAACATCGACTAGACATCGCCAGAAGAAATAGCCGCGAGCTAATAGTATTGGGCGTGAACCCGCGACTTCCTATTCATCTATCAATCACCCTAGGGAGGGATGAAAAATGAGAGAATAAAGAATAGAGAGGTGTAAGTTGAGAGAAAAGTAAGGAAAAGGTTTTGAGAGAAAAAAAAATGAGTCTAAAGGCCGAGTGATGTGAGAATCACAAATCAAAAAGGGTGGGAAACATACCCAGAGGGACTGGCTCCCCGAGATCTAAGGTCTTTCATTTTTGTAAACACGTCTGTGTGTCGTGTCTGTTGTCTTGTTTAGCCCAACTTGCGTTTTGGGTCTTTTCCGAGCGTGTCTCGTTGTGATTAGGTCGTGTGCCTTTCGTTTGAGTCTTTTTCCGCTGTGTTCAATTGTAGGCTCGATACCCAGGTTAAAACTCTTTTTCAATTTCAAAATCGCTTATGCTCAGAGTGTTGTGCCATTCTCTACTTTTAGGCGAACCAAAAGGAGAAAAGGAAAATTTGGGACATTTGACTGTGTTTCAACTCCAGCCAATTTCGCCTTTGTATCCCGTCTTGTCAGATTAGGCTGTTTGTTTAGGATTTGCCGTGTGCAGAATGAACCAAGTGCTGTGTTATGGGTTGTGTGCAGATTAGTCCCCAGTAGAGTAAGGACTGTGTGTTCAGAATCAGGCAGTGGGTTGCTTGGGTTGTTTTACTGTTGTTGGTTCGTTATCTGATTATTACAGTGCAAGTGTTCAATTTTCAGACAACAAATCGATTTCATTTACATTAAGGTGTAACATGATGCAATGCAATGCAAAGTACGAAATATAAAGAAGTAAACACTTTTTTAGACAAAAAGTTTGCTTCATTCCATCATCTTTTCAAGTACAAGTTTTGGAAACAAAATCTGCCTGCGGCAGTACAAAGTATCCTAGCTACCAACAAAAAAGAAAAAGTACGAAAAAGAAAAAAAAAAAAAAAAAAGCAGCAAAAATCTGTATCAATGTCAAGTGGCTCCGGGGGCTATCAGTCCGTCCTAGTCCTCTTCCTGGACGAAGGTCCAGGAGCATCATTAGCACTGCCATCTGAGCCCGAGTCCGAGCCATTCCCGGTCTCCTCTTCCGATGACTCTGCCTCCGCCTCGGACGACTCCTCATCATCATCATCTGGAACTGGCGCCTGTGAGCTACTCCCAACGTGAGTGCGCCCCGCCTTGGTGCGGGGGAATACTCTGCCCTCTCCATCTCCTCCGGGAACAGCAGGCCTGGCTGGAACACCTCCTACGGTGGGAATCTGGATGGGAGGCTAAAAAGTATAAAAGGCAAATGCATCAAGATATCTTGTGAGCAAGCTTTATCGCGTAATACAATGTATGAGTGCGGCATGCGTATGTTCGTGCAAGCCGGTTTATCGCAGAATGCAATGTATGAGTACAGTGTGTGTATGTCTGTAAGCAGTTTATCAATGCAGAATGCAATGTATGAGTACAATGTGTGTATGTCTGTGAACAGTTTATCAGTGCAGAATCAATGTGTATGCAGCGATGTGTGGTGTCTTGTGAAGCGCTTATCATCGCGTAATGCAATGTATGAGTATAGTGTGTGAATACTGTGAGCAGTTCATCAGTGCAGAATGCAATGTATGAGTACAGTGTATGAATACTGTGAGCAGTTCATTAGTGCAGAATGCAGTGTATGAGTACAGTGTATGAATGTTGTGAGTAGTTTATCAGAAGTTGTGTTTTGCATCGGATTATGTGAAGCAGTTTGTGTATGGTTTGAGACCGTGGTCAGAAGAACATACCGGAATACTGTAGAGGGCCAAGAGGTCGAAAGTCCGCTGCAACATCCCTATCATGGAGGCATTCAGCTCCAGGGACTGCCGAGTGTACTCGAAGGAAGCCTGCAAAAGTATCAGATGCATCAGTATTCTGCGGAATATCAAAGAAATGAAATGAAATAAAATGGCAATGCAAGATGCGAAATGCAATAATACATACTGGAGGCAAGTCAGGGACACCAACCAATTCGTGATCAGCCGGGGGAGGAGCAAAGGGGATCTGGTAGGTCGCCCACCGCCTCTCAGTATGTCGGGCCGAGGTGGGCAAGGCGGCCAACCAGCCCTCGCCTCTTCTCGAGCTCCACCTGCCACGAACCCGGCCTCCGCGACGCTCCTCCCGGCCTCGCCTCTAGCGGGCGCCACGGCCTCCCTCAACTCAATGGCCGCCACTCAGAGGCCGCATGATGTACGTCTGCACGTACTCTCTGTAATCGCTGATGCCTCTGAAGCGGATCCCCTCCCAGCCAATAGTGTAGTCCGCCATCTGCTCGGCAGTGAATCTCTCGGTCTCCCTCGTATCCTCAAGAGGGTGAACCGGAACTATTTGCTCTGGTAATCCTAGGGTCTGGTGTAGGAAACGCTCACCTAGGTACCAAGCCCGACAGACCGGGCCCTCCGGCAGAATCTGAAAACACGAGGTCTCCTCAGCACCGGCAAATCGGTCCCGAATCGTCCCTGGCAACGGAGCCCAAGGCTGCCAGGTGATCTGAAAATGAAATACAGTTTGTTATCTACTATTATAGAAAACATACAGTGAAAAGTGAAGCTTAAATAAACTGTAAAGTTAAACATACCTCCGCGGGGGTGATGGTGTCAAAGTAGCGGCGGAAGAAGCTAAACGTCTCCCGAGGCCTCCGCACACATCTCCCGTCGAAACGCCGCGAGGATGGGACGACGAGAGGAGTCTCCGTGTCTGGCACTGGGGCTAGTCTGGGAAAGTAGGCATAGACCCACAACTGCAGAGTAAATACCAGTATGCTTATCAAATAAAGCAAAATGCAAAATAAAGCAGAAATAACAGAGCCGTGTATCGTGCAGTGTATTGTGCAGATAGTGTGTTGTGCAAAACGATGTGAAGCAGTATAGTGAAAAGTGTGCATGCAAGTGTGATCGATATCTGAAGCAGACAGTGATGAGTATAGAAAATAGAAAGCAGGAAAGTAAAGTAGAAAAAGAAATGTACCTCCCAAGCATGCCAGTAGCCCCTGAGCAACTGTCTACTGCCACGGGAAGCAGAGCTCATATATCCATAGAGGGTGGCCAGAGCGGCACCACCCCAGTCGTAGTGAAGGATTTGTGTGACGTCCACTAAGGCGTTGAGCAAGCAGAGGGACACGGTATTCGCCCGATCGGCAAAAATAGTGGTTCCCAGTAGGAACATCAGAAAGCCACGCGCGTATCGCTCCACAGCCTCCTGAGTCATCGGAGCCTCCTCCACTAGGGCTGGCTGAACCCTGAACTGGACCTCGAACCAGGAGTAACGAACGAAGCCTGGACGGGCGAGATGTGGCATCTCGCCAAGCAGATAGATCTGAGCGGCAGTCCACTCGTCCATGTCAATGTCGAAGGGGATCAGATCACCCCCTACCCCGATGCCTGTGAGCATCGAGAAATCATAGGGAGTCATCGTCATATCTCCCATTGCAGAAAGATGGAACGAGTCGGTGGTGTCCCACCACCTCTCCGCTAGAGCAGCAAGGAGAGGCCTGCTCGCAGTAAGCCTAGACAGTCCTCTGCAGAACACGCCAAAACCGGCCTGGTCCACGATGTGGCGAACCGCATCGGGCAGCTCGGCATACCAATCACGAGCGGCGATATTCCCATAACCCCAAACAGTATGGGAATCTCCCTGTTTTCAAGCAAACAAATGCGAAGCAATACTAAATATACTAACTTTGAAAGGCATTCAGAATTGAGATAGATATAGCATGTGTGCATATTTTTAGATTCAAACAGATACCGGGTGTCGGTGTGCTTACAGTGAACTACAACGTGCGATGTGTCAGCATGTTTGAGTGGTTCAGTGCAAATATAGCATGCGTACATGTTTTCAGATTCGAACAGATATCGGGTACTAGTGCGATTGTAATAAACCACAGTGTGTGTAGTGTGTACTGTGTCGGTGTGCTTGAGTGATTCAGGATCAGTGTAGTGTGTGTGCACGTGTCAGTTTCAAACAGATATCAGTTGCAAGTTTGTTTGCGATCAACTACAGTGTACAGTGCATCAGTGTATCTGAGTTAAGCAGTTAAAGAATATAATCCACCATGGTAGTTTTATATTCTACATTGCGGAAAATAAAACAGAGGAAGGAATGTTACCTCGGAAGCGCCGAAGGACAAATGAGATGTAGGCTCACGCAAGAGAAGCTCTGGTGGCATCGCCCTGTCGAAGCTCCGAAACTGGCGAAGTCCATTCGAAGGTAGCACATGAATCACCGGCCGATAGGTCGCCGGGTCGAATGGACGGACACTCAGGGGGAGAAGCTCGACCCTGGGATCCATCTCATGATCCGAGGGAGTCCCACCCTGTGGAATATCGTCGGCCATGTCAAATGCGACGAGGAAAATGGTCAGAAAAGGAAAATAAAGCTGGAATGCGAAGGGTCAACGAAAAGTCAAACCCGGGAGGACGAAAAATGGCCGGAAAAGCCGGAGTATGGAAAATGTGGGAAAATCAAGGGAAATTTGGAGGAAACAAACCCCAAGAAGCGGAAATAGCAAAGGAAACACTGAAACAAAGAAATGCTGGGATGAAAATGTTCGAAACGCGATAAACTTCGCGAATCGAACGATGGAACGGGTGTAAAACGCGAGAAAACAGAGAAATGAAGAGAGGAAAGTGCCCTAGAGAGAGAGGGAATGGATTTTCGGCCAAGGGAAACAAGGAAAACAGGGTTTGAAACCCTATTTTAAAAGACCCAAGGCGAAAAGTCAAAACTGCCCCGAACCAGGCATTTTTGGCCGGTCGGTTACATTTTTGGCCGGCCGACCAAATGTTTGGCCAATGATGTTTTTTGGTGGCCGGTGGATGGCCGGTGGCTCTCTCTTCCAGCCGGTGAGCCTCCTGCAACCTTGTTTGGGTCATATCTATAGTTTGGCACCTTTATTGTTCAAGATAGGGCAAGAAATGGCATTTCCGAAGCTCGACTGGCCTCCGTTTTGACCTCGGACCGTGTCTTCTGTGCGCGGCACTCGAATTTGTGCAAGGTGTATCCTTCCCATATCCTTTTGTCTCCCATTGCATTTGGCATGCATTCCATCGCGCTGTCTAGCGCATCGCACTATCTTGTGCATTCGCATTTTTTAACGCATCGCGCTGTTTTGCGCATCCCATTGCATTTGGCATGCATTCAATCGCGCTGTCTAGCGCATCGCACTATCTTGTGCATTCACGTTGTTTAACGCATCGCGCTGTTTTGCGCATCTCATTGCATTTTGCATGCATTCAATCGCGTTGTTAAACGCATTGCGCTATTTTGCGCATCACCGTCCTGTGCACTTGACAGTCTAGGTGACCTTAAATCCTCGGAAAATGCAAAACCTTTGGTACTTGCATGTCTGCATATGTTGTAGCGCTCATCATCCCTTGAATCGTTATGCATGCATACACGCATTGTAACACGTACAACTTGCATTGATGTGAATGTTGCTCACGTGCATTGTCATGCATTTCAAGCCGCGCATCGTCGCGCATTAGAAAATTCATGCATTGTCATGCATTTCAAAGTCACGCGTTGTCACGCGTTCTAAGTTCATTTGCATTGTTATGCATTTCCCCAGCGTACGGTCTAGGAGACCTTAAATCCTCGGAAGGTGCAAAATCTTTGGTGCTTGCATGTCTGCATATATCATAGCGCTCATCATCCCTTGAATCGTCATGCATGCATACATGCGTCGTAACACGTACAACTTGCATTGATATGAATGCTGCTCACGTGCATTGTCATGCATTTCAAGCCACGCGTCGTCGCGCATTAGAAAATTCATGCATTGTCATACATTTCAAACTCGCATGCATTGTCATGCATTTCAAAGTCACGCGTTGTCACGCGTTCTAAGTTCATTTGCATTGTTATGCATTTCCCCAGCGTACGATCTAGGAGACCTTAAATCCTTGGAAGGTGCAAGACCTTCGGTGCATTGGTGTGCACGGTTCATTTGCATTGTCATGCATTTCAAAAGCAACACAATGCCACGCATTATAAAAACATGCATATGTCATGCATCTCATTGTAAATACTGCATATGTCATACATTTCAAAACAAAAACAAAAAAACAAAAAAAACATGCATATGTCATGCATCATTGTAAATAGTGCATATGTCATGCATTTCATTGTAAATATTGCATATGTTATGCATCATTGTAAATACTGCATATGTCATGCATTTCATTGTAAATATTGCATATGTCATGCATCCTTTTAAATACCGCATATGTCATGCATCTAAGCCAAAAAACAAAAAATATTGCATATGTCATGCATTTCCCCTGTAAATATCCATTCCAGTGCATATCGCATTGTAAGTTGCATGCATCCATTGCATCACCTCCATCCATGGCTCGCATCTTTCCTTGTTGAGCTTGGTTTGGTATGTGCTCATACTTTTCACGTCAAAGCACAATTATGCATGTGTACGCGCCTATTCCTTGATGAACTTGGTTTGAGGGTGTAGCACGTCCCCGAACGCCCTGGGAGGGTTAAGTCCCGTTCTGTTCATATTGGGTTTACTACAGTTCGGACTCAATTCGTGTCGGTTCTAAATCTGAACCAAAGAGTCCAAATCCGGTAAATCGTTTTGAAGAAAAAACATATTTTGAAAAGTAGTGCCAAACATGGACTGCTTTGCCAGATTACAGAGTCGCCACCTAAATATTTTAAAATGGGAAATTTAGGAAACCCTAACTCGGTGCCGAAGGCCACATGTCCGTCATCACCAAAGTGGTCTTGGCTCGGGAGCTTGGGTACGATCGGAGAAGGTCAGCTATGAGCACCCCCTTTTCGCCCGGTCCGAAGACCGGCCTCTACTAACCGTGATATCCGTTTTTGAAACATTACATGCTCTTATTCCAATTATTAGCCTAGAATTACTATGTTATGCGCGCAGCAAACAAGTATAGACTAGATCGCCTAATTTGGAAATAAACATTGCATATCCGTTTTGTCTCGAAAAACGTGTTGTTTTCTTTTGCTACTCGCAAGTAGGCTAAAATGCGGATTTCAATGAGTTGTTCCAAATCAAGCAATCCAACCTCCACCCACAGGCATTCAAACAGTTTATAACACATAAGCATTTAGCCGCATAGTAAGCATACTGTCATGGCAACATTCACACGCATGCGATATGCTAAAGCATAAAACTTACATTGTACTCCGTGCCAAAACAATAAACTAGTTAGCAAAACATGCATGACCTAGTTCATGTTAAATGGCTAATGCATCACATACAGGGGTGCAATCTAAACAGGCTCGGCTAACCCTAAACATGGCACATGAGATGCAACAACTATCACGTATTCAATTTGGAATTGAAAGTACGATGCAATTTGTATGATGTACCGAGCCCGATGTATGTAAACAAATGCGTGAATGCACGCATGCATTGCATGAGGTATGCTAATTTAGATGTGCCCTAATCTACCATCATAAGGTGTAAATAAAAGGGATAGAAAGAAATGGGGATTGGAAGACATACACCCACTCACCCACACTTATTACAATTTTGCCTCGCCGAGGGACCGAAAGAATATACAAATCAATAACTAATTAACTACACAAGCTAATTAATTATTACAAATCAACTAAATTAATTAAATAAAATAATTAATCTAATTAAACAAGAACGCCAGAAGAGGGCTCAAGGCGTCCTTACCGACTCGCTCGGAATCGCACTGTCATGCAAGTGTGCCTCTGTTTTCCCTGCTACCCTCCTCTGAAAATTGCCAAAGTCCCTGGAGTGCCTCTCAGGGCACTGGGGAGTACCACCGGCTGGGGTAGGGCACCACCGGCTGAAGAAGGAGGCCACCGGCACTAGATGAAGCTATCGGCCGGTTGATGGGCACTAAATAGTGCCGGCCGGCACTTAATACCTGCAGAACCTGCAACTCACAGCAGCAGAGGGCAACAACATGCATGGCAATATGATTCAAGGTATTTATGCACTATACACACCCCTTATCATGTTATTGACTCAAAAGGGCATGTGCCTCGATTCCCGGGCCACCAATCACGCATTTCCATGCATGACGGCCCAAGGAACAAAGTGTGCAACTTTGATTTCAAATGCATGCAAACCAAACAAATCAAAGTCCCAATCCCTATCACCAAGTCAAGGGACAAGGAATGCATGTTGATGCAATGCAACCTAGTCATGTTATCTAGCATGCAACATGGATTATGCAATATACCTATGCAAGCATACAAGCAAGCATACAAGACAAGCATGCAAACCAATGAAAGGATGGTCTTATACATGACTTAGGCAACTCAAGTGGGCCTAAAATCAGTGGCCAAATGCTAAGTCAAGAAGGCCAAACACACATGCACACATGCACAAGTTAAGGCACCAACACTTAAGCATAATCAAGCAACTCTTAAACACATCTAAGAAGCATAAACATGGACTATTAGCATACATGAAAAGCTCTGAAATCCATGCAAAACATGAGGCCCAATCCACTAACAAAGCAAGCCAAACAAGACATACAAATGGTCTAAGGTTCAAAGCAAGTCAATGAGGCATTGAGCCACACTTAACACAACCACATGTGGCAATACTTAAACACTTAAGAACAGAATTTTAACACATAAAACTGAGCCTAAATAACCACCTAGATGGCATCTAGATGACATGATTCCAAAAGCATGCATTAAAGCCAAAACATGGAGCATTTAGCACATACTCTTAAAGCATTAAAGAGGCATGCAAGGCAATCAAACAAGCACATCATAAGGTCTGAAATGGCATGTTAGATGATTTCAAATCATTGAAAATGAAGCAAGAAAGTCATGCTACACTCACATGCTCTCAAGGCCAACAAGCCAAATGCAAAGGAGCTATGTAACGCATGATGAGATCGACCCAAATGGCTATGGACAGAGCTAGATCATGGCAAAATGAGCATACAAGCTTCATGGATCTAGGCCTAAAACATGCTAGAAATGAAGGCACACAACCTAGGCATATTAAGGCAATAAGAGGCATTACAAGGCAACTATGCTAAGCATGCATAAGGGACCTAAACCAACTTGAAATCATGTTATAACATGGAAATATAAGCATGGAAAACAAGTCAAACGTGCTCAACACACACTCAAGCATGAAGCTCTATAAGGAAGCAAAACTTGCCCTTTTCAAGGACATCAAGGAGAGGGGGTGGCCCTCTCCTTCTTGAGACTCTAAGGCATGCTCTTCACCACTGAAATCCCTCAAGATTTCAATGGTGAAGAGATCCTAACACCAAAGTCTCGGATCTCCCACAAAATAGCACAAAAAGTGGCCTTTTCAAGGCCTAAGGGTGGTCAAACTTGCTCAAACCACAAAACACTCTTAATGAACAATAAAGAGGCTTAAAAAACAGAACTTTTATGTGCTATATACTAAGCACAAAAACAGTTCTAAACTAGGTAAAAATAAGGTACAAAAATGGGGTAAAAAGAGAGTCAGTGTCTCACCCTTGTTGACCTCTTTGACAAAGATGTAGTTGATGCTTCCTTAGGCTCAAAATCTGTCAAGAACTTCAAAAACCAGCCCTTAGAACCTCAGTTGCAAGGAGAAGGTGAAACACTAGGTGTTTGTGTGCAATAGTAAGGCACAAAACACCTAGACACACAAGAGAAGGATAGAGATAGAAGGTGTATGCAACTCAAACCCTAGAAAAACCAGAGCTTCTCTCTTTCTTTTTCTCTCTAATTCTCTAAATTTTCTAACCCTTGAGCCAAGAGAAGAGAGCTTCTCCTTATAGGCAACAAAGACTTACCAACTAAGTCATCCAAGGGCTCATCCCTCCATACACGTGTATGGAGGGGAAACAAGAGCTAAACAGCTGTCTAAAAATATCTCACAAAGTAGTTGTAAAGCAGTCGGCAGGGCAAAATGGTCATTTTGCCAAATAGAGTGTCGACCGGCACAATATAGTGCCGACCGGCACAAAATAGTGTCGGTGGCAACACCAGCCAGCCGGTGGCCTCTAGCCACAGCCGGTGGTATGTGGAGATGCCTCAGAAGGCATTCTCTACCCCTCCAAGGCAAAGAACAAGTGTTTTGTGCAAAACCAGACACGAGACGGTCAAGTTCGGAGGTCCTGAGGCAAGGCGCGCGAGCCGAGAACTCCGGGAACTCCCAACGAACACGAACATGGACAATCACCGGATGTTCGAGCGGTGACGTCCAAGTCTTGAGGACGGTCAAAAATGGGGTGTCTACAGTTGCCCCTCTTTGACAGAACTCGAAAGTCATAACAATGATGGGAGTGAATGTCAAAGCCCAGAGACGACCCATTTTTGACAAGGCCGAAGACTTGGACAAACGTGCAAGACAAAACAAGGTATGCGCCCGAAGGCAGGGGCAAAATGCAAGACGATGCAAAAAGCCGAGCATAACTCATGATCATGCAAAGAAAGCTGTAATGAAGCACACATGCACCAGTTATATGCTAGCATACGCCAATCTACACTACAATGCAGAAAGGATGTAAGAGAATTATGCAATTCTCAAAACGTCTCACACGGAGGATACAATACCTGTGCGGCCGTCTGGCGCCTCAAATGAGTCAGACATACAATATCGCGGCTCGCAAAGAAAGTAAACCTAACAGGTACAATATTGTTAGCCATATGCATGGCAATGCGAAATGCAAAATGATATGCAATATATACAAAATGATGTATGAATAATGCAAATGATAATGCAATGCAATCGAAACTATGCAAACTACATGCAAAGCAATTGAATCATGATTCAAATCGGAGTGGTTCGAAACCACACATATGTCAAGTAGATTGATGGAAGTAACAAGTTCGTCTCCCATAGAACGATGTCTGATCTATGAGTACTTCGCACGGACACAAGAGCAAGTATTGGGTGGAATGACATAAGTGGGGAAACGACCCGCTGGAGAGAGAATAATGATCCTAAAGCTGGATGCAACAATTATACTACAATGTAATGGAAATGGATACAATGGATATGGCACGCGGGCCAAACCGAATGTTGCCTAGGAAAGGCATGTACGCATACGAACCATGTCTAACACAGAAAAGGGTGCCGCAACCTCAAACCAACATACCAACGTGGAGTAGGCGCGATACACGAGCAGAACTATGCTTTAACATGAGAAGTATAGGCACATACCAGACCAAGCTCAACAAGGAAAGGCGCAAGCCATGGATGGAAGATGATGCAGTGAAATGCATGCGATGGAATAGATACAATGGATATGGCACGCGGGCCAAACCCGCCTTGTTTAGAAGGGCATGTACACGCATAAGCCATGTCTAGCATGTAAAAGGGTGCCGCAACCTCAAACCAACATACCAACGTGGAGTAGGCGCGATACATGAGCAGAACTATGCTTAACATGAGAAGTATAGGCACATACCAGACCAAGCTCAACAAGGAAAGGCGCAAGCCATGGATGGAAGATGATGCAGTGAAATGCATGCAACTACAATGCAATATGTACAATATGCAATGGAATGGATATTTATAAAGGATGCATGACATATGCACTATACTACAATGATGATGCATGACATATGCATGTTTTTTTCTTTTTGGATTTTTTGAAATGCATGACATATGCAATATTCACAATGATGCATGAAATGCATGTGTTTTTTTGTATTTTTTGAATTTTGAAATGCATGACATATGCAGTATTAATGATGCATGAAATGCAATACAATGCAACGACTATGATTGCAGCTTTCCCTATTCTCC
This sequence comes from Camellia lanceoleosa, assembly GCA_025200525.1. NCBI lineage: Eukaryota > Viridiplantae > Streptophyta > Magnoliopsida > Ericales > Theaceae > Camellia > Camellia lanceoleosa. The sequence continues at coordinate 94,318,446 of CM045772.1, read as the reverse complement.
CAACGGGGCGATATACTAGGTTGGTTCAGTATCCAGAATTGAGGCGTAAACACGCCACCTCAACCTATGGGGCTTCCATACAGATTTCAAGCCGAGGGTACACCCCCTGGGTATTTAAACCAGACTTTAGTCTCGGAAATCTCGAACCTTTGCGTTCTAGGCATAAGCCTTTCAAACTCTAGTTTTCACCGTCCCCACTGGTCTCCTAGGAACTCACCGCAAACACAGACAGGTGGCTTTACCAGACCACCGAAAGTCGTTCGGGCACGACAAACACCTAAGGAAACGCACCTTCAGAGGATTTAAGGTCTCCTAGACCGTGATGCAAATGTAGTGAAGGTTTCGCACCCTCCAAGGATTTAAGGTCTCCTAGACCGTGCGTGTTTAAGGTCTCGCCAGATCGCGCATGTTTTTGGTCCCGCCGGACCTTGCGTGTTTTTGGTCCCGCCGGACCTTCTTTGTAAAATGAAATGCTCATGAGGCACGCATACCTCATTTGATGGAAAATGAAGTGCAAAACGAGGCATACGTGCCTCGAAATGCAATGAAATGCGAAATGAGGCAAGCATACCTCATTGAATGGAAAATGAAATGCAAAACGAGGCACACGTACCTCGAGATGCAATGAAATGCAAAATGAAATGCAAAACGAAATGCAAAACGAGGCACACGTACCTCGAGATGCAATGAAATGCAAAACGAGGCACACGTACCTCGAGATGCAATGAAATGCAAAATGAGGCACGCATACCTCATTGGATGGAAAATGGAATGCAAAACGAGGCACACGTACCTCGAGACGCAATGAAATGCGAAATGAAACACGTGAGGTAGTACACCTCACGTGAATCAACATGAGATGCAAAATGAAGCACGTGAGGTAGTACACCTCACGTGGATCAAAATGAGATGCAAGATGAGAGAGTATGACACGCATGCCACACCACAATGCAAAATGGTGCAAGTCGCAAGGACGGCAAGTAAGATGGCGCGATACGATGCGCCGGACAATGTGATGGATGCACGTGACGCACACGGGGCAACTTTTGAATCTCTGTAAACGACAAAAGGATACAATCTTCGCTTGAATTTGAGTGCCACTCACAGTAGACACAGTCCGAAGTCGAAATAGAGGCCGGTTGAGCATCGGGGATGCACTTTCTTGCACTTTCTTGAGCTATGAAGACCCACAACTGCTCATTTTGCCTAAAAAAGGCCCTGGGAACACCACCGGCTGGGTGGGAAGGCTACCGACTGCCACCGGCTGCCTAAACTTCTCCACCGGCACAATAATGTGCCGACCGGCACAAAATAGTGCCGACCGCCAAAATGGTCGATCGGGGCATTTTGCCATATTTTGCTCGTCTTTTAAAATAGGGCTTGAAACCCTATTCTAATCACTTTCCTCCGCCAAATCACTCTCTACCTCTCTAGAGCTTTGTTCTCTCATCTTTCGCCATTTCTTCGAAGTTTTAGGCTTGATTTCGCTGCTCGATTCGCGAATACCTTCGTGTTTTGACATTTCCATCCGATTGAAATTTCATTTCGAGTCTCTTTTGCTATTTTTGCCTTTTCGACTTGTTCTCGATTTCTTCATTTCCGTATTCTCATCTTCCGCCTTCCGCCATTTTCGACCCGCCGGGTTGACTTTTTCTATTGACCTTTCATATTCAACCCGCTTTCTTTTCCGCTATTTTTCGCTACCACTATCATGGCAGACGATGTTCCACGTGTCGGGACTCCCCCGGATCATGAGATGGATCCCGGGGTTGAGCTCCTCCCGCTAAGCGAGCGACCATTCGACCCGGCGACCTACCGCCCGGCTATTCACGTACTCCCGCCAGATGGACTCCGCCATTTCCGTGGTTTTGACAGGCTCGACCCGGAGTTTCGCGATGGCCGACCTCGCACCTCTCATTCGCACTTTTGAGGTAACATTCTTGTCTTTGCTTTATTTTCAAGAGTTGTAGATTTGCAAACCGTCAATCGCCATAGCCGACATACAACCTTCACTTGCTTAACTCGATATACTATACCGTGGTTGATCAGAGACAACTTCACAACCGATATTCTGCTTAGGACCACACACGTGCACACACACTGCACTAGCCTCAATCACCCATACACACGGCACACTGTATTTCACTACAAACTCACCGATACCCGGCATTTATTTGAATCTGAGAACCTGCACACATGCTAGATTTATACTGAATTGAACCACTCAAACATGCTGACGTATTACATGTCAGAAGTTCATCAGAGGCACACCGTGACCCGTTATCCGCTTGAATCAAAAATGTGCACACGCACCATATCTCAGATGTCGCTCACAAACACACCGACACATCACAGTGTCGTAGTCCACCGTAGTACATCAAACCCGATATCCGCTGACCTTAAAATGTACACACGCACCATGTTTGCATTGCATTTACTCAAAACACACCGATGCATCGATATTGTAGTTTGTCAGAAGCACACCGGTTCGGTTCGCTGAATCAAAAACGGCACGCATGCTAGATCTCAGACGATTTTAACATGTTTCCTCGTAATCGCATTTCATATTGCTTTGCAACCATTTGTTTGTAAACAGAGAGATTCCCATACCATCCGCGGGTATGGGAATGTTTCAGCTCGAGATTGGTACCTGGAGCTTCCGGGGGTAGTCCGACACATCGTGGATGGGGGGGGCTTTTCTTTCGCAGGGCTCGACCCGACTTATCGCCGCAGCCTCTCTCGCCCCGGCAGAGATGGTGGGACACCACCGATTCATTCCACCTATCGCCGATCGGGGACATGACGATGACCCTTATGACTTCTGTGCTCACCGCACGGGTTGGGTGATCCGATCCCTTCGACACCGATATGGACGAGTGGATCGCCGCCAGATCCATTTATTTGGCGCTGCTCCGCCTCGCACGCCCGTGCTTTGTCCGCTATTCTGGTTCGAGGTGCGATGCAGGTACCACTTCGCCGACGCGCTTCGGCGACCGAGGTGGTCGTGGAGCAAGATGCACGCTGCTTGATGTTCTTGCCGGGACCACCTTATTCGCCGACCGGCGAACACTGCGTGCCTTCGCTTACACTCGCACCGTGGACGCCCGACATCTTACGCTATGATCGTGGCGCGGCTCTCGCCACTTTCACGGCTATATGAGTTTCGTCATGCAAATGACAGCTTGTTTGGGGGTTACCGCAAGCTTGGGAGGTACGTCTTCTTCTCTACTTTACATTTATGTTCAGACTTTCAGATACGCACATCGCACACACTATAGTCCGCTTACACTTATCAGATAATCTTTACACACGCACACACATACTCCGCTTTATAATCGACATAATCGCTCACACTATACACTCGCCGATAATCGCACAACACACGGCCCTCGCTATTTCGCTTTACTCAGATTCGCTTTTCGATAAATGTTCGACATCCGCCTTGCGCCAGGGTCTATGCCTACTTTCCTGTGCTAGAGCCAAGACGAGACGAGACTCCTCCGTCGCCCCTTTTCACGCCGCCACGACGGAGGTGTACCCGAGGTCATGGAGACTTTCACTTCTTCCGCCGCCATTTTGACACCATCACCTGGCCGAGGTATGTTTTACTTGCGCTCATTTAAGTTTCACTTTTCCAATCAGATATTTGCGATACCAAGAGGCAATAAACTCAGATTTCAATTTCAGATCACTGGCATTGTGGGCTCTCACGCATGATAGTTCGATCGGTTTGCCATGACGAGACCTCGCGCACGGATTTTGTTAGAGAGCCCTCGTCTGGCTTGGTACCTAGCGAAGCGCTTGCGCAGACCTCGTGGTTACTCGAGCAGATAGTCCCGAGCATCCTCCGAGCATATGAGGGACACCGAGCCAATCACGAAAGCAGATGGCGGACTACACCATTGGCTGGGAGGCAGTCGGCTTCAGGGGCGAGGGCGACTACTCAGAGTACGTCCGGACCTTCATCATGCGGCCTCTGAGCGGTGGTCCCCGAGCTGAGCCAGAGAGACCTGCAATGCCGGCGGCTAAGGCAGAGGTGGGAGCAGGAGCGGGATCGTCACAGAGATCTCGAGCTCAGAGTGTGAGGAGAGTGCAGAGGACGAGGACGGGCCGCCCGCCACTGCGGCCGACATACAGAGGCAGAGTGGGGAGACCTACCAGATCCCTTTTGCTCCTCCCTACCGGGTCATGAGTTGGCCGGTATTCTGACTTGCCTCCCAGATGTATTTCAAGATTGACAAATTATTTCAGCTTCATCTGATATTCCATGTAATATTGATGTATCTAATATCACTGCAGTTACCTGAGTACACTTTCAATGGAGTCAATGCCTCCATGGCGGGATGTTGCAGGACCTTTGAGTTCTTAGCCTTCTATGGCCTTCCCGGTATATTTTCTCCGACGTAGTTCCAAACTATATACAAATCGCCGCGATAACTGATGCACGACACAACATCCGATAAACTGTTCACGGCATTCACACTGCAGACTCATACATCGATTCTCGACTTATAAACCGCCACCAGATTCACAAATCAGACTCATACATTGTATTCGACCGATAACCGCCACGATTCACACATCAGACTCATACACGTGATTCTCGTGACTTATAAACCGCTTCATGTGTACGATGCATTTGCCTTTTGTACTTTTCACCTCCATTCCCGATTCCTCCCGAGGTGGCGGCGCCCATCCGACCTCCCATTTCTACCCGGATGGCAGGATATTCCCGCACTGCAGGGCGTGGCCATGTGGGAGCAACAGCAGTTCCAGCTTGTAGAGGATGGCGAGCCTGGAGGCGAGGCCTTTAAGGAGGAGGCAGGGCGCTCTGCTCGAGTCCGACAAATGACACTTCCGACGATGCTCTGTGCTTCTCGCCAGAAGAGGGCGAGGACGATCCCCCCATGAGGCCATTGATGATGATTACAGACTTTCTTTTTCTTTTCGCTTTTCTTGTACTTTTCTTTTTGGTAGATAGAGTACTATGTCTTGCCACAGTAGATTTTTGTTTTTCTCAAACTATGTATTCAAAAAGATGATATGAAATGAAACGAACTTTTGTTTGAAAAGAATGTTACATTTGTCTATCTCGTGATATTTCATACTTCGTGACCGCATTGCACCATATTACACCTCAAATGTAAATGATATTGATATATTGTCCGACAATTGAACATTCACACTGACTAATCGATAACCAACCAACTAAACGGCAAAACAGTTCATACAAACCATCGCTCAATCCGAATACAAATTTATACTCATTGGGACTAATCATTGGGATTGATTTGCATTTAGCCCATAACACAGCATTTGGTTCATTCCGCACACAGCAAACTCTGAACAAATAGCCCCAATCTGACAAGACGGATCACAAAGCTGACACGGTTGCAGTTGAAACACACTCGTATGTCCCAATTTTTTCCTTTCCTTCTTTTGCTTTGCACGGATGTAGAGAATGGCACGGCATTCTGAGCACAAGCGGTTACCTTTCGGAAGAAGACAGGTTTTCAACCGGGGTGTCAAGCCTACCATAGAACACGACGAGACAGACTCAAACAGAGAAATAAAAGGCACACGACCTAGCACAACAAGACACACTCGGAAAAGACTCAAAGCCAACATAATTGAGACCGACAAAATCGAAAGACACGACACACGAACATGTTCACAACAGGAGAGACCTCAAATTTCGAGGAGTCAGTTCCTCCGGGTATACTCCCACCCTTTCTGATTTGTGATACTCACATCACTCGGCCCTCAGGCTCATTTTTCTCTCAAAGCCCTTTTCTTCACTCTTCTCTCAACTTACTCATCTCTATTCTTTATTCTCTCATTTTGCAATCCCTCCCCGGGGTGATGAATGACAGATGAATAGGAAGTCGCGAGTTCACACCCATCACTGTTAGCTCACGGCCGGTCCTTCCGGGCGGATAAAGCGCCTTCTGCACGTGCATGCTGGGGGAAAGACGGAACATCCGACTCAACTGTGCCCCTAGTTCGTCATTTTGACCATTTTTTGCTGTGTTTTCTAAAACAGTTCTGACCAAAATGAGAGTTGGATTAACACACTTATTCGATTTTTGATTTGAAAATTGTGCAAGTCAGGCTGTGAGCACTGAAAATTCTCCTTTTTGGGTCCAAACACGGTCCAATTTTGGAAATTGAAATAGTTTTCGAGAAAATAAGTCAACCTCAGTGAAAATTTTCAAAAACTATTTTCGCAAACAGCCAATGCTTGAAGGAGCGCGGAACTTACCCTTGAGGTACGCAACCTCGGATCGGAGGTAACGGAAAATTGCCCCTGGCTTAAAGGGGGATGAGGCAACGGAAAGTTGCCCCTGGTTTGGACGGTGACTCAGGGCGACTTATGGTAATGGACGGCAACGGAAAGTTGCCCCTTGTTTGGATGATGCCACGGCATTTGTAAGCCAGTCCTTGTTGATGACAATTAGTCCCTCGGACGCGGAGGAGTTAAAGACGGTTTGAACCAATATGTGGACATAGTCACCTGGAAGGTGTTGGCGGTTTGGCTTCAAGAGGAAGTTAATCACGTAGTTTCGGGTTGCTGCAATTGAGACATTGGGTTCGGAGGAGGCACAATTTGATCAAAACCATGACATGGACTGAGACGCTATGGAAGCATTGGGGGCTGGACTTCAAGATGAAGTTGCCTACGTATCCCAAACATGGGAATCAAGCCTTACGTAGTTAAGTAAGGTACACTCGGTATTTTAACCTTCACTGCTCAGCTCTTACTTTTGCCAAGGTGCTGTTGGTGTTTTCGACCTTATGAGCTATGTTTTTCTTCTTCTTTTTTTTCTTTTTCCCTTTTTTTTTTTCTTTTTTTTTTTGCTATTCTTTTGCATTTTTTTTTTCTTTTTCTTTTGCTTTCTCTTGTATGTTTCTTTTTCTTTTGCTTTCTCTTGTATTTTGCTCTAACTTTTGCCTGGGCCGCCCTTCCGGGTTTTCGGTCCAGCGAGCCTCTCAAAGGGTAAAAGTGTAGCAAGTCCATGCCAAATGGTTTTGAGATTGAAGCCTCTCCGTATCCAAGAGAGCGACTGTTGTATTGATTTGCAGGAAAAGTCCATCACGGTTGCTTCTCGAGCTTTGCTTGGTGGGATCTGATCTTCTTGATCTGATGTTGATGCCTCTTGCTCGAGGGCTGCCTCAAAATGGGCCACACAGGCGTTTCATGGCACTGATCATTTCGAACGGATCCGGTTTGCAACAGATGAATTGAAACTTGAGACTGGGAGCGATCCTGGGCTGCACAATCTCAAGAGCGGTTCCACACAGGTCTTTGCGAGACTTGCGCAAAATATTTTGTTTTTGAAAGTTTTTAAGAAAGCGACAAATCGCTCGTGTTGAAGATAGTGTGGAACCAGTCTGGATCAAGCCAGGGTCCTTCTCAGTACTCACGCCGACAAGCATGATTTCATTCATTAAAAGCTTAACATGCCTTTCTTTCCCTCAGATTGATCAAAATTTTGCAAAACCCGAGGAATTACTTCCTCTTTGTTTTTATCACCGCAGTGTTCAAAAAGGGTTTCGAAAAACTTAGGTCAAAACAATAATTTTTAAGGCACAAAGAGCTGGTGGAATGCGCTGTCACCCCATTCGCATCCTTCCGCACTACCGACTCAAATAGCAACAAGTACGAACACGGTAACCACGTTTATTTCATTCAGATTTGTTGTCAGAATCGCCTCGCCAGAAACAAACTCAACAAAGAAAAGCAACTAATTGAAAGACAAAACGGTGTTTGAGGCAACAACCCCGAAATCACTTGGTATACTATACAAGAGGGAACTGACTCGTTACAACAAAACAGACCTTGTAAGCAAAAAGACTGACTCAATACAGAGAGACAGACTCAAAAACAAAACAAAAGACTGACTCGACACCCAAGTCAGGATTTACAAAACTAGCATCGGCAGGTGCTCAAAAATGCGCGCCAAACGCCATATCCAAAAATTTTTTTTAAGAAACTGCCCGCAGGCGGTTGAATCCCAATTACATACTTGCAGTATCGGTGTCCTCAAAATCCAACAACTGAGTGGTGACGGACTTTGCTGAGGTGGGGGGGAGGATAACTTCGTTATCGATCAAATCTTTTACCTCATGCCGAAGGCGAAAACAATTGTCAGTGGCATGGCCGGCCACGATGGTACGCGACAAGATCAGAAGGCCATGGCTTGCCGGGAGATTCTTCGGTAGAGGTCGCGGCTCCAGAGGCGTAAGATGCCCCTTCTTGGCCAAAATGAGAAGCGCCCTAGACAGTGGCATGTAGAGAGCATGAAAGGCCCTATGCCCCCGGGGCTGGTACTTGGAATTCTGAGTGTTCTTGCTTGACGTACTGGCGAACGGATCGGCAGGCGCGGGCTTGGATTTCTGATCCTTTCCCGGTGCAGGATTGGGAATGGGAGGAGCTACCCTGGCATGACGGGGCCTGTCCCGATTTTCTGACCGACTTGGACTACCCTCGGGTAGAGTGGGGAAAACATCATCCACAATTTTGGTTACAATCGCGGATACCTGTTGTTTGCTCATTCCCCCGGCTTTCAAAGCCTCGACTGCCCACAGCAGTTGTTCCACGGGGTCGACATCTGCCTTCACTTTGTTTTTGCCTCTGGCCTCAGCCTGATGAGAGGTTTGGGTTGGTACTGCACGCCATGCTAGGGTGGAGGTCATCTCCGATCGATTGAGCTCGATCACAATCCGCCCCAAGAGGGGGCTCTGGGTTCAAATTTCCCAAGATACGGTGCAACCGTGGCGGTTGACATTCCGTAAGCGAGATCCGCCACGGACCTCTGGAGATCACCTATCATCCCCATTAACTCGAATGTAGTGGGCTCGCGAGCCTGATAGAACTGGGGGGTCCAGATTGGGTGTGCAGCGGGCGACCTGGGAGGATGTGGCATATCAACGCCGGTCTCATCCTGTAGGGTAATCCCTTGATCTAGTGCTGCTGTCATAACCACTATTTCTTCCGAACTCTGCGTCATCCCTAGTCCTGCCTTTAGCAAAGGGGAAATACTGACTATTCTCAGATCAATTTTCGAACTCTCTCGAATCGAAAGAAAAACGGATAACATTTCAAATTTCAAAACAGATCAAACAGCGTAGTCAATCAACCGATCTCTACTATCGATAATCGTTTCAAAATTATCGCCTAAATCAATGTGATACCCGCAGATATAATCGATTCTCGAATCGATATCGGTGCAGTCGATACCTGCATCAAGAACCGGGTATATGTACTCCTCAGAGAGATACACTTTCAAAGCACATAGCAAGTAAAGAGAGCCAAAACACCCCTATGTTGGTAGGGTTTCGCCCTATTTTGTCGAGCTAGGGTTTCTACGCACGCAGCCGTTTCAAACAACCTAATATCGGGTGAGCAACCCGTCCTAGTTTGGAATGGTCACTACGGATTTCGATATGCACTAGGTCGAATGGTCAAGGGTGCCCCAGAAAACCGGGTTTGTGTTCCCATATCGGCAGAGTTCGCAACCGTCACTTTATGGTCATGCCTTGACAAGACAAGCCTCCAAAGAAACCGCCAGAATAGCAGATGGCCAACACGGTGTCCTAGGCGCACCAATGCACATGCAATGCAAAGAAACACATAAGTGTAGTCAAAACAGGATATCACGAGTTCGAGTCAAGCTCTCTAAAATCCCCAGCGGAGTCGCCAGAAACTGTAGCACGTCCGCGGGGGACCTCTTGTGTGTCTAGGAGACCTTAAAGCACGTCCCTGAAAGCCCTAGGAGGGTTAAGTCCCGTTCTGTTCATATTGGGTTTACTACAGTTCAGACTCGATTCGTGTCGGTTCTAAATCTGAACCAAAGAGTCCAAATCCGGCAAATCGTTTTGAAGAAAAAACAGATTTTGAAAAGTAGTGCCAAACATGGATCGCTTTTGCCAGACATGAGTCGCCACCTAAATATTTTAAAATGGGAAATTTAGGAAACCCCGACTCAAGGTCAAGGCCACATGTCCGCTATCACCAAAGTGGTCTTGGCTCGAGCTTGGGTACGACGGGAAGGTCACTATGAGCACCCTCTTTTCGCCCGTCAAGCGCCTCTACTAACCGTGATATCCGTTTTTGAAAACATTACATGCTCTTATTCCAATTATTAGCCTAGAATTACTATGTTATGCTACAAGAAGAAACAAGTATAGACTAAATCGCCTAATTTGGAAATAAACATTGCATATCCGTTTTGTCTCGAAAAACGTGTTGTTTTCTTTTGCTACTCGCAAGTAGGCTAAAATGCGGATTTCAATGAGTTGTTCCAACTCAAGCAATCCAACCTCCACCCACAGGCATTCAAACAGTTTATAACACATAAGCATTTAGCCGCATAGTAAGCATACTGTCATGGCAACATTCACACGCATGCGATATGCTAAAGCATAAAACTTACTGTGGTAGTCGAATATTCAGTAAAGGTAGAGGAGTAATATCTCGGCCTCTAGGCACCAGGGGTAAAAATCTCGTTTGGGGAGATCGGCCGAATATGATGACTAGGCCGAATAGGATAAAGCCCCTGAAGCCGAGTGTAAGGAAAGGTAATGATTGAAAAAGTAGACCCGGGTCCCGAGGATCAGAAGAGACGAGTATAAATACAATGGTAGTGGATCAAAAAGAGGTAGGTAAGAAACACTTCTAAAAACTTAGTAAGTAAGCTTTCTGGAGGAGGACTGACTTGTCCGTCGGAGTGCTAATTCCGGCACCCCCGACCGGAGTTTGTATTTTTGCAGGTGACTAGAAGAGGATCGTTGGCGTCTTCCAGGATTTGAAGAGTATTTCCAAACCACATTCACCACAATTGGCGCCGTCTGTGGGAATACTCAAATATATCCATGGAAGGCGTGACCGAAGATCCTCCGATAGCCACCGACGCGATTGCGCAGGAAGACGACCTCACCCCAGCGAACATGCTCGGAAAAGAAACCATTGCGGCACGACGCACCTTGCGCTTCGACTCGCCAACGACTTCAGCACAAGAAACAATGCAGGCTGTCATCGAACAGGCAAAGCAGAACGAACAAAGGCTCGAGAACATGATCGCTGAGAACGAACGACTCCGTCAAGACTTGGCCCTGGAGGTAGCAAAATCTAAGGAAGCCATGCGCCAGAAACCGGAGCCATTTCCAAGGACGGGCGGACAGAGGCCACGGGCCCGACCAAAGGTTACCAACAGCGACTCCAACTCATTATCCACGGAGCTCGACGCGAGGGGACGATCCGAAACCTCCAGCTCCTCCGACAAAGATCCGCGACCAAGGAACAAGCGAAGAAGAAGCAGCTCGAACGAGGAAGACCGTCACGACCCTTTCGTTCGGAGAATCGCAAGGGCGTCCTTGCCCAAGAAATTCAAAGCTGGTCATTCACTCTTACGACGGAAAATCGACCATCGATCATATCCGCTACTACAAACAAAGCCATGACGTTACATGCATAACGAGGCCCTATGTGCCGAATATTCCCCAAGAGCCTAGGACCGCTAGCCGTGGTATTACAAGTTGGAGCCGTCGATCAAGAACTTCCACCAACCGCAAAAGTCTTTCAGTACGTTCATCACCAACGAGGTACAACCAAACAGCCGACTCCTCCGGGCAATGCAGATCCAATGAGAGACGCCAGCGATTCAAATTTCGATATTGGGAGTGCTTCAACCTGGTTGACGATGCTTGCAACGAAGCCATGGCCATAACCGCCTTCAAAATGGGCTTACACTCGACAATGAGGTTTCAAGCGGCTCCTTGACCAGAGGCCCCCAAAACAAATGGGCTTTGATGAAGAAAGTCAAGAATATTGTAAAGTCGAAGATGATGCCACGAGAACAAAGGCCGACAAAGCTACAGAAAAACGGAACTCCCCGAAATTGCTCGACCAATAAACTCCGTGCCACCAGGCCCTGAACCAAGAGAACGTACCAAGGGAGACAAAAGGCGTGATTCCCGCCGAACAATATAACAGTGCTCCTACCGAGCAATCGAACAGTTACAAGTCGACAATGGACGCCAAGGCGAATCGACAAGAAATATACGGAGATAACATATCCGATCGAGGTAATAATGACCAAGGTCCAGCACCTCCCATTTTTCAAGTGGCCATCAAAGATGATAGGGCCTCCGACACACGGAGGCGGGATGACGATGCGAATACCACAAAGATCACGCCACGAAACCGAGAATTGCTATGCATCAAGGATCATCCGAAGAGTAGGTGCAAGATGGTCGGCTACAGCAATATGTTAGCAAGGGAACGCCGATCAAAGCATTAGCCCTGAGACAGGATTCACCTCCACTTGGCGTGATCCATATGATCTACGGTCTGCCGACCACCCCGACCGTCCACACGATCCAATCGCACTGCCTCCCCAAAAACATAACAAGCAAACCCGAAGCCCGACGATTGACGATTGGGTTCGACGACTCGACCTCCTAATGAAGGCTACCACGCCGACCCTTTGGTCGCCACGTTACGCCAGACGTCAATTCGGTTGAACGATCCTCATAGACCTGTGGAGCGCCGAAACTCAGACTACAAAGCTTTTGTAGAACTCGCCTTAACGAAGTCGGATTCACCACCATCGCCCCACCATCGTTTCGGCTTCAACGCGAATCCAGAGTATCCGCTGAAGGTCGTCCGCCGTTCGGCGGGCTCAAAACAATCGACACGTAATTCTTGGTTGTAAAGCTTCCATCGCAAAGATAATGCCATCATAGGCCGCCTCGGTTGCACGCCATGAAGGCCGCCCCAAGCACCTACCATCGCCTTATGCGCTTCCCAATGCATCATGCATTGAAGAGATCCGTGGCTCACAAAGAATCCACACGAATGTAGATTTTATGCAGATTCATCTACAGACCCAACTTGTGGGATCTGATGCTTGTACTGGAACTTCATTTTAATGATAACGGATTTTTGTTTGCCTCACCCTCAACACAATTGGGGCCGAAACAAGTCTCCGGATTCGGAGCGCCCTTTCAATGCACGTCATCTTGGGCCGAATAAGCCTCCGGATTCGGAGCGCCCTTCGTGGATATCACGACACAAAATAAGTCTCCGGATTCGAGCGCCTTCGATGCACGCCATCTTGGGTCGAATAAGCCTCCGGATTCGAGCGCCTTCGTGGATATCACGATTGGCACAAAATAAGTCTCCGGATTCGAGCGCCTTCGATGCATCGCCATCTTGGGCGAATAAGCCTCCGGATTCGAGCGCCTCTTCGATGCATCGCCATCTTGGGTCAATAAGCCTCCGGATTCGAGCGCCTTCGGATATCACGATTGGCCAAAATAAGTCTCCGGATTCGAGCGCCTTCGATGCACGCCATCTTGGGCAAAATAAGCCTCCGGATTCGAGCGCCTTCGATGCATCGCCATCTTGGGCGAATAAGCCTCCGGATTCGAGCGCCTTCGTGGATATCACGATTGGCACAAAATAAGTCTCCGGATTCGAGCGCCTTTCGATGCATCGCCATCTTGGGCGAATAAGCCTCCGGATTCGAGCGCCTTCGATGCATCGCCATCTTGGGTCAATAAGCCTCCGGATTCGAGCGCCTTCGTGGATATCACGACACAAAATAAGTCTCCGGATTCGAGCGCCTTTCGATGCACGCCATCTTGGGCGAATAAGCCTCCGGATTCGAGCGCCTTCGTGGATATCACGATTGGCACAAAATAAGTCTCCGGATTCGAGCGCCCTTTCGATGCACGTCATCTTGGGCGAATAAGCCTCCGGATTCGGAGCGCCCTTCGTGGATATCACGATTGGCCAAAATAAGTCTCCGGATTCGGAGCGCCCTTTCGACGCACGTCATCTTGGGCCGAATAAGCCTCCGGATTCGGAGCGCCCCTCGTGGATATCACGATTGGCCAAAATGAGTCTCCGGATTCGGAGCGCCCTTTCGATGCACGTCGTCTTGGGCCGAATAAGTCTCCGGATTCGGAGCGCCCTTTCGATGCACGTCACTTGGGCCGAATAAGTCTCCGTGTTCGGAGCGCCCTTTCGATGCACGTCATCTGGTGCCGAATGAGCCTCCGAATTCGGAGCGCCCTTTGTGGATATCACGATCGGCCAAAACAAGCCCCGTATTCGGAGCGCCCTCTTGGTGCACGTCACCTGGGGCCGAATAAGTGCATCCCGGACAACATGCCTCAGCCGGCTTGGAATAAAACAATTCACACTCCCAATCCGCCTAAGGCAGGGGCCGACCCCTGCTTACAGGAAAAATGTTTAAACCGCAACAGTTCCAATGGCAAGCTAACAGCAAACTATTAAAGCATATGAAGTAAAACACATGAAATAAACACTCTTTATTTAATAACACTTTTTATTCGATTAAAAAGTTGTTACATCGACGCAACTGCGTTCGAACATTACAATATCTATTTCTAACTTCTAAGACAAACGAATCCATCGATCCAAGGGCACATCCGCGCCCGAATCGCGATCCCCCCGGGCCTCTGACGCCATCGACAATGTCAAGGCCAAGATCCAAGACAAGGAAGGTTTTGGGGAACGGTCAGATTCCTTCCGGACGATCCGCTTCAAAGAACTTGAGATCGAGTTTCAGTTCCTCCTTTCACGGGTCCACCACCCACACCGGAGAATCCTCCGCCGCAAACCAACGGAACGCCAAGTTCGGCCGGAAGCTGAGCCCCTGCAACTATCATCACGTTCTGATGACGAGAACTCTCGATCTGCATTATCCCATACAATAGCCGCTGGGGAACTAAATAGGTTTGATCGCATAAGGGCCTTGTCGTTTTTATTCTCAGTAATGGCCCCGATCTCGAGACCCAAATCTCGAAGTAATTCTTATCAGCGTTAAACCCCACGAGACAGGCGTCGATCAACATTCTCCATGACTTTGTTATACCAACGGTTGACTAAAACGCAAAGGGGCTAGAACCATCTATCCCAATCGGCTAGACACGCGGCATCTGTGCCGTCTTGCAAACAAAAACAAGAATGCCGATACCCCTCCGTTCCCTGGCTCATGGCTTACCCATTCTAAACACGCAATGGTTTAATTCTAAATCAAACGGCCATTACATGGAGGCCGATCAAGCCAACCAATCGGCGCATCGAATTAAAACGCCGAGTCCGATTGGTGTATTTTCGTCTAGCCAAACATTTATGCAATAAAATTAAACACGCGTACGCCGAATGCGGGAGAGAATTTGATATTTCCCATAAAGCATCTTTTATTAAACATCAAGAAATTACATAATTACGAACGCGACTAACGTCCGAACCATACAAATACATATTATACGGCATCACCCTCATCCTCACTCTTTTCAACCTCAAAAGCAGAAAACGGAAAGTCCTTCTCGCGGTAGCGGGGCGACGCCGCATCAATTCCCGCCAGGCGAAGAGATTCGGCAACTTGAGTTGCCCTGATCCAACCGTGTCTAAACCCACGATTTTCACATCGGCAAACCTCTTCGGCGAGCTTTTCCTTGGTCTTTTGAATTCCAACCAGCCGCCCTTCGTGAAAACCTTTTTCATAGGACCTCCCCTTTGCGGACTCCAAGGCGAACATACTCGCCAGATCCGATCGACAATGGCGGTAGCTTATAAGCCGATCGGGCAACCCTCTCTTCAACGATTGGGTTTACCGCCTGACCGGTGCTCGAGCCGCTTTGATCGTCCCTAACTCACGCTCACCGCCGCCGAGCCTCCAAACTCGGATACGCTTCCTTCTCCGCCATTTCTCGGGCGGCAAGAACGCATGCCGACTTCAGAAGTCAGATAGAGCCCTTTCACCGCCCCATGTATACCGTCGCGAAACACTTCGTAGTCCTGACGACCGATCATCGACTGCTGAACTTCAGGAGGAAATATTTGTCGAGCGAACTCGACCGCCACATCTGGATCTCGCACGATCGAATCAGCTTCCGTCATGGGCTTATTCTTCACAAACACTGCAAAACTCAACGGGCACGGAGTCACGTCTGATCTCCTTTCGACACGGGCGTGTGGCAACCTCCCTTGAGACTGCCTATCTCGTCTGGGCGACCTGCTTCGACGTCGAGGCGATCGACGCCCCTCTCTACTCATAGAGCCCTTGCTCCCCGCACACAAGGGCGCGCCTCGATGTTCACTCCGACTCATATCGCCACCCAGCTCAGCCAATGTCTTCGCTTCTCCTTTGCTATTAAAAAAACGTTTGTTCGACATTCGCACAATCGACTTCTCTTCCGGAGTTCGAACACAGCACCTACCAGTTTCTTTAAAGCTGTCCCTTCGAACACAGTACCTACCAGATTCTTTAAACACCCGCAAAGGCAACGCGATCGAGGCAGGTTCATTAATTACAAACCCAATCGCCCGACGCCGAATGGGATGACGGCAGGGCAGGTGGTTAGTTCAACCTGCTCACAGGTTGCCTGGAGCAAGGGCAGATTCATCAATCTTTTCGGCTCAAGTGCCCAGTCGGCCCAAGATCGGCAGGCAGTGAAATTGCAAATGCCGATTTTGATAGAATACGTATCGAATGCTACCAAAATTGTTCGCCAGGTATCCAACCGGCCATGAATTGAATCCCAAGCGCCCTATCATGAGCCCATCAAGGGCGATTCATCAATCTATTCGCCTCAAGTTCCCAATGCCCAAGATCGGTAGCCAGTGAAATTGCAAATGCCGATTTTGATAGAATACGTATCGAATGCTACCAAAATTGTTCGGCCAGTATCCAAACGGCCATGAATTGAATCAAGCGCCCTATCATGAGCCCAGGGGCAAGGCGATTCATCAATCTATTCGCTCAAGTTCCCACCGCCCAAGATCGGTAGGCAGTGAAATTGCAAATGCCGATTTTGATAGAATACGTATCGAATGCTACCAAAATTGTTCGGCCAGGGTATCCAGCCGGCTTGCGAATTGAATCCCAAGCGCCCCTATCATGAGCCCACTGGGGCAAGGGCAGATTCATCAATCTATTCGGCTCAAGTTCCCAGTCGGCCCAAGATCGGTAGGCAGTGAAATTGCAAATGCCGATTTTGGTAGAATACGTATTGAACGCTACCAAAATTGTTCGGCCAGGGTATCCAGCCGGCTTGCGAATTGAATCCAAAGCGCCCATCATGAGCCCACGGGCAAGGGCAGATTCATCAATCTATTCGGCTCAAGTGCCCAGTCGGCCCAAGATCGGTAGGCAGTGAAATTGCAAATGCTGATTTTGATAGGATATTTATTGAAACTGCAAAAGCCCGGTTCTTGCGGATATATATTAAACAAACGATATTGCATGTACGGCTTGTTCAGAAGAGTTCTAGATAAAAATCGCCAATACCACAGTAAAATTTATTCATTCAGACCCAGTACCCCAACCGGCACACAAAAGGCAATTCTTTTTACGAACCCCCTGGGGTACGGGCAGGCTCACCGATTAGGGTTTTCCCACAATACATGCAATTCCATTTCACCAAATACATTGACAAAACATAGAACTCTTTCATTAAAATTAAGCATAGAACCGTCTCATACAAAGTGTGTGGTGGCAGCAAAAATTAATACGTATTGAAATTACAAGGAAATTTTCATTAATAAATTGCGCGCAGATGCTAACCAATTTATACATGAAACCTCCCACCGCACTACCCAAAAGAGGAAAACCAACAAAGACAAAAAAAAACGACGCTCATTAACGGCACCCAGATCACTGCCGGTTTCAAGCGGCTTAAGCTCAACATCCACCGCTCGTAAGGAATTGGCAAATCAATGTAACCTCACGGCAAAGAAGGGCTTTGAGCCACCCATGCTTGAACCCGCGATTCTCAAATTTGGCCACTTCTTCAACATACTCGACAAAGCGGCGCCTCCCGCCTCAAAGGCCTCGATCGGCTTTCTCGCGGGTCGCCTTAAGCTCGTCTAATTGAGCCTCCGCTTGCAAGTGCTGCAGGAAAGCTTGAGCGATTCTCGCCAGTGCTTGCCTGCCTTGGCATCAACACGGTGTTCGCGACTCGAGCCCTCTCTTTCCGCTTGGCTTGGCGCTCTCCATTTCAGCCCTCATAACTTCGAATTCCACCCTACTTCTCGACCACTCTGTTTGCAAATGATCGATTCTCCGAGAGCATCACGCAGCGACGCCCAAGGCGACCCTTCCGATCGTCTGCAAAACAATTGTGTAGTTAGACGACTTAAACAAACAACAAGGAAACGGTTGACCTACCGAAGTGCCGATTAGGCGATTATAACGCCATGACATCAGCACGGCAAGAAGGCTTCTTTGTCGGTGGCAGGAAATTGAAGCCGCCAGCTAAGAACAACGGATCTCGCCGTCAGCATCGGATAAAATCGGCGTGCCCCTGATCTTCGGCTGAATAACGAACGGGGCCACCGCGACCGGATCTTCAAGTCGAGGCCGTTTACTATCGTAGCTTCAAGTCGCATCTCCTTCGCGCGTTTTGGCCTTGCTCAAATTAGTCCTCGATCGGCTGTTCTCCACCTCCTTTTCTTGACGGACACGGCAACCTCAACCGTGCCCTCGAACGGCTATGAATGGCTTGATCAAGCCAGATTAGATTCGCACATTCAAATTTCTCCGGCGGCCAGCGCCGGCATTTCTTTTGGCGCGCCATTTGCGTTAAGCTCTCTTCGCCATATCCTCGGAAAAATCACCGGTAGATCCCCAAGTTCGCAAAAATATCCCCAGAGAAATCGCCGTCCGAGGTGGATGGTTGAGGGCCTCGGATGTTAGCGCCCTCGCCCCTTTAGCGATCCTCGGTCGGATCGGCAATCACTTCTGATGCGCTCGTCGTCTCCTCCGAATCAAGCTTGAGACCGACGGTCAAGATTTACGGTGGGAAAGATAAGGGCCGAAGTCGTTGATCGCCCAATGGAATCGGAATGTTATCTGCGGTAGAAAGTGGTGTAAGTGGGTTCGCATCAAGGAGAATATGGGCGGCCCTCCTGTTTTTATGCGTTTGGGGCGAAACGCCAATGCGATCTCACTTTCCCCAAGGCGTCATCAATCAATTCAAGATTTTCTTCAACTCGTTATCTGCAGAAGATAAAAGCGATCTAAGAAAAGGAAGTCAATAAGGAATAGGCCAACGAGCATAAGACATTGCGTGTCAACTGGTTCACCCTTACGCTTAGGAATAGGGTCTGGCGATCCTCCTTCGCGAACTCCCAATTACCTCGGACGTTGACCATCACGTTGCCAACTCGCTACCGTAGCCGCAAGCATAGTCACTAAATGATGGTCGATCTTTGCCCCGAAAATATCGCCAAATTACCGTGAGGATTTGGCTAAGGCGTAACAATGCCGAATGGCCGGAATCCCAAGGTTAATGCTAAGGCGTTGGTTCAACTCCACAACCCCCATGATAATTCGGAAGAAGTTTACATTGGGTTGAGAAGGGATCAAACCCCAATAGCGGAGAACGGCCCTAAGAAGTGGGTGTAAGGGGAAGCGAACTCCGCCCTCCGCAATGGACAAAAGAGGGAATACAACCGTGTTTTGATCTTCCCTCTCCATGTCGAGAGCGTTGTCCGTGACGAGGGACAGATGAACGTCGTCAGGAATAGAAAAATGCTGCCGGAAACCAGAGATACGATCCTCGGAGATGAGGTCTTTCAAGTGTTTTGCCATTCTAGCGGAACCAAGTATTCGCCAAGGCTAAAAAATAACAAATAGAAAATAGGGTTACAATGGAGGGAGAAGAAGACTTACGAAAAACGGATGAGACAAAGGAAGGCAGGATGAGGTTGCGGAAAACGCGAGCCACAGAGGGATATGCACTGGCGATCCGAAAAGCTCAGGAGACCGACGAAATGTGAATCTGAAAGGACTAAAGTTTCAAATCACAATAAATGCTGAGATATACAAATAGAGCGGGAAAGTGTAATGATGAGCAAAAAGGCGGCGCCTCCGACGATGGGGACATGCGAGGCCGCCCGATGATAAACTCTTTCGAATTCCGAGCCAAACACACCGATTTAACTGCCGATTAAATAGGGGGTTCGGGGGGCAATTGTGGTAGCCGAATATTCAGTAAAGGTAGAGGAGTAATATCTCGGCCTCTAGGCACCAGGGGTAAAAATCTCATTTGGGGAGATCGGCCGAATATGATGACTAGGCCGAATAGGATAAAGCCCCTGAAGCCGAGTGTAAGGAAAGGTAATGATTGAAAAAGTAGACCCGGGTCCCGAGGATCAGAAGAGACGAGTATAAATACAATGGTAGTGGATCAAAAAGAGGTAGGTAAGAAACACTTCTAAAAACTTAGTAAGCAAGCTTTCTGGAGGAGGACTGACTTGTCCGTCGGAGTGCTAATTCCGGCACCCCCGACCGGAGTTTGTATTTTTGCAGGTGACTAGAAGAGGATCATTGGCGTCTTCCAGGATTTGAAGAGTATTTCCAAACCACATTCACCACACTTACATTGTACTCCGTGCCAAAACAATAAACTAGTTAGCAAAACATGCATGACCTAGTTCATGTTAAATGGCTAATGCATCACATACAGGGGTGCAATCTAAACAGGCTCGGCTAACCCTAAACATGGCACATGAGATGCAACAACTATCACGTATTCAATTTGGAATTGAAAGTACGATGCAATTTGTATGATGTACCGAGCCCGATGTATGTAAACAAATGCGTGAATGCACGCATGCATTGCATGAGGTATGCTAATTTAGATGTGCCCTAATCTACCATCATAAGCAGGTAAATAAAAGGGATAGAAAGAAATGGGGATTGGAAGACATACACCCACTCACCCACACTTATTACAATTTTGCCCTCGCTCGGAGGGACCGAAAGAATATACAAATCTGAATAACTAATTAACTACGCAAGCTAATTAATTATTACAAATCAACTAAATTAATTAAATAAAATAATTAATCTAATTAAACAAAGAACGCCGAAGAGGGCTCAAGCGTCGCGCACGGGACTCGCTTCGAATCGCTCGTCATGCAAGTGTGCCTCGCTTTTCCTGCTACCCTCCTCGAAAATTGCCAAAGTCCCCGAGTGCCTCTCAGCATCGGGAGTACCACCGGCCGTAGGGCACCACCGTGAAAGAAGGAGGCCACCGCACTAGATGAAGCTATCGGTGGCAATTGATCACGGTCGGCACTAAATAGTGCCGGCACACTTAATACTCGGCAGAACTCGCAACTCACAAAGAAGAGAGGGCAACAACATGCATGGCAATATGATTCAAGGTATTTATGCACTATACACACCCTTATCATGTTATTGACTCAAAGGGCATGTGCCTCGATTCCTGCCACCAATCACGCATTTCCATGCATGACGCCCAAGGAACAAAGTGTGCAACTTTGATTTCAAATGCATGCAAACCAAACAAATCAAAGTCCCAATCCCTATCACCAAGTCAAGGGACAAGGAATGCATGTTGATGCAATGCAACCTAGTCATGTTATCTAGCATGCAACATGGATTATGCAATATACCTATGCAAGCATACAAGCAAGCATACAAGACAAGCATGCAAACCAATGAAAGGATGGTCTTATACATGACTTAGGCAACTCAAGTGGGCCTAAAATCAGTGGCCAAATGCTAAGTCAAGAAGGCCAAACACACATGCACACATGCACAAGTTAAGGCACCAACACTTAAGCATAATCAAGCAACTCTTAAACACATCTAAGAAGCATAAACATGGACTATTAGCATACATGAAAAGCTCTGAAATCCATGCAAAACATGAGGCCCAATCCACTAACAAAGCAAGCCAAACAAGACATACAAATGGTCTAAGGTTCAAAGCAAGTCAATGAGGCATTGAGCCACACTTAACACAACCACATGTGGCAATACTTAAACACTTAAGAACAGAATTTTAACACATAAAACTGAGCCTAAATAACCACCTAGATGGCATCTAGATGACATGATTCCAAAAAGCATGCATTAAAGCCAAAACATGGAGCATTTAGCACATACTCTTAAAGCATTAAAGAGGCATGCAAGGCAATCAAACAAGCACATCATAAGGTCTGAAATGGCATGTTAGATGATTTCAAATCATTGAAAATGAAGCAAGCAAGTCATGCTACACTCACATGCTCTCAAGGCCAACAAGTCAAATGCAAAGGAGCTATGTAACGCATGATGAGATCGACCCAAATGGCTATGGACAGAGCTAGATCATGGCAAAATGAGCATACAAGCTTCATGGATCTAGGCCTAAAACATGCTAGAAATGAAGGCACACAACCTAGGCATATTAAGGCAATAAGAGGCATTACAAGGCAACTATGCTAAGCATGCATAAGGGACCTAAACCAACTTGAAATCATGTTATAACATGGAAATATAAGCATGGAAAACAAGTCAAACGTGCTCAACACACACTCAAGCATGAAGCTCCATAAGGAAGCAAAACTTGTCCTTTTCAAGGACATCAAGGAGAGGGGGTGGCCCTCTCCTTCTTGAGACTCTAAGGCATGCTCTTCACCACTGAAATCCCTCAAGATTTCAATGGTGAAGAGATCCTAACACCAAAGTCTCGGATCTCCCACAAAATAGCACAAAAAGTGGCCTTTTCAAGGCCTAAGGGTGGTCAAACTTGCTCAAACCACAAAACACTCTTAATGAACAATAAAGAGGCTTAAAAAACAGAACTTTTATGTGTTATATACTAAGCACAAAAACAGTTCTAAACTAGGTAAAAATAAGGTACAAAAATGGGGTAAAAAGGGAGTTAGTGTCTCACCCTTGTTGACCTCTTTGACAAAGATGTAGTTGATGCTTCCTTAGGCTCAAAATCTGTCAAGAACTTCAAAAACCAGCCCTTAGAACCTCAGTTGGAAGGAGAAGGTGAAACACTAGGTGTTTGTGTGCAATAGTAAGGCACAAAACACCTAGACACACAAGAGAAGGATAGAGATAGAAGGTGTATGCAACTCAAACCCTAGAAAAACCAGAGCTTCTCTCTTTCTTTTTCTCTCTAATTCTCTAAATTTTCTAACCCTTGAGCCAAGAGAAGAGAGCTTCTCCTTGTAGGCAACAAAGACTTACCAACTAAGTCATCCAAGGGCTCATCCCTCCATACACGTGTATGGAGGGGAAACAAGAGCTAAACAGCTATCTAAAAATATCTCACAAAGTAGTTGTAAAGCAGTCGGCAGGGCAAAATGGTCATTTTGCCAAAAAGAGTGCCGACCGGCACAATATAGTGCCGACCGGCACAAAATAGTGTCGGTGGCAACACCAGCCAGCCGGTGGCCTCTAGCCACAGCCGGTGGTATGTGGAGATGCCTCAGAAGGCATTCTCTGCCCCTCCAAGGCAAAGAACAAGTGTTTGGTGCAAAACCAGACACGAGATGGTCAAGTTCGGAGGTCCTGAGGCAAGGCGCGCGAGCCGAGAACTCCGGGAACTCCCAACGAACACGAACATGGACAATCACCGGATGTTCAAGCGGTGACATCCAAGTCTTGAGGACGGTCAAAAATAGGGTGTCTACAGAGGGTGGCGGCACCTTTTCTGTGTTAGACGCGTTTCGTTTGTGTACATGCCTTTCCTAGGCAAGATTTGGTTTGGCCTGCGTGCCTTATCCATCATATCTATTCCATTCCATTACATGTTGTAAATATCGCATTGTAGCTTGCATGCATTCACTGCATCATCCCTCTCATCTATGGCTTGCACCTTTCCTTGTTGAGCTTGGTTTGATATGTGCCCATACTTTTCACGTTAAAGCACAGTTCTGCATGTGTACGCGCCTATTCCTTGATGAACTTGGTTTGAGGGTGGCAACAGCTTTTCTGTGTTAGACATGGCTTGTATGTGTGCATGCCCTTCCTAGGCAAGATTTGGTTTGGCTGCATGCCATATCCATTGTATATATTACATTGTAGTGTAATTTTTGCATCCAGCATTAGGATCATTGTTCTTTCCCCAGCAGGTCGTTTCCCCACTTATGTCATTCCACCCAATACTTGTTCTTGTGTCTGTCTACATCACTCATAGTTCTGCATGTGTACGCGCTTTGAGGGTTGCGGCACCTTTTCTATGGTAGACGGACTTGTTACTTCCATTAACCTATTTGACATTTGTGTGGTTTTGAACCGCTCATGATTGGATCATGATTCAATTGCATTGCATATCTTTTGCATTATTCCAATCACATTGCATTTTCATTCGCATTATTATACATAGTTTTGTATATATTGCATATCATTTTGCATTCATTTTGCATGTTATGCATGTTACTAACAATATTGTACCTGTTAAGTTCGCTTTCTTTTCAGGCATGATATTATATGTACGGTTCATTTGAGGCTGGTACAACCAGACGAGCCGGACAAGTATTGTATCCTTCGAGTGAGACGTATCGAGAATTGCATAATTCTCTTACATACTTTCTGCATTGTAGTGTAGTTTGGTGTATGCAAGCTTAAAACTGCTACATTGTATGTGCTTCGTTACAGCTTTCTTTGCATGATCATAAGTTATGACCGGCTCTGTGCATTGTCTTGCATTTTTCCCCTGCCTTCGGGCGCATATATTGTTTGTCTTGCATGCTTTGTCTAAGTCTTCGGCCTTGTCAAAAATGGGTCGTCTCTGGGCTTTGACAATCACTCTCGTCATGGTTATGACTTTCGAGTTCTGTCAAAGAGGGGCAACTGTAGACACCCCATTTTTGACCGTCCTCGAGACTTAGACATCACCGCTTGAACACTCGGTGATTATCCACGTTTGTGTTCGTCTTCAGTTCCCGGAGGTCTCGGCTACGCGCCTTGCCTCAGGATCTCTCGACTCGACTGTTTCGTTTCTAGTTTTGCACCAAACACTTGTGCTTTGCCTTGGAGGGGTAGGGAATGGCTTGTGGGCCATCCCCACACTCCACCGGCCATGGCTTGAGGCCACCGACTGTGTTTTGTTGCCACTGGCCAAATGTTTGGCCGGCCGGCACAATAGATGGCCGGCCGGCTATCTTTTTTTGGTCAATTGCATGTTTGGCCGGCCGATTATTGTGCATCTGCTTTTGCCGATATTTTTTGTGCAGCTGGCATGCACTTCGCTCCCCTCCATACACGTGTATGGAGGGATCTCCCTCTTGTTTAGCTTGTCTTGTAAGCTTACAAGATTGAGCTCTATAAGAGGGAGCCTCTTCTCTTTGGTTTAGGGTTAGCAAAAATAGAGAAAAGGGCTCTGGTTTTTAGGGTTAGCATAGTTGTATCTATTCCTATCTCTATCTCTCCCTCTTTTTTGCCTTAAGGTGTTTTAGTCTTATTTTTGCACACAAACACCTAGAGTTACACCTTCCTTGAACTACTGAGGTGCTAAGGAGCTATTTTCAGAGGTTTTGAGCTGGTTTTGAGCTAAGGAAAGCAGCTGGAACTCCATCCTTGAAGGAGTCTACAAGGGTAAGACAATTGTCCCTTTATTTCCCATTTTTGCAAAGCATTTTTGCCTACCTTGCATCTGTTTTTGAGCTTAACATATAACATATAAAAGTTCTTTTTTTTAGCCCTTTAAATAGTTTCTTAAGGGTGTTTCAAGCTTTGGGGTTGTTTGATCCCTCTTAAGTCTTGAAAGGCTCCATTTTGTGCCATTTCGGTTGAGCTCCGGGACCATTGTGTTTGGGCCTCCTCACCACTGACATCTTGAGGGATTTCAGAGGTGAGGATGGTGCCTTGAGGTCCTAGGAAGGAGAGGGCCATCCCCTCTCCTTGTTGTCCTTGAAAAGGGCCATTTAAGCCTCATGTGTTGAGCATCATTTTGAGATCATGTTGGCCATGTCTTAAGTGGTATTTGGTAGTATTTTGCCATGTATTACCTCTGTTTTGATTTGGTTTGGACACGCCTTGCACGCCTTGCATACATGTCTTGTAATGCCATCATTTAGCCTTAACATGCACCTAGGCTTTGACCCTTGTTCGAGCATGTTTTAGGCCTAGCTTTGTGAAGCTTTTGTGTTTATTTTGGCATGCTTAAGCTTTGTTTTCGGTCGTTTTGGTCGGCCATGGCATGCTTAGTATAGCCCCTTTGAATTCTTGGCTTGTGAGCCTCAAGTGCATAAACCATGAGCATGCATTATTTGCATTATTTCAATAGTTTGGAACCATTTACCATGTCATTTCAGAGCTTATAATGTATGCCTTGCATCCATGTTTGCATCCTCTTAAGTATGCTTGAGAGTTGCTCTTTGTGCCTAAGTGATGGACCATGTTTATATGCATGCTTGTATGTGTATTTGGCTCCATTTCCTTAGTTATTGGCCACTGTTTTAGGCTTGTTTGCGGGCTGCCTAATTTAGTTTAAGTCCACCCCCTTGCTTGTTGTATGCTTTGTATGCTTCCTTACATTGTCCATGTTGCATACTAGTCGACATGCTTAGGATTGCATTGCATTGGCATGCATGCTTTACCTCTTGAAGTGCTTGTGATAGAGGTTGAGTTCCATTGGTTTGTTTATGTGCATTGCATTCCATATCAAAATGCACACTTGAATCTTTGGGCCATCATGCATAGAAATGCGTGATTGGTGGCCCGAGAATCGAGGCCCATCCTCCTTTGAGTCATAAACATGATAAGGAGTATGGTTGGTGCATACATTGCTTGAAATGCATTACCATGCCAAGTTCTGTCCTCTGCTGCTGTCAAACAGGTTTTTGTAGGAATATTTAGCTGGCCGGCCATATTTAGTGCCGACCGGCCATCCATTGTTGGCTGATGGATCATTTTGTGGCCGGTGACCATCATACATGGCCGGTGACCAATACCTTCAGCCGGTGGTGTTCCACAGTGTGCAGAGAAGCAGTTCTGAGATTTTTGCAGTCTTCAGAGAAGGATAACAGTCAAAACAGAGGCAACTTGTGCATGGCCGTGGCTTTCCGAACGGAACCGAGCGCACATGCATTGGACCCTCTTCCCAAGGCCGTTGTTTATTGCTTAAATAAATTAGTTAATTTGCTTAGCTAATTTAATTGATTTGTAATATTTAATTAGCTTGTAGGTTAATTAAATTGTAATATTTATTTGGTCCCTCCGAGCGAGGGCGAATTGTAATAAATGTGGGTGCGTGTGTGCATGTCTTCCAACCCCCACTTCTTTCTCTCTTTGACTTACCTGCTTTTGATGGTTAGTATTAGGGCATGTTTACTTTAGCATACCTTATGCTATGCATGCGTGCATCATTCATTAGTCTTACATGCACCGGGCTCAACGCATCATACTAAATGCATAGTATTTCAAATCTAACTAGAATACATGCTATCTGTGCATTTTCACATGCCATCTTTAGGATAGCCGAGCCTATTATAGTTACATTTTGCATGTGTTGCATTAGCCACCTTAACATGAACTAGGATCATGCATATGATTACTAACTAGTTTTTGTTTTGGCTTGGAGTACTAGGTGAGCTTTTATGCTTTAGCATACCGCATGCGTGTGAGTGTTGCCATAATAGCATGATTACCATGAGGCTAGCTGCTTATGTGTTATAACTGCTTGAATGCCTGTGGGTGGAGGTTGAGTTGTTTAAATTGGAACAATGCATTGAACGCTAGTTTTAAGCCCACTAGATAGTGGCAAAACCATCTTTTTCTAAAAAAGCCCACTCAAGGGTGGCAAAACCTGCATTTTAGCCTACTTACGAGTAGCAAACCATTTTCAAAACAAACATGAAATGTTTTGCTCCAATTTAGGCGACTTAGTCTATACTTGTTTGCTGTGCGCATCACGTAGTAAATCTAGGCTAATAACCGGAATAAGAGCATATAATGTTTTCAAAACAAAATATCATGGTTAGTAGAGGCCGATCTTTGGATCAGGCGAGAGGGGGTGCTCATAGCTGACCTTCCCCAATCGTACCCAAGCTCCCAAGCCAAGACAACTTTGGTGATGACGGACACATGACCTTTGGCACAGAGTCAGGGTTTCCTAAATTCTCCCATAAAAAATATTTAGGTGGCGACTCTGTATCTGGCAAAGTAGTCCATATTTGGCACTTCTTTCAAAATCTGTTTTCTCAAAAACGATTTGCCGGATTTGGACTCTTTGGTTCAGATTAAGAACCGTGATAAAATTGAGTCCAAACTATAACCTCGGTGAGGTCCCCTCGCGGGCTTGTTACAGCCACCTCCAAGGACGTAGCTTGGGAGGCTTAGAGGCTGAATGACTCTTTTGTTGTTTTCTTGTTGTATTATATGTAAATCAAGCCATGGGCTTATTTTGTGTTTTGAGCTAGTACTCTCCTTTTTGTAGCCAAGTGTTGACTTGGAAAGTTATAAGCCCATAGGGCATTTACTTTTGATGTCAACAAGTAATACTTTTGTACTTAATACTCTAATAAATGGAAATATGTTTTATTCACACACGTTTATGCATGTTAATAATGTGGGGTTTATATGTATTATTTTGAGGACGTGAGAACTTGGTATCAGAGCGTACCGAGTTTGAATACTTTGGGTACATGGGAAGTGGTTTGTACCACAATGGGTTTGTCTCGCTTGTTAGAGACTTAAGTATAATGTTATGTGCTTATGTGATAACATGTTTATGTGACTAAATGGGTATGGGATTTAATTTCTAGGATATTGATTGGATCCTTGGGTTTCTGGGAGTCCCATTGGAAAAGCACTTGATCAATGTTGTTTCTAACTGGAACTCTAGCAACGCCTCGGGACTGTCATTATCCGGAAATGAAATTCGTAAGTGCATATGTGATTATGTGCTTACGTGGAGTGAATTATTGTTGTCCAATGCATTAGGACGTGAGTGTTATAGCTTCGGCACATTTGTGGATGTGCTAATGTCTTCGTTACCTTTATTAAGATGTTAGGACGAGGACGTGGTGGTAGGCGTGGTAGGCCTAGGAGGCAGGAGATGCCTATACTAGATGAGATTCCAACGCAGCAAGAGGGGGTTGGTCAGGCCAATGTGGCCAAGCTAGTAGGTCAGCAGGCGATGGGCACCTTAGCCCGCGAGATGGCAGGAGCATTGAGGGAATCCATGGACATTCTCAGGGCTGAGAATCAAGTCCAGGCCCATGTTACTGAGGCAGGGCCGTCCTTTTTGAAGAGAGAGTTTTTTCGGTCTAATCCGGATGAGTTTCTGGGGGATCCTAAAGAACCACTTAAGGCCGATGAATGGCTTGAGCAGATGATGAAGACGTTTGAGATGCTAGGCATCGAAGACGGAGCCTTGAGGGTGACCTTGGCGTCCTTCTAGCTGAAGGGAGACGCAGGTCAGTGGTGGAAGTTTGTTCGAGGTCGTATTGGAGGGACTTGGGAGGCTTTCGTTGATGCCTTCCAGGAGAAGTTTTTGCCTCCTACTGTTAGGAAGAAGTTGAGGGACCAGTTCTGTCAGCTTAAGCAGCTGAATACACCAGTGGTCGAGTTTGAGGCCGCATTTAACAGTTTATCGAGGTTTGCTCTTGAGCTAGTGGCGTCTGAGGAACGCCGTTGTCTTGAGTTCGAAAAGAAGTTGAGGGCCAGGCTTAAGCTTAGGGTTGCGAGGTCCATGACTCGGGAGTATGGGCGCCTTGTAGATGCTGCGGCCCATCTTGAGATTATTATGCATGAGGAGGATGAGAGGATGAGGGGCTCCAAGAGGAGTCAGGATAGCTAGGGGAACGGTAGGAGGCAGAGGGGTCCTAACCCTCAGCAGTCCCAAGGTGCATTTGCAAGATCTACCTTTCCAGAGTCGAGTTCAGGCTCTGGGAGAGGCAGTCAGGGAGACTTTACTTGTTACAAGTGTGGTCAGCTGGGCCACAAGTCTCCAGCTTGCCCGCAGAGGGGAGGAGGGCAAAGAGCAGCTTCATCTTCGGTTCGTCCGCAAAGCCAGAGTCAGGGCAGAGGCCAGCCGCTCTCTTGTTACCAGTGTGGTCAGGCGGGGCACCCGAAGAGGTTCTGCCCACACTTGAGTGGCACATCTAGTGCGTCTGGGTCGAGGAAGAGTTTTCAGCCAGCTCAGTCAGTTCAGGCCTCAAGGGCTAATTAGGGAGCCTCTTCGGCGTAGTCTGTGCAACAGTCTTTTGCTCCGAGAGGTGAGTAGGTAGATCAAGGGCCAACAGGGCTCGTGTATGCTATTACCGCACAGGATCTTGTACCGACTCCATCTATTGTGAGAGGTACCTTTCTGTTTTACAACTCGGTTGCTAATGTGTTGATTGATACGGGTGCATCCCATTCCTTTATATCTGCTGCATTTGCATCTGTTTTGGGGTTGGAGTTGGCACAGTTAGTATCTCCTATTTGTGTTGTATCACCTGTCGAGGGTGAGTTGATTTTGAAACAGGGGTGTAGAGGTTGTGATATAGAGGTCGCCGACCGCCGGCTTCCATTTTCTTTTGTAGTAATAGCTATGTCAGGTTTCGATGTGATTTTGGGTATGGACTGGTTATCGTCATACGGGGCTATTATTGATTGGTACTGCCAGAGGGTTATTGTATGTACCTTGAGCGGGGATTGTTTTCACTTCTTGGGGGATCGGGTTGGTAGGATTTTGCCACCGGTGTATGATCCACGAGGGCGGAGTGAGCTTAGTTATCTCCTCGCTAGCTGTATGAGTAATGAGTGTAACAAGACCCAGGCTGAGTTACCAAGAGTGGCTTGTGAGTACTCGGACGTCCTTCCCGAGGATCTTGTTAGTTTGCCACCCCATCAAGAGATTGAGTTCTCTATTGAATTAGTGCCTGGCACGGCACCGATTTCCAAGGCATTGTACCATTTTGCCCCAACCGAGTTGAGTGAGTTGAAGATTCAACTCCAGGAGTTGCTAGATAAGGGCTTTATCCGCCCTAGTACTTCGCCGTGGGGAGCACCGGCCCTCTTTGCTAAAAAGAAAGATGGGCTTTGAGACTTTGTATTGATTACCGGAAATTGAATCGAGCTGCGGTTAAGAACAAGTACCCTATGCCTCGTATAGATGATCTATTTGACCAATTGAAAGGGCCTCTTTGTTTCTCTAAGATAGACTTGAGATCGGGTTACCATCAGTTGAGGGTCAGGGAGGAGGATATCCCGAAGACGGCATTTCGTACGCGGTATGGCCATTATGAGTTTCTGGTGATGCCTTTTGGGCTCACCAATGCACCGGCAATGTTTATGGACTTGATGAACCGGATCTTCTGGGAATTCTTAGATCGTTTTGCGGTCGTCTTCGTAGATGACATTCTGATTTATTCACCTTCTGAGGAGGAGCACAATGAACATTTGAGAGTGGTGCTTGAGTTGCTTAGAGCACATAAGCTGTATGCTAAGTTTGGGAAGTGTGAGTTCTGGCTAAGAGAGGTTAAATTCTTAGGCCATGTGGTCTCCGGGGAAGGGGTGTCTGTTGATACATCCAAGATAGAGGCAATGCAAGATTGGGCACAGCCTAAAAGTGTTTTTGAGATCCGCAGTTTTCTGGGTTTGGCCGGGTATTACCGTCGGTTTGTGAAAGATTTCTCCAGGCTAGCTTCGCCTTTGACTAGATTGACGCGGAAAAAGGTCAAATTTGTGTGGAGTGAGACTTGTGAAAAGTTGTTTCAAGAACTTAAAGTTAGACTTACTGCCGCTCCAGTTTTGATTATTTCGGAGAGGGGTTTAGGTTATGCAGTGTATTGTGATGCCTCACGAGAAGGTTTGGGTTGTGTGTTGATGCAATAGGGGAAAGTGGTAGCTTATGGCTCACAGCAGTTGAAAACACATGAGAGAAATTACCCTACACATGACCTAGAGTTAGCAGCTGTAATTTTTTCCTTGAAAATTTGGAGGCACTACCTGTATGGTGAGAGATTCGAGGTGTTCTCAGATCATAAGAGTCTGAAGTATCTGTTTACACAGAAAGACTTGAACTTGAGACAGTGGAGATGGATGGAGTTCATTGAGGATTACGATTTCAAGTTGCATTATCATCCCAGGAAGGCAAATGTTGTGGCCGATGCCCTTAGTAGGAAATTCATTAGTGATGTAGCTTGTGTAGCCATCTGGGAGTGGGAAATGTTGGGTGCACTTGGCGAGTTTGATTTGCTTCTGGGTAAATCTATTGAGTCTGCGGCCTTGTTTTCTGTAGTTGCGCAGCCTACACTTGTGAATCGAGTGTTAGAGGCACAGAGAAGTGACCTTGAGATAGAATCCCTTCGGGAGAAGATCTCCAGTGGAAAGGTTGAGAAGGGTTTGACTATGTATCCCGACCTGAGTGTGAGGTATAGAGACCGTCTGTTTGTGCCGGAGTCTTGCCAAGAGGAAGTACTTCAAGAGTTTCACCATTCACGCCTTGCGGTGCATCCAGGAGGCACTAAGATGTACCATGATCTGAGCCGCTAGTTTTGGTGGAGAGGGATGAAGAAGGATGTGGCAGTTTTTGTGTCTAAGTGCCTTACTTGTCAGCAAGTGAAGGCCGAGCATCAGAGGCCAGCGGGTTTGTTGCAACCCTTGCCTATTGCCGAGTGGAAGTGGGAGCATGTCACAATGGACTTTGTTGTAGGTCTTTCGAAGACTCAACGAGGTAGTGATGCTATTTGGGTGGTTGTAGATCGGTTGACTAAGTCGGCGCACTTTATTTCCATGCGCGTGAGAGATTCGGTAGATCATCTTGCCGACTTGTATATTCGGGACATAGTGAGGTTGCACAGAGTCCAAGTGTCGATCGTCTTAGATAGAGATCCACGTTTCACTGCTAGGTTGTGGCAGAGTTTGTAGAGTGCCTTGGGCACTAGGTTGACCTTTAGCATGGCTTACCATCCTCAGACTGATGGGCAATCCGAGTACTCTATTCAGATCCTTGAGGATATGCTTCGAGGCTATGTCCTTGACTTTAGTGGGTCGTGGGAGAAGCATTTGCCCTTGGTGGAGTTTGCCTACAATAATAGTTTCCAATCGAGTATTGGCATGGCACCGTTTGAGGCCTTGTATGGCCGACCGTATAGGTCTCCAGTGTGTTGGGCCGAGGTGGATGATGCACCTTTGTTGGGCCCGGAGTTGGTGCGGGAAACGACGGAGAAAGTTAAACTTATCCGTAAGAGGCTTGTTACAGCCCAGAGTCGCCAAAAGAGCTATGCCGACCATAGGAGGAGGCCTTTGGCATTTGAGGTGGGTTATCATGTCTTTTTGAAGATATCACCTAGGCGAGGTTTGATGAGGTTTGGAAAGAGTAGGAAGTTGTCCCCTCGGTTTATTGGTCCCTTTGAGATCCTTGAGCGGATTAGGGAGGTTGTATACCGTTTAGCTTTACCGCCGCAGTTGTCCGGGGTGCATGACGTGTTTCATGTTAGTATGCTTGGGAAATACGAGCCGGATCCGTCACATGTATTGGATTGGACCGACTTAGAGGTAGATAAGGATGCCTCGTATGAGGAGAGACCGGTACGGGTTTTGGATAGGCAGAACCAAGTCTTGCGAGGCAAGATGATTCCCTTGGTAAAAGTTTTGTGGAAGCATCACGGAGTGGAAGAAGCCACTTGGGAACGTGAGTTGGAGGTCCGTGGAAATTACCCGGACTTGTTTGTGAATGTTTAACCATGTATTGGAAATTTTATGTCTTAATGAAATTTAAAAACATTGTATATGTTTTGAGTTGTAAAACATTGTATATGTTTTGATTTATGGAAGTATTGTTGAATATGTTGTAGAGATGCAAATATATCATTAACATTGAATATGTTATGAAATTGTGAATTATGTATATTGGGACTTGTTGAAATTCAAAGGAATGCGTGTTGATAATGCATGTTGAAAGTTCTGTTGTAAGTTGCCTCCTGAAAAGAGATGGAATGATCGGTAATGGGTCAAGTATTTGAATATTGAATTGTAGTATTGTCGAGAATTGAAAAATCACAATTTTGAAACTTATGTTGTTAATTTCGGGGACGAAATTCTTTAAGGGGGGAAGGTTATAGCAATCCCGGTTTTCGTTTCATTGTTTAGTGTATTCCAGACTCGGTTCCGTGAATGTGTGTTGTTGTCTTATTCTCGTTTCCATCCTTTACTCTTTGTATTTGAGTTTTGGGTTATGTTGGGCAAGTTTGAAACAGGTTAGTTGTGTTTAGAAACATAGAGTTGATGCCCAAATTTTGGCCTTCACGCGCGAGCGGGCCCCTTTGCTTTTGCTCCTCCGCTCGAGCGGGGAGTTTGACGCTCGAGCAACATTATCCCACCTTCAGTACTTTTCATGCAGGTCATCGGACGCTCGAGCGTCCACTTTCACGCTCAAGCAGGGACCTTCGTCTGCAGAACTTCTGGAAGTGTGCATTCGACGCTCGAGCGTCGCTTTTCACGCTCGAGCGTGAGTCTGTGTCTGATGCTCGAGCGGGGCGTTCCATGCTCAAGCGGACTGTGTTGTATATCAGTCCAAGTTGTAGCATTTTGAATCACTTTTTCGGGCCATTCTCTCTCTCTAGCTTTCCAAAACCGTAATTTGAGAGCTCCCCTCTCTAGAACTCTCTCTCTCTCTCTCTACATTTTGATCTTGGTTTAGTGAGACCCAACCCTTGTCCCTTTGTAAAAAGTGTAGAGCTTGGTGTGGCTACGTTTGGATCCGAAAATCTTTGGGTTTGGAGCACCTTCGAGTTTTCTCATCATCACCTTTGGGTCTCTCCATTTGAGACAGGGATAACCTACTTCTTTCTATGAGTTTTGGCATAGATTTTATGTATTTTGTATAGATGGTGTTGTTTGGGGTTTTTGGGTGTTAGGGTTTCAAAACTTAAAATGTATAAAGAGGGGTTTTGGTCCTTTTGAACTATACATGTGTATATGGGTCTTAAAATGGGGTTATTAATGTTTATTGATATTACTTGGACCTTTGGGTCCGTGTTGAAAAAAAAGGAAAAATGCCCTAAGTATATTGAATAATTAATTTGAATAATTAATTTGGGGAAATATGAAATTGAGTTGAACATCATGAAATTGGGAAATTATGAGATTGAATGGTGTATTTGGATAAATAAATCACTCACCTATGAAAATGTTGATGTATTATCTATTTGATAAATTTATTATCTGTCTAGAGATAACTGGTTTGGGCTATCGGTGGAGGATAGTCTTGATTATTGTAGACATTGTATGTTGATTAAGGAAAATTGAAACTAATCACCTGGAATATGTCATCGATTATGACGATTGGAATAATACGTCGAATATGTGTATTGATTAATCATTGTATATGATGAATGTTAAATAAATTGTATATGTATATTGTTTGGGAGGAGATAAGGGATGTTCTCCAAGGTTTGAGAGGAGATATGGGATGTACTCTCAAACCTGTTTGGGAAGAGATAAGGCATGGACTCCATTGATAACTAAGTTGGCCGGAGTGTCCAGGGTGAAAGTCCTGAAATCTTGATTACGTTTGCATAACGTAGATAATTGAAGTATGGAAGTGTTTAATGTGAGATGTAGTCTCATTTGAATTGTGGATAATGGAAATGTTTTATTATGAGTTGTAGTCTCATGAAATTATTGGGCTAGATAATGAGTCATGTTTATGAATCTGAATTGGATAAGTAAAGGAAAATGAAATGAAAAACGGTTGCATTTGTCGTTGAACCGAAAGGTGTTGTAAGTTGGTTTGCAAGTGTTGACCATTTATCAAATGCTAATATTTTAGTTATTTCTCATATTTGGTTTAGTATATTTCTACTGGGCTTTGGCTTATCCTTTATGGGACATCATTTTCAGGTACAGATGGTATGCCACCTCCAAGGACGTAGCTTGGGAGGCTTAGAGGCTGAATGACTCTTTTGTTGTTTTCTTGTTGTATTACATGTAAATCAAGCCAAGGACTTATTTTGTATTTTGAGTTAGTACTCTCATTTTTGTAACCAAGTGTTGACTTGGAAAGTTGTAAGCCCATAGGGCATTTACTTTTGATGTCAACATGTAATACTTTTGTACTTAATACTCTGATATATGGAAATATGTTTTATTCACACATGTCTATGCATGTTAATAATGTGTGGTTTATATATATTATTTTGAGGGCGTGACATTTGAACTTATTTTAGGGTCTTTTATTAATTGAGTCGAGCTCAAATAAATGAAATTCGGCTTGATAAGACTCGTGAATATAAAAAAAATATATAGGAAAAATTATTAGAGAATCTTATTTACCAAAATGTTAATCTATATAGTCCCACGTTTATTCTATTAGATGGGTGAGTCCTATGTGTTAAGTCTTTTATACAGCTTGGTCCTGTTTTAAAATTTAAGAATATTGTGGCAGACGAGTTTTCCCTTTTCATTATTGTCTTATATGAGTTAGGGGGTTGATTGGAGATTTTGGTGGATATGTTGTTTGCAACATTTGGTAAATCAGATCCCAATAATTCTGGGTTGAGAGAATTTAGGGGAGGAGTTAGGCTTTGTGAGTGGCAGCAAATAAGGAACACTCCAATGTGTCAAGTATTAATGTGACACTCCAATATGTCAAGTATTAATGTGACACTTCAACGATGGGACACTCCAAAAAAATTAAAAATTCCTTAGTGTATTTTTCTCAAATGTGATAACGTGGCAAGTATGATGTGACATTTGAAAAATTTTACTCATCCTTAGTGTACTTTTTCCAAATGTAACAACATAGTAAATATGATGTGATACTCAAAAAAAATAAAATAAAAACTCCTTAGTATACTTTTTCTAAATATGACAACATGGTGGATATGTTGTGACACTCTAAAAAAAATTAAAAACTCCTTAATATACTTTTCCTAAACGTGACATGTGACACTCTAATAAACTATTTTATTTTCTATTTGTGTTTGCTTGGTGTACTTGTGTAAATTTTCAATCAACCCAGAACGAAACAAAAACCAAAGGTCAAATAAGGCGAATGACTAGCAATTGGTGACCGGCGAACGACAACCGGTGATTGGTGACTTGTGAGGAAAATCTTAGGTTTGAGGGTTTGAAAATCTCAAATTCATTTTTAAATTATATATATATATATATATTAGGTTTTAGGGTTTAATATTTTTCCCTATACGATTTATCTCTCTAAAAAGTAGGATTTCAAAGATTAATTTTGTTAAAATTTTCTTTCAGGTTTAGGTTCTGGTTCTATATATATATATATTATGTATGTGTATTATCTCTTCTTCTACATATATAATATGTACTAACCATGATATTGATATAGTGTGATCATGTTCAAATATAAGATTAATTTTAAGTGAAATGAATGAATGAAAATGTGTCACATGTGCATCAAATTTTTTTTTGTCAAACAAATTAACATACATGGACGGATGGTTAACATTGATAAGAAATAGGAAGTTCAAGTTTAAATTGATGTAATTGAAATCCTGTGATTTAATTTGAAAAATACGTGAAACTCTAGGTTTTTTTTTTTTTTTGTAATTTGCCCAAAATATTAATAACTATTTGAGTTTAAAATATTAATAAAATTTAAGTATAAAATAAATATAATCTTTTTGGGTAAATTACAAATACACCCCATGAGGTTTGCTTAAAATACAGATTACCCTATGTGGTTTGAAAAATTATAAATACCCTTTTATTAAAAAAAATTATTTAACAGAATTAACTAAAAAAATGAAATTTATAATTATTTTTCTATACAATAATAAAATTACTTAAATTATTAATTGAAGCATATTTTTACATCATTAAAAACTGTTAATTGACTTGATGATTTATTAATAAAATGAATAATTTGTTATGAAATTAGAAACTTCAAGGGTGGAATGTAATTTTCAAAACCACAGTGGGATTCATATTTTAATCAAATCTCAAGGGGTGTATTTGTAATTTACCTAATCTTTTAAGAAATATTTTAGTTTAAGTTATAGAAAGAAATATATATATATATATATTATTTTATTTTATTTTTATTTTTTATTTATTTTGTAAATAAATAATATAAAAATTAAAATTAAAAAAAAAATTAAATGGCGAGTTTGACCAAGCTGAGCTAAAATTCATTATCCAAAGTGTAGTCTGAAAATGTTCAAATATTTTAGCTTGGCCAAACATTTTCTTTAGTCCTACCAAGCCACTGTTTGGGAAGGAGGTTTTTTGTTTTTTTCACTAAAAGACAAATTCGTTACAAAATCAAAAAGAACAAATTCAAACAAAATATCGCATCAAACCCCATAATCATTTCACTTTTTCTCTCACAAACATTACATCCAATTACAAAAAAAACCCAACTATCTTCCCAAACATAAAAAAAAAAATTTCTCCAATCATATCCTACAACTAAAAAAATCTACAAAAAAAACCCATTTCCCAAACAGCCACCTTGTGCACTAAATATTTTTTCCAACACCCTAAGAATATGAGGTTGAACAGTCCATCAAGCGAATAACCACCCTTAGTCCTAAGTGACCTAATGGAAGAGAACTTTTGGACTGGAAGAAAGTCTAACCCTGTCATGGAAAGGTTTCTTTCTTGTTTCTTCTTTCTTTTTTCTAAATTTTTCCCATTCCCAATCAAAAGAAGAAACATGGAATACTAAACCAGTCTAGGCTATATGACTCTATGTTTGAAGTCTCAGACTCTACCCTCTCTCTCTCTCTCTATATATATATATGAGACTAGACAACATGCTTAGCCTTGGATCAAAATAGGCTATGAATACTATTAGAAATTCAAAAGGTCCAATCAAACATTAAGCCCCATTCTTGAGGGAGAAAATGTTTGGAACCCTTTTGGGATATCCTACTGTAGACACCCCATTTTTGACCGCCCTCAAGACTTGGACGTCACCGCTTGGACACTCGGTGATCTTCCATGTTTGTGTTCGTCTTGAGTTCCCGGAGGTCTTGGCTACGCACCTTGCCTCAGGATCTCTCGACTCGACTATTTTGTGTCTGGTTTTGCACCAAACACTTGTGTTTTGTCTTGAAAGGGTAGGAAAGGGCTTGTGAGCCATCCCCACACTCACCGGCCATGGCTTGAGGCCACCGGCTATGTTTTGTTGCCACTGCCAAATGTTTATCGGCCTCAAGACTCTAGATGGCCTACTATCTTTTTGCTGAATTGCGTTGTTGGCCGGCCGACTACTGTGCATCTGCTTTTGCAGATATTTTAGTGCAGCTGGCAGGCACTTGGCTCCCCCCCATACACGTGTATGAATATATCTCCCTCTTTAGAAGATTGTCTTGTAAGCTTACAAGACTAAAAGCTCTATAAAGAGGAGGCTTCTTCTCTTGGCATAAAGGTGAGACAAGGTTAGACATTTTAGATGACCCATTTTAGGGTTTGAGTTCTAGGGTTAGGGTTTGGTTCATATCATATCTCTATATCTCTCTAGTGTGTGTTTTGTCTCATTTTTGCTCACAAACACCCACCATCACACCATCTCTTGGAGCTGAGGCCCTTGACAGTTGTTTTGGAGTTTTGGAGCTGGTTTCAACCTAAAAAAGCTGCTGGAGCTCCATTGTTGAAGAGGGTCTTCAAGGGTAAGAAGCTTGTCCCTTTATTTCCCATTTTTGCAAAGCTTTTCTACCTATCTTGCAATTGTTTTTTGGCTTTGCATATAACACATAAAAGTTCTGTTTTTAAGGCCTCTAAATAGTTTGTTAAGAGTGTTTTGTGGTTTGAGGTTGTTTGACCCCTCTTAAGCCTTGTTTGGCCCTTGTTTTGTGCTATTTTGTGTGAGCTCTGGGACCACAGTGTTTGGGCCTCCTCACCAATGAAATCTTGAGGGATTTCAGAGGTGAGGATGGTGTCTTGAGGTCCCAAGAAGGAGAGGGCCACCCCCTCTCCTTGTTGTCCTTGAAAAGGGCCATTTTTGCCTCTTGAGAGAGCATCTAGTTTAAGTGTGTGTTGGCCATGCCTTAACTGATTTTCAGGCTTATAATGTCATAATATAGCATTGTTGTATGTTGGTTTAGGTACACCATGCTTGTTTACCATACATGCCTTGTAATGCCATTTTAGGCCTTAACATGCCTTAGGATTGTAAGCCCTTGTTCTAGCATGTTTTAAGCCTAGCTTTGTGAAGCTTTAGTGCATGTTTTTATATGCTTTAGCTCTGTTTTAAATTGTTTGAGTCATACTTGCCATGCATTGCATAGCTCCTTTGCATTATTAGCTCGTTGGCTTTAAATATGTGAAGTGTTGAGCATGCGTTGCTCAATTTATTTCAGTGGTTTGGAACCAGTTAACAGGAAATTTCAGTCCTTATATCATGCTTACATGCTTGCCTTTCAATGCTTCTTTGATGCTTTAGAAGTTTATGTTGTATGCTCCATGTTAAGCATTTGTGAATGCCTCCATACTTAGACCATTTAGATGCTATCTAGGTGTGCCTTTGTCCCTATTTTGGCATGATTTGGGACTATTTTAATCCAACCTGGTCATTTGCTTCATGTGTCACATGATCTTGGTTTAAGCCCCTTGGCTTGTCTTGGGTTCTTGGCTTTGCTTGTCACATGCTATGCTTCTCTTGTTTGCTTGGTTTGGCACCTCTTATAACATGACTTCAGAGCTTTTCCATGCATGTTATACACCCATGTTTGCATTCTCTTAAGTGTACTTGGGAGTCCCTCTTTGTGCTTAAGTGGTGGCCCGTGAACATGTGCATGTATGTGTGTGTGTTAGTCCTTCACTTTGAGTACCTTGGCCACTGTTTTAGGTTTGCTTGAGGGTTGCCTAATTAGTTTAAGTCCATCCCTTTTGTTTATTGCATGCACTCCTTGTATGTTGTAGCATATTGATGAGTTGTTGCATGATTGAAATCGCATGATTGAATGAAGTTACATGTTGGCTTGCATGCTTGAATACCTATATTAGCCTTGCACACTTGTTGGTTGCATTGTTTTATGCCTTGCATTTCTTGCAT
Source organism: Camellia lanceoleosa (assembly GCA_025200525.1). Lineage (NCBI taxonomy): Eukaryota > Viridiplantae > Streptophyta > Magnoliopsida > Ericales > Theaceae > Camellia > Camellia lanceoleosa. The sequence continues at coordinate 94,277,688 of CM045772.1, read as the reverse complement.
GCTCTTTTGCATTGCCATGTTGCATGCCTAGTTAACATGCTTAGGTTGCATTGCATTAGCATGCATACTTGACCTCTTGAAATGAGTATGATAGAGGTTGAACCCCTTTGCTTGTTTATTTGGTTCGCATTCATTTGAAATTGAAGTTACATGCTTGATTCTTCGGGCCATCATGCATGGAAATGCATGATTGGTGGTCCGAGAATCGAGGCCCATGTCCCTTTGAGTCATAAACATGATAAGGGGTATGATTGGTGCATACATTGCTTGAAATGCATTGCCATGCCAAATATTGCCCTCTGCTGCTGTTAAACTAGATTCTGCAGGAATTTTTGTCCGGTCGGCTAAATACAGTGCCGGCAGGCCATCTTTTTTTGGCCGGTGGATTAAATCTGTGGCCGGTGACCATTCTCTATGGCCGGTGGTGTTTTCCTCCAGCCGATGTTGTTCCCTAACATCCCGAGAGCAAACCCTGAGACTTTGGCAGTCCTCAGAGGAGCAGAGCAGGGAAAACAGAGGCATCTTGAGCATGGCAGTGGATTTCCGGACAGAATCGAGCACGCATGCATTGAGCCCTCTCCCTGAGGCTGCTATTTACTGATTTCTTAGATTAATTAATTTGCTTAATTAATTTAATTGTCTGTAATATTTAATTAGCTTGTCAGTTAGTTAAATTGTATTATTCTTTCGGTCCCTCCGAGCGAGGGTAAATTTGTAATAAGTGTGGGTGAGTGTGTGCATGTCTTCCAAACCCCACTTCTTTCTCCCTTTTACTTTCCTGCTTTGATGGTTAGTATTAGGACATGTTTACTTTAGCATATCTTATGCTATGCATGCGTGCATCATTCATCAGTATTGCATGCACCAGGCTCAGCGCATCATGCTAGCTGCATAGTATTCTGAATCTAGCTTGAATACATGCTACTTGTGCATTTCATAAGCCATTTTAGGATTAGCCGAGCCTATCCTAAATACATTCTGTATGCGTTACATTAGCCACTCTAACATCAACTAGGGTCACGCATGTTTTCTAACTAGTTTACTGTTTTGGCATGGAGTACATTGTAAGTATTTTATGCTTTAGCATACCACATGCGTGTGAGTGTTAATATAATAGCATGATTACCATGAAGCTAGATGCTTATGTGATAAACTGCCTGAATGCCTGTGGGTGAATGTTGGATTACTTGAGTTGGGATAATTTATTGAAATCCGTGTTTTAACCTACTTGCGGGTAGCAAAATTCCAAAACATTTTTAAAACAAAACGGATATGCAATGCTTGTTTCCAAATTAGGCGATCTAGTCTACACTTATTTGTTGTGCGCATAACATAGTAATTCTAGGCTAATAATAGGAATAAGAACACATAAACGTTTTCAAAATCGGATATCATGGTTAGTAGAGGCCGATCTTCGGATCGAGCGAGAGGGGGTGCTCATAGCTGACCTTCCCCAATCGAACCTAAGTCCCCGAGCTGAGGCAACTTTAGTGATGACGGACACGTGGGCTTTGGCACCGAGTCAGGGTTTCCTAAATTTTTCCATTAAAAAATATTTAGGTAGCGACTCTGTATCTGGCAAAGCAGTCCATGTTTGGCACTTCTTTCAAAAATCTATTTTCTCAAAACGATTTGCCGGATTTGGACTCTTTGGTTCAGATTTAGAGCCACAACAAAAACGGGAGTCCGAACTGTAGCACCGAGGTCCCTCGCGGGCTTGTTACAGTTTCTGGCGACTCCGCTAGAGAGTTTAGAGAGCTTGACTCGAACTCGTGATACCCTGTTTTGATTACACTTATGTGTTTCTTTGCATTGCATGTGCATTGGTGCGCCTAGGACACCGTGTTTGCCATCTGCCATTCCTAAACGGTTTGCCGGAGGCTTGTCTTGTCAAGGCATGACCATAAGGCTGACCGGTTGTGGGCTCTGACAGCATGGGAATACAAACCCCTGTTTTACCGGGGCACCCTTTTTGACCATTCGACCTAATGCATATTCGGAATCCATAGTAACTATTCCAAACTAGGACAGGTTGCTTACCCGATGTTAGGTTGTTTGAAAACTGCTGCGTGCGTAGTGAAACCCTAGCTCCTGACAAAAATAGGACAGGGAAACCCTACCCCAACATAGGGGTGTTTTGGCTCATTTACTTGCTTTGTGCTTCTAGAATGTATCTCTACAAGAACGCGCATATCAGTTTGCAAATTTGAGTATCGGGCCTGAGGGCACCAGTATCAGTATCTGTGAGAATCAGTTATATCTGTGAGTATCCGATTCAGTATTTTGGGGCAGTGATTCTAGGGAACAGTGATCAGTAGAGTAAATCTGATCGCCACACCGCGTTTGATCCGCTTAAATTTGAAATGCTGCTTGTCTTTCTTTTCAATTCAGAAAGTTGATCCAAGATAGCTAGTGTTTCCCCCTTGTTGAGGCAAGACTTATGATGACGCAGAATTCGGAGGAGATTGTGGTTATGACAGCTGCATTAGATCAAGGAATCACTTTGCAAAGTGAGACCAATGTTGATATGCCGCATCCACCCAGGTCGCCTATCGCGCACCCGGTCTGGTTCCCCCAACTATATCAGGCTCGCGAGCCTACTACATTCGAACTAATGGGGATGATAGGAGACCTCCAGAGGTCCGTGGCGGATCTCGCCTACGGAATGTCAGCTTCGCCACCAGCCGCACCGTATGCCGGGAATTTTGTACCCCAGGAGCCCCCGCTATTGGGACGGATTGTGATCGAACTCAGCCAACTGGAGATGGCCTCCAGCTATGGCAATGACGTATCAACATCAACCCAAACCCTCGATCAGGCTGAGGCCAGAGGTAAGGACAAAATGAAGGCAGACGCCGATCCCATCGAACAACTGCTGTGGGCAGTTGAGACTTTGAAAGCCGGGGGGATGAACAAGCAACAGATATCTGCAGTTGTGACAAAAGCTATGGAGGATGCTTTCCCCACTCCACCTGAAGGTAGTTCAAGTCAGTCAGAAAGCCAGGATAGACCACGTCACGCCAGAACAGTTCCTTCCACTCCCAACCTTGTACCCGGGAAAGATCAGAAAGCCAAGGTGGCGCCTGCCGACCCTTTCGCTAATGCGTCTAGCAAGAGTGCTCAGGCCTCAAAGTACCTATCCCGAGGGCACAGGGTCTTCCATGCTCTCTACATGCCGTTGTCCAAGGCACTTCAAATCCTTGCTGAGAGAGGGCATCTTAAACCCTTGGAGCCTCGGCCTCTCCCGAAGAATCTCCCTGCTACACATGATGCTGCTTTGTACTACGCGTACCACCAAAAAACTGGTCATACTACCGATAATTCCTTCCACCTCCGTCATGAGGTACAGGATTTGATTGACAACGAGGTTATCCTCCCGCCCACCTCAGCCAAGTCCGTTACTACCTAGTTATTGGATTTTGAGGACACTGATACTGCGAGTATGTAACCAGAGAGTAAACCACCTGCGGGCGGCTGTAGATGTCCCTAAACATCTCAGGAGGATGACTCCCGTTCTGTTCATATGTGGGCTTACTACAGTTCGGACTCAAATTGTTGTCACGGTTCTAAATCTGAACCAAAGAGTCCAAATCTGGCAAATCGTTTTGAGAAAACAGATTTTTGAAAGAAGTGCCAAACATAGACTACTTTGCCAGATACAGAGTCGCCACCTAAATATTTTTTTTTTAAATGAGGAAATTTAGGAAATCCTGACTCGGTGCCAAAGGCCACATGTCCGTCATCACCAAAGTTGCCTCGGCTCGGGAGCTTGGGTACGATTGGGGAAGGTCAGCCATGAGCATTCTCGCCTATCCAAGAGCCTCTACTAATCATGATATCCAATTTTGAAAACGTTGTGTGTTCTTATTCTGGTTATTAGCCTAGAATTACTATGTTGTGCGCATAGCAAACAAGTATAGACTAGATCGCCTAATTTGGAATAAAACATTGCATATCCGTTTGTTTGGAAAACGCTTTGGAATTTACTACTCGCAAGTAGGCTAAAATACGGATTTCAACGAGTTGTCCCAACTCAAACAATCCAACCTTCACCCACAGGCAATCAAACAGTTTATCTCACATAAGCATCTAGCCACATGGTAAGCATACTGTCATGATAGCATTCACATACATGCGATATGCTAAAGCATTAAAAACTTACCTAGTACTCCAAGCCAAAACAAAAGCTAGTTAGCAATCAATGCATGATCCTAGCTCATGTTAAAATGGCTAATGCAACACATACAAAATGCAATTAGGGTAGGCTCGGCTAACCTAAACATGGCATGTGAAATGCTACAAATAACACATATTCAAACTGGGAATTGAAGTACAATGCGGTTTTGCATGATGTACCGAACCCTGGTGCATGTAAAACAAATGAACGGATGCACGCATGCATTGCATAAGGTATGCTAATTTAAATATGCCCTAATCTTCCATCATAAGCAGGTAAATAAAAGGGAAAAAAGACGTGGGGTTGGAAGACATACACACACTCACACACACTTATTATACAATTGCGCCCTCACTCGGAGGGACCAAATAAATATTGCAGTCCGAATAATAAATACATTAATTATTACAGAATTTCTAATTAATTAACAGAATGAATGCCAATAAGAAGAAAGGTGGCCACAACCCCCGCCTCGAGATGCGCGAATGATGCATGCTCGCACCCGTCTCGTCCGAAAAGCCCGTACCATACCATTGCTGCCTCCGTTTTCACTGCCTTGCTTCTCTGAAAATTGCCAAAGTTCTGAAACAGGTTCCTTGCACACTGTAGAATACCATCGGCTAGGGAAAATACCCACCGGCCATACATAATTTCCATCGGCTGCTTATGGAGTTATCGGCCATTCACCAATGGCCGGTCGGCACTTAATGTTGCCAGTCGGCAGAAACTTCCTGCAGAAGACAGTTTTGACAACAACAGAGGACAGGCAGTATATGGCATGGGATTTCAGGTATATGTGAGCATGGTCATGTTCCCCATCATGTATTGAACTCAGGGAAACATGACCCTTGATCCTCGAGCCATCAATTGTGCATGATAGCCTAAGAGATCAAGCTTGCCATTTGATATGAAAATGCATGCAACACACAAATGGGGACCAAGACCCTATCATGTCCAAGTCAAGGGCCTAGGTGACCAAGGGTTGAGATGTGTTTTGTCACTTGAAGTACAAACACCCCTCATCCCTCGCACTTGGTTTGACACCCCAAACCAAGCAATGCAATGCATGTTATGCAAATATGGCTCAAAATGTGATATGATGCTAAGATGCAAAATATGTCAAATGCCATGCAACTAACATGGCAAGTATGCAATGCTAGGCATGCAAGATGCAAATGCGATGCAAACATGGACGATTTAAGCAATAGGATCATCATGTTACAACACCTAATGAAGCAATCATGCAACAAATATGAGACAAGCATGCAATGGTGGACTTAAACCATAAAGGGGCAGACCTCAATCCACCCCAAAACAGTGGCCAAGAGTGCCCAAAATGGCGGACAAACACTCATGCCAATATGCAAGCCAATGGGCCTAAAGCTAAGGCACAAAAGGGAGCATTTTGCTTCCACTAACATGACCACTCATGGCATGATTTAGACAAGCAAAAATAGAATCCTAGCATGCAAAATGGACTCCAAAACTCATTGATATGGCAGCTTAAGTGGCTCCAATGAGATGCATGCATCAAAGCTCATTTCTAGGCATAAAAGGGCACATCCTCAAAGCATGAAAGAGGTCACATATGCAAACATACAAACATGATTTATGGACTGAAATACGCTCCTAAATGATGCCAAATCATGAGGATGGTCTAAGCTAAGCATGCTAGAGGCCAATATACTCAAGGCTTACAAGCCAAAACACAAAGAGATGACACCAAACATGGCAAGCATGACTGAAACAGATGGCCCACAGGCCTTAAACATGGTAAAATAATGCCAATACCTTCATGAAATTAGGCTAACACATGCAAGAATCATGGCCTAAACACAAGATGCATTTCTATGCCAAATAGAGGAATGCAAAGCAAGTATGTTAAGCATGCAAAAGGGCACAATCGACGAACAGAGATAACATGTGACCTAAAGACACCCAAAAACCTCTGAAATAGGGCCAAAATCAATCAAGCATGCATGTTGCCCTTTAAGCCAAAAGGCAAGGAAATGAGGCAATGAAGGGAGAGGGGTGTCCCTCCCCTATACAAGACTTCAAACCACCTTCCTCACCACTGAAAATCCACTGGTTTTCAGTGGTGAGAAGACTAAAACACTCAAGCAAACAAAGCCTCACAAAGGAAGCACCAAAAAGGCCAAATAAGGCCTAAGAGGGTGAGTTTGAACTCAAACCACAAAACACCCTTAATGAAAGTTCTAAAGCATGAAAATATAAGATTTTTTTTATGTTATGAACAAAGCCTAAATCAGCAAGCAAGACAGATAAAAAACTAGTGCAAGTTTGGAGAAACTAAAGCAAAGTGATTACCTTTGAAGAACACCTCAAGAACAGTCAATGCAGCCCTCCTCTTTTGATCAAAATCAGTCCAAAAGCTCAAGAATCAACCCTCAAAGCCTCTCAATCTCGGAGTAAGGTGTAATGGTGTGTGTATTAGTGCAAAAATAAGGTAAAAATGCACTTTTGGGCTTCCAAACACACACTATGGATGAGAAAGAGGGAGATATAGAGAGAGAGGATGATATATAAGATATATGTATGTATTCTCGGTTCTTTGATCAATTTTCCAACCCTAGACAAAGGAGAGGAAGGATGACTTATATAGGCAAAAAAGGATTCTAAGCTTCTCCAAGATCAAAAAAAAGCAAAGGGTGCAAGAGGGTTTGGCTTTGGAGAAGCTAAGACATTGGCTACCAAGCTGAAAGCTTGGCCAAAGGGTGCAAGCTTCTAGAAGGAAAGGGGGTCAAGAGTGCAAAGGGGTCATCCCCGTGCATGGGGAGTGGTGATGGTGCATTTCAGCTGGCACAGCTGGCATGCACCATACCTGAGGGGTGCAAAGGGTGCAGGTCGGCTGGCAAAAGAGGTCATCGGCCACAACAAAGTGCCGATCGGAAAAAGATAGTGCCGACCGGCAATTGGTTTTAAGAAACCATTGCCGGTGGCACCCAAAAACAGCCGGTGATGGGTAGGGGCAGCCGGTGAAGTGTGGGGATGGCCAACAAGCCATTCCCCACTCTCCAAAGCAAAAACACAAGTGTTTGGTGCCAAAACCAAACACGGAACAGTTGAGTCGGGAGATTCTGAGGCAAGGCGCGTAGCCGAGACCTCCGGGAACTCCAAACGAACACAAACATGGATGATCACCAGGTGTTCAAACAGTGACGTCGAAGTCTTGAGGACGGTCAAAAATAGGGTGTCTACAGCGGCGCTTGGTATATTTTGGATGTGGCGTTTGGCATGCGTTTTTGAGCATCTGTGAATGATAGTCTTGTAAGTTCCGGCTTGGGTATCGAGTCGGTCTTTTGTTTTGTTTTGAGTCTGTCTCATTGTCTTGAGTCAGTCCTTTTAGCTCAAGGGTCTGTCTTGTTGTAGCGAGTCGGTCCCCTTTGTATAGGATGTCGGGTGATTCCGGGGTTGTTGCCTCGAACATCGTTTTGTAATTACCCCTTTTGTTTTCCTTTTGAGTCTGTCTCTGCTGAGGAGCCAGTTGCAGTTGGAAGTTTTGAATGAAACGGCTGCGGCTATCATGTTCCCTTACTTATTGTTTGTCTTGAGCTAGTTATGCCAGAGGATTTGAATGGGCTAACAGTACATCTCGCCTGCTCTCCTGCGTGCCAAACTCATTGCATTAACCTAAATTTTGCCACAAAAAAAAAAAACCTTTTTGAACACTGTGGTGATAAAAACGAAGAGGAAGGAATTCCTCGGGTTTTGCGAAACTTTGATCATTTTTGAAAGAAAGAGAGGCGTACTAAGCCTTTAATGAATGAAATCATGCCTGTCAGTGTGAGTACTAAGAAGGACCCCGGCTTGACCCAGACTGGTTCCACACTATCTTCAGCGCGAGTGATTTGTCGCTTTCTTAAAAACTTTCAAAAACAAACTGTTTTGCGCAGTCCTGTGAAAACTTGTGTGGAATTGCTCTTGAGATTCTGCAGCCTAGGTTCGCTCTCAGCCTCAAGATTCCACCAGCATATTTTCGAACCTCGAACCCATTCAAAACGTTCAACGGTTAACCATCATGTGAGGCATGTATGGCAAACTTTGAAGCAGCCCTCGAACAAGAGGTGTCAAAGTCAAATCAAGAGCTCAGACGTCGTCAACAGAAGCTTGCGAGGCGAGAACAGAAGTCCCCCTCAAACTAGGGGCAAGAAATGTCAGATGTGCTCAAAAAGTCGAAGATGGATCCTTCCGCAAATCAATACAACAGTCACTCTCCCGGATACAGAGGGCTTCAATCTCAAAACCATTTGGCATGGGCTTGTTACACTTTTACCCTTAAGAAGCTCGCTGGGCCGAAAACCCGGAAGGGCGACCCAGGCAAAAGTTAGAGCAAAAAGAAAAAGAAGAAAAAAAACAAAGCAAAAAAGAATAACAAAAAAGAACAACAAAAAGAAAAAAAAAAGAACAAAAGCAAAAAGAAAGAAAAACATAAAAACAAAGCTCGCAAGGTCGAAAACCCGCACCGAGCGCCTTGGCAAAAGTTAGAGCCTAAAAAGTGAAGGTTAAAATACCTGAGTGTACCTTAACTAGAACTACGTAAGGCTTGATTCCCATGTTTGGGATACGTAGGCAACTTCATCCTGAAGTCCAGCCCCAACGCTTTCATAGCGCCTTAGTCAATGTAATGGGTTTGATCACCTTTGCCTCCTCTGAATCTGACAGTTCGGTTGTGACAACCGAAACTACGTAGTCAACTTCCTTCTGCAGTCAACTTCCTCCTGAAGTCTAGCCACCGACGCTTTCACAGTGACTGTGTCCATATATTGGTTCAGACCATCTTTGTCTTCTCCGTGTCCGAGAGTTCGATCATCATTTGTGAAGACTGTTTTCAGCATGCTGCGGCATCATCCAAACAAGGGGCAACTTTCTGTTGCCATCCGTTGCCATGCGTTGTCATAAGTTGCCCTGAGTTGCTGTCCAAACCAGGGGCAACTTTCCGTTGCCACGCGCCCCTTCAAGCAATGGGCAATTTTCCATTGCCTCCGATCCGAGGTTACATATCTCGAGGGTAGGTTTCATACTCGTTTAACATTGGCTATTTGCGAAAATAGTTTTTGAAAATTTTTACTGAGGTTGGCTATTTTCTCGAAAAAACTATTTCATTTTCCAAAATTGGACCATTTTCTTGGACCCAAAAAAGGAAAATTTTCATTGCTCATAGCCTGACTTGCATGATTTTCAAATCAAAAATTGAACAAGTATGTTAATCCGACTCTCATTTTGGTCAAAACTGTTTTAGGAAGAAAACAAAAAAAATGGTCAAAGTGATGAACTAGGGGCACAGTCGAGTCAGGTGTTCTGTCTTCCCCCCGCCGTCAACATACTTGCCAGAAAGGCACCCTATTCGCCGGAAGAAGCTTTCCCTATCCAGAACCTCGGCTAAACGTCACCGGAAGATATAGTCGTGAGCTAATAGCCTTGGACGTGAACCTACGACTTCCTATTCATCCATCAATCACCCAGGGGACGGATGAAAAAAATGAGAGAATAAAGAATAGAGAGGTACAAGTTGAGAGAAAAGGGTTTTGAAAAAAAAAAAAAAAAAACCGAGCCTGAGGATCGAGTGATATGAGAATCACAAATCAAAAAGGGTGGGAATGATACCCAAAGGAACTGGCTCCTCGAGATCTGCGGTCTTTTGTTTGTAAACACGTCCATGTGTCGTGTCTTTTGTTTTGTTTATCTCAACTTTCGTTTTGAGTCTTTTCCGAGCGTGTCTTGTTGTGTTTAGGTCACGCACCTTTTCTTCGAGTCTTTTTCGCTATGTTCAGTTGTAGGCTTGATACCTCGGTTGAAAAACCCTTTTTCAATTTCTAAAATCGTTTATGCTCAGAGTGCTGTGCCATTCTCTACGTTTACGCGAAGCAAAAGAAGAAAAGGGAAAATTTGGGACATCTGAGTGTGTTTCAACTTCAACTGTTTCAACTTTTGTAGTCCGTCTTGTCAAATTGGGCTGTTTGTTCGTGGTTTCTTGTGCTTGAGAATGAACCGAGTAATCTTGTGTTATGGGTCAGTATCTTGGTGATCCCTAACGGAGTATGCGCTGTGTGTTCAGGTTAAACTGTGGTTTGCTTGGGTTGTTTGCTATTGGCTGGTTGGTTATCTGATTATTACAATACAAGTGCTCAATTTTCAAACAATAGATCAATTTCATTTACATTGAGGTGTAATATGATATAGCGTGATGTAATGCGATGCAATGCATGAGATATACAAATGTAACACTTTTTAGATAATAAGTTTGTTTCATTTCATTATTTTTTTCAAGTACATAGTTTTGGAAATAAAAATCTGCCTACGGCAGTACAAGATACTCTAATCTACCAGCAAAAAAAAAGGGGGAAAATACAAAAAGAGAAAAAGTAGCAAAATCTGGATCAACATCAAGAGATCTCAGGCCTGGGAGCTCGTCCTAGTCCTCTTCCTGGACGAGGGTCCAGGAGTATCATCAGGAGCATCATCATCTGAGCCTGAGTCCAAGTCGTCTCCGGTCCCCTCCTCCGATGACTCTGCCTCCGCCTCGACTTTCGCCCGACTCATCGCGTTCGAATGCAGGCGCCCGGGAGATACTCCCAGCATGAGTGCGCCCCGCCTTGGTGCGGGGAAATACTCTGCCCTCCTCATCTCTCCCTCGAGCAGGAACGGAAGGTACAGCTAGAGCACCTCCTACGGTGGGAATCTAGAAGGGAGGCTGAAAAACATAAATCGCAGACGCATCAAGATGCTCATAAAAAATGAATCAATCAAGAATCAGTATAAATATAAAAGTGTGTGGATGCCGTGAAACGATGAATCGCTGCGTAATACAAGCAGGCGAGTACAATGCGTGGATGCTGTGAGCAGTTAATCAGTGCAGAATGCAGTGTATGAGTACGGTGTATCAGATGCCAGTAAGGGCCGTATGTCAAGTGTTGTATTATGTATCAGATTATGTCAAGCAGTTTATGTATGGTTTGAGATTGTGGTTAGAAGAACATACCGGAATACTGTAGAGGGCCAGAAGGTCAAAAGTCCGTTGCAACATCTCCATCATGGAGGCATTCAACTCCAATGACTGCCGGGTGTACTCAGAGGAAGCCTGTAGAAATATCAGATGCATCAATATTCTGCAGAATATCAAATAAACTGAAAATGAAATGACAATGCAAGATGCAAGATGCAAAATGCAAAATGCAGTAATACATACCGGAGGCAAGTCGTGGAACCCGACCAGCTTGTGATCAGCTGGAGGAGGAGCAAAGGGGATCTGGTAGGTCGCCCTGCCCTGCCCTCTGTATGTCATCGAGGTGGGCAGTGCAGGCCAACCCCGCCTCTTCGAGCTCCACCGCCGCCAGACTCTCCTCGATGTTCTGCTCGCCGCCTTGCCCTAGTCGCTGGCGCCGCAGGCCTCGCTCCCTCAACCCAACGGCCACCGCTCAGAGGCCGCATGATGTATGTCTCCGCATACTCTCTGTAGTCGCCGATGCCTCTGAAGCGAATCACGTCCCAACCGATCGTATACTCGGCCATCTGCTCGGCGGTGAGTCTCTCGGTATCCCTCATGTGCTCCGGAGAGTAAACCGGGACTATCTGCTCAGGTAACCCTAAGGTCTGGCGTAGGAAACGCTCGCCCAGGTACCAAGCCCGACAGACCGAACCCTCTAGCAAAATTCAGAAACGCGAAGTCTCCTCAGAACCGGCAAATCGATCCTGCATCACGGCTGGCAAGGGAGCCCAAGGCTGCCAGGTGATCTGAAAATGAAATACAGATTGTTATCTACTATTGTTGAAAACATACAGTGAAAAGCGAAGCTTAAATGAACTGCAAGTAAAACATACCTTCGCAGGAGTGATGGTGTCGAAGTAGCAGCGGAAAAAGATGAATGTCTCCCGTGGCCTCCGCACGCATCTCCCGTCGAAACGGCGTGAGAAGGGGACGACGAGAGGGGTCTCCACGTCGCATCGGGCAAGCACAGGAAAGTAGGCATACACCCACAACTCTGAGTAAATACCGGTATGCTCATCGATAAAGCGGTCTGAATAAAGCGAAATAATGAGCCGTGTATAAACGATTGTATTGTGCAGACAGTGTATTGTGCGTATGAAAGCGATGTATAGTCGAGGTAAAGCGTAGTATGTGTGTGTGTACAGTATACGATATCCGAATAAAGGCATCGCGATGTCAAGTGTATGTAGTACAATCTGAGTCTGAAGATAGAAAAACAGAAATATAAAGCAGAAAAAGGAAATGTACCTCCCAAGCACGCCAGTAGCCCCCGAGCAACTGTCCGTTGCCACGGGAAGCTGAGCTCATATACCCATAGAGTGTGGCCAAAACGGCGCCACCCCAGTCATAGTCCAAGATCCGGGTGACGTCCACAAGAGCGCTGAGCAAGCAGAGGGGCACGATATTCGCCCGGTCGGCGAAAATAGTCTTCCCCAGCAAAAACATCAGAAAGCCACGGGCGTACTGCTCCACAACCTCCTGAGTCATCGGAGCCTCCTCCACCAACGTGGGTTGGACTCTAAACTGCACCTCAAACCAGGAATAACGAACGAAGCCTGGACAGGCGAGAGGCGACACCTCGCCAAGCAGATAGACCTGAGCAGCGGTCCACTCGTCCATATCAGTGTCGAAGGGGATCGGATCACCCCCTACCTCGATGCCTGTGAGCATCAAGAAATCATAGGGAGTCATCGTCATGTCTCCCGTCACAGATAGATGGAACAAGTCGGTGGTGTCCCACCACCTCTCCGCTAGAGCAAAGTGAGCTTGCTTCGTGGCCGGGATAGTCCTCGTAGAGAATCTTGAAAGCCGCACCGTCGGCGATGTGGCGGCGCGCCGGGTAGCTCTGCGTACCCGATCTCGGCAGCAATGTTCCCATACTGCGACGATGGGAATCTCCCCGTTTTCAAGTAGGCGATTTGAGCAATGCTAAATATACCGTTTTGTAAAGCATGCGAAATTGAGATAAATACGGCATGTAATGCGTGTTTGATTCAAGCAGTCTGCACCGGTGTGCTTCTGATGAACTACAACGTGTGATGCGTCAGCGTGTTTGAGTAGTTCAGTGCAAATGTAGCATGCGTGCAAGTTTTTCAGATTCAAACAGTCTGGTGCGGTGTTCTTCTGATGAACTACAACGTGCGATGCGTCAGCGTGTTTGAGTGGTTCAAGGCTAGTGCAGTGTGTGTGCACGTGTCAATCTCAAACAGATATTAGTTGCAAGTGCGTTTGCGATCAACTACAGCATACAGTGTGCATCAGTGTATCTGAGCTAAAGCAGTTAAAGGACAGAATCAACCATGGCAGTTTTATATTCTACATTGCAGAAAGTAAAGCAGAGGAAAAAATGTTACCTCAGAAGCGCCGAAGGACAGATGAGAGGTAGGCTCACGTAGTAGTAGCTCGGGAGGCATCGCCCTATCGAAGCTCCGAAACTGGCGAAGTCCATCGGGAGGCAAGACGTGGATCGCCGGCCAGTACGTCGCCGGGTTGAATGGGCGGACGCTCAAAGGGAGGAGCTCGGCCCCGGGATCCATCTCATGATCCGGGGGAGTCCCGCCCCTTGGAATATTGTTGGCCATGTCGAAATGATGAGAAAATAGCTGGAAGAGGGAAAACCGGGTGAAAATGTGGAAAGTCAACCGAAAGTCAACCCTGGGAGGGTGGAAAATGGCCGGAAAAGTCAGAAAGTGAAAGAGATACGAAGATCGAGAGAAACTCGAGGGGAACAAACCCCAAAAGGTAGAAATAGCAAAAGGAACACCGAAATGGAGAAATATTCGGTTCAAAGTGTTCGAAACGCGAAGGTATCTGAATCGAGCGACAAAAGCGCGTGAAGCGCAAAAGCGGAGAAATGAAGAAAGGAAAATGCTCTAGAGAGAAGTGAATTCGGCTAAAGGAAGTAAGGAAATAGGGTTTGAAACCCTATTTTAAAAGACAATGAAAAGTCAAAATTGCCCTTCGAGCACTTTTGGCCGGTCGGATACATTTTTGGCCAGCCGGCCAAATGTTTGGCCGGTGAAGTTTTTTGTTGGCCGGTGGATGGTCGGTGGCCTCCCCATGTGGCCGGTGAGCCTCCTACAACCTTGTTTGGGTCAGATCTGTAGTTTGGGGCCTTCATTGCTCAAGATAGTACAAGAACAGTGCATTTCAAAAGCTAAACCGACCTCCGTTTGGGCCTCGAATTTGTGTCTTCTATCGTGCTTTTCGAATTCATGCAAGGTGTATCCTTTCCGTATCCTTCTGTCTCTTACAAGATTCAAAAGTTGCCCCATGTGCATTTTGCATGCATTCAACCGCGCTGTCTAGCGCACCGCGTTATTTTGCGCATCATGCCGTCCTGTACACATGTAAACCGGTCTGGCGAGACCTTAAATACGTCATGGTCTGGCGAGACCTTAAACACACACCGGCCTAGGAGACCTTAAATCCTTGGAAGGTGCAAGACCTTCCATGCATTGATGTGCACAGTTCGTTTGCATTGTCATGCATCTCTAAAGCCGCGCGTTGCCGCGCATTTAAAATTCATGCATTTTCATGCATCTCAAGCCGCGCGTTGTCGCGCATTAGAAAATCCATGCATTATCTTGCATTTCAAAATGACTTGCGTTGTCGTGCATTCCAAGCAACATGCATTTCATGCATCATTTGCATTTTAAGAAAAAAACAAAATCATGCATCATTTGCATTTTCAAAAACAAAAAAAAACTTGCATATGTAGTGCATTCATTGTAAATAGAGCATTATCATGCATACATGGTAAATATTGCATTGTCATGCATCGTAGAAAGTAAGCATGCATTGTCATGCATTTCCACTGTAAATATTACATTTACATTGCATTGCATATTTGTAGATATTGCATTGTAGATTGCATGCATTCCTTGCATCACTTCCATCTATGCCTTGCGCCTTTCCATGTTGAGCTTGGTCTGGTATGTGCCTATACTTTTTACATCAAAACATAGTTCAGTAGACCGTTCTATGTTAGCCGCGGCTTGTATGTGTACATGCCTTTCCTAGGCAAGATTTGGTTTGGCCCGCGTGCCATATCCATTGCATTGCATATTTGTAGATATTGCATTGTAGATTGCATGCATTCCTTGCATCACTTCCATCTATGGCTTGCGCCTTTCCATGCTGAGCTTGGTCTGGTATGTGCCTATACTTTTCACGTCAAAACATAGTTCAGTAGACCGTTCTATGTTAGCCGTGACTTGTATGTGTACATGCCTTTCCTAGGCAAGATTTGGTTTGGCCCGCGTGCCATATCCATTGCATTGCATATTTGTAGATATTACATTGTAGATTGCATGCATTCCTTACATCACTTCCATCTATGGCTTGCGCCTTTCCATGTTGAGCTTGGTTTGGTATGTGCCTATACTTTTCACATCAAAACATAGTTCAGTAGACCGTTCTATGTTAGCCGCGGCTTGTATGTGTACATGCCTTTCCTGATTTGGTTTGGCCCGCGTGCCATATCCATTGCATTGCATATTTGTAGATATTGCATTGTAGATTATATGCATTCCTTGCATCACTTCCATCTATGGCTTGCGTCTTTCCATGTTGAGCTTGGTCTGGTATGTGCCTATACTTTTCACGTCAAAACATAGTTCAGTAGACCGTTCTATGTTAGCCGCGGCTTGTATGTGTACATGCCTTTCCTAGGCAAGATTTGGTTTGGCCAATGCCATATCCATTATGCATATTTGTAGATATTTCATTGTAGATTGCATGCATTCCTTGCATCACTTCCATCTGTGGCTTGCGCCTTTCCATGTTGAGCTTGGTCTGGTATGTGCCTATACTTTTCACGTCAAAACATAGTTCAGTAGACCGTTCTATGTTAGCCGCGGCTTGTATATGTACATGCCTTTCCTAGGCAAGATTTGGTTTGGCCCGCGTGCCATATCCATTTCATTGCATATTTGTAGATATTACATTGTAGATTGCATTGCATTCCTTGCATCACTTCCATCTATGGCTTGCCCCTTTCCATGTTGAGCTTGGTCTGGTATGTGCCCATACTTCTTGTGTCAAAACATAGTTCAGTAGACCGTTCTATGTTAGCCGCGGCTTGTATGTGTACATGCCTTTCCTAGGTAAGATTTGGTTTGGCTGCATGCCATATCCATTGTATATATTACATTATAGTGTAATTTTGCATCCAGCATTAAGATCATTGTTCTCTCTTTAGTGGGTCGTTTCCCCACTTATGTCATCCCCTCAATACTCGTTCTTATGTCCATCTACATTACTCATAGTTCAGTAGACCGTTCTATGGTAGACGGACTTGTTATCTCCATCAATCTATTTGACATATGTGTGGTTTTGAACCGCTCGTGATTGGATCATGATTCAATTGCTTTGCATATAGTTTGCATTCTTTCAATTGCATTGCATATCATTCGCATTGTTTATACATGGTTTTGCATATATTACACATCATTTTGCATTTATATTTTCTTTTTTTTTTTTTTGCATTGTTGTGCATACTGCTAACCATATCATACCCGTTAAGTTGTTTTCTTTGCAGGCATGATATTGTATGTACGGTTCATTTGTGGCTGGTGGAACCAGACGAACCAGACAGGTATTGTATCCTCCGTGTGAGAGGTATTGAGAATTGTATAATTCTCTTACATCCTTTCTGCATTGTAGTGTAGTTTGGTGTATGCTAGCTTAAAACTGTTGCATGTGTGCTTCGTTACAACTTTCTTTGCATGATCATAAGTTATGTTCGGCTCGGTGCATTGTCTTGCATTTTGCCCCTGCCTCAAGCATATCTTTATTGTCTTGCATGCTTTGTCTAAGTCTTCGGCCTTGTCAAAAATGGGTCGTCTCTGGGCTTTGACATTCACTCCCGTCATTCTTATGACTTTCGAGTTCTGTCAAAGAGGGGCAACTGTAGACACCCCATTTTTGACTGCCCTCAAGACTTGGACGTCACCGCTTGGACACTCGGTGATCTTTCATGTTTGTGTTCGTCTTGAGTTCCCAGAGGTCTCGGCTACGCGCCTCGCCTCAGGATCTCTCGACTCGACTGTTTCGTGTCTGGTTTTGCACCAAACACTTGTGTTTTGCCTTGAAGGGGCAGGGAAGGGCTTGTGAGCCATCCCCACACTCCACCAACCATGGCTTGAGGCCACCAGCTGTGTTTTGTTGCCACCGGCCAAATGTTTGGCCGGCCGGCACTCTAGATGGCCAGCCGGCTATCTTTTTTTGGTCAATTGCATTTTTGGCCGGCCGACTACTGTGCATCTGCTTTTACAGATATTTTAGTGCAGCTGGCATGCACTTGGCTCCCCTCTATACACGTGTATGGAGGGATCTCCCTCTTTAGAAGCTTGTCTTGTAAGCTTACAAGACTAAAAGCTCTATAAAGAGGAGGCTTCTTCTCTTGGCATAAAGGTGAGACAAGGTTAGACATTTTAGACAGCCATTTTTAGGGTTTGAGTTCTAGGGTTAGGGTTTGGTTCATATCATATCTCTATATCTCTCTAGTGTGTGTTTTGTCTCATTTTTGCTCACAAACACCCACCATCACACCATCTCTTGGAGCTGAGGCCCTTGACGGTTGTTTTGGAGTTTTGGAGCTGGTTTCAACCTAAAGAAGCTGCTGGAGCTCCATTGTTGAAGAGGGTCTTCAAGGGTAAGAAGCTTGTCCCTTTATTTCCCATTTTTGCAAAGCTTTTCTACCTATCTTGCAATTGTTTTTTGGCTTTGCATATAACACATAAAAGTTCTGTTTTTAAGGCCTCTAAATAGTTTGTTAAGAGTGTTTTGTGGTTTGAGGTTGTTTGACCCCTCTTAAGCCTTGTTTGGCCCTTGTTTTGTGCTATTTTGTGTGAGCTCCGGGACCACAGTGTTTGGGCCTTCTCACCACTGAAATCTTGAGGGATTTCAGAGGTGAGGATGGTGTCTTGAGGTCCCAAGAAGGAGAGGGCCACCCCCTCTCCTTATTGTCCTTGAAAAGGGCCATTTTTGCCTCTTGAGGGAGCATCTAGTTTAAGTGTGTGTTGGCTATGCCTTAACTGATTTTCAGGCATATAATGTCATAATATAGCATTGTTGTATGTTGGTTTAGGTACACCATGCTTGTTTACCATACATGCCTTGTAATGCCATGTTTAGGCCTTAACATGCCTTAGGATTGTAAGCCCTTGTTCTAGCATGTTTTAAGCCTAGCTTTGTGAAGCTTTAGTGCATGTTTTTGTATGCTTTAGCTCTGTTTTAAATTGTTTGAGTCATACTTGCCATGCATTGCATAGCCCCTTTGCATTATTAGCTCGTTGGCTTTAAATATGTGAAGTGTTGAGCATGCGTTGCTCAATTTATTTCGGTGGTTTGGAACCACTTAACATGCAATTTCAGTCCTTATATCATGCTTACATGCTTGCCTTTCAATGCTTCTTTGATGCTTTAGAAGTTTATGTTGTATGCTCCATGTTAAGCATTTGTGAATGCCTCCATACTTAGACCATTTAGATGCTATCTAGGTGTGCCTTTGTCCCTGTTTTGGCATGATTTGGGAGTGTTTTAATCCAACCTGGTCATTTGCTTCATGTGTCACATGATCTTGGTTTAAGCCCCTTGGCTTGTCTTGGGTTCTTGGCTTTGCTTGTCACATGCTATGCTTGTCTTGTTTGCTTGGTTTGGCACCTCTTATAACATGACTTCAGAGCTTTTCCATGCATGCTATACACCTATGTTTGCATTCTCTTAAGTGTACTTGAGAGTCCCTCTTTGTGCTTAAGTGGTGGCCCGTGAACATGTGCATGTATGTGTGTGTGTTAGTCCTTCACTTTGAGTACTTTGGCCACTGTTTTAGGTTTGCTTGAGGGTTGCCTAATTAGTTTAAGTCCATCCCTTTTGTTTATTGCATGCACTCCTTGTATGTTGTAGCATATTGATGAGTTGTCGCATGATTGAAATCGCATGATTGAATGAAGTTACATATTGGCTTGCATGCTTGAATACCTATATTAGCCTTGCACACTTGTTGGTTGCATGGTTTTATGCCTTGCATGTCTTGCATGCTCTTTTGCATTGCCATGTTGCATGCCTAGTTAACATGCTTAGGTTGCATTGCATTAGCATGCATACTTGACCTCTTGAAATGAGTATGATAGAGGTTGAACCCCTTTGCTTGTTTATTTGGTTTGCATTCATTTGAAATTGAAGTTGCATGCTTGATTCTTCGAGCCATCATGCATGGAAATGCGTGATTGGTGGTCCGAGAATCGAGGCCCATGTCCCTTTGAGTCATAAACATGATAAGGGGTATGATTGGTGCATACATTGCTTGAAATGCATTGCCATGCCAAATATTGCCCTCTGCTGCTGTCAAACTAGATTCTGCAGGAATTTTTGTCCTGGCATTCTAAATACAAGGCTTGGCACCATCTTTTTTTGGCCGGTGGATTAAATCTGTGGCCGGTGACCATTCTCTATGGCCGGTGGTGTTTTTCTCCAGCCGGTGGTGTTCCCTAGCATCCCGAGAGCAAACCCTGAGACTTTGGCAGTCCTCAGAGGAGCAGAGCAGGGAAAACAGAGGCATCTTGAGCATGGCAGAGGATTTTCGGGCGGAATCAAGCACGCATGCATTGAGCCCTCTCCCCGAGGCTGCTATTTACTGATTTCTTAGATTAATTAATTTGCTTAATTAATTTAATTGTCTGTAATATTTAATTAGCTTGTCAGTTAGTTAAATTGTATTATTCTTTCGGTCCCTCCGAGCGAGGGTAAGTTTGTAATAAGTGTGGGTGAGTGTGTGCATGTCTTCCAAACCCCACTTCTTTCTCCCTTTTACTTTCCTGCTTTGATGGTTAGTATTAGGACATGTTTACTTTAGCATATCTTATGCTATGCATGCGTGAATCATTCATCAGTATTGCATGCACCGGGCTCGGCGCATTATGCTAACTACATAGTATTCTGAATCTAACTTGAATACATGCTACTTGTGCATTTCGTATGCCATTTTAGGATTAGCCGAGCCTATCCTAATTACATTCTATATGCGTTACATTAGCCACTCTAACATCAACTAGGGTCACGCATGTTTTCTAACTAGTTTACTGTTTTGGCATGGAGTACATTATAAGTATTTTATGCTTTAGCATACCACATGCGTGTGAGTGTTAATATAATAGCATGATTATCATGAAGCTAGATGCTTATGTGATAAACTGCCTGAATGCCTGTGGGTGAAAGTTGGATTACTTGAGTTGGGATAATTCATTGAAATCCGTGTTTTAGCCTACTTGCGGGTAGCAAAATTTCAAAACATTTTTAAAACAAAACGGATATGCAATGCTTGTTTCCAAATTAGGCAATCTAGTCTATACTTTTTTGCTGTGTGCATAACATAGTAATTCTAGGCTAATAATCGGAATAAGAACACATAAATGTTTTCAAAATCGGATATCATGGTTAGTAGAGGCCGATCTTCGGATCGGACGAGAGGGGGTGCTCATAGCTGACCTTCCCCAATCGTACCTAAGTTCCCGAGCCGAGACAACTTTGGTAATGCCGGACACGTGGCCTTTGGCACCGAGTCAGGGTTTCTTAAATTTCCCTATTAAAAAATATTTAGGTGGCGACTCTGTATCTAGCAAAGTAGTCCATGTTTGGCACTTCTTTCAAAAATCTGTTTTCTCAAAACGATTTGCTGGATTTGGACTCTTTGGTTCAGATTTAGAACCACAACAAAAACGAGAGTCCGAACTGTAGCACCGAGGTCCCTCGCGGGCTTGTTACACCTACCCTGCATGTATGTGTTGGATCTATATCATGAATTGGCAAGGTTTTGAAAAGCGGTTGCGGTCGCCGTAACGGTGGCGGTGGCACGGTTGCGATTGAGAGGTGTAAAGGCCGTAGCATAACGGTTGTGGTAACCAGAACTGTGAATTTTTTTATTTTTTGCACAATTTGAAAAAAACTTACCGATATGCATATTTTTTTTCCATGGTCATATTTATTAGTTTTAAAATAAAGATTGATCAATTTTTGTAAATTTTTACATATGATCCAATATATTTCATATTTTTAAATCACTATAAATTGAGTTTTTTACATTTTATTTTAATAATTAATGACTTTATATTATACAAAAAATCAATCACTAACTATTATATATGAGATAAACAATGACAAAAGTAAGAGAATAAATAAGAGCCTAAATTTATATATATACATATTTTAACCAAGCCAAATAAATAATGACCACACTTATTATTATTATTATTATTATTATTATTATTATTATTATTATTATTATTATTATTATTATTATTATTTTCAAACAATATATAGACAGACGCACATAAACAAAATGGTTGTGTGATAGTAGCTGAATAGAAAAGTATAGGTCTTACAGCTTCAATAAATCAATAACATGTTCTTCATCTTCCCTCTTCTCTCTCTATCTTTTGCTCATCCATCTTCTCTCTTTATCTTCCCTCTTCTCTCTATCCCTTTTCCCCTCATTTTCAACTTTTTTTTGTGTTTTTTTTTCAAAAGAAGGGCCGGTCCTACAACGGTGCGTATGCGTAATCACCGTTCTACGGCACCGCTATTACCGCTATGGCAACCGCTACGGCCGACACACTTGTGAATCTCAATCACACTGCAAAAGCGGCCGTAACGGGTGGCGGTAACCACCAAAACCGTTACCTAACAACGTTACGTAACGGTTGTGGCCGCTTTTTAAAACCTTGTGAATAGGTCAGATTTATAGGGATCTTGTGGAGTCTTGTAGAGGTGAGGGTCTCAATTATTACTCTCTCAAGGGCCCAAAGTCAGAGCATCATTGGTGTGTGCAGTGGCCAGACAATCAGCCACGACAACAAGCAGCAAAGAGCCACGTCCGGTGAGTCATCTCTCTCTCTCTCTCTCTCTCTCTCTCTCTCTCTCTCTCAAATTTTAATGGAAGAAGAGTTGCCCTAATTCATGTGCCCTAAGGTCTAATATTTTCAGAGTTGATTGTGAATTTATGTGACTTTATTATATAATCATACTTCATAGGAAGTATAGTAGAAAAATTTCTAATACTAATATATAAATCATCTATTTCTCTGTGAATTGTTGTTCTGGTAGAAAATATATATATATATATAATTATAAATATATATATATATCTTGTGAGGCAAAGTTGTTTGACTTAAATATATACATGCATCAATACATATTTGTCTTCACAACGAATAAATTAATAACGCAATATACTTAATACTATTTATACAATAGATATGTTAAAAATTACTATTATCATCCCAAAAAACTTTTTTTTAGTAAGTAAATGTAAAAATTTAATAATATTAATTTACATAAAATAATTTGAATAAGTTTTTTTCAATAATTGCTAAAGAAATTTAAGTATTTGTGCATATTGCATTTAATTTAAGATATATATTGATGATAGTATTGATTTAGCTCTGAAAAGTGTTGTGACAACACTCTTGTATAGTATTTATCACTTGCCAATGAAGATCACAAACTGGTCATTACTTCTAAAAGACTTGAACTGGTGTAGTTCTATTACCTTCTTCTCTACATTTTGATAAATTCTTAATGTTTTCTCAATCATCCGTATTTGTTTTACTAACTACTCACTAAAATTTCAATCAACATATTGTTCCCTATTAGTAGTTTCAATGGTAGTGTGATTTACCTAGCTGTGATATTGATTCCTATGTTTGTGAATGAATGATAGCATATACAAAGTTCTATCGCCCAAGTTGTCGATCCTTATTGCCTAAACAAGGCATCCACTAACTTTAGCTGAGCAAATGCCCCAAAGACATAGCATTTGGGCTCGAGGAAAAGAACAAAAAAGAGGCACACGGGGAGCATGAGATCATGTCGCTTTAGGAGTGACAAATCAAAAGATCAGAGCATGATTCCTTTTGTTGCTAAAACGGCGGTTGCTATAGTTCATAAACAACAAGAACTAATGCCACTGTGAAGAGAACGGAGCAAACTGAACGTATCTGACATAAAATTAATTGGTATTAGAAAGGAGTTCACTTGTGTCTTTTATGACATTTGATATTGTGCCCACCCATAGGCCTATTTTTAGAGCAGGAGATACTCTCATGAATCACCTAAAGCTAATTAGTGTTAGGAGTGGTTCCACTTATGTCTTTTGTGGCATTTAACATAGTGTAGACGTCCCCGAACGTCCCGAGAGGGAATCCCGTTTTGTTCATTGGGCTCACTACAGTTCAGGACTCAATGTCACGGTTCTTAATCTGATCTCGCAAAGTGCAATGCGAGATTGATAAATCACCAAAGAGTCCAAATCTGGCAAATCGTTTTGAAAACAGATTTTTAGAAAGAAGTACCAAACATGGACTGCTTTGCAAGATACAGAGTCGCCACCAAAATATTTTTTATGGGGGAATTTAGGAAACCCTGACTCGTTGCCTAAGGCCACGTGTCCGTCATCACCAAAGTTGCCTCGGCTCAGGAACTTGGGTACGATTGGGGAAGGTCATCTATGAGCACCCCCGCTCGCTTGATCAAAGATCGGCCTCTACTAACCATGATATCGGGTTTTGAAAACATTTATGTGTTCTTATTCCGATTAATTAGCTAATCTTACTATGTGATGCGCACAACACAAAAGTATAGACTAGATCGCCTAATTTGGAACAAAGCATTGCGTATCCGCTCGTTTGGAAAATGGTTTGAAATTTGCTACTCGCGAGTAGGCTAAAACACGGATTTCAATGAGTCATTTCAACTCAAACAATCCAACCTTCACCCATAGGCATTCAAGCAGTTTACATCACATAAGCATATAGCCACATGGTAAGCATGCTATCATGTTAACATTCATACTCATGCAAGATGCTAAAGCATAAAAAGCTTATCAAGTACTCCAAGCCAAAACAAAAAATTTGTTAGCAATCAATGTATGATCCAAGTCCATGTTAAGTGGCTAATGCATCGCATACAAAATGCAACTAGAATAGGCTCGGCTAATCCTAGGACGGCATGTGGAATGCAACAAATAACACGTATTCAAGTTAGATTTGAAATACTATGCAATTAGTATGATGCGCCAAGCCCGATGCATGCAATACAAATGAATGGATGCAAACATGCTATCATGAGTATGCTAACTAAAACATGCCCTAATACTAACCATCAAAAGCAGGTAAGTAAAAGGGAGAAAGAAGTGGAGGTTGGAAGACATGCACACACGCAACCACACTTATTACACAGTTCACCCTCGCTCGGAGGGACCGAAAGAATAATACAATTTAATCAACTAACAAGCTAATTAAATAGTTACAAACCAATTAACTAGTTAAGCAAATTAACTAAGCTAATAAAGCGATAAAACAACCTCGAGAAGAGGGCCCAATGCACACATGCTCGGCTCCGCTCGGAAATCCAATGCCATGCACAAGCTGCCTCTGTTTTCACTATTTTCCTCCTCTGAAAATTTCACAAGTCCCAAGGAGCACTCTCTGAACACTGTAGGGTGCCACCGGCGATGGGAAATGGTCACCGGCCATGGTAAAGTGGTCATCAACCATCTATTGAGCTCTCGGCCACCAATTCATGGCCGATTGGCACTGAATGTAGTCGGTCGGCCATCTATGCCTGCAGAATCCTGTTTTGACAGCAATGGAGGACATGCATGGCATGGCAATGCATTTCAAGCAAATGTGTGCACCAACACCCTCCTTATCATGTTCATGACTCAAAAGATGATGGTCCCCGACTCTTGGACCACCAATCGCACATTTCGATGCGCGATGGCCCAAGAAACCAAGTGTGCCATTTCAATGTGGAATGAAATGCACATAAACAAACAATAGGCCCAACCTCTATCACTTGATCAAGAGACAAGGCATGCATGCCAAATGCAATCCTAGCATGCGGGCTAAGTATGCAACATGAACATGTGAACAAATATGCAAGCTAACAAACATGCAAAGTGTAACTTAACCATGCAAGCATGCAAGATGCAACATGGACAACATGTTAAGTACAATGCATGCAAAACGCATTACAACCTAAGTATACAACAACATGTCATATAGCTCAAGCAATGCAACTAAATGCAATATGGTTAAGCATGTGTCAACAATGCAAGTAATGAGCATGCAAAACACTATGCAACCAAAGCATGCAATCATGAAGCAATGTAACAACATTTGAGCAACATGCAAAGGGCGGACTTAGACTAATATGGACAAATCTCAACCATGTCCAAATCAGTAGCCAAATGCTATGGAAATGAGGTCAAATTTACATACAAACATGCATGCAAACATGGTCCAACACTTAAGCATAAAGAGGGGACTTTTAAGCACACTTAAAAGAAGATGAACATGGACAAATGGCATGCATTATAAGCTCTGAAGTCATGTTAGAAAAGGTGTCAAACCAATTAAACAAATCAAGCAAAGCATGTAACCAAGCCTAAAACTCAAGGCAAGCCAAGGGGCTTAAACCATGGCTACGTGAAGCAAGTCCCAACTCAAAATCACCCCAAGGCAGACCAAAACAAGGTCAAAGGCACACCTAGATGGCATCTAAATGGCCTAAGTCTAAAGGCATGCAAAAGGGTCCAAACATGGAGCATAAGACACCAACCTCTTAAAACATTATAGGAGCATCAAATGCAAGCATACAAGCATACCATAAGGACGGAAATGATGCTATAAGTGGTGCCAAACCACTGAAACAAGCCAAGTAATGCATGCTCAACACTCACACACCCAAGGCTAACAAGCCAAAATGCAAGGTGGCTATACAAATCATGTCATGGATGGCCTAAATGACCAAAATCAGACCTCAAGCACATCAAAATATGCATAAAAGCTTCACAAAGGTAGGCCAAAACAAGTAAGCATAGTAGTCTAAATGCTAAGTACATGTCAAGGCAAATAATGGCATTACAAGACAAGTATGCAAGGCAAGCATGGTGTGTCTAAACCAATTAAAAACAGTGCTATATCATGACAAAATAAGCACAAATACTAGCTAAGACATGGCCAACATGATCTCAACAATGTTGCTCACACATGAGGCTAAAATGACAATTATTGAAGGCAACAAGGAGAAGGGATGGCCCTCTCCTTCTTAAGACCTTAAAACACCATCCCCACCACTGAAATCCAAATCCCTCTGGATTTCAGTGGTGAGGAGGCCAAGACAAGGTGGTCCCGGAGCTCACCAAAATAGCACAAAAATAGGGCCAAACAAGGCCTAAGAGGGGTCAAACAACCCCAAACAACAAAGCAACCTTAAACAACTATTTAAAGCACTGAAAAACATGACAACAGATGCAAGGATGCTAAAAGCCTATGCAAAAATGGGGAACAAAGGGGTAAGGTTCTTACCCTTGAAGACCCTCCTCAAGAACAATGCTCCAGCTGGTTTTCCAAGCTTAAATCCACCCAAAATCTCCAAGAACAACCTTTTGATGCCTCAGCAACTAAGGTAAGGTGTAGCACTAGGTGTTTGTGCACAAAAGTAAGACTAAACACACCAAAACACACACAAAACTCATAAGAGAGGAAGATATAGAGATAGATATATACACAAACCCTAACCCTAATCTAAGACCCTCTGGAATTTTCTTGGAACCCTTGAGGAGGGAGGAGAAGGCCACCCTTTATAGAGATTCACTTTTGCAAAGCTTACAAAACAAGCTAAACAAGAGTGAAATCCCTCCATACACGTGTATGGAGGGGGTGCAAAGTGGGTGCCAGCTATCACTGCTAGCACAAAATATCTACCAAAAGCAGATGCACAGTGGTCGGCCAGCCAAAAATAACAAATTGGCCAAAACAATGGTCAGCCGACCACAAAGAGTGCCGGCCGGCCAAACATTTGGCCGATGGCAACAAAACAATGGCCGGTGAGGTGTAGGGATGTCCAACAAGCCATTCCCTGCCCCTCAAAAGCAAAACACAAGTGTTTGGTGCAAAATCAAACACAAAACACTCGAGTCGAGAGGTCTTGAGGCGAGGCGCGTGGCCGAGACCTCCGAGAACTCAGGACGAACACGAACATGGATGATCACCGAGTGTTCAAATGGTGACATCCAAGTCTTGAGGACGGTCAAAAATAGGGTGTCTACAGTTGCCCCTCTTTGACAGAACTCGAAAGTCATAACAATGACGAGAGTGAGTGTCAAAGCCCAGAGACGACCCATTTTTGACAAGGCCAAAGACTTAGACAAAGCATACAAGCTACAGATAAGATATGCTGTAACGCCCCGACTTCCGGGTCGTTAATAAATCAAATCAACCTCGTTAATAAATCAATCAACCTCAAATTTATAATCGCAGATAACTCATAATCCCAAATATACAAATCATCTCCACAAATAATTAACTCAAATGTCTCCAAAACATAAATTATACAAATCTCCAAAAAATAATATATAGTTGTGGACTAAAAGAATCTCCAACTCAAACAATCTCTTTAGATTCTTCAACTCCAACCGCCACTAAATTTGCTCCACGCCTGAAAAATAAATTAATTCGGGAAGTATACAATACAACAGGAATAACAAGGCTCAGACAGAAAATAAATTAGCAGAGATCCAACAATTACACAACTGATTAGATTCGATAATCAAACAATTTACCAAATTGCACAAACAAGTCAACTCGACATATGATAATTTATCCATAACCAAATACCCGATCCTACTCGGTATATGACCAATGACCAGCCTCACCCACCTCACCCAAGCACAAATGCTTATCTGGGCTGTTGGTCCAAGCTATTGGCAAGGTCTACTCGATCCATGTACGGAGCATTTCTACGTCATTTACCCAGACAAATCAACATTAACTACACAGAACAACTTCATAGAATTTATCAAATGACCAGAGTACTCAAACGTGTCAACAGACAATGATTCATAGGATTTATCAAATGATCACAATAATCAAGAGGATTACAAATTTGAAATAATTAAAATAAACACTCTTTGCAAAGAGATTTAAATGAAGCATATTGTATACCACCCGAATTACCTCAAATCAATCTCCTCCGTCTCCAACACTCGAATCTCGATTTTTCTCCATGAATCTCCAAATTCTAAGCCATAAGGTACGTAAGGTTTCACAAAATCTACAACTCTCCTCCTTTATGAAAATGCTTACTCTCACTTCAAACACTCTTAATCTAAACTCTAAATCTATATAACAAATGGAGAGAGATATGGGAAGAACCATAGAAAGAAATTGAGAGGTGAGCTCAATTTATAGGCAAACTTGGTGTAACATGGAATTGAAAAGGCAAGTTAGGATTTATTGGTTCATTAAAGCCCATTAATAAACACTAGTTGGATTATGAAAAGACACTAGTTGGCATTAAATGGACACTAGTTGGATTAAATGAACACTAGTTGGACAATAATTTAAACATTATATACACTAGTTCGAAATAAGTCTAGTAACTGAGGAGCTTTAAGAAATAATTTAAACATTATTTTTTTTTAAAGCGAATACATTTTCAGGGGCTTCACAACCTATCCCCCTTAAAATAATTTCTTCCCCGAAATTCAACTACATACTGCCTTCGAAAAGCTCGGGGTTTCACATATGTGCCCGAAGGTAAGGGCAAAATGCAAGACAATGCACAAAGCCGAGCATAACTTATGATCATGCAAAGAAAGCTGTAACGAAGCATAATATGCGACAGTTTTAAGCAATCAAACAAAAATCCAACTACATGACAATGCAGAAAGGATGTAAGAGAATTATGTAATTCTCGCTACGTTTCACACGGAGAATATAATACATGTGCGGTTCGTCTGGTCGTGCCAACTTCAAATGTACCATACATACAATATCGTGCCTGTAAAAGAGAGAAACTTAACAGGTACAATATTGTTAGCAACATGCATGACATGCAAGTTAAGACTGCATAACAACGCAAGTGAAGGAGTGCATGACAATGCAACCTATGTATGACAACGCATAACAATGCGAAATGGATGCAAGATGATAATGCAATATTTACGAAACTATGTATTAAACAATGCAAATGATATGCAATGCATTTAAAACATGATCAAAACATAAGCAGTTCAAAACCACACAAATATCATAAAGAGATGGAGATGCAAAGTCCGTCTACCATAGAAAAGGTGCCGACACCCTCAAACCACAATACCAGCAATGGAATAGGCGCGTACACATGTAGAACTATGAGTGTGTAGACGAAACACAAGATACAAGTAATTGGGTGGAATGATATAAGTGAGGAATGACCCACTGAGGAAAGATCGTGATCCTAAATGCCAGATGCAACAAATTACACTACAATGTAATATATACAATGGATAAGGCACACAGCCAAACCGTATCTTGCCTAGGAAAGGCATGGACACATACAAACCATGTCTAACACAGAAACGATGCCGTCACCCACAATACTAGGTGCGTACACATAATATCATAATTGTGCTTCGACGTGAAAAGTACGGGCACATACCAGACCAAGCTCAACAAGGAAAGGCGCAAGCCGTAGATGGATGTGATGCAAATGCATGCAAGCTAAACTATGTACAATACAATGAATGCATGACAATGCAAGTAAGGAAATATGCATGACATATGCACTATTTACAATGCAACCTACTAGCAGATGCGGTAGGGAAATACATGACAATGAAAAGTAAGGAAAAATGCACTACAATGCAGGTAAGGAAAGATGCATGACAATGCAAGCTATGTATAATGCAATATTTACAAGCTAGAATGCAATGGATGCAGTGGATAAGGCCTGCGGCCAAACTGCATCTTGCCTAGGAAAAGCATGGACACATACAAACCATGTCTAACATAGAAACAGTGCTGTCACCCACAACACTAGGTGCGTACACATAATATCATAACTGTGCTTTGACGTGAAAAGTACGAGCACATACCAGACCAAGCTCAACAAGGAAAGGCGCAAGCCGTAGATGGATGTGATATAGTAAATTCATGCAATCAACGATGCAATATGCAATAGATAGATACTATGTACAATGCATTATATACAATGAATGTTATGTACAATGCAACCTGCTGGGGAGAATGCAATGGATGCAGTGGAAAAGGCATGCGGCCAAAACACATCTTGCCTAGGAAAGGCATAGATACATACAAACCATGTTTAACACGGAAACGGTGCCGTCACCCTCAACACTAGGTGCGTACACATAATATCATAATCGTGCTTTAACGTGAAGAAGTATGGGCACATACCAGACCAAGCTCAACTTGGAAAGGCGCAAGCCATAGATGGATGTGATGCAGTAAATGCATGCAATGCTACAATGCAATATATACAATATGCATGTAATGTATGTTGTAATGCAATATATACAATGAATGCATGACAATGCAAGCTATACAATGCTAATATTTACAATGATATGTAAATGCAATATTCACAATGAATGTGTGTAAATGCAATATTTACAGTGTAATTGAGATATGCATGCATGACAATGCAAGCTATGTACAATGCAATGAGATATGCATGACAATGCAGGGACTGTTTTTTGTTTGTTGTTGTTTTTTTTGTTTTGTTTGTTTTGTTTGTTTTTTTTTTTTTTTTTTTGAAATGCATGACAATGCAAATAAGACACAAATGCGCGATGATGCACATCTTTCAAAATGCATGACAATGCAAATGGACTTGGATGCGCGACAACGCATGTCTTTTGAGGTGCATGACAATGCAAATGAACTTGAATGCGCGACAATGCGCGTCTTTTGAAGTGCATGACAATGCAAATGAACTGCGCATGTCAATGCGAGGTAAGAGGAGATGCATGACAATGCATGTGAGGTGTGCGTAACAATGTGTGACAAGGGTCATGCATGTGAATGCATGTGAGGTGCACATGACAATGCAACCTAAAGAAGATGCAAAACAATGCAAGTGTGGCGTGTGTGACAACGCACAAAGTGTGTGCATAACAATGCGAGTGAGATGACGTATAACCAACGCACGCTTATGACAAAACATTGTAATGTAACGCATATAAAGCAGTTTCCGAGTCTCTTAAGAGACAAAATGATACGAAAAGGATACACCTTGCACGTATTCGAGGATGGCACATAGAAGGCACGGTCCGAGGTCAAAACAGAGACTGGTTAAGCTTCGGAGATGCACTTTCTTGCATTGTGTTGAGCAAAGAAGGTCCCAAACCACATCAATGACCTAAACAAGGGTGTAGAAGACTCACCGGCCATGAGGGGAGTCCACCGGCCATCCATCAGCCACAAAATAAGGCCACCGGCCATCTGTTTGGCCGACCGGCCAACAATATGACCGATTGGCCAAAAATGCCTATTCGGGGTAGTTTTGTCAATTCAGCATGGGTCTTTAAATATAGGGCTTCTAGCCCTATTTTCTTCACTTGCCCTAGGTCGAAAACTGCTCCCCTCTCTCTCTAGGTGATTTCCCAATCTTCTATCCTCGCCTTTCCTTGGTTTTCAGGCCTATTTCAACGTTTGATTCGTGAAACCCTCGCCGTTTCGAACATTTTGAACCGAACAAATCTTTGTTTTGGTGTCTTTTTCTCGATTTTCGCCACTCAGGGTTTATTTCCCTGGAGTTTACCTCGATCTCTGTGCCTTTTCCGCACCCCGACCTTCCCAACCATTTTCCGCCCTCTCAGGGTTGACTTTTTATATTCTCGCCCGATTTTCACATTCCCGACCATTTTCGCACCATTCTCGAGATGTCGAACGACATTCCAGGCGGTAAGGCTCCCCCGGAGATGGATGTTGACCCCGAGGTCGAGCTCCTACCCCTGAACATTCGACCGTTCGACTCGGTGACCTACAGGCCGGCGATCCATGTGATGCCTCCCGACGGACTTCGCCAGTTTAGGAGTTTTGCCAGGGGTGTGGCACCGGAGCTCCTACTGCGCGAGCGAGAGTCACATCTGTCCTTCGGCGCCTCTGAAGTACACTCTTCTTAGTTTTATTTTCTACAATGTAGAACACACAACTGCAATAGTCGTTTTTGTTTCTTAATTGCTCAACTC
The DNA here is from genome assembly GCA_025200525.1 of Camellia lanceoleosa. Classification (NCBI taxonomy): domain Eukaryota; kingdom Viridiplantae; phylum Streptophyta; class Magnoliopsida; order Ericales; family Theaceae; genus Camellia; species Camellia lanceoleosa. The sequence goes on along the minus strand of CM045772.1, from coordinate 94,245,465 downwards.
AGACATACTAATACATCGCATGCCGTAGCTCACTGTGAACACATCCACACCTCAACACCTGCTTGAATCTGAACACCTACACACACGCTGCGTTTTCACTGAACCACTCAAACACACTGATACATCACATGTTGTAGTTCACTGTGAGGACACCCGCACTCAATATCTACTTGATTTTGAACACACGTACACACGCACTGCATTTTCACTGAACCACTCAAACACACTGATACATCACATGTTGTAGTTCACTGCGAGGACACCGGCACCCGATATCTGTTTAACTGGAAACGTGCACACACGCACTGCATTTTCACTGATCCTGAGTGTATTCAACACTTTATTTGTAACACTGCTTTGCAATTGTTCGTTTTAACCACAGGGGGATTCCCATGCCTTCCGGGGGTATGGGAATGTCATGGCCCGGGGGTGGTACATGGAGCTTCCCGAGGCGGTTCGCTGAATCATTGACCAGGCCGGCTTCGGCACTTTCTGCATAGGGCTCTCGCGCCACATTGCGAGCAGACCTCTTCTTGCCGCTTTGGTGGAAAGGTGATGGGACACCACCGATTCCTTCCACTTCTCTGCCACGGGAGACATAACGATGACTCCCTTCGACTTCTCGATGCTCACCGGCATCGGGGTAGGGGGTGATCCGATCCCTTTCGACACAGACATGGATGAGTGGGAGGCTGCCCAGATATACTTGCTTGGTGAGCTGTAACCTCTTGCCTGCCCAGGATTCATCAAATACTCGTGGTTCGAGGACCACTTCAGGATTCAGGCGCCAACCACTCAGGAGAAGCAGCAGCAGTATGCTCGCGGCTTCCTTATGTTCTTTTGCCGACGACCTTTTCGCCGACCTAACACATGCCTCTGTTCCGCTTTGGCGCTTTGGTGGACGTCACACAGATTCACCACTATGACTGGGGTGGCACAGGTTTGGCCACACTCTATGGCTACATGAGCTCATCCTCTCGCCTCAGCGGACAGCTGCTCGGAGGCTATTGGCGGGCTTGGGAGGTATGTCTTCTTCTTCTGTTTTACATTTCTGCTTTACATTATCTGTACTCTGTATATTGTACACATTGCAAACATGCAATCTGCTTTAATCGATCATATCGCATTTTACATCGCACACGACACATCGCATTAATCGCTTTCTCGATTTGTCTGCTTCTTCATTCTGCTTTATCTGATAAGCATACTGATATCTATTCTGTTACACTCTGTACAATTGTAGGTATACACCTACTTCCCGAGGCTTGCCCCAATACCAGAGGAGGAGATGCCTCTCATGATCCCATTCTCCCACCGCTTCGACGTAAGGTGTAAGCGGAGGCCTCGGGAGTCTTTCATATTCTTCTGCCGTTATTTCGATACTATTACCGCCGCAAAGGTATGTCAAACATTACACTTCATTTAAGCTTCACTTTGCATTACATTTTCAATAGCAGTAGATAACAAACTGTATTTTGTTTGCAAATCACCTGGCAGCCATGGGCCTCCTTACCCATCGCAGTACGGGGGCGGTATGAGGGGGCTCAGGAGACCTCCCGTTTTAGGATTTTGTTAGAGGGCCCGGTCTGTCAGGCATGGTACCTGGGCGAGCGCTTCCTACATCAGACCTTAGGTTTACCAGAGCAGACAGTTCCGGGTCCGCCCCCTACTCACGTGAGGCATACCGAAAGGTACACTCTGCGGGAGCTAACGGAGTATACCATCTACCGTGTGATCGCCAGAGGCAGGGCGACACGCTTGGCACGTCCGGACCTACATCATGCGGCCAACGGTGCTCACGAGTTGAGGAGAGAGACCAACAAAGACCAACAATGAGGTGAGCGCCATGCACCTCAGGCCCGAGGCGGGAGTGGGTCCCGGGGGTCTCAAAGAGAGCAGGGAGCTAGGTCCCGGAGAGGACGGGGGGCTAGTTGGCCAGCACTGCCCACAATGATGACATGCAGAGGGCAGGGTGAAGAGACTTACCAGATCCCCATCGCTTCCCCTCCGGCTGATCATGAGCTAATCGGGTTCTACGACTTGCCTCCGGTATGTATTGTTGCATTTTGTATTTTGCACTTTCATTTCATTTGATATTCCACAGAATACTGATGTTTCTAACACTTTTGCAGGCTTCCTCCGAGTACACTCGCCAGTCCCTGGAGTTGACCGCATTCCTGATGAGGATGCTCCAGCAGAGCCTCGATCTTCTGGCCATTTACAGTATTTCGGTATGTTCTTCTGACCACAATCTCAAACCATACATAAACTGTTTCACATAATCTAATGTATCGCACCGTCAACACAACACTCGATACACTGCCCTCACGGCATTTGATTTGATACATCAGAACCTGGATTCCTTCACAAAGTACTCACGGCATTCGTGACATCGCATCAATTGCATTCAGATTCATATCGCTCATAACATTCATACACTGTACTCATACATCGCATTCTCAGATCGATACAATCGCCACAAAGATTCATACTGCTTTTTGCATAGCATATCGACACGTTTGCCATTTATGCTTTTCAAATTCTCCATTCCAGATTCAGTCGATTGATCGCCACAAAGATTCATACTCTATTCCTGCTCGAGGAGGAGGGCGAGATGGCAGAGTATACCCCCGTACCAAAGCGAGCGTACTCATGTTAGGAGTAGCTCTCAGGCACCAGTTCCCGATGATGATGAGTCTGAGGCGGAGACAGAGGCAGAGTCGGAGGGAGAGTCGTCCGAGGAGGAGACCGGAGATGGCTCGGGCTCAGGCTCAGATGGTGGTGCTGATGACGATGCTCCTGGACCTTCGTCCAGGAAGAGGACGAGGACAGACTCATGAGCCTAAGACCAGTTAGCATTGATCCAGACTTTTGCTACTTTTTTTTTCTTTTTGCTTTGTTCAGACATTTTCCTTTTTAGCTAGTAGTTTGAGTACTTTTTACTGCCGCTGGCAGATTTTATTTTCTTCAAAACTATGTTCTTGAAAAGCTGATGAAATGGAATGAACTTTTTTGTTTGAAAAAGTGTTACATTTGCCCATTTCATACATCACATCGCATCGCATCATATCACATCGCATCACATTACACAACAATGTAAATGAGATTGACCTTTTGTCTGCAAATCAAACACTTGTATTGTGCTAACCTGGTAATGAACCAGCTAACACGGAACAACTCGTACAACCCACTACTCATTCTTTCACACAGCCTGACACAACGCTTGGTTTACTCTAAGACATGTACTGACCCTATCTGACTCTGGCGAGATTACGAACACAACTTTATACTGAATACATGGCTCACAATAGCATATTGCTCATTCTGAACACATGGTTCATTCTGAATTTGCAGAAGTGGAAACACACTCAGATGCTCCAAAATTTCCCATGTTTCCCTTTGCTTCGCAATCCGGAACCCATAGCTTCAAATAGGTCCAGGTGTCAGTATTCCGACACGACCTGGGTCAATCCCTGCGGTTGTTGAAAGAAGCAAACTTGCTTTGTACAAATGTGGAGAATGGCACAGCACTCTGAGCACAAAATGATTCATTTTTTTTTGAAAATGAGAAAAGGGTTCTCAACCGGGTATTGAGCCTACGACTGAACACAATGAAAAAGACTCAACAACGGAAAACAAAAGGTAAACAACCTAAAAACATCCAGTAGTACTCGAGAAAGACTCAAAACAAGAGTTGAGATAAACAAGACAAAAGACGCGACATACAGACGCGTTACAAAAGACGAGAGACCTCTCAGTGCACGAGGAGCTAGTTTCTTCGGGTATTATTCCCCACCTTTTCTTATTTGTGATTCTCACATCACTCGGTTCTCAAGCTCGGTTTTTCTCTCAAAACCCTTTTCCTCACTTTTTCTCTCAGCGTACATCTCTCTGTTCTTTAATCTCTCATTTTTTTCATCCCTACCCAGGGTGTTTGATGGATAAACAAGAGGTTGTGGGTTCATGCCCAATACTGTTAGCTCACAGCTACTTCTTCTGGTGACAGCTAGTCAGTGTCCTGGATAAGGGAATGGAATATCTTGATTCACTCGAATTCGTGCTTCGTACTTGGATTGATACCTCGTTGCTCAGAGGGTGAGAGAGCTTTCAACCCTTTACAAACAGCTCCGGTCGTGCCCTCTTCTGGCAAGTATGCTGGCGATGGGGGAAAGACAGGAAGCCTGACTCAACTGTGCCCCTAGTTCATCGTTTTGACCTTTTTTGTTTTGGTTTTCTACTAAAACAATTGTGACCAAGATGAGAGTTAGATTAACATACTTGTTCGACTTTTGATTTGAAAATCATGCAAGTCAGGCTATGAGCACTGAAAATTTTCCTTTTTTGGGTCCAAGAAAAGGTCCAGTTTTGGAAAATGAAATAATTTTCGAGAAATTAGTCAACCTCAGTAAAAATTTTCAAAAACTATTTTTGCAAACGGTCAATGCTCAACGAGCGCAGAACTTACTCTCGAGATGCACAACCTCGGATCGGAGGCAATGAAAAATTGTCCCTTGTCTGGATGGCACTGCACGGCAACGGAAAGTTGCCCCTGGTTTGAATGGCGACTCATGGCAACGAAAAGTTGCCCCTTGTCTGGATAGCGCCATGGCATTTTGTAGTCAATCCTCATTAGCGATGATCACGACCGAACTCTTGGATACAGAAAAGACGTAGATGGTCGAAACCAATATATGGACACAGTCACTTGAAAGTGCGTGTGGCTGGACTTCAGGATGAAGTTGCCTATGTATCCCAAACATAGGAATCAAGCCTTATGTAGTTCAGGTTGTCACAACCGAACTATCGGATTTAGAGAAGGCAAGGATGATCAAAACCATTACATGGACACACTCAATTTGGAAGTGTTTGTGGCTGGACTTCAGGATGAAGTTGCCTACGTATCCCAAACATGGGAATCAAGCCTTACGTAGTTCTGGTTAAGGTACACTCGTGTATTAACCCTCACCTTTTACGCTCTAACTTTTGCCAAGGCCTCCCTTTCTAGGTTTTCAACCTTGCGAGCTTTGTTTTTCTTTTCTTTTTCTTTTTTCATTCTTTGCATTTTTTTTCCTTTTTTTTTTTTTTTTTTTGCTTTTCTTTTCTTTTTTCTTGCTCTAACTTTTGCCTGGGTCGCCCTTCCGGGTTTTCGGCCCAACGAGCCTCTCAAGGGTAAAAGTGTAGCTTTGTCCATGCCAAATGGTTTTGAGATCCTGAAGTCATCTGAATCCAAGAGAATAGCTATTGTATTGATTTGCAGAAGGATTCATCTTCGGCTCTTTGAGTACATCAGACGTTTTTTTTTTTTTGCCCCTAGTCCGAGGGGTGCTTCTGTTTTAGCTTCGCAAGCTTCTTCTGACGACATCTGATCTTCTTGATCTGATTTTCCTTACCTCTTGTTCGAGGGCTGCTTCAAATCTGGCCACACAGGCCTCACATTGCAGTTGACTGTTGATCATTAATTCAAGGTCAAGGTTTTGAGAGCAAAGGGATTGAATCTTGAGGCTGAGAGCGATCCTAATCTGCACAATCTCAACAGCAATTCCACACAGGTCTCCGCAGGACTGCGCAAAACATTTTGTTTTTGAAAGTTTTTAAGAAAGCGACAAATCACTCGCACTGAAGATAGTGTGGAACCAATCTGGATCAAGCCAGGGTCCTTCTCAGTACTCATGTTAACAAACATGATTTTCATTCATTAAGGGCTTAGCATGCCTCTCTTTCTCTCAGTTTGATCAAAGTTTTGCAAAACCCGAGGAATTCCTTCCTCTTTGTTTTCACCGCAGTGTTCAAAAAGTTTTGAAAAAAACTTAGGTCAATACAAAGATTTCGAGGTACAGAAGAGTAAGTGAGATGCTCCATCGTTTCATTCAAATCCTCTGGCACAACTAGCTCAAAGTAGCAGTAAACACGGAAACATGATAGCTGCAGCTGTTTCATTCAAAACCTCCGGTTGCAACTGGCTCCACAGCAGAGACAGACTCAAAAGAAAATAAAAGGGGTAATTACAAAACAAAAACGGTGTTCGAGGCAACATCCCCAGAATCACCTGACATTCTATACAATGGGATTGACTCGATATAACAAGACAGACCCTTAAGCAAAAAGATTGACTCAAAACAAAGAGACAGACTGAAAACAAGACCATCGAACTGACCTAACACCCAAGTCAGAAACTGCAAAATTTAGCATTCGCAGATGCTCAAAAATAATGCGTGCCAGACGCCACATCTGAAATACACCGAGCGCCGCCCGTAGGTGGTCCAACCCTTGATCACATACTTGCAGTATCCTCGAAGTCCAACAACTCAGCAGTGACAGACTTCGCTGAGGTAAGCGGGAGGATGACCTTATTGTCGATCAAATCTTGTACTTCATGACGAAGACGGAAACAGTTATCGGTGCTATGACCGGTTTGCTGGTGGTACGCGCAGTACAAGGTAGCATCATGTGAGGGAGGGAGATTCTTCGGGAGAGGCCGAGGCTCGAGGGGTTTAAGGTGCCCCCTTTCGGCAAGGATCTGGAGCGCCTTAGACAAAGGCATATAAAGGGCGTGGAAGACTCTGCGACCTCGAGGTAGATACTTTGAAGTTTGCTGACTTTTTTCGGACGCACTGGCAAAAGGATCGGCAGGTGCCGCCTTGACTTTCTGATCCTTTCTCTATGCAGGGTTGGGATTGGAGGGAACTATTCTGGCATGACGGGACCTATCCCGATTTTCTGCCTAGCTGGAACTCCCCTCGGTTGGAGTGGGGAAAGCATCATCCACAGTCTTAGCCACTACTGCGAATATTTGTTGTTTACTCAAACCTTCGGCTTTCAAAGCCTCGACTGCCCACAGTAGTTGTTCAACGGGATCAGCATCTGTTCCCACTTTATTCTTACCTCTGGCCTCAGCTTGATCGAGGGTTTGGGTTGGTACATCAGAGTGGAACCCGATTGTTGTTGCCATGTCATGGCCATAGTTTGAGGCAGCCTCAGGTTGGCTGAGCTCGATCACAATTCGTCCTAATAGCGGGCACTCCTGCAGTACAAAATTCCCAGCGTAGGATGTGGTTGGTGGCGAAGCCGACATTCCGTAGACGAGATCAGCCACAGATCGCTGAAGATCAGCAATCATTCCCATCAATTCAAACGTGGTGGGCTCATGAGCTTGAAACAACTGGGGTTCCCAGATCAGGCGCGCGGCAGGCGACCTGGGCGGATGCGGTACATCAATATTGGTTTCATTCTGTAAGATGATTCCTTGGTCTAATGCGGCTGCCATAACCACAATTTCCTCTGAACTTTGGGTCATCATAAGTCCTCTTGAACTGAACGGAGATGATGGATTAGATGTCTGTCTTGCCTCAGCAAAGGAGACCACTGGCTATTCTGCACTAAATCTCTGAACCTTGAAAGAGAAAACACACAGTATTTCGGCATAATCAGAACAGACACAAGCATAGCTGAATAACTGTACTCTACTACTGATCACTGTTCCCCAAAATCACTGCCCTGAAAACTGAATCTGATACCCGCAGATATAACTGATTCTCAAATTCCGATACTAATGCCCTCAGGCCTGATACTCAGACTTGCAAACTGATATATTCATTCCCCTATAGAGGTCAACTCAAAAACCACATAACAAACAAGCAAGAGCCAAAACACCGTTATTTTGGGGTAGGGTTTCCCTGTCCTATTTTGTCAGGAGCTAGGGTTTCACTACGCACGCAGTAGTTTCACACAACCTATAATCGGGTAAGCAACCTGTCCTAGCTTGGAATGGTCACTATGGATTTCGAATATGCACTAGGTCGAATGGTCAAAAGGGTGCCCCGGTGACAACCGGGGTTTGTGTTCCCATCGTGGCAGAGTCCGTAACCGGTCAGCCTTATGGCATGCTCCTCGAAACGAGCCTCCGGCAAACCGTTCAGGAATAGCAGACGGCAAACACTGTGACTTAGGCGCACCAATGCACATGCAATGCAAAGAAACACATGAGTGTAATCAAAACAAGATATCACGAGTTCGAGTCAAGCTCTCTAAACTCCCCAACAGAGTCACCAGAAACTGTAGACGTCCCCGAACGTCCCGGGAGGGAATCCCATTTTGTTCATTGTGCTCACTACAGTTCAGGACTCAATGTCACGGTTCTTAATCTGATCTGGCAAAGTGCAATGCGAGATTGATAAATCACCAAAGAGTCCAAATCTGGCAAATCATTTTGAAAACAGATTTTTAGAAAGAAGTGCCAAACATGGACTGCTTTGCTAGATACAGAGTCACCACCTAAATATTTTTTATGGGGGAATTTAGAAAACCCTGACTCGTTGCCTAAGGCCACGTGTCCGTCATCACCAAAGTTACCTCGGCTCGGGAACTTGGGTACGATTGGGGAAGGTCATCTATGAGCACCCCCGCTCGCCCGATCAAAGATCGGCCTCTACTAACCATGATATCGGGTTTTGAAAACATTTATGTGTTCTTATTCCGATTAATTAGCTAATCTTACTATGTGATGCGCACAACACAAAAGTATAGACTAGATCGCCTAATTTGGAACAAAGCATTGCGTATCCGCTCGTTTGGAAAATGGTTTGAAATTTGCTACTCGTGAGTAGGCCAAAACACGGATTTCAATGAGTCGTTCCAACTCAAACAATCCAACCTTCACCCACAGGCATTCAGGCAGTTTACATCACATAAGCATATAGCCACATGGTAAGCATGCTGTCATGTTAACATTCACACTCATGCAAGATGCTAAAGCATAAAAAGCTTATCAAGTACTCCAAGCCAAAACAAAGAACTTGTTAGCAATCAATGTATGATCCAAGTCCATGTTAAGTGGCTAATGCATCGCATACAAAATGCAACTAGAATAGGCTCGGCTAATCCTAGGATGGCATGTGGAATGCAACAAATAACACGTATTCAAGTTAGATTTAAAATACTATGCAATTAGTATGATGCGCCGAGCCCAGTGCATGCAATACAAATGAATGGATGCAAACATGCTATCATGAGTATGCTAACTAAAACATGCCCTAATACTAACCATCAAAAGCAGGTAAGTAAAAGGGAGAAAGAAGTGGAGGTTAGAAGACATGCACACACGCACCCACACTTATTACACAGTTCGCCCTCGCTCGAAGGAACCGAAAGAATAATACAATTTAATCAACTAACAAGCTGATTAAATAGTTACAAACCAATTAACTAGTTAAGCAAATTAACTAAGCTAATAAAGCGATAAAACAGCCTCAAGAAGAGGGCCCAATGCACGCATGCTCGGCTCCGCTCGAAAATCCAACGCCATGCACAAGCTGCCTCTGTTTTCACTGTTTTCCTCCTCTGAAAATTTCACAAGTCCCAAGGAGCACTCTCTGAACACTGTAGGGTGCCACTGGCGATAGGGAATGGTCACCGGCCATGGTAAAGTGGTCATCGACCATCTATTGAGCTCTCGGCCACCAATTCATGGCCGGTCGGTACTGAATGTAGTCGGTCGGCCATCTATACCTGCAGAATCCTGTTTTGACAGCAACAGAGGACATGCATGGCATGGCAATGCATTTCAAGCAAATGTGTGCACCAACACCCTCCTTATCATGTCCATGACTCAAAGAAGGATGGTCCTCAACTCTCGGACCACCAATCGCGCATTTCGATGCGCGATGGCCCAAGAAACCAAGTGTGCCATTTCAATGTGGAATGAAATGCACATAAACAAACAATAGGCCCAACCTCTATCACTTGATCAAGAGACAAGGCATGCATGCCAAATGTAATCCTAGCATGCGGGCTAAGTATGCAACATGAACATGTGAACAAATATGCAAGCTAACAAACATGCAAGGTGTAACTTAACCATGCAAGCATGCAAGATGCAACATGGACAACATGTTAAGTACAATGCATGCAAAATGCATTACAACCTAAGTATAAAACAACATGTCATATAGCTCAAGCAATGCAACTAAATGCAATATGGTTAAGCATGTGCCAACAATGCAAGTAATGAGCATGCAAAACACTATGCAACCAAAGCATGCAATCATGAAGCAATGTAACAACATTTGAGCAACATGCAAAGAGCGGACTTAGACTAATATGGACAAGTCTCAACCATGTCCAAATCAGTAGCCAAATGCTATGGAAATGAGGTCAAATTTACATACAAACATGCATGCAAACATGGTCCAACACTTAAGCATAAAGAGGGGACTTTTAAGCACACTTAAAAGAAGATGAACATGGACAAATGGCATGCATTATAAGCTCTGAAATCATGTTAGAAAAGGTGTCAAACCAATTAAACAAATCAAGCAAAGCATGTAACCAAGCCCAAAACTCAAGGCAAGCCAAGGGGCATAAACCATGGCTACGTAAAGCAAGTCCCAAAGGGCCATGAGGACTCAAAACCACCCCAAGGCAGACCAAAGCAAGGCCAAAGGCACACCTAGATGGCATCTAAATGGCCTAAGTCTAAAGGCATGCAAAAGGGTCCAAACATGGAGCATAAGACACCAACCTCTTAAACCATTAAAGAAGCATCAAATGCAAGCATACAAGCATACCACAAGGACTGAAATGATGCTATAAATGGTGCCAAACCACTGAAACAAGCCAAGTAATGCATGCTCAACACTTACACACCCAAGGTTAACAAACCAAAATGCAAGGTGGCTATACAAAGCATGTCATGGATGGCCCAAATGACCAAAATCAGACCTCAAGCACATCAAAATATGCATAAAAGCTTCACAAAGCTAGGCCAAAACAAGTAAGCATAGTAGTCTAAATGCTAAGTACATGTTAAGGCAAATAATGGCATTACATGACAAGTATGCAAGGCAAGCATGGTGTGTCTAAACCAATTAAAAATAGTGCTATATCATGAAAAAATAAGCACAAATACTAGCTAAGACATGGCCAACATGATCTCAACAATGGTGCTCACACATGAGGCTAAAATGACAATTATTGAAGGCAACAAGGAGAGGGGATGGCCCTCTCCTTCTTAGGACATTAAAGCACCATCCCCACCACTGAAATCCCTTTGGATTTCAGTGGTGAGGAGGCCAAGACAAGGTGGTCCCGGAGCTCACCAAAATAGCACAAAAATGGGGCCAAACAAGGCCTAAGAGGGGTCAAACAACCCCAAACAACAAAGCAATCTTAAACAACTATTCAAAGCATTGAAAAATAAGACTTTTATTAGTTATATACAAAGTCTAAAAACAGATTCAAGGATGGCTAAAAGCCTATGCAAAAATGGGGAACAAAGGGGTAAGGTTCTTACCCTTGAAGACCCTCTTCAAGAACAATGCACCAGCTGGTTTTCCAAGCTTGAATCCACCCAAAATCTCCAAGAACAACCCTTTGATGCCTCAGCAACTAAGGGAAGGTGTAGCACTAGGTGTTTGTGCACAAAAGTAAGACTAAACACACCTAAACACACACAAAACTCACAAGAGAGGAAGATATAGAGATAGATGTATACACAAACCCTAACCCTAATCTAAGACCCTTTGGAATTTTCTTGGAACCCTTGAGGAGGGAGGAGAAGGCCTCTTTTTATAGAGATTCACTCTTGCAAAGCTTACAAAACAAGCTAAGCAAGAGTGAAATCCCTCCATACACGTGTATGGAGGGGGTGCAAAGTGGGTGCCAGCTATCACAGTTGGCACAAAATATCTGCCAAAAGCAGATGCACAGTGGTCGGCCAGCCAAAAATGACAAATTGGCCAAAACAATGGTCGGCCGGCCAAACATTTGGCCGATGGCAACAAAACAATGGCTGGTGGCCTCAAGCCATGGCTAGTGAGGTGTGGGGATGGCCAACAAGCCATTCCCTGCCCCTCAAAAGCAAAACACAAATGTTTGGTGTAAAACCAAACACAAAACAGTCGAGTCCATAGGTCTTGAGGCGAGGCGCGTGGCCGAGACCTCTGAGAACTCAGGACGAACACGAAGATGGATGATCACCGAGTGTTCAAACGGTGACGTCCAAGTCTTAAGGACGGTCAAAAATGGGGTGTCTACACATAGCGACCGCCACTGATTATTTTAATAGAAGCGGCCGCATAGAGTGACATTGTATACCCAACAAGTTCAATAGCTCAAAAGATTTGTTGTTGTGATGGACAAATAATAAGAATCAAATCCAACCCCCTCTCTCTTGCAGTGTAATGTTAACGCTTAAATTTTTAGTGATCTAACAAATTTTAAGAGTCCAAATTATGAGTCATAATTGTGGAATGCATTCATTCATGTTAAATTTATGCCTAGCTAGACTGACTAAGAAAAGGTCAATGTTTTGCATGTTCTTGTGTTGACATAACTGAAAACTCTGGTTGTGGCTTCTTTTTTTTCCCCTAAAAAAAAAATAAAAATAAATTCTCTTAACTCTCTTTCCATTTATTTTGGGAATGATTTTAACTTGACACTAGAAACTTCCTCATGACCATGATCTCCCTATCATGGTTGATAAGTATATTTTTTGCTGATACCAGAAATTTATATTAATTTAGTACTTTTTAAAAAAAAAACAAATTTATTTCAGCAGATCATAATGGATGAAAATTTACCGATAATTGTATCTCTGTATGTGTTTGGTACTCTTAGATCATCAATTTTGAAAATATGCAATAAAAGCTTGTTAGTAGATAATATGGTATTTAATAATTATATGAAGTATCTAAATGACAAAGTGCATTACAGATTACATTTAGGCTGGATTGTCTTCTTGTTACCATGATTTCCATAATATTATCTACAATTTACCACTCTTGATTAGATATTCAATTTGTTATAAGTATGCACTTTGTTTGTTGTGCAAGTATTATTCATCATTGATAATTTTATACTAGTTCTGAAACTCCTTACTGATGTGTAGATTTTCTAACCTTTTTTCTTTTCTATGTCAAAAAAATAATAATAATTCTTGGGCTCAATTTGGATGAGGGATATGAAAAGCTTGTCAAATTCACTCTTGAAATCTAAATCTAAAATACTGCGTTGAATTAAAGGGTACCAGAAAGTTACCACTTTATAATGTAAAATATTTTTGTTTTATTACTTTCTTTGGTTTTAGGAGGTCATCATAATGGATGAGAATTTAATTGATCAGCATAATTTATCAGAGCTAGAGAATACAACTATGGATGCCATAATGAGAGATTGGACTAATCTTCCAAGTGAGCTTTTGAGCTTGATCTTGTCACATCTCTTTCTTTACGATATCAAAAGGTTCCGCAATGTCTGCAAAACATGGCAATCAGTTACTTCCCAACAAGTAGTGCCATCTCCAATTCATTGCCCAATCGCCCAATCTCATTGGCTCATGTTCTTCAACGGATACAAAATGCCTTTGAATTTTTACAGCCCGTTATACGGGGACACATACCAAATGGCTATTCCTCCTGAGTTATCCAGTGTAGTGCTTCGCTTCTCCAATAATAGTTGGTTGCTTATATCTAGAGGTGAATACTCTATGTTCTTCTTCAATCCCTTCACCAATGCAAAAATTGACCTTCCAGATTTACCTGAATATTACTATTTTGATACTCTATCTTTCTCTTCCGTGCCCACATCCTCAGACTGTACCGTTTTTGGCTTACTTGGCCTTTTTAATAATATAGCTTGGTTTTCATCCATTTCTCGTGGTGAGGAATCTTGGACTTGGGCTATGGTTAATAACAAAATTTTCAACTATCTCATACTAATCCAGTTTTCTACAATGAGGTCTTTTACTGCTTGGGTCAAGATTGTAACTTGGGGGTGTTTAATCCGAAGGAAGAAGATTCAAGCTGGACAGTTCTTGATGGCCCGGAGAAACCCCGTGGCTGTGATTCTTTGTATGAAAGTTATCTAATGGAGTGTGATGGAAAGCTATTGTCGGTGTTTGTGGGCAACAGGGGAAGAGGGATTTCTATTTACACATTGGATGAATCGGAGATGGCATGGCAGAGAGTAACTGATTTGGGTAGCAAAATGTTCACTACAACATATAAGACTTTTGGCGACCAATTATTTTGGTTCCTATAACTATTATTTTGGTCTCGAAATGAGTTTTGTGACAAAATTAAATTCGTCACAAAAAATTCAATAAAAGTGCGTCTAGAAAAGTCTTTAGCGATGAATTTTTGAAAATGTCCCTGAAAATGACAATTAGCGACCAATTTTATATTGTCACAAAATGTTTAAATTTGCAAAACTAAAATATTTCGTCGCTAATACTTTGTCACAAAATGTCTCCATTTGGTCGCAAAAAGCAAAATAGTGACCTTTTTAACAACAAATATATTTGGTCACTAAAGGTTTGAAAAAACATTTTGTAAACATTTAATTTCAAAGCAACAAATTGACATTCACAGCCCAAATCTATCTCTATATAGAAAAAAAAAACAAGATCAAGAAAACAAGATCAAACCTATTATTGTATATACAAAAAACAAATTACAAAAATCAAAACTCAAAGTATCCAAATTCATTTCAACATAGTTCATTATATGAGTTAAATCCCAAAACAAGATCAAAATAGTTCAACATTATATGAGTTAGAACTCTATGACAACTTTAACTTTGTCTTTCTCTCACACCATCTATTCACAAGTTTAGGTACAAGAGCAACATGCCCTAAACAATTAGTTGTTCCACAACCACAAAAACTTATCACCGTCTATAGTCATAGAGAAATGATGAAAATCCTGCACAAATGATCATAATCAGAAGTGTAAATAAAGTTCAAAAATGTAAAAGAGATGTAGATGAAATCCAAAAATGGATATCAATCTTGAAGAACTTAACTAAGGTATTTGAAGCAAATAAAAGCTAAGATTTTTGGGGCAAATTGAAAGAAAAAATTTATTAAAAAAATTATTTGACTTCTATTACAAGTGTAGCATTATCAACAGCCCAAGTACAAGCAGTCTACATGAGCTGCAGCCTCAGCACAAGTGTGTGCAACTGCATTACAAGTGTAGCATTATCCAATATGGAAAATTGACATTTGACCAACAAGATTAAAATAATGTTACCTATATAATAACAAATTTACGCTTATACTTCTGAACAATTTTCAAGAATGTGTCGCAAGCCATATCCTGAAAGAATTATCACACAAAAATTTTAACTTTAGTAATTTACTTTTCTAAGATTAAAAGGTAAAATGCTGGCCATAGATGATGAACAAGACATGAATGACAATACCCAATTAATGTAACACCACAACTCCATATATGATATTAAGAAGGCTGTCAAAGTAATTAACTAGAACCACTAAAACAATATAAACACTCCAAATTTTATAACAAAAACTAGAACATAATTAACAGTCTAAAATAAACACATAGATAGGACACATTGTGTGGATTGCATAAGGAGCAAAAATTTATTGCAATGCATACCATTAATATCATAAACAACATCAAAGTCTTCGGCTGAGAGACTGGCTTTCATGAATTCAATGTCCTTCCTATCTCTTTTCAAGTGCAAGATCTACACTTAGAGTACAATATTTCATTACTCAACAAAGAAAAATATGAAATTGATCAAAAAGGCGAATAGAATTTTCCAGTGTATATGTCATTATTAATAACCTTGGAAGAAAAATCAGCATAATCCTTCTCTGATTCACCAAGCAATTGTTAGGTGATGGGATCTTTTCCTCTTGTGAACAGAGTCACCTGCGTTATGACATAAAATTTGTTTATTAAAAAGTCATAAGACGTCATCAAATATAAATCTGTGTAGGAATTTGTCAACCCAATTTTAATTGCACACCATAAGGTGGAAAAGATGGTTTAGAAAGTTAAAACAATTGGGAAAAGAAAATCAGTACATGTAAATGTTAAAATGTGAAGAGAAGGGTTCATACCTGGTGGCCTTCTTTTACAAGAAGTCTTGACAAAAACACACCAATAAACCGAGTCCCTCCCATTATCAGGATTTTCTCAAGATAATCATTAGATATTGAAATGCTAGAAACAACGTATTCTGAATAATGATCATCATCCGTCTAGAAAAATACAATAAAGTCAATTAAAAAAATAAGATGAAAGTTGTGATATCCAACGCTGATGAAAATTCTGAAACAAGATTAAGGTCTATACTTGATAAAAAGAGCCCGTAATTTATTCATCATTCTGAACAAATAGGATTTTGGAGTTAGTTAACTAAATCTCACATACTTACTTGGGAAGGTAACAAATAAAAAAATGGGAATAAACATCATGGAGTAGAACTAGACAAAACCCCTTATGCATAACAACAAATGTTTACAGAGCCATGACTGATATGTATAATTCTAAAATTATTAAAAATTATAGGATGGCTAAAGAAGAACTTGAACTTGAGTTGCATCCCCTTCCCAAAAACTGAAAAAAAAAAAAAAAAAAAAAAAAAGTTAAATAGGGAGTTGGTAGATGGGGGTGGACAGGGACGTCAATATAACACATGCCGGAATACCCAATAATTTTTTTGTGTCTGGAACTTGTAACAAAATAACAAAATAATTGAATTAAAAATTTAACCTACTTGGATTAGGGATGTGTGTGTTGAGATATTACAACTTCACAGTGCTTACATAATTTGACGAAAGAATAATGATGTTGAATTATTGGCTCAGTATCCATTTCTAATATAATTTGGATTCAGTATTCTATTTTTTAATTGGAATAAAATTTGTAAGTAGTCAAATATTGACTTTATTTTAACCCCTATATTGATTTGGATTTGTGAGAGACCTACTTGACTTGGTATCTCTTCATTGAAACTTCGATTTTGTGAGACTTGTGTAGAGAAGATTTGGATTTGGTGAGAGAACTTATATTTTGTGCTTGGTGAGCTTAGTTATTTGTAAGAGATTGTTTTGTCAACGTTGTAACTTTTCGGAACATTGTTCTTTTTTCTAGTGGAATCCTTCTCTTTGTGATTATCCGTGGACATAGACTTAGGCCAAATCACGTAAATCTGGGTATCTTGTGATTGTTTCTCTCTCGTAAATTTGTATAATTTTTATGATTCTTCTATTTCATATTCGAAGCCATCAATTATTTTGGTATTATTGATTTTTTTAAAAGCTCTCCGCATAACATATGAACACCACAAGGCCTTCCATTTCTGATCTTAAACATGTTTTTCAAATCAAAATTTCTTATCCATAGCTGATGCAGGGTTTAAGAAGATTTTCCTTTTGGATAATGATTGAGACCTCTAATTCTTGACCTTTAAAAAGATTCTTAATTAGGTGACACTTTACCTCTGTTTCCATCTCATTAAAGATAATCACACTCTCATCTTTCCACTCACTTTAAGATTTTCATAAAACTTTATTATAATTTTAAACTTTTAAATTTAGTATAATTTCTTAAAATTTAATTTTCACTTGTAAGCTATTGTGCATGCCAAAGTCAAAATGTTTGTAACTGTCTCATAAGATTGTGATAGCTATTACATCTAGGCAACAACATTGATGATAGCTCTCACGTGCTCAAGCATGGTCTAGGAGAGAGAAAAGGGTGACTAGGCAAACCATCTTAGACCATCAACAATTCAAATTTAAATCTTTCATCAAATTTGATAAAAACTATGTGAAGATATTGATTGTGGTAGCACTTGGGTTTCAAAGTTTAATTTGCTATAAGTTGCTGGCACATGTGAAGATTGTAAGTTTATTCAAGAAGTTGTTTCTATCAGATAAAGCATTAAAAAATAAATAAATAAATTTAACTCCTTTTACTTTAGTCTCATTTCCTATCTTTTTTTATTTCATTTTGCTTTCCCTCAATAAATTTAAGATCCAAACATGGCCTAAAGTTATTTTAAGGATTCTATAAACTGTAAAAAGGCAAAGCACAATAAAGAAAATTCACAACCTTGAAATAGCAGTCAAAGCACAGCAGAATATTTGCAAACTTAAATTATATAAATATTTGAACAATGAAAAAAGATGCAAATTCAAGATGAACCTTAGGTAGAAGTACCTGTTTCTGAAGATTTAATGAAGTCAATATTTCTTTTCTCAACTCAAGATGCTCTGCACATACAGCTTTGGTTGGAACCTTTGGTTTTAAATTAACCTATGAAAGGAAAGGGCGTGATTGCTTATTAAGAAGCATTTTAATGGAAGACAATGTATAAGAAGTGACACCATAAGATAGCAAATTCTGAAACATCATCCTTTCATGTTTAGAAACATCTAATGAAAAACAATATGTGTTATTATTTCCTGAAAATTTAAAAACTATGTTAGGCTTTGGAGCAATAAGGAAACACAAAAAGGAGAAGTATTTGAAGCGTAAGTTACGCAAAAAGGTGCACCTCAAGCAAGCCAAATTGAGCAACTCAAGTTATAACTCTCACTATAGTATAATAAGTGTAACATCAACAATTAAAGCAACTATGTGATTCATATCTATGGAACACAATCATTATTTTCATAATATCATCATTAGGCATCTTGTCAACCACATGGTGAGCAAAATATAAAATTGTAGTAGTCCAATCAAACACCAACAAGATAGAAATCCATCAAGAAAAAAGAAAGTAACAGATTTACATATTATGAAGTTTCTGATATCAATCAGTCAATGAATGGGAAGTAAAAAAAAAATAAATCAATCATCAAATCCATCAAGTCAAAAATTATAGAAAAATTCATATATAGAAACTCGAACAACAATCACAAAACACAAAAAGATAAAAAAAAAATTTTTTACAGAAATTAAGATCAGAAACTTCATATATAAAACTCTGATACAGAGTTTAGAAATCAGAGTTTACTTGGTCCCTATATATTTAGAAATTAGAGTTTCAGAGTTTTAAACTTCATATATATCAATAATTTCAACAGTTTAGAGAGTACTGACCTAGGGTTTTCGATACCAAGTGAGAGAGAACTCGGAAGAGAAGTAAATCGACAACCAAAATTCTTCTTCAATGAATCGATGATGAAATCTTCCATTGATTGAAGATTGTGACGTAGAAAATTATGAAGAGAAAGAAAAAGAGATGATCGGATCAATATTGTAAATCATATATATGTGTATAGGCGGAGAGAGAGAGAGAGAGAGAGAGAGAGAGACACCAAAATTTGAAGAAGATTGAGCAAATCTGCCAAGGATGCTTCCAATCTGTATTGGAGCTCTAGAGAGAGAGCAAACCTGTTGAAGAGAGAATGAGAGTTGCAACTTTTTGATTGTTAGCAAACCCGTTAGGGCTAAAGTGAGGTCCCGACTTTTTAATGGTTAAAATGATTAAAATATTTGGTACTAAAATGTTTTTAATTGATAATGACAAAAGTATTTAGTCTCTAAAAAAAATATTTTTAGCGACCAAATTCAACTAGTCCTTAAATATTAGTCTCTAAAAACAAATTTCTTAGAGTGGTTGTTTGTGAGTCACTCCACATCTTTTTCATCGACCAAAGTAGTAGAAGGAATGGAGAACAAGGTATATTTTCCCAGATTTTGTGGAAAAGATGGGATATTCTATTGTCTTGCAACCAATCGGTATGGATCCTTTGGCAGTAACATCCGTAAAAAGAACCTTCGTGGCACAGAAGAACAGTTACACTGCAGTTGGATTGAGCCAATAACTAGAACATATACTGAGGAAGAAAAATGAAAAGAAAGACGTGTCGTTAAAGTGTATTTCTTAAACTCTAATTTTTCCAAATTTCCCTACATTAATTATTTTTTGTCTTACCACTCAAGTGTGTTGTGTTATTCTATTGTTAGAAATTGAAGTTTCTTGCTGATCAGTTTGTGAGATGAAAGATTTGTCATTCTTTTGTTTTTAAGTATATGCATGATTACATTATGTTACAAGTGTACTAGCATTTGAACACATGCTATGTACGGACTAAATAAATAATTAAAAATAATTTTAAAATTTAATAATAACATAAAATTTATTTAAAAAGTATAGAAAAATGATTTAGAATAAATTAGATTTTAACTATTTTATTAGAATATATGTTGTAGTTGTTATGTCATTCATTGTATATTTTAAGTTCATATTAAAAAATAGATGTCATAATTTAATTGGTAAGATGAAAAAAATAGAATAAATTAAAAAAAAATTATATTTATGATAAAATAAAAATACATTTCGTTTTATCAATTTTTCAATTTTAGTTTATTCTATTTTAAAGTTTGTCATAAATTTAAACATACTTCTTAGAAATAAAACAATATATATATATTTTGATAAATTTTTAAAAACAGTTGAAAGACCAATTAACTTAAGCAAAAATTAATCAATTAAAACTTTAAAATATTATTTTATTTTAAAATTTAAATTGTCTTCAATTGAAACATACACAACATTACAATATTAAATTGGATGATAGGTTTACTTTATATAAGTGAAACAACTCATTTTTTTTTCTTCTCAATGTGGGATTGTGAAAAATAAAAATTAACAATTATTTGAGCAGGAAGTTTATTTCAAATCAAATAATATCAGTCATTTAATATTTAATTATGTCAATTTTTATTTATTTATTTTTTAATCAAATAAATTTAACCAATATATTTTGATAAAAATGATAAGATCAATGAATCAGTTAAACC
This sequence comes from Camellia lanceoleosa, assembly GCA_025200525.1. Taxonomy (NCBI): domain Eukaryota; kingdom Viridiplantae; phylum Streptophyta; class Magnoliopsida; order Ericales; family Theaceae; genus Camellia; species Camellia lanceoleosa. The sequence continues at coordinate 94,224,901 of CM045772.1, read as the reverse complement.
AAAAACGGTTCAGCCTAATTGGTTAGGTCAAAAGACTAACCAATTTATACAAAAATTAATTAATTAAAACTTTTAATGTTGTTTTAGTTTTAAAATTTAAACTATCTTAAATTGAAATATGCACAACACTATAATATTGAATGGTAGCATAAGATTCACTTTATATAAGTAAAATAATTCACTTTTTCCTTCTTTTCCTGATGTGAGATTATAAAATAAAAGTTAACAGTTGTTTAAGCGGAAAATTTATTTTTAGTCAAGCAATCTTAGTCATTCAATCTTTAATTTATTTCGAATCAAACGAATCTAATCAAAAAATTAAAAAAAATTAAAATTAAAAAACTGCACAGACCGACTCTTGTTAAAAGCATACTAAGCTTTCGTTTGGGAAGAACTAATTTAACTTGGCTTTTTAATTTTTTGGCTAATTTAGCCTGACTAAATTAATTCCGTTTGGAAAGAACTTTTTGTTTTTTATTTGGATGGGATTGTTGTGATAGAAAAATCGAAATAATTATGGTTTGGATGTGACATTTTATTTTATTGACTTATTTAATTTATTTTATCTTCAACAATGATAGAGTCTCCCTATTTGGAAGACTCCCACAACCCCCAAAATAATCCACACCACACATGATGTGAGCCCCATACATACATAAATGGATCTCATCATACATCATGAGTGGTGTTAATCACTTTGAGAGTTGTGGGGTCATCAAAAAAGAGAGTCTCACTCCTTTTCCTTTTGTTTTTTTGTACTTATTTAGTCAATTTAACTATTGCCAAATGAAGCTTAAATATAACTGATTCGGTCTAGTTCAATTGATTTGATCATTTTTATTTTTTATTTTTCTCACATTCCTCTCTACTTTGCCCTATTTTGAAAAGTAGGTTAAAAACTAAGGCTATGTTTGGAACAATTTCTAAACTATAATTTTACTTACACATTCTAATATGATGTTTGGATATGATGTTTAAACTATATTTCCACAATATTTAGAAAACTCTGTGTGAGGTGCAATTTTTAATTTTTAAAAATTTGGCCTAACCGATCGTCCCACCGATCATCTGGCCGGTTGATCGGAACAATACAATTTCTTTTTTTTTTTTGTAATTGACATATGTTAATTTTTATATATTTGAAAAAAATATTTTTCGAATGTTTTTAAAAAAATTTATGTACTTTAATAGAATTTTGAGTTGTATGTTTGGTTATGAGTTGTAAGTTTTTGTATCAAATATCATATGTCACATTAAAAATTCTCCACTTAATTCAAAACTATTTTCAAAACTCTTTCAACAAACAAATTTTGTACACTCAAATCATAATTTCAAAACTCACAAACTCAAAATACAACTCCTACTCTCAAATCATATTTAGAAAATTTTACCAAACACAACCTAACTTTTTAACTTTTTATAATTTTTTATGAAAAACCGTTTAAAAAAAAATAATGTAACCCAAAAAAATAAAATATAAAAAAATTAACTTTTTTACTTTTAACATAATTATCAAAGAGTTATGCTATGAATTCTAAGGCTATTTTGGAAAAATGGTTATAATCAGCTTTTTGATGAAAAGCTGCTTACAAGCAGCTTTTTTGTGAGAGAGAAAATGGGTTATAATCTGAGAAGTGGATTATAACCCACTTCCCAAAATAGGCCTAAATAATCTATTAAATTTTCTATAAAACCTCTCACATAAGTGTGAGACCCACACACATGTGGATTTGTGTCAGTCTCACACCCATATGAGAAATTTGATAAAAAAAATTAATAAATTATTTTGGACCTATAGCATTTTCTATTGTCAAAAATAGGATTTGGATGGTGTAAATGTCTTTCCAACGTGAGAATTTCCGAAGTAAACCACAACTGTTTCTGTCTAATGTAAATGGGCTTGGCTTTTCTCCAGTCTCAGATCGGATTAAGGGTATTATTAAGCCTGTGGAGGCTTACCACAGGTCCCGTTTCAATAATTTGACCATTGAATATATAAAACTTATCGAATACTATATGCTTGTGTAAAATCATGTTGATCGGATAATGATAGCTACATGATTAAATCATTTTTGTATAAAAAAAATTTGACGGGAAAAAATAAACAGTTGACAGAAATCTGATCCGATGGAATATCTATCAATATCCGATCAATGTGATTTTTACAAGCGTATAACACTCGATGAGTTATATACATTAAATAATGCATATTATCAAAACAGAACCCGTAATGAGTTTCTACAAGTCCAACAACATCCTCTAGTCCGATCTAGAACTAGAGGGAAGCTAGTTCCAATATGAATATATATAGAATGATTTGAGAAGTTGGTTAAAAATTAACTTTTTCACTTTTTTGTAATTTTTTATGGGTAAAAAATATAAAAAGTGATATGATCCAAAATAGATTAAAAAGTTATGGCCTTGTTTGGTTTGGCTTTAGGAAAAAGGATTTTGGAATTTTTTTTTAAAAATTTTGTTTGGTTTGTAATTTTTCTTAAAAAAATTTTAAAATCACTTTTTCTTTCCTACACATTAATCAATCACTTTTTCTCTCTCCTCTCTATTTTTCAATCAATTTTTCTCTCACATATATCTACTCAATTACAATAAAATATCAAATCATTCCAAATTCTCAAACTCCAAAACTATTTTTAAAATATATAACCAAATAAATTACAAAAATTTCTAAATTTTCTTTCTAAAATATTTTTTAAAATCCTATTTCCCAAACTCAAACCAAATGAGACCTATATTTTTCCCAAATTGGCGCTATAATAATCAATCAAAATAATAAAAAAAAAACATAATATCACTTGTCATTGTATTATAGGTCCACGTAATTCGGTTTGGATCCTCTCCGGCCAAAACCCCTCCAGCCATCTCCAGCAGTTTTGTTTACAGTGCACGTGTCTTTTGGAAGATCCAAAGAACCATAAATTGCCACGTGACAAGGAGTCCAAACAAGTTTGGGTAAATTGGGTTGTACACAGGAGATATGATGAATTTTGGACCTAACCCCTCTCTTCTTCTTCTCTCATCGTCTCTCCCTCTCATCTCCCTCTCCCTATCCATCTCCTTTTTCCTATCATCCTCAATCGTCTCCGCCCAAAGCGACCACAACGCCCGGCAGCTCTGGCGACCTTCAGTTTCGTTCTCACGGAAGCGCCGACCACCCTTCATCGTCCCTCACAGTAGCCCGCCGCCGCCACCACCATCTCTTTATCACCGCCGCCGTCGGCACATTCATGGATCAACGGCCTCATCCTGTACATCAAAAAGAAAAAAAAAAAATGGAAGAAAAAAAGTAACCGAGCAGTTTCACAAAAATATCATTTTTTTTTTCTACAGATCTGACTTACAAGGTATGATATATATATACATTGTTTTGTTTGTAAATTTCGTTGATCATTAGCACATAATAATTAGAACATGACTTTGTTTATTTATTTTTATCATTCTAGAGTAAAAATCAAATCTTTCAGATCCTAATAAAGATACAAAAGAATCGGTTTTTAGATGTTGTTCCGAGAAATTTTTTGATTTTTTTTAGTATTACTTTGAATTTGATCTGATCTGATCTAGATCCGTATATTTGAACAGAAAATATTCCGATTGGTAAAAGAAATTAACCACAAAGAAAAAATAAAAAAACGACGAATAAAATCTTTTTATATTATGTTTTCGGTTTTTTGGGTTCCAATGGGTTTGAAAATTATCAATATTTGTTTTCTTTGAATTGGGCTTCCTATGTTTTTCATTTTTCTGTACCTTCCCTACATTTAACCTATGTTCTCTCTTTTGTTTAATATAGATTGTCTTAATGAAACATAATCATAGGGGATTTTAAGGTAATTGACAGAGCTATTCGACTTTTTATCATAGGGGATTTTAAGGTAATTGACAGAGCTATTCGACTTTTTATCCTGCCTAGGAGTTCTAAATTTTAACAGATTTAAGGTCTAATGACTGTGCAATTTTATCTTGAATCAACCATGTTACTAGAAAAGTTTGAATACATTTGCTATGTTATCTATTAAATAGGGTATAGTAGATGCATTAGATTAACTAAATTTAATTAGCTATTTTATAGATAAAAATATTATAAGAGTAATGTTTAAACTAAATTTAGTTAGTTATTTTACAGATAAAAATATTATAAGAATAATGATTGAGTGATATTTTACTGTAATTGGTTTAATTTTTATTTGGTTTGATAGTTTTAGATTTTATTTGTTTTTTCTTGTTGTAACCTGAATTTTGCTAAATTATAAAACAATGAACAGGATTTTATATTCAGTTTGTTTGGTTTGAGTTTTATGGATTAAATTTCTTAAAAACTGAAATTTTTTGTTTTTCGTGAATATTTTTAAAATTTTAAGTATTTTTTTTACTTTTTTAGATGCACCTTACTTAGATGTATTTAAAAAGTAAAAAATTTGTGAAAAAATATTTTAAAAAATTAATAAATTCAAAAAAAAGTACTGAATTCTCGTATTTTTTTTTATATTTTTGATATTTAGTGAATTTTTAAAAGGTTTTTTTTGCAATTTTTTTACTTTTTAGGTATATTTATGTTAGGTGTGCCTAAAAATTAAAAAAAAAATTGTTTAAAATATTAAAAAAATTCAATAAAAACAAAAAAATACATAAAATAAGAAAGTAAAATTTTCTGAAAACTATTTTCAGAAAAACGAAACCAAACAAGCTGATTGGTTTTGCTAATTAGGGTTCCTTATGCTATATTTGATTGGAGGATTTGAGGAGGGATTTGGAAAGGAAAATGGAAAATCTCCCAACCAAACACAACATTAGAGACACTAGAAAAAGAAATGTTTTTCTAGAATACAATATGTTACATCTATTCTAATTTTTTTTTTTTACTATTTCAATGCTTTTTTAACTTTTTTTTTTATACCTATCTTCAAAGTACTTTTTAGACCAATCTCGATATCAGACAATGTACTAGAGACACTTGTTAACATTTGTTTCTGTTTTTTGAATTCTTATAATTATTTTTTCGTATCTTAATTTATTTATATTTATAGTATAAATTTGAATTTAATATATAATTATAGTGATTATATATGTAAACAGACTCTGTAGTTACCAAAAAAAAAAAAAAATTGAGAGTAATTATAATATTACGTAACTTTTCTATTTTTATTTTTTGTGGTTATGTATTTTAAAAGTTCGGCTAGTCTCAAAAATCTAAAGTGAGTCCTATGGAGTCTTGTAGCTTGACCCTGTTTACTTTTTGGAGTTGCGATAAAACAGGAAAATATATGCAAAATGAAGTGTTAATCTGTGAAACCTCCCTTTAAAACCAAAAACACATCAATATACTTTCTGTTTGTAAAAAGGTCACTGTTATGTCATTTGGATTTATGATGATTCCATGTTTTTTTATTTTTGTAAAAATAATATATTTTCTTTTTGGTGCTTACAATTGGTAAGTGAAATATAAGAAAAGGAAAAATTGGATAACATAATAATAAGACACGAACTCAAATATCACGCTTGATAAAAGAGCATCACATCCACGAATGCCTTGGTCTATGTTACGTGAATTCATCATAATAAATCAAATACACATGTCTTATGCTTAACACTTGGGTAAATGTATAGGATATGTGTCTGACATTTTTCATTAGATACTTTTTATATTTTATATTTAACACCATCATTTTTGTTGTATTATTGTTATAAAAATGTCTTTTTGACTGTATATTATATATAACATCATTTTATCTCACATAATATATTGAATTAAAAACATAAAATTATGATCCTTTTTGTTGAATTCATGTACCCTTGAATTTAAAATTTGATAGAATCTGATATGTAAATATGCACCTGCTCCTGTTTCAATGTAACATAGGCATTGGCCTTTGCAATGGCCCCTTCTTGTGTAATATAAAAATGAAATAAGGTTACGAACACAAATAATTTTACAAAAATCTTATTAAGTGCACATGCAGCCATACATGTTTGGTTGTTCAAGTAATGATGGTATAAGTTCATTTTCTGGATATTTAGATTGTGTTTGGGGTATTGATTTTGGTAAGAATTTATAAAGATAAAAGGGAAAAATAGGTGAAATGTGAATGACACTTTTTCCGTTTCCTTTTTTAAATTCCTATCTAAATCAGTACTCCAAACACAACCTAAATCATATTATGTGGCATGTGCATTTAATAGGAGTTATTTTGTAAGGTAGATAGTCTATAAAAATCTAGCATTTCATTGTATATGGACATGATGGACTTCTATTCTCTATACTACATAGATGTTTCAAATGTAGTTTTGCATGCAGATGTGTAAGAAATGCATAAGAAGATACTTCAATACTGTTGTAGCTGCATGTAGTTGGGACTGTGAGTATGGAATTATGCGGCAATGGTGGCATACTGACTAAGACTTTCTGTAAGTTGGAGCTCTATATTGATTTTTTTTTTATCATAGGTCATGAAATTAGATTAGCAAACCGATGATCCTATATAGATCATGTTTGCTTGTGAAAAGTGAGATAAAATTTGGGGTCTCATATGACCTATGTCATATGGACTCAAAATAAATGAAATAACACACCTGGCACTTGGGGGTAAAAGATGTGAGATATGTGTGCCATATTGTTCATTGGACACTTCTCATATATTTGTGTTTAACACTATTATTATATGTATATATTGTTGTATAATATATGTAAAATAAGTAAAATGCCTCTCTAACCTTATATATTACATATAACATTATTTTATCTCACCTAATAGATTAAAATTGAAAATAACCCTTTTTTTGTCAAGTCTGTATATCCTTAAATTTGATGTTTGATAAGTCCAACCTCTAGATAGATACGCACCCATTCTCTAGTCTATTTAACATAGCTTATGACTATGAATTCCCAAAAAAGGGTGATATTAGGATACTATGGGGATGTTATTATTAATTCTATTCCATAGGATTAGAGATTTTTTATTTATTTATTTATTTATTTTTTTAACTCAAGATGAATATTAAGAAGAGGAAGCTAAAACATCAGAAAGAAGCAAAGAAACAAGATCAAGGGAAGGACAAGCATCCCAGTCAGAAGGAAGTTGCATCCTAGCATGAGTAGCATTTACCCAGTGAGCTATCTATTGTTGCTTCATTTCGTCCAGACAAAATTCCATTGCCCATTCCTAGATAACAACTGGATATCAGATACAATAGCCATACAATCCCAAGGAGGCACCGTTTCAGACACAGAGGTGGATGAGCATTTGATTATCACTTTCTATTTCAACTTGATTGAGGTTATGAACTTGGGCCAAAAGGCATGACATCCGCAAAGCTCGAGCTTCAGCTTGTAACATTGAAGTAGAGGGGGAGGCGGAGGCAATGCCATCAATAAAACGGTCTTCAGCAATTCTTAGGACAGCAACAAAAGATGCTCTTCCAGTTACCGAAGAGAACGAAGCATCTTAGTTGATTTTACGACCTCTTGCCAAAGCTGGCCTCCATCCCTGACCAACCAAGGTTGAGTTAGCTGTGGCATTTGAATAAGAGTTATGGTCCTCGATAAGGTGAGACTGGATCTCCTTCCAAGCAGACAAGAATCTATTAATGGTCTCTGAAGGATTGATTGGGACATGATTAAAAACATATTCCTTCCTGGATTTCCAAATAAACCTGCTTTGCTTAAAATATCTTTGCTATGATTTGTTTTCCAACCACTTTGTTGTCCACTGAGCAACATTTGAAACCGAGCCCTTGTCCACTGAGCAACATTTGAAACCACACAGCTTTGGTCCAATCACAATCAAACATCAAGTGTTCTACCGTTTCAGCCTCTTTCAAGCATATCGGACAAATTGACGAAACAGAGCATTTGCATTTGTAAAGGTTTACTTTGGTTGCCAATAGATTCTTACATGCTCTCCACTAAAAATGACGAAATTTGGGAGGGACTTTAAGATTCCAAACATTTTTCCAAAAATCATACGAGAAAGAGAAGAAAGATGATGGTTGGAGCTCAATGGGGGGTCCATTCAATGATCTGGCCAAAATGTGTCCAGACTTAACTAATTACTTGGGTGCCACACATGAGTATCCTCCCTTCCAAAGATAAAGGGATAGATTGAATAACATGGAGCTCTTCCTCTGACACAAAAGGTTTGACGAGATCAATCTTCCAAATTTTGTGAATAGGATCAATAGCATCGGAGACAAGGGTGATTGGATAGTTGGATGGGTGAGGGGACACTATCTTAAAATTGCTTGTGGATGGAAGCCAACTATCATGCCAAAACCAAACAACTTGCCCATTCTGAATCTGCCACCGAATTCCTTTTTGAATAAGTTCCCATCCTTTTAGTAAACTTGACCGAGCACATTAGACTCTAGTTCCCAGGGAAGCTTGAAGAAAATCAGACATAGGAAAGTAGATTCCCTTCATCATTCTCGCGCAAAAAGAGTCTGGGTTTTTGATCAATCTCCAACGTTGCTTTGCGAGCATTGCTTGATTCAAGGAAGTGAAATCCCGAAAACCCATACCCCCCTGAGATTTGGGTCTACACATGGTTTCCCACTTTGTCCATTGAATGCCTTTCTTACCTGGGTCACCCTTCAACCAAAAGTTGCGGATAAAGGAATTCAACTTGTGGCAAAAGCTTTGGGGAAGGTGGAAGCAAGCCATACCATAAGAGGGAATGGCTTGGACTATGACTTTAAGTAGAACTTCTTGGCCGGCGTGAGAAAGAAGCTTGTTCTTCCACCCTTGCATTTTGGACACCACCTTTTCAATCAAATAGACAAAGACCTCGGCTTTTAAACGACCCCACATGGATGGGAGGCCCAAGTACTTCCCATTTGGCCTGGCAGGAGCAATACCCATTGATACACAAATCTGTCTTTTCAAGTCATCTGAAGTGTTAGCCGAGAAGAGAATTATCAAAATTCAAAAGTTGACTCAAGGCCTCACTATAAATCTGTAAAATTTTCAGCATATTTTGACACTCTGAGCTGCTGGCTTTAAAGAAAAGAATGGCATCATCTGCAAAAGACAAATGGGACTAGACAGGACATGAACTTCTCAGTTTCAAACTAGAGATTTCTTGATGAAAAACACCCCTAGTAATGGATTTGGACAGCAAATTAGCCACTAGAAGGAACAAGTAATTGAGAAACTGACAGTTGAGACGCAGTCCATGACCCACTTTATCCAACAATCAAGAAATCCTAATTTCCTTAGCACTGCCTCCAAGAAGTCTCGTTGAATGCGATCATAGGCCTTGTTGAAGTCAAGTTTCAAAGGTAGATTGACTTGGTTACCCCTCTTCTTGTGCTTGAGGTAGTGGAAAGCCTTATGTGCCACCAAAATACTATCTTGAATTAAGTGGCCTGGAACAATAGTTGATTGCCGTGGGGTGACTGAATGCTTAAGACTCCCTTTCAACCTATTCGCCAGAATTTTCAATATGATCTACATGTTGAAATTGCAAAGGCTAATTGGCCGATATTGCAATAATTTTTCTAGGGAAGCCAGCCACTTTTGGTATGAACACGACAAGGTTGGTATGATTCCACTCTTCAAAGCCCAACCCCCCCCTAAAAAAAACTCCGGATAGCCAAACACACCGACGGATCAACAACATTCTAATGCTTCTGATAAAAAAATCCCCAGAGACTCGTTTGGGCCAAGGTTTTAAGCGGACCTAACTGAAACGCTGCAAGCTTGATTTCAGCATCAGTAACTAGTTGTATAAAGCTAGCATTCATATTTGCTGTGACTTTTGCGTCAACAACAGACAGTGCCTCAGCGAAGTCCCTTGGCCCCAAAGCTTTAAACAAGTCTTGAAAGTAACTCAGAAGATGGGCATTTATCTCTTCATCCGATTCAAACCATATCTCCAACTCCGATTTGAGCTTGACAAGTTGGTTCCTTTGCCGTCTCTGAATCACTGTAGCATGAAAAAAGCCTGAGTTTTTATCCCCGTATCTAAGCCAATTTACCCTTGACCTTTGATGTAGATACATTTCTTTGCGGTCCAATACAACCTCTAACTCCTCTCAAAGTTCCCCAATTCTAGAGAAGATGTCGTCGGTGAAAGCAAGCTCTTGGAGTTTCAGAATTTCGGATTTTAAAGCTATGATTTTGAGCCTATTATGCCCGAAAGTAGCCTTGCTCCATGAAGTAAGACCTTTACTACACTTCTTCAGATTTGAGTAAAACGAGCCATAGGCGACCCACCCAATTCTACATTCCAATTTTTTTGAATCACCTCCGAACATTCAGGACTTGTGGTTTACATAGATTCAAATTTGAAAAGGCGAGGGATTTTTTTGGGTGGGAAATTGCAGTGGAGAAGAAGAGGACAATGATCTGAACCTACAAAGGCCTCCTGTTTGGTTATTCGACCAGGTATACAGTGCTCTTTTGAACTCCAAGTCCATCAACTCACAAACAGACAACAAATCCTCAAAATACTGCATTAGCGCATTGTTACCACCCACTAAACCTTGCTTTTACCAAGACCACCCCGTTTAGATCCCCCAAACATAACCAATAATAGCTGTTCTCGGATGCCAAATTTTGAAGAAATTGCCAAAAAAGTTTCCTCTCTGACCACCTGGGAGGAGCATAGACAAAAGTGACAATCCAATCAGTTGCATGCTGCCCCATAGAAATTTTACATCTGAAAATATTAGGTGATTTGTGCCAAACTTGAAGGTCTACTTCATCTGTCCACCATAAAGCTAGGCCTCCCGATAAACTAGTCGGATCTACGTAACTCTTGTTTGGAAAAATGTTTCATTTCCATCAAAAAGATTATTGTGGGATGTTGGGTTTTGCTTAACCCTCGGAGGATCTGGATTCTCAGGGGACGCCCCAGCCCTTGACAATTCCAACTGAGCATCAACATGGGTCTTGTGGCTGTTTAGGGCCAGCCACCATTGCCCATTCTTGATCAGACAAATTCGACTCTGGGTAGGTACTAAGAACTTGTGACAAGACAGAAATTTTACACCTAAAAATATTAGGTCATTTGTGCCAAACTTGAAGGTCTACTTCATCTGTCCACCATAAAGCTAGGCCTCCCGATAAACTAGTCGGATCTACGCAACTCTTGTTTGGAAAAATGTTTCGTTTCCATCAAGAAGATTATTGTGGGACGATGGGTTTTTCTTAACCCTCAGAGGATCTAGTTTCTCAGGGGACGCCCAACCCTTGACAATTCCAACTGAGCATCAACATGGGTCTTGTGGCTGTTTAGGGCCAGCCACCATTGCCCATTCTTGATCAGACAAATTCGACTTTGGGTAGGTACTAAGAACTTGAGACAAAGACATCATCACAATCACAGAGATTATAATTAACCCTTACTTGAGGTGGGTTGATGCTATCACTGAAATCCTCTGCCGAATGAATTGCCACATCCACTAAACCCTGCTTCCCTTTTGGGCGTCCCCGTTGCTTGGTTGAACTAGAAGTAACCTTCCTTGTTTGATGCCCAGAATTGGGAGATGGTTGTTGCTATAGCAGAGGGGCTTCCAACAGAGGGGTTTGAGACCCAGAAAGTTTTAGACATTTTGGCTGACGAGAATGTAGATCATTGACCTCATTCCCCTTTCGTTTAAGAGACAGACGGTCAGGGGCAAACGATAGATGTCGATCAACAAGCAGTGACTGGTTTTTTGGATAGATAACAAGAGGAGGGTTGGGCAAAGACAAAGATGGAGGCCCATGAGTATGATCCTCCAAATCCAGTGCATGAATGGGTTGAAACACTTTGTGGGCTGTCTGGTGGTTTAGTAACAAAGTACACAGGTTTAGGGGTTTAGTTGTTGAGAAGAGAGGGGTGGTTTGGCCTAAGACTTAGGTTGTGGGGTGAGGGAGGTTGGGTGGGCTCAGGGGAGGGATTGGTAAGTGTTTCTGGATAGTAGGTTGGGGGGAGGTCTAGGCCTAAGTCAGGCCTTATCTACTTGTCATGTTTACTCACCCAAACACTAGTTGTATCCGTTTGACCCAAGAAGGATTTTGAAAGAGACAAAGGAGTAATGGTTTGGACAGCTGGCACTGGGATTCCCACTCCTCCTGGTGCCATCGTATCAGGTGTGGACGTATTTGTACGGGGTGGTGGATTCAGACCCATCGTGGGAGTAGTATAGGCATGCCCATTCGTCACAGACTCACTTGCAGCCGGAATTACAGGTTGAGCTTCGGTAGGCAACCTCCGCCCTGGTATGAAACCATTGACCCTCGCTTCAAGCCCATTGACTTGCCCACAATAATGTTCAATGGGTAGACTAATGCTATTTGCAACACCACTAAGCAACCCAGGACCATAACCAGAAGTAGCCCCCTGTTCTTTGGTCACAATTTCCAGGTGGAGTTCTCATGCCCAAGACGTCCACAATCATAACAAAAGTTAGAAAGTTTTTCATATTTTAAGGAAAGCTAAGACTCACCTCCTTCCTAAGATCGTTAAAGTGATAAGGCCCTTGGGAAGAGGTTACTACCTATCAATTTCCACCATGAAGTTGGAGAAAATTGCGATAGAGTAATATAATCCTTCAGTGTGAGCCTCTACTTGAATCAGCCGCCCTCTTCGATTGCTGAGAATTTCACCATTCTGTTTTGTGAGGTTGTTGAGAGGCAAACTATGCACCTGGACCCAAAATGGGCACCATCTGAAATCCATCTCTTCCATTGTTTGACCCGTTAGGAGGGGTTAAAGAACCAGAAGGGGGCCCATAACTGACCATGGACTACCCCGAAGAACTTTATCACGGTCATCACTATTTCCAAATTGGTAAAGGTAAACATTATCGTTCCACGGTGAGATAGAGAGCTGACCTTGAATTTTCCAGGCTCCCTTGATAATGTTAGAGACTGTGTTCTTATTTAAGGTTTTAGGAGCTAGAACTTTTCCGATTAAACAGAGGCTAAGCTTCCTCCATAATGAGGCCTTCATGTTCTAGCCTTGGCTGATTAGAAGACGCTTTTTTGTTTTGTTTTGTTTTGTTTTTTTTCCCCTCACTTTACAGAAACAATTAAGTCACTGTTTATGTAATAAGAATTTTTATGTAATTTAATTTAATCCCAGCCAACTAAAGCAAACAAATATTAACAAACACACAGAGTTAATCTTGCACCTCCAACTTAATCCACATTAGTAACCCCATCACTCAACCCCATGCACAATAAAACCCCAATCAACCTAAACCAACTATCAAATATGACTATTTTTGTTTGGGAGACATGATCTTGAGATTTGATTAATAATTCAATAAAATACATATTCACACGTTTGACTAAGAAAAATTGGAATCTAAACTAATTGTCAATATAGACATTGTATCCCCATATAATAGGTACTATTGATCGAAGAGGGATTGAAATACAAAATGAAGGTTAAGAAGATGTTCAGACTAATATTCCAAAATTGATAGAATTTTGTCATTTACTCCTCTTACTCTTCAGCCAATCCAAACATGGAATAAAGAACACAATTAGAAGGAATACATAATCATAGGGTAAGAATTCTAAAAAAGCTAATCAAACAAACATGACCTTAATTTATATGGTGCGTGCTCATAACAATTTATATAACATTCATCCACCATAGTTAGAAGGAATACATAATCATAGGGTAAGAGTTCTAAAAATGCTAATCAAACAAACATGGCCTTAATGTATATTGCGTGTGCTCATAACAATGTATATAACATGGAAAAAGAGTAAGACCCCCACCACCCCCACTGTTTTTTGATTGGTCCAAATTTTTTTTTTTTTTGTAGTCTTGGTCTCACAGCTCCCCACGTGGAGGTGGGGGTGCTGGGGGTCCCCAGCACTGCTGATATAACATTCATCCACCATAGTTACCTTGCCAGATAAATATTCAGATGTTATGATTTGAGATGTGGTAATGGGAGGGAGATTTAGGGTTGATGTCACAATGTGACATCTTCAATATGTTCTGAAAAATAAAAATATAGCATTGGGACTGGATTTAGGCTTGAAATAAAAAATAAAAAATTTGAAAAAAGTCCAAAAAATTAAAGAATATAGAATAATTGGATGGTGGCAGCAAAATTTTCTGTTTGAACAACTGATGTCTAACAATACTACTGTAAAATCCAGTTGAGATCTAATCTTAGAAGCCCCGACACTTTATAGAGTAGGTGTGTCCTGTTTGGTCGTGTCAAACACCCGTGTCACACGCTGAGACTTCATAGGCACTCTTAAAAGCATGTCTAATACTTCTTGAAGGTATCTTAATTAAAAAATAAATTTATAATATCAGACACTTCATAGATACTTGGTGAACACTTAGGTGACCCTTTTTAAACTCTCTAAACTTGACCTATGTAAATTAATATCTTTGAACTCTCTAAAGGTGTCCTGTTGGGTCGTGCCAAACACCTGTGTCAGACACTGCTACTTCGTGCCTAACACTTCATGAAGGTTTCTTAATTAAAAATAATTTTATAATATCGGACACTTTATAGATAGTTGGCAAACTCTTGGGTTACCCTTTTTAAACTCTCTAAACATGACCTGTGTTTTTTAAAAATCGCATGCCACTGTGTGCTATATCTAACAATATATTGTAAAACATATCTTTAAAAACAAGACATACATATCTCTATGCTATGCTTACTTAGGATCTAACAATACATCTGCAAAAATATTTTCCTGAAAATAAAATGGAAAAATATATCTCCAAGAACTCCAAAATCAACTAATCATATATCATACCATACCAAGTCAAATGAATCGTCCCCCAGCTAAACTTCTTAATCAGTAACATGTAATTTTGATATTTGACAATAAAACTATAAAATCAATTGATATCTAACAATATGTCTGTAAAAAAAAAAGCCAAACATGTCTGTAAAAAAAAAGCCAAACATGTCTTCAGAATTCTAGAATCAAGTCAACCCGAACATTTTCTCCCTGCTAAAAATGAAAACAACCAAGAAGAAAAGAATCAGTCAAATACATAAATTTGCATAAACATCAACTATAAATAAAAAATAAAATTAATAAAAATATTACTTCATAGTAGAAGCTAATTTCCATTGACATAACTAATCAAAAACAAGAAGAACTCAACAAAGAATGCTTATGTTATTTGCCCTGGATATGGTTGTAATGAAGCCAGCGAGTATGGAAATTGATAAATGCATTGGCATAACATACAGTTTAAACAATGATTATATGTATTTTATGTAAGTAATCACAGTGCAAAACAAAAAGAAAAATGAAAAGAAAACCAATAACACAAAAATTGAAACCTGGATTAAAAATTGACCTTTTAAATGGTTTGAAGAAGTTAACTGCATGGGCAATAACCAAATTCCAAATTGGCCTCCATGATTCCAAAACCCTGACCCACCATGACCCTTAAGCATTTATGCTGAGTTTTAACATGTTAAAAACCCCAATATATGAATTACTTTCACTTTTTACTACCACAAAACAGGGAAGTTATTCCGTGCACTTTGGACAATGCCCCAACAGCCCCGGTAGCCATCTTCTAATAAGGCCAGAAAAGGAGTGTATGGTTACCAATAATTTATAACAGAGATTTATTTTTCACAGAGAATTGGAATGCAAACACGGTATGATTTGTATAATTTTGTTTTTTTGTAATTTTCGGTTTTAGCTCTTAGCTTTTAGCTTTTAGATTAATTTTGTATTGGTTTAGTAGTCCGTGAGTTGGTTTTATTATTGTAAATTGACATCCTTGTGTCTTGGGTTTAAATTTAGTAGTTATTACATGCTCTGCAGGGGATAATAATGCCATCAATACCTAATAAAGCCATTGAGCATAAAACTCTCGGCTGTGATGCATCGTTGAGGAATGCTGTTGTTTGTGAGATTGATGCTTGACACACTTGCTGAAAGTGTAGCATCAGGTATGTTCATCATGTATAGTTACAGATTTATTGTGTTTTTTTATTTTATGTTCATCATAAGCTTGCCTGGTGGTTGGGTGATTGAATGGACTCAACCACAAGTTTAAGAGTTCAATGAGCAGTGCTCTCTACAAGCTCATCACACCAGTATTTTATAGTGCCTGTTTGGTAGAGCTTAATTACAGCTTATTTCAGCTTTCAGCTTAATTTAAGCTATTTTGATGTGTTTAGTTTAGCTTATAGCTTATAACTTATAGCTTTTTGGAAATCAAAAATCAGCTTATTCTTTGAGTAGGGCAGGAGATGCTTTAAGAATAAGCTGGAAATCAGCTTAAGCTGAAAGTTATAAGCTATAAGCTGTTTAGGCATAAGCTATAAACACTTTTCCACAGCTCTATCAAACAGGGCTATAGTATCAGTATGTATAATTTTCAGATTTTATATAAAAGATTTTGGATTTTGATTCCCTAATGTTTAAATATTAGGAGGAAAGAAGTTGGTAATTAGGGTACATGTAAGAACATAAAAATTGGAACTTCATAAATATTGATTCCCACCCACAGACCCACACACATGAATATAAACATCATGTTAGTTTTCACAAAACATGATGCATCATTGAGTTTCCAAACAACCTTTTTTCCATCATGATGTTATCCATACAAGAGTATTAGCAGTGATACTCTTGTTGTAGTAGATTGCCTGTATAATTTAATATCTAAAGTTACCAATTAACTATAGTTAAACTCAGGGCCTTGTTACTTTTATGAAGTAAACATCTTATGGAAAATAATTATATTTGAACTTAATACAAGTGTTTGTCATGGTTTGTGAAGTTTGAATGACTTGTTCAAAAAAGATGTGTTTTGTTATTTGTTCTGATGTTTCTCTTCTTTTCTCACTCCCCATGGAATACATTCTGCAGTATCACATAATTTGAGCAACCTACAGAAATAACATATGAGAAACTTACCTTTCTTCTTGGGCTCCACTCCTTTGATAGGTTTGCCTGTGAACACACACAATTTATTTTAGTAAGTCAAATAAATCAATAAGTCAATTAGCTGCTTATTTTTTGTGTCCCGAAAACAAGGCTTAGTTTTTAGTTTAATAACTAACCGAGATATCCACAATTGTGGTCTCGGTTAGCATCCTCAAATTGCAACTGGCATGTGTTGCACACCCACTTGACTTTTTCGTTGGTCTTATTTGTTTTTTTAGGCTGGGGCGCTTTTCGATGAGCTTTATGGCTTTTAGCCATACCTGCAAGAGATGATTGCTTAAAATTTCAATTTAAAGTTAATGCTGTGTGGTGTGAACTATTGACAGGATAATTTTAATCTACACATTTTAAAATTTTGATATACATAACAGTGTTTTAGGTTCTAATGAATTCACACCGTCCATTGAATCAACTTTTACATTAACAGCTCAATCAAGTAGGAAGAAATGAAAAAATGCTTAAAATTTCCATTTAAAGTTAATGTTGTGTGGTGTGAACTATTGACAGGATAATTTTAATATGCACATTTTAAAATTTTGATATATTTATATGATATATAATAAATATGTCAAATTATATATTTTGTGTCCTCTACGTGTCATGTCTTACATTTTCTAAAAATTGATGTGTTGGTGTGTCCATGTCCTTGCTTCCTAGTATATATATATAATGATACAGTGAATTAGCAACCGACACTTCATCAATCCAATTCCTCAAGCACACTAACCATCACGTATGGTTAATCAAACAAGCTTTTAACTAACTAATTGATTAATTTGACTCCACAAGTACACCAACTATCACATTAGACACTTGGTTCACAAAAAATATCATCTAAACCAATTGTGAAACAAGAAAATGAAATGCAGAAAACCAATTCTGTGGAATTTCATATATACTACAATTTCAAGCAGACAAGAAAGTGATATAAATACAAGTATGTATAGTTGATGTATAACGAATTGCTAATTTTTTCTTTTTTGGAAATTGACAATCAAAAACAAACATGAAAAGCTTAAGATAAATAGAATGATGATTAGAGAATCGGAACCAAGAAACCTAAATTCGGCAGCAAAGAATGAAAATCGTTTGAGAATCGTAAAAAGTATGAAGAAGATGATTATATAATGGGATTAGGAAGATGAAATGAAGGTAAAGGCGTGTGTAGGGTTTGTGATCCACTCACTTTGCAACGTTTGAAGTCTGTACACGCATAGAGGTTTGAGTCCAGTGAGAGAGAGAGATTCTGATGAGGCTCCTCGCAATGTAAGTTTGTTGAATGGGGGATACGGTTATCACGAGTAATGTGAGGATATCAAATTTTTTATTAAATAAATGATTAAATAATATTTGGATAAATTATCAATAGGTCCTAATAGTTAGACTTAATTTTCATAAAGTCTTATTGAATATAAGTCTTGGTAAAATTGTTTCTAAAAATAATTTTTTTGTAACAATTTTTTACATACATCGTTAAAAATTGACAATTAATAACTTTTTTTTATCATAATTTTTATAAGTTGTCGTTAAAATTTACAATTAGTGACGTGTTTTTATGACAATTTTTTCATAGGACCTATTAAATAATAAGTTCACTTATTATGACATATATGTAGGTACCCCTAAATATTTTATATGGGTGTTAGATTTGTAAAATTTTTATTAAATAAATAATTAAATCTAATTTATCCAAAAAAATGATCAAATGTCAATTTTGTGAATCTCATATCTATGTAAGATATTTAATTATTTATTTGGTAGAAAATTTAGAGTTTATAGCATTTTTCGGTTATCATTGGCTCGGTAGAGGTGGGCCGCTTGATTCTGTCCTATCCAAGCCTAACACCTGGACTTGGAGGGTACTATTGGGCCTGTGAGGACTTATCACGGGTCTCGTTTCGATAATCCGAACCGTTCAATATTTAGAACTTGTCGAGTAATATATGCTTGTAAAAAATCACATTGATCAGATATCGATAGTTACGTGATCAAATCAATTTTGCACACAAAAAAAAAAAAAAAAAAATGGATGGTGAAAAATAAACGGTTGACAGAAAACTAATCCGATGAAATCAATGTCTGATCAACCTGATTTTTTACAGGCATATAATACTCGACGAATTTTATACATTGAACGGTTTGGATTATTGAAACGGTACCTGTGATAAGCCTCACGGGCCCAACAGCACCCTCCGGTCTAATCTGGGACCGGAGGAAGCCACTGCCTTGCCAAAATGTATTAAAATATATATAATAACAAAAAAAAAAAAAAATCACAAATAGACCAAAAAAAGAAAAAAAGAAACCCTTATTTTATAAATAAAAAAAAAAAAAAAACTATAGAATTTGATCATTTTAAGAAATCAACCTCTGAAATTTTAATTTTTTTAATTTAAATCTTATTGTTTTAATTTGGTTTCTATTTATATCTATTAAGGCCTCTTTTGAAAGTGCAAAAAAAAGTCAATTTATTAATGTTGTGACTTATTTAAATCATTTTTTTTTACTTGTTTTCATAATAATAAAAAAATAATAATTTTTTGGTACTCCCTATAACAAGTTTAACTATAACTAATGAAAAAATGTACGTACCATTTTACAGTAGAATAATATTATATGTATCAATTAATATATTAATCAGTGTATTAACAGATGATCTAATATAATTTTAGAGGTTTTGGATATTTGTATAATAGGTGGGGTCAGTAATAATTACATAACACTAGTTGGTACACTAATTAATACATGTAATATCACCGTTTACAATATTATTTTAATACAAAAACCTAACAACCACGGTAGGTATACCTTCCTTTTTTCTA
Organism: Camellia lanceoleosa; assembly: GCA_025200525.1. NCBI lineage: Eukaryota > Viridiplantae > Streptophyta > Magnoliopsida > Ericales > Theaceae > Camellia > Camellia lanceoleosa. Next base: position 94,205,173 of record CM045772.1, on the reverse strand, counting down.
AGGCTGAGCAAGAAATTCGTATAATCAGTAATCTGGTTCGGTCTGGTCCAGTCCAATCCGGTAAGTTTGGATTAGTTTTTTGAATCCATGGTTCGGTTCCGGATTGGAAATTTAAAAATTCGTAAGCCACGGATCGGTTCTGGATTGAACCCCACAGTTCCGGATTGAATCGATCCGGACCGGAACTAATCCGGACTATATACAAATAGTATATATTTATACTATAGACACTCCCACATAATATCATTTCTTATTTCATATAAAAGTGCTATGCTTTTGTTCATGGAGTTTTGTTGCTTTTGTTTGTCTAAGACCAATTTTCTTATTGCTTTTGTTTAATACTATGTTTAGTTTTTAGGGTAAACTATCAATAGGTCCTACTTTGGAGACTTATTACTCAATAAGTCCTACTTTGGAGACTTATTACCCATTGAGTCCTATTTGATATAATTTATTAAGTGATAAAGATAAATTTATCAGTCTTTTTTTTTTTTATGAATAATTTTATAGTGATAAATTTATCAGTCTCTTTGTTTTATGAATAAATTTTTAGTGATAAATTTATCACTCTTATTTTTATAGTGTTAAATTTATTAGTTAGGACCTGTAGGTAAATAAGTCTAGTTAACAGGACTAATTGGTAAGTACCCCTAGTTTTTATACAAAGGAGAACTCTACTTTGTGTAATGTGTATCTAGTTTTATTGCTTTTGTTTGTTGCTTTTGTTTGACACTATGTTTATGTTTTTATAAAATTAAAATGTTATATATTTTTTTTTGTTATTTAATTATGTGAATCCGTGGTCCTAAACCGATCCAATCCGTGTTTAAATGAATTGGTTTGGATTGGTTTGGATTGGTTCCACTATTTAAACAGATTGGATTGATTTCAATTTTTCAAAAACCGTAAATAACGGATTGATTTTGGTTTTACCCCAATTCGAACTATGCTCACCCTTACTTTTTTCTAGGTAAAAGATCAGCAATAAATGAAGCAAATAATGATAAAGGAGGTTGGGAGGAAGGCTTTTGGCTTAAAATAACAACTATCATATCACCCATGCTATATACGAGATAAAATAATATATTATTTAATAAAAATATGATAATTATATTTAATTTTTTTATATTATGTAAAATAAAAGTTAAATAGAAGCTAGCCAATCAGAATTTTCTTAATTGTTTAAAATTAAGAAAATCAAAAAAATTAATATGAGATATTAATCATAAAGTTTTCTCACTAAAAATCTCATTTTACTTATATAAATGGGAGTATAAGATTTACTTTATGTGAGGGAAACAATTCAATTTTTTCTTTTTTTCTCGATGTGGGATTATAAAATAAAAGTTCAATGAAAGCTAGCCAATGGAGATTTTCTTAATTGTTTAAAAGTTAACCATTGTTTAGGCCAAAAGTTTATTTCGAATTTAGCAATCTTAGTCATTTAATCTTTAGTTAAATCAATTTTTAATTTATTTCAAATCAAACAAATTTAACTAATATATTTTGATAAAACCGTTAAAATCGCAGTTAAACCAACGAATTAGTCAAAACAAAAGCGGTTCATCCTATCGGCTAGGTTAAAGGACCAACTAACTTATACAAAAATTAATTAATTAAAAATTTTGAATTTTATTTTAATTTTAATATTTAAACTGTCTTGAACTGAAACATACGTAACACTATAATATTAAATGAAAGCATAAGGTTTATATAGTGAAACAACTCATTTTTTTTCTTATTTTCCTAATGTGGGATTATAAAATAAAAGTTAATAGTTGTTTGGATGAGAAGTTCATTTTTAATCAAGCAATCTTAGTTGTTTAAACAAATGTAAGTAATATATTTTGATAAAATAGCTAAAACTGTGGTTAAACCAAATCAATCAAACTGAAAACGACAGCCAATTTACAACAAAATTAATTAATTAAAACATTTAAATTTTATTTTAAAATTTAAACCATCTCAAATTGAAGCTTGCACAATACTATAATATTAAATGAAAGTATAAGATTCATTTTATATAAGCAGAATAACTCACTTTTTATTTCTTATCTCAATGTGAGATTGTAATTATTTTAAAATTAAATATTATGAGAGTTTTAAAATTTTATATAAAATTATTTTTAAAGTCAAAATCTATGTGGAATTGTACAATAAAAGTTAAATGAAAACTAATTAATGGAGATTTTTTTAATTGTTTAAAATTAAGAAAATAAAAAATAAATGTATTGATTATAGGATTTCTCACTAAAAATATTTTTTTGCTTATATAAATGAGAGCATAAGATTCACTTTATATAAGTGAAACAACTCATATTTTTCTTATTTTCCCGATGTGTGATTGTAAAATAAAAGTTAAAGGTAGGCCAAGGTAAGATACAATGCCTAGTCTAGGTGTGAGGTCTGGACAAGAGTGGCTCTCGGTGACCACACTTATGAAAATGGTGAAGTTTGAAAATCTAGGTTTCCTCTTGAAGAACATGAACATGAAGAACATGAATGCTAAAATCATAACTTCTTATTCAAAATCTGAGATTTCATGATATGTGTTCAAAACATAGACCTAGGTACCCGTACTTGAAAATTTCAAGAAAACAAACACAAAAACATGGAACTTGATACAAACTTTTGGATCAAAACAAAACTTTTCTTTAAGAACACAAGAACATTACTTTCTCTCTCTAAAACAAAACTTTAAATCAATGCATAAATCATGAATCATGCTAGATCATACAATGTGATCAGATTAACATAAAGAGCAACAAGAGTAGATCAAAAATCTAACCTAAAAACACAAATCCAACGGTTCAAACTCTAATAATCAAGCTTGGAAATCTAGTTCTTACTCTAAGAACTTCTTCCTAGAGCTTCTCTATCTACAAGGCAAAGATATGGCAAATGATATGGGTTTCTCAACAATTAACTAATATCCACTGTTGGGACACGTGGCATCACTGGATTAAATCTCCTCAAAAGGTGCCAGAGTGAAAAGACAAGAGTATGTCAAAGTATGTATAACAAGTAAGGTGGCATGGGTACTCTGACAAGGCAATGATCCCAGATCAAAACATATGCTTCGGACAAGAAAGGTTTCTCTTATCTCGGTTATGAAGGATAACACTCAGCCTAGTTGTGCCACACCTCGGCCTAGGTTGTACAAGTCAAAGAACAAGATTGCTATGTGTTGGCTAAGGTTCAATGATCAAAGATCTAGGATGCCTAGATGATAAACATCTCGGCCTAGGTGATGCACACCTCGGCTTAGATAATGCACATCTCGGCCAAGATGCCATGGTGAAGGTAAAGGTGAAGGTGAAGGTGAAGGTCAACTAAGATGGTTCCAAGATGATCCTAGGTGTTAACGCTCAACGACCTAGGTGTAAGAGGTTCAAAGGCGTGACCTAGACATAAGATAGCAAAGATAGGTAGCCTAGGTTCAACACACAAAGTAAGGAACAAAGCATGCATATAACACTTAGGCAAAACATAATAACACAATACCAAACATGAACCTTTATTGAGGTAAAACAAATTGAAGTCTGCAGATGCAAGCTTAATAAGGCAAAATCATGTAAATTCATATGAGCATGACTAAGACAAGAATGAGGATTGTTATAGAATCCATCTAGCTGCATCCATTTTCATTTTCTCCAACCTCTTTTGAATCTTAGAACATATAGGACCATTGTGCCTTTGCATTGCATCTCTTCTTTTTTGAAGTATTTCCATCAACAACAACCTAATCTTTTCTAACATTATCACCACAGGTTTACTCCTAGCTTGCAATATGCTTGAATTGAAGCACTCACACAAATTGTTCAGTAAAATGTCACACTTTGGAAAAGTATTGAAATGGCTCCTACTCTAATGAATTTGTGGTCTTTGTACCAACCAATTGTATGCCTTACAATCAACTTCTTTAATCTCTTCCATCACTCTGGTAAATGCAGGAATAGTACTTGCCCTGTCAGCCTTCCACAATAGATCTTTCAAAACCAACCCCTTGTGTTCACCCTCAAAATTGTTGTATAAATGCCTCACAAAAAACCTATGTGAAGCATTTGGAAACAACTCAGCCACTGCATCAATTAAACCCATCTGTTTATCACTCATTAAGGTATAACATTAAGAATTTACAATGTTTAGATCAAGAGAATACCACCATGTGACCTCTTCAAATGGTATTCATCCACTCTTATCACTGATCTATAAGCATTCATAAAAGCTTTCTTTAATGAACCGCAACACAAATACAACCTTTTGAACTTTGACTTTGTATTACTTCCATCATTAACCCTGCATTAGTCCCTTCATTAATCTTTTGGAACTTGTTTCACCTTCATGCACACTGTTGTCCCATGATTGCTACTCCTAATCTCCTCAATGTAACTCCATAATAGTGCAAATTGCTTAGTTGCAGTACCCTTACCAATGTCAAAACCTTCTTTCTTGCTCCTCACTTTTTGTAAGGCAACCTTGATATTGTGCTAACTTGAAATTGTGTTTGCCAATGACTGAATTAGCCATGTAGGATTTTTTAAATTCTTTCAAAGTACCTCTTGACAATTCATTCGGAACTCTCATGCGCCACATCAAAAGACCTATTACAAGTGTGTTCATCAACAAATGTTTTGATCCTATACACCCCATCACCTTTTACATATGAAGCATAACAAACCCAAGGACAACCACTTTTGCACTCTACCCCAACCTTTTGTTTGTCACTCTTGGTAAATGTTATATGTTTGCCCCACTTAATTACATACTCTTTCGCAGCATTCCCAAACAAATCTTGGGTCGTGAACTCCATCCCAAATTTGAATTCAGGATTGTGCGTATCAGCCTCAGCATTGAAAACATGGTATTTAGTCCTATAAGAACTACCATCTTCATCAGATGAGCTGTCAATACTTCTTAGCTCATCAGAGGAGCTTCCAAGGCTTTCTAGCTCATTAGTTGCCTAAGCCATTACATTCTTGCTACTTCCTACACTAGCAAACTCTACATCTTTGTCAACATTAGTCTCATACAATGCATCATCATCAAAAAATCCATAGTCACTATCCTCATATTTCTCAGATTCATCAGATGAGGAAGAGTTTGAAGGATTAGGATTATAGTCATCACTATCTTCCTCTTGTGCTACCTGTAAAACTACAAGTACTCACTTTCTCTGACTGCTTTTTGCACTAGACCCTACTCGACTAACTTGGGTACCTACAATATCATCCATTCCTAAACAACATATATAAACCTCCATTACTCTGTTTCCATCCATAAATGTGTCCAACCTCATTACATCTTGATCAGTGTTAATCAACTCCAACCTAGCAAAATTATTAACCTCATCGGAATAGATATTCTATCCACTATAGCCTATTTCCTTGGCCGTATTACCCAACTCCAAAATTGATATTTCATCAAAATTACAAAAGTCAAAATAATTGATAAATCCACCAGTATAAACCCTCTTACGATTATAACTAACCACACCTTCATGATGCATTTTGATTGTAAAATAACAAGATCCTTTTTCTATCATAAATCAATTTTTAATAAGTAATACATAAAAAAAATGTGCAATTAAGGACTAATTATACTAATAGATTAACAAAATTACTACTAAACCAACACTAATCCAATACTAATACAGTATTACACAAATACACTATTAAAGTAAAACAATTCTGATTAAACAAATCCATTTCAAAGACAAACAGGCAAATTTATTTAAAAAAATGGCAAATCAAATTAGCATTATATTACAAATCAATTTCTAATAATCATTAAATAAAAAAATAAACAAATATTAAAAGTAAATACCATAAACAGGTGTTATATTTCTTCGATTGACATCCTTCTCTCTTCGAACCCAACCCATCATTCAATGTTAATTCATGATTTTTGTTGAATGATAAACTTTGATTTCAATTTGGTGTGTGGAATTTGAAAACCCAAAATTTTGATCCCAAGAAAATCCTAGTTTAACCATTCATCACACCAACTCTTTCTGTAAGCAAAGCCCTTTTATATTCCCTGCAAATAATAGTTTAGGGGTACAACTCATCACATTCCGTTCAATTGTAAAAGAAAATGACAGCATGAGCTAAATTGATCAAAATTTCAAAAGTTTGGAGGGCAAATTGATATTACACAAAGTCTATGGGTCAAATTGAAAAACATGTAAAAGTTCGGAGGGAAAAATAATATTTTTTCAAAAATTTATTTTTAAAAAAATATGCATTCATTTGATATCTATCATTTCAATTAATTTGATTTTTTAAATTTTGGATCGATTAAGTATAATTGATAATGCCAATTAGAATTTTTTAAGAAAAATGATCACTTAATATTGATTGAAATTAATTCACTGAATTGAACAAATTTATATAATTTTCCTTATAACACATGCTATTCGTGTGAAAAAAAAGGGGGCACATTTCTTTCAAATGACGAAAATTAAGGCTTATTTATACATTCTTGCTTGTATATTGTTGGGGCAAAATTTTGTTTGACACTCCAACAAGGAGAAACAGATTCTAAGAAAAAATCATAATAAATAAAACTTTAAAAAATACGTTTTCATTAGCAAAAATAAAAGTATATTGGTTCCAAGCAAAAAAATACAAGAGTGTATCATTGTTTTCCAATTAAAAAAGGGCCAATATAAGAGTTGAGTAATGTGATACTAATTTTTTTAATTATGTAAATTGACTATTCAAATTTTTAGTTGTCTGGAAGTAAAATTCTGAGTTGAGCAATTAGAATTTATAATGAACACCAATGAAAATAATATATATATATATATATATATTTGTAGATACTCAATTTACATTTAAAAAAAAAAACTTTTTTTTTTAATATATAAAGTATTTTACGTCAAAACAAACAGAGTCTAAGGTGGTATTTGATAAAACTGAAAACTGGAAACTGAAAAAGTAACTTCAAAAAATCAAATGCTGAATTGTAAAACTAGAAAATAAAAATGATAAAAATTTATGGGTAAATTACAAATACACCCCTTATGAATTGATTCCTATAATTTGAAATTTGCAAATACTCCCTTGACAAAAAAATTATTTAATAGAATTAACTGAAAAAATAAAATTCCTAATTGTTATCTTATATAATGATAAAATTACCTGAATTATTAATTGAAATAAATTTCTAATATCATTAAAAACTGTTAATTAACTTAATAATTTATCATTAAAGAATAACATTTGTTATGCAATTTGAAACTTCAAAGGACATAATGTAATTTTTAAAACTACAGATGGTGTCGTATTTAAGTGAACCTCAAGGAGCCATTGTAATTTATCTAAAATTTAAATACTAAATTTAAAAAAAAAAAATTTGTTTGATATGTATGATATTAAAATTTAAAATTTATTATTTTTAAATTATAATTTTTAATTTTATATTGTAAAAGTGAATTGGTGATTGTTATGTGGTAGTGGACACAACAATAGTGCTTGTAATGCCAATGACAATGGTGGTGGAAACAGAGATGATTATGGTGCTGGTAGACGGGTAATGTAGTAGGGATAGTGCAATAGTGGTAGTTATTGTGGTAGTAGAATGATAGTGATAGTTATGGTAACGGTGACAAAATTTGTGAATGTCAAGTGTAGTAGAAATTGTTGTAGCGGTAGTGATAATGACAATGGAGACTGTGATGGTGATTGTAATAAAATGATGATGGTGTTCAGGGTAACAATGACAATGGTAATGGAGGCGGTGGTCGTGAATGGCGTGGCGGTGGTGATAGCGGTAATAGTGGAGGTAGTGGCTGTGAATGGGATGGTGGTGGAGATAGCAGTAACAGTGGAGGCAATAATGGTAGAGGTTATAGCAGTTTAGGTTGATGATTATATATAAGTATTAATAAATTCAATCATAATTAAGTTGTATCACTTAAATTTTTATTAATTTTTAACTTAAATTTTAAGAGCCACTTAAATTAAAACTTCAGAGGTTGATTTCTTAAAATGATCATTAAAACAATAAGATTTAAATTAAAAAAATTAAAACTTCCAAGGTTGATTTCTTAAAATGATCAAATTCTATAGTTTTTTTATTTTTTTTATTTATTTTTTTTTTCTCTCTCTACAAAATTTAAGGTTTTTTTCCTTCTCTATTTGTGTTTTTTTTATTTTATTTTTATATATATACATTTTAATACATTTTGGCAAAACAGGCCACGCCTAGACCAAGTCCAGGTGTCAGGCCTGGATAAGACAGAATCGAGCAGCCCAGCCTCTACCGGGCCAATGATAATCGGAAAATATAATAAGTCTCAAATTTTCTACATAGTAAATAATTAAATATCTCACATATATATGAGATTCACAAAATTACGAATTTCACACATGTAAGACATTTAATTATTTTTTTGAAAAAATTATATTTAATCATTTATTTAATAAAAATTTTGCGAATCTCACACTCATATAAAATATTTATTCATTTATTTAATAAAAAATTTGACATCCTCACATTACTTGTGATAACCGTATCCCCCATTCAACAGACTTGAGATTGCGATCCTCATCAAAATCTCTCTCACTGGACACAAACCTGTGTGCACGGACTTGAAACGTGGCAAAGTGAGTGGATCACAAACCCTACACACACCTTTACCTTAATTTCTTCTTCATACTTTTTACGATTCTCAAACGATTTTCATTCTTCGCTACCGAATTTAGGTTTCCGATTATCTGATTCTCTAATCATCATTCTATTTATCTTAAGCTTTCCATGTTTGTTTTTGATTGTCAATTTCCAAAAAAAAAATTAGCAATTCGTCATACATCAACTATACATGTATTTATATCACTTTTTGTCTGTTTGAAATTGGCCCTGTTTGGTAAAACTGTGGGAAAGTGATTATAGCTTATAGCTTAACAGCTTATAGCGTGAACATAAACTAATTTTTGACTTATAAATTAAGTTTCTCCTCCCCCACTCAAAAAATAAGTTGATTTTTGACTTACAAAAAGCTATAAGCTGTATTGTTAAGCTAAACCAAACACATCAAAATAGCTTAAATTAAGCTAAAAGCTAAAATAAATTGAAAATAAACTCTACCAAACAGGGCCAATGTGTGAACTTCCATAGAATGGGTTTTTTGCATTTCATTTTCTTGTTTCACAATTGGCTTAGATGATATTTTTTCTAAAAAAGCGTCTAATGTGATAGTTGGTATACTTGTGGAGTTAAATTAATCAATTAGTTGGTTAAAAGCTTGTTTGATTAACCATATGTGATGGTTAGTGTACTGGAGGAATTGGATTGATGAAGTGTTGGTTGCTGATTCACTGTATCATTATATATATATATATACTAAGGACATAGACACACTGACACATTAACTTTTAGAAAATGAAAGACATGTCACGTGGAGGACACGTATAAAATATATAATTTTATATATTTATTACATGTCATATAAATATATCAAAATTTTAAAATGTGCAGATTAAAATTATCTTGTCAATAGTTCACACCACACAACATTAACTTTAAATTGAAATTTTAAGCATTTTTTATTTCTTCCTACTTGATTGAGCTATCAATGTAAAAGCTAATTCAATGGGGTGTACCTAATAGTGGGTGTGAATTCATTAGAACTTAAAACAATGTTATGTATATCAAACTTTTAAAAAGTGTAGATTAAAATTATCCTGTCAATAGTTCACACCACACAACATTAACTTTAAATTGAAATTTTAAGCAATTATCTCTTGCAGGTATGACTAAAAGCCATAAAGCTCATCGAAAAGTGCCCAAGCCTCAAAAACCAAATAAGACCAACGAAAAAGTCAACTGGGTGTGCAACACATGCCAGTTGCAATTTGAGGTTGCTAATCGAGACCACAGTTGTGGATATCTCGGATAGTTATTAAACTAAAAACTAAGCCTTATTTTGGGGACACAAAAAATAAGCTGCTAATTGACTTATTGGTTTGACTTACTAAAATAAATTGTATGTGTTCACAGGCAAACCTATCAAAGGAGTGGAGCCCAAGAAGAAAGGTAACTTTCTCATATGCTATTTCTATAGGTTGCTCAAATTATGTGATACTGCAGAATGTATTCCACGGGGAGTGGGAAAAGAAGAGAAACATCAGAACAGATAACAAAACACATCTCATTTGAACAAGTCATTCAAACTTCACAAACCATTCTACAAACACTTGTATTAAGTTCAAATATAATTATTTTCCATAGGATTTTTACTTCATAAAAGTAACAAGGCCCTGAGTTTAACTATAGTTAATTGGTAACTTTAGATATTAAATTATACAGGCAATCTACTACAACAAGAGTATCACTGCTAATACTCTTGTATCGATAACATCATGATGGAAAAAAGGTTGTTTGGAAACTAGGTGATGCATCATGTTTTGTGAAAACTAACATGATGCTTATATTCATGTGTGTGGGTCTGTGGGTGGGAATCAATATTTATGAAGTTCTTACATGTACCCTAATTACCAACTTCTTTCCTCCTAATATTTAAACATTAGGGAATCAAAATCCAAAATCCTTTATATAAAATCTGAAAATTATACATATACTGATACTATAAAATACTGGTGCGATGAGCTTGTAGAGGGCACTGCTCATTGAACTCTTAAACTTGCGGTTGAGTCCATTCAATCACCCAACCACCAGGCAAGCTTATGACCTGTAAACTGTATGCTCATCACTTGCAAAGAGTCTATGACACCTGTCCCCTATTTTTTTGATCCATAAAAGCTTGCATAAAGAGAAATTTATTATTCTTTTCATATTAGAGTGTTTATAAAGGACCTAAATTTAGTGCTCGTACAGATTCTCTGTTCCAACATGTTTCAAATTTATGTATTTGACTAATTCTTTTCTTCCTGGTTGTTTTCATATGATTACTTGATTCTGAAATTCTTCAGACATATGTTTGGCTTTTTTTCAGAGACTTATTGTTAGATCTCAACTGATTTTACAAAGTGTTGGGGCGTTGTCCAAAGTGCATGGAATAACTTCTCTATTTTGTGGTCGTAAAAAGTGAAAGTAATATATTGGGATTTTTAACATGTTAAAACGTAACATAAATGCTTAAGGGTCATGGTGGGTCAGGGTTTTGGAATCATGGAGGCCAATTTGGATTTTGGTTATTGTTAGATCTCAACTGATTATACAGTTTTATTGTTAGATATCAAAATTAGATGTTGTAATAAGGTGTTCGTAGAAGGTAGTGATTGAGAAATAAATCATGAAACTTCAGGTTTAAGTGGATCCACAACAACGGTTTATTACCAAGGAATGAATGACACTTAATACATATGTATGCCATCAATTTTGCATGATACTTGATTATTACCAAGGAACGTAGAACTTCATGTTTAAGTGGATCCACAACTGTGATTATACCACATTAACATTCCTAGTTTGACTATTAAGATATTTTGTTTCTTAAAGCTAAAATGCCAACTAATGTCATTAGATAAGACAGCATTTTGAAGCAGCAAACCAAATAAAATAAAAAACACAATAAATCCATCACAATACATGATGAACATACCTGATGCCACACTTTCAGCAAGTGTGTCAAACATCACTCTCACAAACAATAGCATTCCTCGATGATGCATCGCAGCCGAGAGTTTTATGCTCAATCGCTTTATTAGCTATTGATGGCATTAGTATTCCCTGCAGAGCATGTAATAACTACTAAATTTATACACAAGACACAAGGATGTCAATTTATGATAATAAAACCAATTCCCAGACTACTAAACCAATACACAATTAATCTAAAACCTAAAACCCAAAATTACACCATGGTTGCATTCAATTTCTCCGTGAAAAATAAATCTCTCTGTTATAAATTATAGGTAACCATACACTCCTTTTCTTACCTCATTAGAAAGATGGCTACCGAGGCAGTTGGGGCATTGTCCAAAGTGCACGGGATAACTTCTCTATTTTGTGGTAGTAAAAAGTGAAAGTAATTCATACATTGGGATTTTTAACATGTTAAAACGTAACATAAATGCTTAAGGGTCATGGTGGGTCAGGGTTTTGGAATCATGAAGGCCAATTTGGATTTTGGTTATTGTTAGATATCAAAATTAGATGTTGTAATAAGGTGTTCATAGAAGGTATTGATTGAGAAATAAATCTTGAAACTTCATCTTTAAGTGGATCCACAACAACCAGTTATTACCAAGGAATGAATGAAACTTAATACTTGATTATTACCAAGGAATGTATGTATGCCATCAATTTTACATGATACTTGATTATTACCAAGGAATGTAGAACTTCATGATTAAGTGGAACCACAACTGTGATTATACCACATTAATGTATTCCTAGTTTGACTATTAAGATAGCTTGTTTTTTAAAGCTACAATGTCAACTAATGTCATTAGATAAGACAGCATTTTGAAGCAGCAAACAAAATAAAATAAAAAACACAATTAATCCATAACTATACATGATGAACATACCTGATGCTACACTTTCAGCAAGTGTGTCAAACATCACTCTCACAAACAACATTCCTCGATGATGCATCACAGCCGAGAGTTTTATGCTCAATGGCTTTATTAGTTATTGATGGCATTATTATCCCCCCCAGAGCATGTAATAACTATTAAATTTAAACCCAAGACACAAGGATGTCAATTTACAATAATAAAACAAACTCACAGACTACTAAACCAATACAAAATTAATCTAAAAGCTAAAACTGAAAATTATAAAATATATATATATATATGCAAATAATACCATGGTTGCATTCCAATTCTCTGTGAAAAATAAATCTCACTGTTATAAGTTATTGCTAACCATACACTCCTTTTCTTGCCTTATTAGAAAGATGGCTACCGGGGCTGTTGGGGCATTGTCCAAAGTGCACGGAATAAATTCTCTATTTTGCGGTAGTAAAAAGTGAAAGTAATTCATATATTGGCGTTTTTAACATGTTAAAACTCAGCATAAATGCTTAACGGTCATGGTGGGTCAGGGTTTTGGAATCATGGAGGCCAATTTGGAATTTGGTTATTGCCCATGCAGTTAACTTCTTCAAACCATTTAAAAGGTCAATTTTTAATCCAGGTTTCAATTTTTGTTCTATTGATTTTCTTTTCATTTTTCTTTTTTGTTTTGCTCTGTGATTACTTACATAGGATACATATAAGTTTCATTGTTTAAACTGTATGTTATGCCAATGCATTTATCAATTTCCGTACTTGCTGGCTTCATTACAACCATATCCGGGACAAATAACATAAGCATTCTTTGTTGAGTTTTTGTTTTTTTTGATTAGTTATGTCAATGGAAATTAGCTTCTACTATCAGGTAATATTTTTATTAATTTTATTTTTTATTTATAGTTGATGTTTATGCAAATTTATGTATTTGACTGATTCTTTTCTTCTTGGTTGTTTTCATTTTTGGCAGGGAGAAAATGTTCGGGTTGACTTGATTCTAGAATTCTTAAGACATATGTTTGGCTTTTTTTTACAGACGTATTGTTAGATCTCAACTGATTTTACAGTTTTATTGTCAGGTATCAAAATTACATGTTTTAATAAGGTGTTCATAGAAGGTATTGATTGAGAAGTTTAGCTGGGGGACGATTCATTTGACTTGGTATGGTATGATATATGATTAGTTGATTTTGGAGTTCTTGGAGATATATTTGTCCATTTTTTTTTGTCAGAAAGATATTTTTACAGATGTATTGTTAGATCCTAAGCAAGCATAGAATAGAGATATGTATGTCTTGTTTTTACAGATATGTCTTACAATATATTGTTAGATATAGCACACAATAGCACACAATTTTTAAAAAACACAGAATATGATATGTCCAGGATACGTTAAAAGTTACATAGGTCATGTTTAGAGAGTTTAAAAAGGGTAACCTAAGAGTTTGCCAAGTATCTATAAAGTGTCCAATATTATAAAATTATTTTTAATTAAGACACCTTCATGAAGTGTTAGGCACGAAGTCGCAGTGTCTGACACAGGTGTTTGACACGACCCAACAGGACACGTTTAGAGGTTTAAAGACATTAATTTACATAGGTCAAGTTTAGAGAGTTTAAAAAGGGTCGCCTAAGTGTTCACCAAGTATCTATAAAGTGTCTGATATTATAAATTTATTTTTTAATTAAGATACCTTCAAGAAGTGTTAGACATGCTTTTAAGAGTGCCTACGAAGTCTCGGTGTCTCACACGGGTGTTTGACATGACCAAAAAGGACACGCCTACTCTATAAAGTGTAGGGGCTTCTTAGATTAGATCTCAACTAGATTTTACAGTAGTATTGTTAGATATCAGTTGTTCAAACAGAAAAATTTGCTGCCACCATCCAATTATTCTATATTCTTTAATTTTTTGGACTTTTTTCAAATTTTTTATTTCTTATTTCAAGCCTAAATCCAGTCCCAATGCTATATTTTTATTTTTCAGATCATATTGAAGATGTCACATTGTGACAAGAAGCCTAAATCTTCCTCCCATTACCACATCTCAAACCCACTCAAATCATAACATCTGAATATTTATCTGGCAAGGTAACTATGGCGGATGAATGTTATATACATTGTTATGAGCACGCAAAACATACATTAAGGCCATGTTTTTGTTTGATTCGCATTTTTATAACTCTTACCCTATGATTATGTATTCCTTCTAACTATGGTAGATGAATGTTATATACATTGTTATGAGCATGCACAACATACATTAAGGCCCTGTTTGTTTGATTAGCATTTTTATGACTCTTACCCTATGATTATGTATTCCTTCTAACTATGGTAGATGAATGTTATATACATTGGTATGAGCACGCACCATATAAATTAAGGCCATTTTTGTTTGATTAGCAGTTCTAGAACTCTTACCCTATGATTATGTATTCCTTCTAATTGTGTTCTTTATTCCATATTTGGATTGGCTGAAGAGTATGAGGAGTAAATGACAAAATTCTATTACATAAAAATTCTCATTACATAAACAGTGACTTAATTGTTCCTGGAAAAAATAAATAAATAAATAAGCATCTTCTAATCAATCAAGGCCAGAACATGAAGGCCTCATTCTGGAGGAAGCTTCGAGAGAGAATGAGGATGTCTCTAGCCTCTGTTTAATCGGAAAAGTTATAGCTCCTAAAACCTTAAATAAGAACGCAGTCTCTAACATTATCAAGGGAGCCTGGAAAATTTGAGATTAGCTCTCTATCTCACTGTGGAACGATAATGTTTACCGTTTCCAATTTGGAAATAGTGATGACCGTGATAAAGTTTTTCGGGATAGTCCACGGTCAGTTATGGGCCCCCTTTTGCTTCTTGAACCCCTCCTAACAGGTCAAACAATGGAAGAGATGGATTTCAGATGGTGCTCATTTGGGGTCCAGGTGCACAGTTTGCCTCTCAACAACCTCACAAAACAGAATGGTGAAATTCTCGACAATCGAATAGGGCGGCTGATTCGAGTAGCGGTTCACTGTAAAGGATTATATTCCCAATTTTCTCCAACTTCGGGTGGAAATTGATACGCAGCAACCTCTTCCCAAGGACCTATGACTTAAACAATCTCAGGAAGGAGGTGAGTCTTGGCTTTCCTTAAAATATGAAAAACTTTCTAATTTTTGTTATGATTGTGGACGTCTTGGGCATGAGAACTCCACATGCAAATTGTGACCAAAGAACAGGGGGCTACTTCTGGTTATGGTCCCAGGTTGCTTATTGTTGTTGCAAATGGCACTGGTCTACCCATTGAACATTACTGTCGGCAAGTCAATGAGCTTGAAGCGAGGGTCAATGGTTTCATACTAGGGCAGCGGTTGCCTACCAGAGCTCAACCTGTAATTTCAACTACAAGTGACTCCATGACGAATGGGCATGCCTATACTACTCCCACGATGGGTTTGAATCTACCACCCCGTACAAACATGTCCACACCTGATACGGTGGCACCAGGAGGAGTGGGAATCCCAGTGCCAGCTGCCCAAACCATTACTCCTTTGTCTCTTTCAAAATCCCTCTTGGGTCAAACAGATACAACTAGTGTTCGGGTGGGTAAACATGGCAAGTAGATAAGGCCTGACTTAGGCCTAGACCTCCCCCTAACCCACTATCCAGAAACACTTACCAATCCCTCACCTGAGCCCACCCAACCTCCCTTACCCCACAGCCTAAGTCTTGGGCCAAACCACCCCTCTCTTCTCAACAACCAAACTCCTAAGCATGTGTACTATGTTACTAAACGACCAGACAGCGCACAAAGTGTTTCAACCCATTCATACACTGGATTTGGAGGATCATACTCATGGGCCTCCATCTTTGTCTTTGCCCAACCCTCTTCTTGTTATCTATCCAAAAAACTAGTCACCGCTTGTGGATCGCCATCTATCGTTTGCCCTTGATTGTCTATCTCTTAAACGAAAGGGGGATGAGGTAAATAATCTAAATTCTTGTCAGCCAAAATGTCTAAAACTTTATGGGTCTCGAACCGCTCTATTGGAAGCTCCTCTGCTACAACAGCAACCATCTCCCAATTCTGGGCATCAAACAAGGAAGGTTACTTCTGGTTCAACCAAGCAACGAGGATGCCAAAAAGGGAAGCAAGGTTTAGTGGATGTGGCAATTCATTCGGCAGAGGATTTCAGTAATAGCATCAACCCACCTCAGGTAAGGGTTAATTATTATCTCCATGATTGCGATGGTGTCTTGTCTCAAGTTCTTAGTACCTACCCAGAGTTGAATTCGTCTGATCAAGAATGGGCAATGGTGGCTGGCCCTAAACAACCACAAGACCCATGTTGATGCTCAGCTAGAATTGTCAGGGGCTGCGGCGTCCCTTGACAATCCAAATCCTCCGAGGGTTAAGCAAAACCCATCATCCCACAATGATGGAAACGAAAAATAAGCAACCCGTACTTAAGAGGGTTTGCAGAAGCCACAGTTTTCCAAACAAGAGTTACATAGATCCGACTGGTTTATCGGGAGGCCTAGCTTTATGGTGGACAGATGAAGTGGACCTTCAAGTTCAACACAAATCACCTAATATTTTCAGGTGTAAAATTTCTACGTGGCAGCTAACAGCTGATTGGATTGCCACTTTTGTCTATGCTCCTCCCAAGAGGTCAGAGAGGAAACTTTTTTGGCAATTTCCTCATGATTTGGCATCCGAGAACAGCTATCATTGGTTATGTTTGGGGGATGTAAACGAGGTAGGTTTGTCTTGGTAAAAGCAAGGCTCAGTGGGTGGTAACAATGCCCGAATGTAGTATTTTGAGGATGTGTTGTCTGTTTGTGAGTTGATGGACTTGAGTTCAAAAGAGCACTGTATGCCTGGTCGAATAACCAAACGGGAGACAGAAATGTTGGAAGGAACAATTTCCCTATGCCCAAGTGCATCATGAGGCCTTTGTAGGTTCAAATCATTGTCCTCGTCTTCTCCACTACAATGTCCCACCCAAAAAAATCCCTCGCCTTTTCAAATTTGAATCTATGTAAACCACAAGTCCTGAATGTTCAGAGGTGATTCAAACAAATTGGAATGTAGAATTGGGCGTCTATGGCTCGTTTTACTCAAAATCTGAAGAAGTGCAGTAGGGGTCTTACTTCATGGAGCAAGGCTACTTTCGGGCATAATATGCTCAAAATCATAGCTTTAAAATCCGAAATTCTAAAACTCCAATAGCTTGCTTTCACTAACGACATCTTCTCTAGAATTCGGGAACTTCAAGAGGAGTTGGAGGATGTATTAGACCGCAAAGAAATGTGTCTACATCAAAGGTCAAGGGTAAATTGGCTTAGATACGGGGATAAAAACTTAGGCTTTTTTCATGCTACAGTGATTCAGAGACGGCAGACGAACCAACTTGTCAAGCTCAAATTGGGGTTGGGGATATGGTTTGAATCGGATGAAGAGATAAATGCCCATCTTCTGAGTTATTTTCAAGACTTGTTTAAAGCTTCGGGGCCAAGGGACTTCACTGAGGCACTGTCTATTGTTGACGCAAAAGTCACAGCAAATATGAATGCCAGCTTTATACAACCAATTACTGATGCTGAAATCAAGCTTGCAGCATTTCAATTAGGTCCGCTTAAAGCCCTAGTGCAGACAGGGTCTCTGCAGATTTTTTATCAGAAGCATTGAAATGTTGTTGGTCCTTCGGTGTGTTTGGCTATTCGGAGTTTTTTTTAGGGGGGTTTGGGCTTTGAAGAGTGGAATCATACCAACCTTGTGTTGATACTAAAAGTGGCTTCCCCAGAAAAATTATCCCAATATCGGCCAATTAGCCTTTGCAATTTCAACATGAAGATCATATTGAAAATTTTGGCGAATAGGTTGAAAGGGAGTCTTAAGCATTCAATCACCCCACAGCAATTAGCTGTAGTTCCAAGCCGCTTAATTCAAGATAGTATTTTGGTGGCGCATAAGGCTTTCCACTACCTCAAGCACAAGAAGAGGGCTAACCAAGTCAATCTACCTTTGAAGCTTGACTTCAACAAGGCCTATGATTGCGTTCAAAGGGACTTCTTGGAGGCAGTGCTAAGGAAATTAGGATTTCTTGATTGTTGGATAAAATGGGTCATGGACTGCATCTCAACTTCCAGTTTCTCAATTACTTGTTCCTTCTAGTGGCTAATTTGCTATCCAAATCAATTACTAGGGGTGTTTTTCATCAAGAAATTGCTAGTTTGAAGCTGAGAAGTTTGTGTCCTGTCTAGTCCCATTTGTCTTTCGCAGATGATGCCATTCTTTTCTTTAAAGCCAACAGCTCGGAGTGTCAGAATATGTTGAAAATTTTACAGATTTATAGTGAGGCCTCGAGTCAACTTCTGAATTTTGACGAGTCTAAAATTCTCTTCTCGGCTAACGCTTCGGATGACTTGAAAAGACAGATTTGTGTATCAATGGGTATTGCTCCTGCCAGGCCAAATGGGAAGTACTTGGGCCTCCCATCCATGTGGGGTCGTTCAAAAGCCGAGGTCTTTGTCTATTTGATTGAAAAAGTGGTGTCCAAAATGCAAGGGTGGAAGGACAAGCTTCTTTCTCACGCCGGCCAAGAAGTTCTACTTAAAGTCATAGTCCAAGCCATTCCCTCTTATGCTATGGCTTGCTTCCACCTTTCCCAAAGCTTTTGCCACAAGTTGAATTCCTTTATCTGCAACTTTTGGTTGAAGGGTGACCCAGGTAATAAAGGCATTCAATGGACAAAGTGGGAAACCATGTGTAGACCCAAATCTCAGGGAGGTATGGGTTTTCGAGATTTAATTTCCTTTAATCAAGCAATGCTCGCAAAGCAATGTCGGAGATTGATCAAAAACCCAGACTCTTTTTGCGCGAGAATGCTGAAGGGAATCTACTTTCCTACGTCTGATTTTCTTCAAGCTCCCCTAGGAACTAGAGCCTAATGTGCTTGGTCAAGTTTCCTAAAAGGGCCGGAATTTATTCAGAAAGGGATTCCGTGGCAGATTCAGAATGGGCAAGTTGTTTGGTTTTGGCATGATAGTTGGCTTTCCATCCTCAAGCAATCTTGGCATGATAGTTGGCTTCCATCCACAAGCAATCTTAAGATAGTGTCCCCTTACCCATCCAACTGTCCAATCACCCTTGTCTCCGATGCTATTGATCCTATTCACAAAATTTGGAAGATTGATTTTGTCAAACCTTTTGTGTCAAAGGAAGAGCTCCATGTTATTCAATCTATCCCTTTATCTTTGGAAGGGAGGATACTCGTGTGGCACCTGAGAGTAAATCAGGCTTGTACTCAGTTAAGTCTGGACACATTTTGGCCAAATCATTGAATGGACCCCCCATTGAGCTCCAACCATCATCTGTCTTCTCTTTCCCGTATGATTTTTGGAAAAATGTCTGGAATCTTGAAGTCCCTCCCAAATTTTGTCATTTTTAGTGGAGAGCATGTAAGAATCTGTTGGCAACCAAAGTAAACCTTCATAAATGCAAGTGCTCTGTTTCGTCAATTTGTCCAATTTGCTTGAAAGAGGCTGAAACGGTAGAACACTTGATGTTTGATTGTGATTGGACCAAAGCTGTGTGGTTTGGGAGTACTCAGCAACTTCGTATTGATAAGGGCTCAGTTTCAAATGTTGCTCAGTGGACAGCAAAGTGGTTGGAAAACAAATCTGATGACTGCAATGGCAAAGATATTTTAAGCAAAGCGGGTTTATTTGGAAATCCAGGAACGAATATGTTTTTAATCATGTCCCAATCAATCCTTCAGAAACCATTAACAGATTCTTGTCGGCTTGGAAGGAGATCCAGTCTCACCTTATCGAGGACCATAACTCTTATTCAAATGCCACAGCTAACTCAGCCTCGGTTGGTCAGGGATGGAGACCAGCTTTGGCAAGAGGCCATAAAATCAACTACGATGCTTCGTTCTCTTCAGTAACTGGAAGAGCATCTTTTGTTGCTGTCCTAAGAATTGCTGAAGACCGTTTTATTGATGGAAAGTGATAATCAAATGATCATCCACCTGTGTGTGTCTGAAATGGTGCCTTCTTGGGGATTGTATGGCTATTGTATCTGATATCCAGTTGTTATCTAGGAATGGACAATGGAATTTTGTCTGGACGAAATGAAGCAACAATAGATAGCTCACTGGGTAGATGCTACTCATGCTAGGATGCAACTTCCTTCTGACTGAGATGCTTGTCCTTCCCTCGATCTTGTTTCTTTGCTTCTTCCTGATGTTTTAGCTTCCTCTTCTTAATATACATCTTGAGTTCAAAAAAAATAAAAATAAAAATCTCTAATCCTATGGAATAGAATTAATAATAACATCCCCATAGAAATCCTAATATCACCCTTTTTTGGGAATTCATAGTCATAAGCTATGTTAAATGGACTAGAGAATGGATGCGTATCTATCTAGAGGTTGGACTTATCAAACATCAAATTTAAGGATCCACAAACTTGACAAAAAAAGGGTTATTTTTAATTTTAATCTATTAGGTGAGATAAAATGATGTTATATGTAATATATAAGGTTAGAGAGGCATTTTACTCATTTTACATATATTATACAACAATATACATATAATAATAGTGTTAAACACAAATATATTAGAAGTGTCTAATGAACAATATGGCACACATATCTCACATCTTTACCCCCAAGTGCTGGGTGTGTTATTTCATTTATTTTGAATAGTCTATATAACATAGGTCATATGAGATACCAAATTTTATATCACTTTTCACAAGCAAACATGATCTATATACGATCATTGGATTGCTAATCTAATTTCATGACCTATGAAAAAAAAAAAATCTGTATAGAGCTCCAACTTACAGAAAGTCTTAGTATGCCACCATTGCCTCATAATTCCATACTCACAGTCCCAACTATGTGCAGCTACAATAGTATTGAAGTATCTCCTTATGCATTTCTTACACATCTGCATGCAAAACTACATTTGAAACATCTATATAGTATTGAGAAGAGAAGTCCATCATGTCCATATACAATGAAATGCTAGATTTTTATAAACTACCTACCTTACAAAATAACAGAAATTTAAAAAAGGAAACAGAAAAATATTTTTCCCTTTTATCTTTATAAATTCCTACCTAAATCAATACCCCAAACACAATCTGAATATCCAAAAAATGAACTTATACCATCATTACTCGAACAACCAAACATGTATGGCTGCATGTGAATCTAATAAGATTTTAGTAAAATTATTTGTGTTCGTAACCTTATTTCATTTTTATATTACACAAGAAGGGGTCATTGCAAAGGCCAATGCCTAGGTTACATTGAAACAGGTGCGGGTGCATATTTACATATCAGATTCCATCAAATTTTAAATTTAAGGGTACACGAATTTAACAGAAAGGGTCATAATTTTATGTTTTTAATTTAATATATTTAATATATTATGTGAGATAAAATGATATTATATGTAATATACAGTGTCAAAAAGACATTTTATAACAATTATACAATAAAAATGACGGTGTTAAATCCAAAATATAGAAAGTATCTAACGAAAAATGTCAGACACATATCCTATACATTTATCCAAGTGTTAAGCATACGACATGTGTATTTGATTTATTATGATGAATTCACCTAATATAGACCAAGGCATTGGTGGATGTGATGCTCTTTTATCAAGCGTGATATTTGAGTTCGTGTCTTATTATTATGCTACGCAATTTTTCCTTTTCTTATATTTCACTTACCAATTGTAAACACCAAAAAGAAAATATATTATTTTTACAAAAATAAAAAAACATGGAATCATCAGAAATCCAAATGACATAACAGTGACCTTTTTACAAACAGAGTTTATTGATGTGTTTTTGGTTTTAAAGGAAGGTTCACAGGTTAAATACTTCATTTTGCATATATTTTCATGTTTTATCGCAACTCCAAAAAAAAAAAAAAAAAAAAAAAAAAAAAAAAAAGGGTCAAGCTACAAGACTCCATAGGACTCACTTTAGATTTTTTAGACTCTAGCCGAACTTTTAAAATAGTATTGTAGCTACATAACCACAAAAAAATCTAAATAAAAAAGTTATGTAAAATTATAATTACTCTCAAATTTTTTATTTTTTATTTTTTTGGTAGCTACACAGTCTGTTTACATATATAATCACTATAATTATATATTAAATTCAAATTTATACTATAAATATAAATAAATTAAGATACGAAAAAATAATTAAAAGAAACAAAAAACAGAAGCAAATGTTGACAAGTGTCTCTAGTACATTATCTAATATCAAGATTGGTCTAAAAAGTACTTTGAAAATAGGTATAAAAAAAAAAAAAAAAAAACATTGAAATTAGTAAAAACTAATAATTTATAATAGATGTAACATATTGTATTCTAGAAAAGCATGTTTCTTTTTCTAGTGTCTCTAATGCTATCTTTGGTTGGGGATTTGGGAAGGGATTTAGGTCTGTTTGAGAAGAACTAAAGTAGGTATTTTTGGCTATTTTAGCCACAAAAGACAAAATAGGCTATTTTAGTCACAAAAAACAAAACATCACATCCAATTCATAATTATTACACTTTTCTTTCACAAAAAAAGTTAAAAAAACCAAAAAATCCTTTCCAAACCAAACTTTTTAACCCAGGCTAAAATAACCAAAAAATTCAAAAAGTTAAAAAGCCAACCCACTTCCCAAACGGAGGCTTAGAAATGGAAAAGGAAAATATATATGAAACTAGATGAAATATAGGTATATTTTATTCACATTTTACCTATCTTTTCCATTTTTCTTTTCAAATCTTTCATCAAATCTTCGAATCAAACACAGCATAAGGAACTCTAATTAGCAAAACCAATATAAAATCCGGTTTCATTGTTTTATAATTTAGCAAATTTTAGGTTACAAAAAAAAAAAAAAAAAAAAAAAAAAATCTAGAACCATCAAACCAAATAAAAATTAAACCAATTACAGTAAAATAACACTTAAACATTAGTCTTATAATATTTGTATCTGTAAAATAACTAATTAAATTTAGTTTAAACATTACTCCTATAATATTTTTATCTATAAAATAACTAATTAAATTTAGTTAATCTAATGCATCTACTATACCCTATTTAATAGATAACATAGCAAATGTATTAAAACTTTTCTAGTAACATGGTTGATTCAAGATAAAATTGCACAGTTGAATAAGTTAAATTAGGCCCTCATTAGCCCTTAAATCTGTTAAAATTTTGAACTCCTAGGCAGAATAAAAAGTAGAATACCTCTATCAATTACCTTAAAATCCCCTATGATTATGTTTCATTAAGACAATATATATTAAACAAAAGATAGAACATAGGTTAAATGTAGGGAAGGTAAAAGAAAATTGAAAACATAGGAAGCCCAATTCAAAGAAAACAAATATTGATAATTTTCAAACCCAGAACCCAAAAAACCAAAAACATAACATATATATATATACATATAAAAAGATTTTATTCGTTTGGTTCTTATATCCTTAATCTTTTTCTTTTTTTTTTTGTGTTTAATTTCTTTTACCAATCGGAATATTTTCTGTTCAAATAAACGGATCTAGATCAGATCGATGAAATTCAAAGTAATACTAAAAAAAATCAAAAATTTTCTAACATCTAAAAATCGATTATTTTGTATCTTTATTAGGATCTGAAAGATTTAATTTTTACTCTAATAGATTGATAATAAATAAATAAATAAATAAAGTCTTGTTCTAATGATTACGTACGGAATTTACAAACAAAACAAATATATATATATCATACCTTGTAAGTCAGATCTGTAGAAAAAAAAAAAAGAGATATTTTTGTGAAACTGCTCGGTTACTCTTTTTCTTCTTCTTCTTTTTTTTTTTTTGATCTACATGATGAGGCCGTCGATCCATGAATGTGCCGACGGCGGCGGTGATAAAGAGATAATGGCGGCGGCGGGAGGCTACTGGGTGTTGTGGTCGCGTTGAGCGGAGACGATTGAGGATGATAGGGAAAGAGAGATGGAGAGGGAGATGAGAGGCAGAGACGATGAGAGAGAAGAAGAGAGGCGTTAGGTCCAAGATTCATCCTTCTGTGTTACATGTAACACAAATTTGGAGGTCCTTGTCACCTCGCAATTTATGGTCTTTTGGATCTTCCAAAATACACGTGGTGTACTGTAAACAAAACTGCTGGATATTGCTGGAGGGGTTTTGACTGGATATGGTCAGAAACAGTTCTGGTTTACTTCATGTTGGAAAGACATTTCCACCATCCAAACCCTATTTTTGCCGATGGAAAATGTTGTGAAACCAAAATAATTTATTAAATTTTTTATCAAATTTTTTATATTAGTATGGGATTCACATAAATTTATATGTGTGTGAGTTTTACACTCATATAAAAAATTTCATATAAAATTTAATAAATTATTTAAGATCCATAATATAACTCTTTGATAATTATGTTAAAAGTTAAAAAGTTAATCGTATTGCTTGGTTTTATTTTTCCAAAGGCAATGGCTTTGGTTCAGTCTAAGATCGGACTGGACCGTGTTGTTGGGCTCGTGGGGATCCATCACGGGTCCCGTTTTGATAATCCAAACCATTCAATGTGTAAAACTCGTCGAATACTATATGTCTGTAAAAAATCACGTTGATCGGATATCGATAGCTATGTGAACAAAATAATTTTTTATCAACCGTTAATTTTTTCACCGTTCATTTTTTTAATACAAAACTGATTTGATCACATAGCTATTAATATCCGATCAACGTGATTTTCATTGGCATGTAGTACTCGATGAGTTCTACACATTGAACGGTTTGGGTTATCAAAACGGGCCCAAAAAATGGGCCCCATGGGCCGAACTGGACGAGTCCAGTCTTGATCTCAACTTGAGATAAGCTGGACCCTTTTCCAAAAACACTTTTCATAAAATTCAATTTTCTTATTTTTCGTATTTTTTTGTTTTTTCTGAATCTTTTTTATATTTTAAACAATTTTTTTACTTTTTAGACACACCTAATATAAATACACCTAAAAAGTTAAAAAATTGTAAAAAAAATCTTTTAAAAATTCACTAAATACCAAAAATACAAAAAAAAAAAAAAGAATTTAGTACATTTTTTGTATTTTTATTTATTTATTAATTTTTTTCACCAATTTTTTACTTTTTCGATACATCTAAGTAAGATGCATCTAAAAAAGTAAAAAAATGTTTAAAATTTTAAAAATATTTACTAAAAATAAAAAAATACGAAAACCAAAAAACTTAATTTTCAAAAAACTTAATCCAAAATACTCAAACCAAACACACTGATTTTTTTTTATTTTTTTGGCTTACTATCTTTTTTTTTACACATTTTTTCTAAAAAATTATAAAAAGTTAAAAAATTAGTTTTTAACCTACATTTCAAAATAGGCCAACGTAGAGAGAGAGGTAAGAAAAAAAAAAAACTGATCAAATCGATTGAACTAGATCAAATCAATCACATTATCGAACAAACTGATCAAATCGATTGAATTGGACCGAATGATTATATTTAGGGGTTGTTTGGGGTATCTTAAATAAGTGCACTTTTTGTCTTTTTGGACTAAAAAGTTGAGGAAAAAAATATGGTTGTTTGAGTTAACTTTTTGACTTTTTATGAAAAAATTGTATTAAAAAATTGTATAAATTAGTGTGTATGGGAAAATTAAAATTGGGAGTTGTGCAACCATAATTTTTGACTTTTAATGAATAGTGATAACTTTTTAACTTTTTAAGTAACTTTTAAAATTTTTGACTTTTTTCAAAATTGTCAAACTTGGCCTTAAGCTTCGTATGACAATAGTTAAATTGACTAAAGTACAAAAAGACAAAATAAAATAAATAAGTCAATAAAATAAAATGTTACATTAAACTCATAATTATTTACATTTTCTCTCACAACCACCATATTCAAAAAAAAAAAAAATCCCAAGCAGAGCTAATTTAGTCAGGCTATTTTTAACAATAGTCGGTCTGTACAGTATTTTAATTTTATTTTTTTGGATTTTTAGTTTGGTACCGGTTCAAGCATCTTGTGTACCAAACTAAACTGAAATTAACTGCTTCAACATATATTGTATTTATATATAATATAACGATATAATTATATTAATAAATATAACAAATTATTAATCTCAATTAATTAACATTATTATCCCTATAACCTAGGTTAGAAATTCTTATATTTTTTTTTGTTTGTATTTTTGTTCATTTAGAAATTGGGAAGTATTTATTAAATGAATAGATTGGATATGTTTGAAATGGTCCACAAAGGGTTAATTCAATATTTTTACACAGATCAGTGGCTATATTAAAAAGTTGCTCGAATTTTGTAACGCCCCAACCTTTCACACGTCATCTATATTATCTGATTTGGCCACACCCACATGCATTTGTTTTTCCCAGTGAGTCACCTATCCTAGAACTACTCCAGCCTAAGCACGCTTAATTGAGGAGTTTTGCTAGGAATTTCACCACTCGGGAAAAGGCCTCAATGCTATATAAGGGTTTAGGTTTTTACTTTTATAGCTCAAGAACTTTCCATCCATTCCCGATGTGGGACACCGGGACCTTACAAATTTAAAAAGTCCTAAACTGATTAAACCGAACCACTTCAATCGGTGCAGTTTGGCGAGGTTTTATAGAAGAAGTGGTCTATATCGTTGTTCAAAATAATAAAATTGATATTATTAATTCGGTGCAAAATTTTACCTAAATACGGTTCATGCCGGACCAATTACATCCCTACGTATCAAACCTGTAGAGTTCATCCATTTATACTATAAAAATAATATAGGGTAAATTACAAATACACCCCTTCATATTTTACTTCAAATACAAATTATTTTTTGTAATTTTGAAAATTTTATAATGCCCTTCAAGTTTTTAATTTAGAACAAAAGACACTTTTCATTACTAAGTTATCAAATTAATTAATAATTTTTAAAATACATTTCAATTAACAATTTAAGTAATTATAAGGGAAAATTAGGAAGAGATTCCTCTACATATTTATGTAAGAGTTTAATGAGAACAATAATTTATTTGCTAATTAAAATCTCTGAGATTTAAGATTCTATGAGGATAAGAAAAAATTTCAACATAAATGTCAACACTGCCCTTTTAACCCTAGACTTTTGTCTAGCGCCTTCTCTTTCTTTACAGTAAACAAGTTGTATTTTGAAATATATTTCAAAATTTTAAAATTTAATAAGTTTTGATCTAAAATTCCATATTTTGTAAAATTTATATTCTTGGAATTGTCTCGTCGAGATCTATTAAATAAGATCTATAATGTATATTAAATTTTGAAAAGAAAAAAAAAAAATTCACTATGTTTTCTAATTAAAATTTAGAGAAATTTCATTGGCTTCTTAATTGTCTTGGCTTCAGCTAGTGAAATTTCACTGATTTCTCAATTGTCTTGGTTTCAGTCAATGGAATTTCATTGATTTAGACTTTGAGTACAACTTAGTGAAATTTCACTCACTCTAAGGATAGAAACTCAATGAAAATGTCATTTTTTTTCTTAGAATTTTATATTCATCATGAATCTTTTCTGATAGATCTCAATGAAAAGATTCCAAAAATATAAATTTTATGAAAAACAGATATCTAGATCAAAAGTTATTAAATTTATAAGTTTTGATATACGTTCAAAATCTAAAAACAATTGTTGCTTGTACAAACAACTGTCACTACGCCAAAATTGGGCTTTAGCGGCGGTTTTTTACTGCCGTTAAAGGACGTAAAACCGTCGTTAAAGCCTTTAACGGCGATATTAACGGCGGTTTCGTTACCGCCGTTTATACTCGTATCAGAAAAGGTACAACCGTCGTAAAATGGTAAATTACCGTTGTTAAAAGTCGACCAAAAACGGCAGTAATATAGGATCAAAAACGGCAGTTCTTTACCGTCGTAAATAGGTTCAAATTTAAAAAAAAATAATTCTCTCTTCTTGCACCCCCTATGTTTTGAACCCTTGACCTCTAATCTATACACACCAACCACTCCACCACAACCACTCTATGTGATATATATTCCCTAAATAAATATTTAAACATTACTTTTGCTTTATTGTAGATGGTCATGTTTAACCTCTGGTCGCGCGTGGTCACCACTCACTGGAGCTTTGCCGGCAAAGAACGCCGTCATGCTGGCGGTAAGAATGAGAACTTTAGTGGCTTTTTTTTAGCGGTTTTCATTACCGCCGTTTAAAATTACTATGACGATTTTTTTTATGGCGATATGAAAAACTACCATTAAAGATACATGCTTGCGGTATTATGGCCGGTTTAAAAAATCGTTAAACTGCCCTTAATGCCCTGTTTTGGCGTAGTGTGTAAGAGTATTTTAATCAATAAAATACTCCAAAAAAATAGAGTGTCAGAACTAGCATGCATTTTTTTTTTTTGGGTCCTTGAACTAGTAAAGATTTATAATGAGGGAGTTGAAAAAAATCCGATTTTATATAGGCCTTGTTTGGGAAGTTGGTTTTTTAGCTATTTTGACTAAAAAAGCTTTATCTGAGAAGTTAGTTGATTTTTTTTTTTTATTTTTTTTTTTATTTTATAGTTGATTTGATAGTTGTGAGAAAAAAAGTAAAATGATTATGGATTGAATGTGACATTTTATTTTATTGGCTATTTTAACCTATTTTGTGTTTATTGACTATTTTAACCAAAATAGCTCTTCCTAAACAGGGCTATAGTTATTTTCAAAATTACAAAGGACAATCCGTATTATAAGTAAAACTCATAAATTATATTTGTATTTTACCCAATAATTTATTTTGCTTTCATATATATATATACACACATACTAGTAGATAGTGTTGGACAATCTTCACTGTATTTAAAAAGATTAAATTATGTTATGTACTAAACAACAACAAGAATATAAAGAAATAAAGGAAATGAGAGAATTTGTTTGATTACAAAAATCAAACTAGAAATAAATAAACAAAAATAGATTTTATTTTGTTACAAAAACAAAATTAAAATCTGATTTAAATAAATAAAAATAACTAAATAAAAACAGATTTTATTTTGTTACAAAAACAAAATTAAAATCTGAATTAAATAAATAATAAAACAGAATAATAAATTAAACAACTTATTTGGTTAATTTCTTCTAATAAATATCTGATCAAGTCCAGTGTTTGACACTGTGTCCTTAAGACAGATTCATCTTCTCCTCGGTGCTTTCAGAATATGGACGTCTATCTCCCGGGATGAAATGATCTATCAACAAATAAAAGCAGCACTACAATTTATTCGTTCGTCGAACACACTAAGTGTTTATACTCTCTCTGATAAGAAAATAATGCAGCAAAATGAAGATTATGTTTGCAGAATTTTATGGACAAAATTAGTAAATAAATCCAAATGAGGGGCTAGTCTATTTATAAATGGAATGGTGGCTGCAAATTTTGAATTAAACAAGTACAACACCTGTTCAATTTGAATTAAACAGATACAAATCTGTTTAAGGCACTGTTTGGTTTGAAATTCAGATGGATTTGAATTTGAACATATAAAACGGGAAGGGTCTTGTTTGGGTGCACAGGAAAAAACCGGACCAGTTTAATTCCGGAATTAATTTGAATTCTGAATTTTATTTTCTAAAAAAATAAAATTTAATTCAACTATTTTTGGCCTAAAAAGATAGGTATTGGGCCGAACAAGCCTAACCCAACCACGCACCCGCGCCCAAGCCTAGCCCGACCGGACAGACGGCGGCGGCGGCGCGCGTGGTGATTTTTGGGTCCAATGGGTCTAGCCCATTTTGCCCATAACCTCCCTCTCTAAAACACTTGGGTACCCCTTGGGACACACCCCAAGTACCAAACCCATGCCTTATAAACCCATTCAAAACTTCCCACCAAATTAATGTGGGACAAGCCCTATTCAAACCTTTAAAGATTTCCACCAAAACTCCATTTCCATAGAGCATACTTTGGCTTCAATTTCCCATTCACTCGGTAATGGTTTTGAGCAACTAAATATACCACGTGAATTACAACGCGGCATAGAACGCGTTACCACTTTGACCCGTGAAAATCGACGCACGGGGCCCACCTCAAAAATAGACCAAAGTTAGGAAAAAATTCTGATTTACCCAGAATTTTTCCAAACCATTTCCAACAGATGGCACACGTGATGCGTATGCAATTCAAATAAGTAAGAAGATAAGAAAATAATAATGAAATTAATATTATACTATATATTTGGTTAAGTGGTATGAGTCTTCCTACTTTAAATCAATGGTCATGGGTTCAAACCTTACTTGTCTCTTTGTGTAACTTTTTAAAAAAAAATAAAAAACACTACCACGTGGCATGAGGAGAGCAAAAGTTTCACTACACCAATTAAGGCCTTCAGTTAATAATACATAATTCAGATAAGTAAAAATAAAAACAAATAATAAATAAATTAGTATCATAATATATATATATTGTTTAAGTGGTAAGAATGTTCTTAATGAAACTTAAGGCCTTGGGTTTAAACCTTACTGTCACGACCTAAACCCACCTCTATAGATTTAGCGTCGTAACCGATTAGTAATCTATGATTACCAAAGGCTTGCTTAACAATAAAGACAATTATACAATAATTGGGGCTAGGGAAGCCAATCAATAATAGAAAAGATCGTCCAATGAGCTGTGATGACTTTAATGGAACAAAACAACTTGCATATACTTGTACAGTCACAATCACTTATATCCATAACACACTTATATACAGAACCAAAGTATAAGTTAGGGAATTAAATCACATATCAAAAACAGTATAAACAAAAGCCAAAAACATTCTTGTCACTTAAACACAGCTTCAAACGGGTGACTCTGAACCACCCAAAAAGCCTTGACAAATTAGCGGTTCCAAACCTCACAGTGAGGCACAATAGTTGGCTTGACAAAACGGGGTTCAGGTTGACACTGCTAACTCTGGTCCGGTGCTCAATCACCTACATATATATATAATAAACAATGAGTTAGAGCCCAGTAAATAATCCCAAAGTAAAGAGGGTAGATGAATGAGATTCACAGCTTATAGGAACAAAACAATGTTCAAAATATTTTTCGGATACTTGTGCTAATAAATAATGTCCCATAAACCTTTAGTAAACTATCCATAGATCAACACATAGCGTAGTACGTCGTCAAAAGTGTTACTAGACCTTTAGCAAAATACCATACAAAAAAGTCATGATGAATCAAAGCATTTATCAAATATATACATTCAGAAGTCATAAAGTTCTTCATACCATTTAGTGTCACTTTCATTTCATGATGTCGGCAAATTAGCAGAATGTCCACAATGGATCGAGAACATAGGCATAATGATCAAAACGAATCGACATATACATAATAATCCCATCGGATCGACATATACATAACGATCACAATTGATCGACTTATACATAACGATCATAATTGATCGACTTAAACATAACAATCACAATTGATCGACTTAGACATAACAATCACAATGGGTCGATATAGACATGACGACCACTATGGATTGACATAAACATAACGAAAGTTTCTTAAAATCAAGCACATGTTCATGGTGTCACGTTCAATGATCAATAGGGAATCTTATTCATTCGTATCAAACATAATTTCTCAGAAAACCTGTCATTTCATATAGCGATTCCGGTTTTGACCCAATCTTTGTTGTACTCTGGACTCGGGTTTCATGGTTTAGTGTCGTGGTTCATCTATTTTCGCTTGGTTTTTCCTTAAGTTTGTCTTTTGGTTTGTTGTGGTTGTGTTTGGGATAGGTTGGTTGCTTAATTTCCAAACTCTTGTTGCATAGATTTTTGCTCCTCCACTCGAGCGACACTTCTTGCGCTCAAGCAGGCTTTGCAAACTTTCAGTATTTTTGTAGGCCTGCAAAACTATTGAGAGAGTGCATTCTATGCTCAAGCGGGATCAGCTTGAGCGGCCACTTCTTGTGCTCGAGTGGTTGGTCTCTTGTCTACAAAACTACTAGATGTGTGCTTTCTACGCTCGAGTATCACATCTTGAGCTTGAGCAGTGATGGTTTTCTTTATTATGCCTTAGTGCTTGAGGGTCACTTCTTGCGCTCTAGCAGAACAACTTATTGTGTTTGACGCTCGAGCAGATTGTGCGTGTTAATCATATTATTTAATTTTGATGATGTCTAAAATATTATTTGTATTATTTACTTTTGATGATGTCTAAAATATTATTTGTAACAATTTGGATTTTTTTAATGTACATATTTATTTGACACAAAATATTATCTTTTTAAAATAAATATATTTGTTAAATAAAAATATTTTTGAAAACTTTACTATTCACTTTCTGAAACTTGAGGCTAATCACTATTCACTTTTTGACCAAATTAAAAATTGATTAATTATATTATTTTGACAAAAATGATGGATTGGTTGTATTATTTTGACAAATTTGATATTAATGAGTTGTCTTCTTTTGACAAAATAGATATATCCAAATATAGTGGTAGGATATATTTAGTTTAAAATCTCTACAACATATACAATATTTTAAAGAGGGCATATATTTTCAGATCCATCATAAATATTATTAAAAAGATTTTTCTGTATGCAAATATTTAATTAGAACGTTATATATATAATGCATATAATATAAATAGAATACATCATGTGCGCTATTAAACTTTCTACACTAAATTGGTTTTATCATATTATAATCAAACAAGAAGAAAAAGATGGAGTTATATATATGTGTGTGTATATATATATAGATGGAGCAAATCATTTGTTTGTTTAAAAGTTGTGAACTTTGTATTAAATTGTCTACAAAAACGGTGGCTCCATGTTTGAAAAAATAAACAAAAGGAAAAGAAAAAAAAATTTAGTCTCACTTTTATCTTTTTAATTATTAACATTTGCTGACTATTTAAAATCAAGGAGTGTGCTGATGTAAGCCATGACATCAAGAGCGTGCTTATGTAAGCCATGACATTAGGAGCGTGCTTATGTAAGCCATGACATCAGGAGCGTGCTTATGTAAGCCATGACATCAGCAAGGAGCGTCCAACAGGTATATTTTTGTGTATAAATAGAAGTGTTGTGTGTGGAGAAAAAATCAAGAACTTGAAGAGAAAATTTTCTGTGAGCTCCAAATTGTATTTTGCTCTTTCACTTTCAGATTTAAGTCTAGCTTTTGTTCTTACACTTTCATATCTACTCTTTGTGAGAGAATTATTGTAAAAGTGGATTTAAGTACCACTTATTCTTATTCTTTATTTTTGTGAGAGATTTTGTAAGGGTAAGACTTTTATTGTTCAGTGAGACTCAATAGATAAGAGTAAGTCTTGTGCCAAATCCACAAGCTTGGTAGTGTATTTATTCAATTGATAGTAAAGAAATTCTCAAGGAGGTTCCTTGGGGAGTGGACGTAGGCCTGGCGTGTCGAACCACTATAAATCGCAGTGTTTGATTTTCTCTCCCTATCTCTCTTACTTTTATATTGATAATTATTATTCTGTTTTTTTTATTTATTAAAATTCTGAATATTGTGTTAATTTTAATATTGTGAAATTTTTAATAACCCAATTCACCTCCCTCTTGGGTTGCCTATCTGGGATAACAGTGCGTATATCAATTCGTGGAAGTGACTTTTTACCTCACTTTTTCAGATCGTTTCTTTTTAAACCCTAAAATTGAGATCCTCTCTCTCTAAAACAGACACACTCTATATATATATATATATTCACCTAGTTCTAGTGATTTCTCCATCCATTTGCCCTTGTTAAAAAGAGTGAGCATCTCTAGATCTATGTTTTGATCCGAATAGAGTTGGGTTTGAGCATCTTTGAAGTTTCATCCTTGCTTGGCTTGTCTTCTCTCTTTGAGGTAGAGATTTTCTACACTTTTATATGGCTTTTAACTTAGTTATGGGCTGTTGTGTAACAAATGGTAGAATTTAAGGTATTGTGAACGAACCTAGGGTTTGGGTAATAAATCAAACGAGCGGTTTCTAAGTGAATAAGCTACAGATGGTTATGGGATTAAATATGAGGCTACGTGTAGACACTCCATTTTTGACCGTCCTCAAGACTTAGACGTCATCGTTTGAACACTCAATGATCATCCATGTTCGTGTTCGTCCCGAGTTCTCGGAGGTCTCGGCTACGCGCCTTGCCTCAAGACCTCTCGACTCGACTGTTCTGTGCTTGGTTTTGCACCAAACACTTGTTGTTTTGCTTCTGAGGGTAGAGGAAGGCTTGTTGGCCATCCCCACACATCACCGGCCATGGCTTGAGGCCACCGGCCCTGTTTTGTTGCTACCGGTCATTGGTGATGGCCGGTCGGCACTCTTTCTGGTCGGTCGACCATTTATTTGGTCATTTTGTCATTTTTGGCTAGCCGACCACTGTGTATCTGCTTTTGGCAGATATTTTATGCCAGTTGTGATAGTTGGCATACACTTTGCACCCCCTCTATACACGTGTATGGAGGGATTTCACTCTTGCCTAGCTTGTTTTGTAAGCTTTGCAAGAGTTGGAATTCTATAAGAGGAGGGCTTCTCCTCCCTCCTCAAGGGTTACAAAAAAGTTCCAGAGGTCTGGATTAGGGTTAGAAATAGTGTATCTATCTATCTCTATTTCTCCCTCTCTTTTGCTCTTTGTGTGTGTTTAAAGGGGTTTTGTTCTTAGTTTTGCACTAGGACACCTACTTCTACACCTTACCTTGGTTGCTGAGGAGCCAAAGGGTTATTCTTGAAGGTTTTGAGCTGGTTTAGACCTAAGGAAGGTTGCTGGAGCATTGTTCTTGAAGAGGTCTACAAGGGAAAGAACTTTTCCTTTAAATACCCCCTTTTTGCATAGGCTTTTAGCTATCCTTGCATCTATTTTTAAGCTTAACTTATAACATATAAAAGTTTTGATTTTAAGTGCTTAAAATAGTAGTTTAAGGTTGCTTTGGAGTTTGGGGTTATTTGACCCCTCTTAGGCCTTGTTTGGCCCTCATTTTGTGCTATTTTTGGTGAGCTCCGGGACCACCTTGTCTTGGCCTTCTCACCACTGAAATCTAGAGGGATTTCAGTGGTAGGGATGGTGCTTTAAGGTCCTAAGAAGGAGAGGGCCATCCCCTCTCCTTATTGTCTTCAAACTTGTCATATTTAGCCTCATGTGTGAGCACCATTGTTGAGTTCATGTTGGCCATGTCTTAGCTAGTATTTGGGCTTATTTTTTCATGATTTAGCACTATTTTAAGTTGGTTTAGATACACCATGCATGCTTAGCATACTTGTCTTGTAATGCCAT
Source organism: Camellia lanceoleosa (assembly GCA_025200525.1). NCBI lineage: Eukaryota > Viridiplantae > Streptophyta > Magnoliopsida > Ericales > Theaceae > Camellia > Camellia lanceoleosa. The sequence goes on along the minus strand of CM045772.1, from coordinate 94,169,368 downwards.
GAAATTGCTTTAACATGCTTTGTGCTTTGAGCCTTGTTTCTAGCATGATTTTGGCTTAGCTTTGTGAAGCTTTTGTGCATGTTTTGATATGCTTAAGGTCTGTTTGTGGTTGTTTTGGCCACCCATGACATGCTTTGTATAGCCACCTCACATTTTGGCTTGTTAGCCTTGGGTGTGTGAGTGTTGAGCATGCATTACTTGGCTTGTTTCAGTGGTTTGGCACCACTTATAGCATCATTTCAGTCCTTGTGGTATGCTTGTATGCTTGCATTTGATGCTCCTTTAATGCTTTAAAAGGTTGGTGTTTCATGCTTCATGTTTGGACCCTTTTGCATGCCTTTAGACTTAGGCCATTTAGATTCCATCTAGGTGTGCCTTTGACCTTGTTTTGGTCTGCTTTGGGGTGGTTTTGAGTCCCTATGGCCCTTTAGTCATTTGCTTCATGTGTCACATGGCCATGGTTTAAGTCCTTGGATTTGGTTGCATGCCTTGCTTGCATTGTTAGGTTGATTTGGCATCATCCCTCATGTATTTTCAGAGCTTGCTATGCTTGCCATTAGTCCATGTTTATCCTCTTTTAAGTGTGCTTAAAAGTTTCCATATGATGCATAAGTGTTGGACTTTGTGTGCATGAATATTTGTGTGTACATTGGCATTGCATGTTGTCACATACTTGGCCCATAAACATCTTGTTACATGCTTAAATGATAGTGCATTTGGCATGCATTCTTCTCTTTGTTTTGGTTGCTTAACATGTTACATATTTTGCATGTTTGCATATTGGCATTGCATTTCACTTGCTTGTTAGCTTGCACACTTGTTACATGTTTGCATGCTTGTTGGCATTCTCATGTTGCATACTTAGCTCACATGCCTAGGTTGCATTGCATTGAGCATGCATGCCTTGTCTCTTGATCAATTGATAGAGGTTGGGCCTATTGTTTGTTTATGTGCATTTCATTCCACATTGAAATGGCACACTTGGTTTCTTGGGCCATCACGCATCGAAATGCGCGATTGGTGATCCGAGAATCGAGTACCATCCCCCTTTGAGTCATAAATATGATAAGGGGTGTGGTGGTGCCCACATTGCTTTGAAATGTATTGTCATACCTTGCTTGTCCTCTGCTGCTATCAAAACAGGATTCTGCAGGCATATATGGCCGACCGACCACATTCAGTGCCGATCGACCAACAATGGATGGCCGAGAGCTCAATAGATGGTCGATGACCACTTTCCCATGGCCGGTGGTGTTCCCTCCTGGCCGGTAGCATCCCCCAGTGTTCAGAGAGTGTCCCTTGGGACTTGTGTAATTTTCAGAGGAGCAGAGCAGGGTAAACAGAGGCAACTTGTGCTTGGCGACGGATTTCCGAGCAAACCCAAGCACGCATGTTTTGGACCCTCTTCCCGAGACTGTTTTACTGCTTTCTTAGCTTAGTTAATTTGCTTAACTAGTTAAGTGGTCTGTAATATTTAATTAGCTTGTAGGTTAATTAATTTGTATTATTCATTCGGCCTCTCCAAGAGAGAGCATAACTGTGTAATAAGTGTGGGTGCGTGTGTGCATGTCATCCAACCCCTACTTCTTTCTCCCTTTTACTTACCTACTTTTGATGGTTAGTATTAGGGCATATTTAAATTAGCATATCTTATACTATGCATGCGTGCATCCATACATTTGTCTTGCATGCACCGGGCTCGACGCATCATACTAACTGCTTTGTATTTCAATTCTAAGTTGAATACGTGTTAGTTATAGCATCATCATATGCCATCTTAGATTAGCCGAGCCTATTCTAGATTGCATTTTGCCTGCGATGCATTAGTCATTTTTAACATGGACTTGGATCATGCATTCGATTGCTAACAAGTTCTTTGTTTTGGCTCGAAGTACGCTGTAAGTATTTATGCTTTAGCATCTTGCATGAGTGTGAATGTTAACATGACGGCATGCTTATCATGTGGCTATGTGCTTATGTGATATAAACTACCTAAATGCCTGTGGGTGAAGGTTGGATTGTTTGAGTTGGAACAACTCATTGAAATCTGTGTTTTAGCCTATTTGCGAGTAGCAAACTTCAAACCATTTTCCAAACAAACGGATATGCAATGCTTTGTTCCAAATTAGGTGATCTAGTTTATACTTGTTTTGCTGTGCGCATCACATAGTAAGATTAGGCTAATAACCGGAATAAGAACACATAACGTTTTCAAAACTAGATATCATGGTTAGTAGAGGCCGATCTTCGGATCGGGCGAGAGGGGGTACTCATAGCTGACCTTCCCCAATCGTACCCAAGTTCCCGAGCCAAGGCAACTTTGGTGATGACGGACACGTGGCCTTAGGCAACGAGTCAGGGTTTCCTAAATTCCCCCAAAAATAAAATATTTAGTTGGCGACTTTGTATCTGGCAAAGCAGTCCATGTTTGGCACTTCTTTACAAAAATCAATTTTCCAAAACGATTTGCCGAATTTGGACTCCTTGGTGATTTATCAGTCTCGCATTGCACTTTGCGAGATCAGATTAAGAACCGTGATATTTGAGTCCTGAACTGTAGTGGGCCCATATGAACAAAACAGGAATTTTCCCCCGGGGCGTTCGAGGACGTCTATACTACGTTGTGTCAACATAATTGATTTTGGCATTTGGTTTGAAATTTGGGAAAAATGGGAGTTTTCCCTAAAATGCTTTGGATATTTATTTTGTATAAATAAATGAAATTGATATTGTAAATATGAAATTGGATAGGCGTTGATATAAATGGTGGGGTTGGATATGTATTACCTCACACCTTTGGGAATTTGAATAGATTATATGTCTTGAGATTGAATATCTATTTAGAAATATTTGTTTTGGGCTATCAGTGAAGGATAACTATGATTGTTGTAGAAATTGCATGAGGATTAGGTGAATTGAATCTAATCTCTTGTTGGTTGTCATTGTATATGACTACGTTTAATTATATTGTATATGTATGATTATTTGGTAGAAGAAAGGGGATGTACTCCATTGTTTGGGAGGGGATAGAGGATGGACTCCTTTGAAATTAAGTTGGCCTGTGTGTCAAGAATGAAAGTCTCGAAACTGCGCATATACATCGGTGTTGATCTCGCGGACGAAATTTTCATAAAATGGCAAATTGAAGTGAGATGAAATGAATTAACTTAAATTAACAAGAAGGAAAAATGATTGAGATGTGAATTTTGGTACTTTATGATTATATAGAATATGGATGTTTTATCACTGGCATTGTAACTACACATCATACTTATATCATTTTGTTAAGATCCATATACTGTGGTAGATTGTTCATACTGGGTTTTGGCTCACCCTATTTGGAAAAAAATCATTTTCAGGTGTTGATGATATACCTCCGCCAAAGCAAAAGCTTGCAGGGACTTTGGATCAAGAGCTTCCTTTTGTTGCATTATCTTTTGTATAGCCTAGGGATTTATTTGTATTGAGCTAGTCTCGCTTTTGTTGTAACCAAGTAATGACTTGAAAAGATGTAAGCCCTTAAGGCAGTTAAATATCTGTTTAACTTCCATTCTTCTTTACTACTTATAGCACATACTGTAGATTCAGGATGAACTATTTATGAATGTATATCACATGTGTCACTTTTGTATATCAATTCAGATTAATGAAAGTTTATTATTTCGATTATATGGTTTTGCTTTAATTGTGTTGGGTTGGATTATTGTGATTATTTTCGGGGTGTTACATTTCATATCCACTTTGAAATTCCATAGCTTAATCTAACATTTCGGAAATAAAATTACTTCTCGTATCAGACATTCGGTAAACAAAACATATATTTCACAATGTAGCATTTTCAATACCATTAATACGAAAATATCCTTTACAATGACATTACTCACAATGTTTCGCCAAATGGTACTCCCCGTGCAAGCTACCTACAAAGCCATAGTCAAGTACAAAATTCAATAATTATATTCACTTTGGTCAATCGGTTCTTAAACTTATTCATTTATTCGTTGCTTATTCTTTTGGTTCAAACTATTTACTCTCTAATTCCTTTCATGCTTATGATATGCACATGATATGCATTTGAAGTTGAAATACACATAAAAATCATACAAATGGAGGCCCATAAGTTGGAAAAATGGAGTGAAAACAAAATCGAGAACTTCTTGAAAACCACACGTGCGGAAATACCACCGTATGTGCACCCTGCACGTGCAATTAAAATAGTGTGTGCAGCTCTGTGTGCCCTGTTTTCCACACGTGCGGGGCTCCAGGCCACACGTGCGGTTCTGCTTCAAAAACAATTCGAAAATCTGCTCTTGTTTTGGACCTCCCTTTCTTCAAAATCTAACTTCATTTTCATACAATTCAAGGTCCAAAACTCACAAAAACATGATGAACTAACAATTTCTATCTTCAAACAAAAACCAAGGCCTCAAATCAAACTAAGTTTCACATGTAAAAGCTTCAAGTTTTGAAATGAAATGTAAATTCATAAAATTACATGCTTGAGTTTCAAATCCTCAAATCACTTAGAATTTCCCCTAAAATTTGAAAACTCATGCTAGACAACATGTATGATCAAGAATTCCATGAACTTATGTCATGCATGTTGTTACTTTGAGTCAATTTCTACAATTTTTCACTTATGTGATCATACAAGTTCATATAGCCTTCCACCTTCTAAATCTTACTCGAAAACCCTTAATTCCTCAACAATTCATTCTATTTCAACTCAATTTCCAAAGAATGATAACTATACCATCTCAATTGTATGAAATTAAAGGAGAATTCTTACCTTAATTGGTTGAGTTATGAAGAATTAGCCTAGTCGCTCTTATTTTCTCTAAGCTCTCCTCTTTTCTCTTCTTTGAAACCCTCTAAAGAAGTCAAGTTTGTCTCTACCTTCTCCACTAACTCTCTCTTATTCTTCTTTCCATGTTATTCAATTTGATGAGTAGAAGAGTTAAGGATTAATTAATCTCTAATTAATCTCTAATTAATCTTAAGCATTGATAAATTATAGGTTTAACTAATTAAATCAAATTCACTCAAATTAAATTAATCCTTATCATTTTATGATCTCAATTAAACTAAATTTAAATAAACTAGTGTGAATAAGGCTCTAATTCCCTATCCAACTATTTGATTCTAACTTGTTAAAATTACTAAATCAGACAAGTTTATATCACATTCTATCCTATCTGTTCACAATTACACAATTTAAATAATCATATGGCAATAAAAACACATAACCACATAATTAACCATAAGCACATAATCAAGATAATTAATTTACTTAATTAAGGAGGTGGTTGTCACACTTACTCATGCCTTTATTTTAAGATATAAAATTTTGCCATGTAGTAGAAAGAGAAGCCACTAAACAGCTGGACACCAAGTCCAGTGCTCATATATATAATAACAAGACATTTTAGTATATAGTTTATAATAATATTAAAAATTATTTAAAAACTATTTGTATAAGATTTACATGGTAGCCTTTTTGTTATGGTAACCTGGAAAAATATTATTCACTTAAGAAAATTCTCAATTTTTTAATTTTTTTTAAAATTTTTTAATTATTATTATTATTATTTTTTTTTGTGGAGAGAATCTTCCCTTTGGAAAGTTGTAGATGGAAACTTTTTTAATTACAGTAGTTTAGGATTTGAAAGAAAGACACACACACATTTTCAATTAGCATTTCTCCATTCATGTTATAATTAAGTTTTGTTTTATGAAAAATAAAAAACATACACACACACTTTCAATTAGCATTTCTCCATTCATGTTATAATTAAGTTTTATTTTAGGAAAAATATTTTTTTCTATTTTGACTATAACTAAATTTTTTATTCTTCTTCTTCTTTCAAAAGTATAAAATCATGTGTATAGTATTAGTTATTACTATTTAAAAAAAAAAAAATGAAAACAGATAATTATATAAGTTTTGAAAAAATAAAGAAAAATTGTTAACATGAGATATCCAAATAATGTTAGAAAGTATAATAAAAACACAATAAAAAATAAATTATATGCTTGGAGACTTCTATTATAAATTAACTTATTTTATTTATAAAAATTATTACAAATTTGTTAGGTACTGAATTGATAAATTTACAACTATTCAACTCATACTTGCAACTCGTGTGGGGATGATTTAGAACTATTTAACTCACCATGTTTGTTTCCATAAAATTGAGTCCACTTTTCAAAAAATGAGTTTTTTTTTTTTTTTTTTTTTTCATTTTTTTTTGTTTCAGTGAATTTTTTTTAATATTATACACAATTTTTTTTTATTTTATTTTTTTAGATACACCTAATCTAAATACACTTAAAAATATAATATTTGTGAAATTTTTTTACGAAAAAAATTACCAAATACAATATATATATATATACGAAAATTCAATACAATTTTATATTTTGTTGTATTCAATAAATTTTTTAAAAAAATTTATACAAATTTTTTACTTTCTAAGTACATTAAAATTAAGTGAATCTAAAAATTAAAAAATTTTTGATTAAAATATTTTTAAAATGATTAAAAATATAAAAATACGAATTGAAAATTCAGAAAATTGTTTTTGAAAACTGAAAACCAAACAATGAATTAATATCGAGTTTCTATTTGATAAATTAAGTACATGAAATTATCTATATTCAATTTTTTTTTAACTAATAGTAGGTAATTTTGAAGAAGTACTTACCAATTAATTTTTAAAATTAATTTATATTCAATCAAACAAACCATGTCTAAATTCTCTTAATTTTAATTTTTACAATCAAAAAAAATTTTTAATGTCTTATATTTCAAATGACTTAAGTTAACATGCACAATAATTCTTTTGAGTCGTTTATAACATAAATGAATTTGATTAAATAAGATAAAAATGAACTAATCAAATTAAAAAACTTATGGCCTAATTTATTTATTTTATAAAATTCCATTCATAGCACGGGTATTATACTAGTATTATATAATATATAATATATACTAATGGCATGTGCAAGTTAAATAAATAAAAATAAATATTTAACATCGATTAGTTGTAACATCAAATGATAAGAGTTTTCTTTATTAAATCTGTGGTCTTAAGTTGAAGTCTTATCCCGACCTCTTCTCTAATCTTATTTTAATTTTAATTTTTAATTAGTAACTAGACACATGGCATAAACCGAGACAACTTCAAGATACCGATCTTGGTGCTCACATATATAATAGTATAATTGTAGCACTTGTGTCCTTTAAACTATTGGAGAGTGTATTTAATTCCTTTATTTTCATTTTGGGAGTCTTTGGAGTTATTGTATTTTGGTTTTAGAGGAGTACAATTTGATTTAAACTTGTTGGGATTGTTCGTTCACACTTGTTTATGTTGAAAAGTTCTTTGGAAACTTGGGAAATTTGTTCTGGGGTCGACACTTGCCTTTCTAGGGGTCGACACTACTTTGTTGCCTTACTCTTAGTGTCTTTGCTGGTTTGAAGGGTCGACACGAGGGACTCTAAGGGTTGACCCTTCCCTTGTTGTTTTGTTCTGGGTGCATTCTGAAATAAAGGGTCAACACCACTGGGTCCAAGAGTCGACCCTTGTCCTCTGCACATATTAGTGTCTCAGCTTTTCTTCTTAAGGGTCGATACTTCCGTCTGAAATGTCGACCCCTGTGAGTAAAATTCCAGATTTTTGGTTCAATTTTGGGGCTCTACTTTTGGGGGTTTGATTTATTCTTCTCTTTGACTTTCGGGCTATTATTCTACCATTATAAATAGGCCCCAAACACATTTTTCTCGTTCACTTTTTCCTTTCTCTCTCTCTCTCTCTCTCTCTCTCTCTCTCTTTCTTCTTTACACCATGAATCTCTCTCTCTCTTTCTCTCTTTTAGAAACTCATATTTTTCACTTAGATCTCTAGATCTACTCATGTAGAGGCATCTTTTCACCTTGGTCTTTTGAGAAAGTTTTTAGATTTCGTCAAGGGCTTTCTTTTGATCCAAGGGTTTTGTGGTTTAATCGACTTTGGTTTTTCTTCGAGTTCTCCTCTTTGCTTCAAGAGGTAGGGTCTATTTCCTAAACTCAACATGAGTTCGGTAACATATTTGTGCCGTATTTTGTTATGTATATTTTGTAGTCATGTGGTGTGATTTTTACCCTTGTTATTTGTTATTTCAAAAGATCTATAGATTTGGGTGTTTTGGGTTAAACTTAGGGTGTAGACCTTGAAATGTGAAAGAAAGATTATTCAAAAGAGTTTTTGAACAAGGTTATGATTTTATAAAGTTAGTTGAAATATGTTGACATGGTGGCTTTCCTTTACTCAAAAGTGATTTTGAAAGAAAATGAGATTTTGTGAAATTGGGGGATTGTTGGGCTATGATTTTGCTACCACAGTTATTTTTGATAATAAAATTACATATGGATCTCTAAAAGTGGAAAAACCCCAATCTGTAGACAATCCTGGCATGATATTGTTTTGGGAGTTGGATTGATTTGTGGTAAATGGTTTGGTTGGAAAGGAAATGGTTGTGGGATTTTGGAAATGTGTGTTATTACTCTCTTGGAAAATATATCTATACGGTTATCTTTTGATTATTGTATTGGAGATAACTATTTTGATTATCGGTGAATGATAGCATTGCCGTGTGTTAGAAATTGCATGTGGATCAGGCAATTTGAAATCATTATGTCATGGAGTATCTAATGGATTTTGGAAATTAAAACTATATGTTTTGAAAGGAGGTTTTGGAAATTCTTACACTCTGTTTTGGAAAATTTGCATTGTTTTGGAAAAACAATATTTTGAGTTACATATATTATACAATTGAAAAGGGTAAATGAAATAGTGAATCTGAGAGAAAGTTGTTGTCACATCAAATAAGTTGGCCTATGTGTTTAGGGTAAATGTCTCGAAAACCGCACATATACATGAGTGCCGATCCCGCGGATGAAATTTCCATGAAATGGCAATAGTGGTGCTTGTACAGCCTACGTTTACATGGGTCCCGGCTTACGGTTTCCTCCAGATGAAATTTCCGGGAAAGGTTATGTTTGTTTAGGAGATTCACCAATTATTTACTATTATGTTGGTTTTAGCACAGGATGTTTGGAATATGGTTTTAACAAGATATTTGTTGTTGTTTAGCGATGTATTCGCATTTGATTTAGCAATGTATTTGTTGGTTGGTATTGAGATACCGAAATTGGTTTTTGGAAAGTAATTTTATATCAAACAGATGATTTGAACTTAGAAAACGTTTTGATTAAACATGAGGTTTTGGTAATTGGAAAGAAAAGATTTTGTTGAGTAATCAAATGGATTTTGGGAATGCATTTGGGCGTATTGTATATATGTATTGCATCATGATTATTTATGCTGGTGGAGCATGTTTAGTTTTTGAAATATTCTCTAATGGGCTTTATGCTCACCCTATGTGGCTGAAATGTTTTTTCATGTGTACATATGTGGATGCGGACTATGATATGAAATTATGTTCGAACCGCGTAGGGTGGTTCAGTTATTTGTAGGCCAATGGCCATTTATATTATTTACTAGTCGTGTTCCATTCTTGTAAGGGTTACACCCTTGTGTATGATGTGAGCCTCAGGGCGTTTAATTTGATTTTATAACATTTGTACATTTTTTAGTCACAGAACATCCATTCGACTTAGATCTTGTACTTAGGAATGTATAATATTGGATAAACACATATATTGTGTGTTTATATAATATTTATTTGCATGAGAATTGTTATTTGTTATTTATCGTTGGGTGGCTTATTCACACGAGCTGGACCGTGTAAAATTCGGGGTGTGACAAGATAGATATAGATATAGAAGATATATATGTAAAAAGTGAAATTATCTCTATAGAGAACGCGAGATGACGTGTCCTGCCTAGTATATTAATCGGCCATAATAAAATATATAGTTTGTATTGAAAAAAGAGATTCTTGATGTAATGCCCTGAAATAAATGACATAATGATAAGTCTAATTAATTCATTCAATTACACTAATCTCAGATCAAGTGGTCAAATCTCTATATTTGTATTCCATTCATGTGACAGATTTACAAAAAAAGTCCACATGTAATACATATTCAAGCTTCTAAAAGAGTGAATCCATAGCATGTGTGACAATGAAAACCAAAAAATAACACAAAACAAATGTACTGAAGGCTACAAGTTCCAAGGCTTAAGCCCGGTTATACAAAATATGGTTATCCAAAAAAATCCCATACAATTAAAGGCTTTGGCTTATTAGAACATATAACCAAAAAATAAAAGAGTCTCATGCTCTCAAAACATATTCCTCACCTTTAGTTAGGCAAAATCACCACTTCTTTTTCTATACAAATCCATTAGGGGTTAGCACAAATCCTAGTAGGAAAATCTTAACAGAGTATATATGTTTAAGCAGTCTCACAATATATATGCTATGCAATGTCATGCTAAAATATATATACATATATATATATATATCCATATCTTTATTCCTTTTTCAAAATCATGTGCAATGCTTTTTCAAAAATACATAATCTCAGTAATTTCATAGGCTAACTTAAACCATACCAATCTACATCCCCTATCCGGACTTACTAACGTATTTACTCCAAAACCTTTTTAAGATCATCAATTGTTTTCTCAAAAATCAATTTCCAAAACATACCCATAATAATCAATACTCAAAGCTATGCAAATGAAGGTATGTAGATGCAATTATACAAATTCCATGTTTCTCAATATAATGCAATTATCAACATCTCTCAATTTAATAATCAATAACCATATGCATGTGACACATGACACAATCCATATTCACAATGTGATAAAATTTCCAACTTTTCCATGATCCAAGTATTTTCACTTTACTATCCATGGTAATTTCTCAACAAAAATTCATCCATTTCATAGATGATTTAACAACATAACAACATGTGATTTTTCTTCATCATTCTTAACAAAATCTCATTATCCCATGAATTTTTTTTTTCAATAATTTCAACATTTTCCCAGCTTTCAAAATCTAGGGTTTCCACCCAAAATGAATTTCTTACATTTTTAAGAAGTGTTATAGTCAATGGGCTTCCAAGAGTCACACATTTCACAAATAAGAATCAATTTCCCGAAAGGGAAAAAATACCCCTTTTTAAAGAACATTCAAAATCCTCACTCAGATCCTAGCTCATAACCTAAAGATAACATCAAGGAAATGACTAGAACATGCCTAAATCATATATATAACTCAAACAAACTCCCTACATCAAGATTTTGAAAAGAAGAGAGAAGAAACCCCCAAAATTAACGGTATTGAAATCTGATCTCCACTACATAAAATGTAACCATTGATATAGCGATTCTGGTTTTGACCCGATCTTTGTTGTACTTCGGACTTGAATTTCATGGTTTAGTGTCGTGGTTTATCTCTTTTCCCTTGGTTTTCCCTTAAATTTGTCTTTTGGTTTGTTGTGGTTGTGTTTGGGACAAGTTGGTTGCTTGATTTCCAAACTCTTGTTGTCTAGATTTTTGCTTCTCCACTTGAGTGGCACTTCTTGCGCCGGCGGGCTTTAGAACTCTCAAGATTTTTGCAGCCTGCAAAACCATCAAATAGTGTATTCTACGCCGAAAGGTGTCTTTCAAGGCCGAGGCTACTTCTTACGCTCAAGTAGTTAGTCAAATGTCTGTAAAACTATTGGATATGTGTTTTCTACACTCGAGCATCACTTGTTGTACTTGAGCGGTGTGTGTCTCTTTTATTGTGTCTTGGTGTTTGAGCGGCACTTCTTGTGCTCGAGCAGAACAACTTATTGTGTCTGATGCTCGAGCATCACTTCTTGCGCTCAAGCGGACTGTGCATATATCAGTTCGTGAAAGTGACTTTTTACATCACTTTTTTAGATCTTTTCTTCCTAAACCCTAAAGTTAAGACCCTCTCTCTCTAAAACACACACACACTCTCTCTCTCTCTCTCTACATTTTTACCTAGTTCTAGTGATTTCTCCACCCATTTTCCTTTGTTAAAAAGAATGAGCATCTCTAGATTTTTGTTTTTGTGATAACCCTCACCTCTGATTACTGCTAAACTGTGACTGAACATGATAAGTAACTGATTAGGATGAAATCCTAAACTGATTGCATGTGTATGTTGTTTAATTGCATTTCTATCTCTTTATCAATTGATTGATCCGTTCATGTTTTAAGTTTCAAACTGCAAATTGAAGGCCTTATTAGCGGCCGAATCTGAAATTGATTAGTGTTATATGCTAATTAGAATTTATGTGATTTTATGGTAGATTTAATTAAAAATTGATTTGGAATGATTAAATTAGATTAAATGATGTTAAATCACATTAGTTGGCTTTATTTTCAAGATTGCCATTTAGTAGGCCACTTTACAAATCTTGTTTGGGACTTAACTCACACACTTGATGCATCCTTTCTTCATCCATTTAGAGGCCAAACCGTGGGAGAGAGTGAGATAGGAGAAAAACTTGATTTCAACAAGAATTGGCTAGGAAAATTTGAAGAATTGAAGAAGTTTTACAAAATTAGGCTCCTACACCTTAAAATTCAAGACCTAAGGTAAGGATTCATCTTCTTGAGTATGAGGTTAAGTTATGTCTTACATGGTTCATGGAAAGATTAATGATTTAAGGCAAGAATTAGTTTAATATGTTGAATTGAGTAGTAATTCATGCATGCATGTACACATTCTTGAGTTTGAAGTTGTTTTCATGAAAATTGCTACATGCATGTTCATATTTTGATTATAGTCCAAGAATTCATCATGTTTTTGGAAGGATTAATTTATTTGGTCATGTACTTGAAGCTTTGAATACATGCATGTTGTGTTTAAGCTTTGTTCTTGAAGTTTTGTTGAGATTGTGTTCAATTGACTCACCTTTGGGCTTTGATTGTACAAAAAATGATTTTCAAAACATGTTATATTGTTGGTTTTCAAGTGTTTTCTAGAAAATGGGCCCAAAAGGTTGAGTTTTGAGGTGTTAAATGCTTGGTTTGAGCTTTGAAGGCAAATATGAAAATTTCAGAATTTGGCTTCCTCGCTCGAGCGAAGGATTCCACGCTTAAGCGACCATCGTTTGTTTAGAGCTCCACTCGAGCGAAGGAATGATGGCTCGAGTTTAAATTGCAAGCTCTCAGGTTTTTAGTGCATGCAGACGTACGCTTGAGTGAAGAGACCTACGCTCGAGCGAAGAGCTGTGTCTCACGCTCGAGCGAGCATCAAGCGGGCATCAAGCGTAGATTTTCTATATCCAGCACTTTTGCATTTTTACAGACCGCTCGAGCGAAGGAGTTCACGCTTGAGCAACCCCACTGTTTTGGCAAGCTCGCTCGAGCGAAGAAAGCCACGCTCGAGCGAGACCCCTGTTTTCAACAAATTTTGAAAAGTGTTTTAAAGTGCATCTTTGCATCCTCATTCCATCCTAGGCATTCCTAGGCCTAGTTTAAGGCATCTTATGAGGATAATGCTATAGAACCACACCGAGTCAAGATAGGGACTAAGTTATTGTTTCCTAAGCGTGCAACTTAGTGTGTGTTCATTCTGTAACTGTGTAGGGTTGGCATCCGAGAACGCTCATCAGCCTATCTATAGCTCAGTGCTCTGTGAGTAACAATGTTGTAAAGATATGTTCAATTGCAATTATTTTCTGAATGATCAACTGTACTGTTTTCAGAAATGACACCGATTTACTGAATGAATGTTTGTCATGTTTTCTGAACTGTATTGTGGCATCCATAACAACCTACTATTACTGCTAGTGTACCATTACTGTTACTGTTACAGAGATCTCCATCGGTTCCATTGTTTGGAACCACTACTGTTACTGTTATGATGGCCATCAACTGACTGTTCGGTCTGTTAAGACCTACTATACCGTTTTGCTATTGGATGTACCACATATGACTATTATGGTTTCTAAATGACTGATATAGCATGAAATATGAGCCACTGACTGAATAATTGATTTACTGATGTAAATGACTGTTTTAAATACTAAAACGACATTCATTCTTAACCTTTTTACGCATATGTTATTCACCAGGCTTTAGTTCACTGTTTATATTTATATGTAGGTGTCCAAGCACCGGATCAGAGTTAGGAGCGTCGGGTTAGCTCCCTTTTTGTCAAGCCAACCATCGTGCCTCACTTCGAGGTCCCATGCCAATCCAAGCCAGGGCTTTTTGGGGGGTCTCGGTTCACCCTTTTGCTTCTGTTTTGTAGTACTATTTAAGACTTGTACTGTACAGTTATGATGAAGGGACTTGATCCCTAACCTAGATGTTATGTGCACCTGTTATGTAAATATGTTTTGGTTTTGAATGTGATTATGTTTCGGAAAAGCCTTTTTGCATACAGACTGTCACAGCTCATTGGACATCTCTTTTCATTACTATTTGGCTTCCGCCAAATTTCTACTCAGACATCGTCTCTTATCGTTAAGGTGCCTTTAGTAATCATGGATTCTTGGCGATTCTGATGCTAAACCCATAGGGGCGGGTTTGGGTCGTGACAGTTTTGATCCGAATAGAGTTGGGTTTGAGCATCTTTGAAGTTTCATCCTTGCTTGGCTTGTCTTCTCTCTTCGAGATAGGGATTTTCTACACTTTTATATGGCTTTTAACTTAGTTATGGATTGTTGTGTAACAATGGTGGAATTTGGGGTATTGTGAACAAACCTAGGGTTTGGGTATTAAATTAAAAAAAGGATTTCTAAGTGAATAAGCCACAGATGGTTATGGGATTGAATATGAAGCTACGTTGTGTCAACATAGTTGATTTTGGCATTTGGTTTGAAATTTGAAAAAAAGAAGACTTTGCCCTAAAATGCTTCAGATATTTATTTTGTATAAATAAATGAAATTAATATTGTAAACATGAAATTGGATGCACGTTGATATAAATGGTGGAGTGGATATGCATTACCTCACACCTTTAGGAATTTGAATAAATTATCTGTCTTGAAATTGAATATCTATTTAGAAATATCTATATTGGGCTATCGGTAGAGGATAGCTATGATTGTCGTAGAAATTGCATGAGGATTAGGTGAATTGAAACTAATCTCTTGTTGGTTGTCATTGTATATGACTATGTTGAATTACATTGTATATGTATGATTGTTTGGGAGGAGATAGGGGATGGACTCCATTGAAACTAAGTTGGCCTCTGTGTCCAAGGTGAAAGTCCTGAAACCACACGTATACATGGGTGCCGATCCCGCAGACGAAATTTTCGTAAAATAGCAAATTGATGTGTTTGTGTGATAATTGTGTTAATTTGGGAACCATTGAGTTGTAATCTTAGATGGGTTGTCTGAAAGATAATGAAATTGGCTCATGAAGTGAGATGAAATGAATTAACTTGAATTGACAGAAATGAAAAAAGGATTGAGATGTGAATTTTGGTACTTTATGATTATATAGAATATGGATGTTTTATCACTGGCATTGTAAATACACATTACACTT
Organism: Camellia lanceoleosa; assembly: GCA_025200525.1. Taxonomy (NCBI): domain Eukaryota; kingdom Viridiplantae; phylum Streptophyta; class Magnoliopsida; order Ericales; family Theaceae; genus Camellia; species Camellia lanceoleosa. The sequence goes on along the minus strand of CM045772.1, from coordinate 94,153,886 downwards.
ATATCTTTGTAAGATTCATATACTGTGGTAGATTGTTCTTACTAGGCTTTGGCTCATCCTATTTGGGAAAAACCATTTTCAAGTGTTGATGATATGCTTCCGCCAAAGCAATAGCTTGGAGGGACTTTGGAGCAAGAGCTTTCTTTTGTTGCATTTTCTTTTGTATAGCCCAGGGCTTTATTTGTATTAAGCTAGTCTCGCTTTTGTTGTAACCAAGTAATGACTTGGAAAGATGTAAGCCCCTAGGGCAGTTAAATATCTGTTTAACTTTCATTCATCTTTACTACTTGTAGCACATGCTGTAGATTCAGGATGAACTATTTATGAATGTATATCGTATGTGTCACTTTTGTATATCAATTCAGATTAATGAAAGTTTATTATTTTGATTATATGGTTTTGCGTTAATTGTGTTGGGTTGGATTACTTTGATTATTTTTGGGGCATTACAATTGATGAGCTCTCCAAAATTAATGAAGGAAGTTAGGTTAAATATTCAATAGATTTGAAGAAATTAAGAATTTATGGCGGTGGTTGGGTGTTTGTAGAGAAAATGAAGAGGAAATATGTTTTTAGAGAGAGAGAGAGAGATGAGAGGAAATGAGATATACTCAACCTAAGGAGAAGTTAAAGAAAAAAAAATCAGACATCAGCATTTACCTCGCATGTGTGCCTCTTTCCGCATATGTGAAGTGTACCCTTGCCGCACGTGCGACACTCACCCACATATGTGCGGTTATTTTAGAAAGGCATTCTCAGAAAACCCTTTATTGCCACACGTGTAGCTCACACTTCTGCACATGCAGCACGTTTCCTGCACAATCCCTTCATGCCTGTAATTATTTCAGTTCCAACTCTCCAAGAACACCCCCTTACCACACGTACGGTGCCTCTCCCGCACATGCGTGTGATGCCCCAAAATCTACACTAAGGGTTGTAGTCAAGGGAAAGTCACTAATGAGTCTACGGTCAATGACCAAGTAAGATCTCAGATCGCTAGAGGAGTCAAATTAGCCTCCCTTCTAAGTCCAACTTTTTTAGGTAGCAAGCTACCCTTTTGACAGATCTTAAAAGGCATTGACGTAAGGTCTCATAAGCAATGTGGGAAACTATATTGGTTTTTTTTTTTTAAAAAAAAAAACAAGCATATAATAATAAGAGAATAAATACAAAATATCCTTCGTTACAAAAAGTAGTTCCATCGATATTACACCCAAAAATAAAATCTTAGAGGGACTTTACAAAACAACAAAAAATTCTAGCTTCTCTAGGAGGACCAAAAGTCTTCGAAAGTTTCCGGCTCATCGTTTTTTGCTGCAAAATCCTTTTCAATACTTGGCATGAAATGTCATGAGCTTTGAATGCTCAGCAAACGCACACATACCCTGTTCCTTTTCCCTCAATTTAATACACAATAGCAATTACAACAATAGGGGAAGGAAGCATGATATTCAAGTAAATAACAAAGGTTACAAGGTTAGTTGTTAGTAGTCTAGAAATCTCCCAAAGAGATTCATCCTCCCAATCGCAAGAATTGGACGCTGATTATTCAGTATGCCCCATATTTTACTGCTTTGCAGACCCTACCCCAGATGCATACCAACAGTTACATACCGTGTAGTACCAACCGAGGACCTCAAAAGAGACTTTAAAATAGGTCCTTGCCTATTCCCTCCTCCCACCAAACCACCTAAGGTCCGAATTCAACTGCTTTGTTCAATGGTTTTGAAACAACCATTTGCGCAAGACTTTCACTTTCACAAGGGAACACGTCCCGCTAACCAATTCAATTTGAACATAACTTTATTTCATAAGAATACTCATGTGATCGAAATCCCATTAGCCACCCCATTAATTTTTCCATTTAGATTAATGTTTTAAGTTACTAAAAAAAAAGTTACATAACCATGCCATATGTAATATCATACCAAGACATTATCATATACTAATAAGCATATTCAAGAAGACAAGAGCATAAAATACCAATGCAAAACTAAATTTCCAAATTCAGTACTATTTAAAGATTAAAATAAAAAAGGACCATTTCAGATTTTTCCCAAGCTTGGACTTTCTATCGTTCGTAGAGAATTTTATCTAGTTTTCAAAACATTTTTCAGAAATGGAATAGCTTTTCTAGATTTTTAGTTATTTAAGAAATACTCTAGCGCTGTCCAGATTTGTTGACTGCTACGAAAATCAGATTTTCTTACAAATCGCTCACTCTTTTTCAATGGAACCAATTCTCTTTGAAAGCTAACTCTTTAAGGAAGTTCTTGACATAAAACTAAGGTCCAGGAATTTTTCTACATTTTTCTAGAATTTTCAAAAGTTGGCTGTAAAACTGGGTTTTCATGCATAATACTCAAAATAAGAAGATTGGTGAGAAAAGAGCCTAACTAAGTGAAATTTTTCACTTCTTTTGTGATGAAAACATATGAAATAATGTATCAATAACTTAGATTTTTAGAGGGATGGTGTGACTTTGGAAATAATGTGAGATATGTGAAGAAAATGGTAGTTTTGCATCTATTAAGAGAAAATATAAGTAGAAGAAGGATCAATGCTTAACTCATCAACTTTGAACATATGAACACCATTACAGCACATCTAAAAATATGATTTTAAACTTCTAATAACATGTATTTGAAAAAAGAAAATAGAAGGAGAGATGGTGATGTGGCTTACTTGAGGCTTTGTTGGTTTGCTAACAAAATCTTCTATTTCTCTCCTTTCCTCCGCCAAGCTCACGCTCTTGCCCTCTCTTCCTCTCAGCCGAATAGGTTGTTTGAGTGTGTGTTCTTGTGTGGAAAATGCTAAGGGAGAGGTTTTATTTATATAAAATTGGTACAAAAGGTCCAAATTGCCCATTGGTTGGAAATGGATTGAATATTTTGGATTTACTTTGAACTTAATGGAATAGTGGATGATTAGAGGCCTTAATTATGCAATTAATCATGATCTAGTTAGGTTTTAGTTAAGATTGAACTTGAGGTGGAAACAAAGTTCAATGTTTAGGGTGTGCTAGAAAACATTTCCATGAATTCATGGATTATGTTTGAAAAAGTTCTATTCATTTCTTTTTTCTAGGATGGTCAGCCATGTAGGGTGGATTTGAGGGGATTATTTTATTTTTTTCTTGTGTTCAATTGATGGAAATTTCAAAATATGGTGTATAATTTATTTAAATAGGTTTAAAGGTACATGTATATATATATATATATATAATAGTACTAATTTGGGGTAAATTAGTAATTTAATAAAAATGTGAGGGATACGGATTTAATTTATGAATTGAAACATTTATTTAAGTGTAGAATTAAACTAAATTAGGGTTAGAGAATCTAATTCGGTTTAGATTTCTTGTTTTGAATAAAAAGACTATTAATCGACAAACGTGATGAAAACCAGAAAAATCTAGGGTTGTAAGTGGTAATTCCATATTTAGGGAGTCGTTTAATTAATATTAAGGTATTAGAAATGATTCCTAAGTTATTGAAATAGATTAGGATTTGCGAATTTTCGCTTCTAGGGTTAAAGTTGCAATTATTTAGGAAATCAAGGGTCTTCATTACAATATTCCAAAAGTAAGAGACTTTTAAGAAAATAAAATTTTCAAGGACCTCACAATGCGGCTCTAACCCCTGTACATGCGATTTTGCTACCCTTCCGGACTTTGCAAGCTTGACAAGCCTATGACCACCTTGACTTCAACTACACTTCTGAAATAAGAAAAACTTAACTCCAGAACAAAAATGGAGATGTAAATTTGTGAAAGGTTTCAAGAACAATGGACCTAAATGGCTGACGTGGCCTCAGATTAGTTCCCGACATCTTCAATATGAGAAAGATAAACACGATTAAAAGAGAACAAGCAGGGTTATGTACTTGGGCATCACACTTGAGTTACCTTTTGCCTGCCCTTAGTATTTTACCTGATGACCATTTTATAGTTGTTTGGCTTAAATCTTATTTGTCTGTTTATCCTTTGATCGAAGGGTTCTGCCTTTGTTTGGTAATGTCTAGTCCAGTTGTCAAGTTGCTTACTTCCATGACAGTTAGATCCTTATTGTATGAATGGCTAAGATCACGTCAGATGCTAGTGACCAACTTGCTAGGTATCATAGCTGTGAGATGGATATGATCAGACAGTGTTGTTGTCCACTAGGCTCTCAGTCTAGATTTTCTGAATTTTCTAACATGTATTCTCATTTATCGGATTAAAGCTCAATTTGATGATCCTTCTTTCCCTATAGATCTTCATTTTAGAAGGATATCGTCACGTTTTTATTACCCTTCACGTTCTCGGGTCAAGACCAATCTATCGCTAGATGTCCTTTGTGGGTTTGAGGAATTGCTTTGGGTTGCTTTTGTTTTTTGGACCTGAGCTTATATTTTTTTCCCTTCATACACTACAAAAAAATGCACCTTTGCCGACTAATTTTGGCGACTAAAACATTTTTAGTCGCCAAAAGTATAATATTTGGCGACTAAAAATTAATTTGTCGGCATTGGTTCAAATATATAGCTACTAAAATATTTTAGTCGATAAATATTTATAATTGGCGACTAAATTTCAATTTAGTCGGCAAAATTTAATTTTTTAGCGAAAATAGAAGATTAGTCGCTGTTAGTGTACATTTTTAGGTGAAAAAAATAAATTTAATCTGTAATATTGCTTTTTCCTGACTAAATTATAACTTAGTCGCGAAAGGTGACATTTAGCAACCAATATGTTCGTTGCTGTTGAGTGATAGTTGGCTACCAAAAGATTTTAGTCGGCATAATTTATTCCTTTTCCAACTGAAATTTAAATTAGTCGCTAAAAGTTTAAAATTTCAACCCGCGCCACTTCTTTTACTGTTGCGCGCGCGTTGATCTGCTTGGCAACAGTGTATCACTCACAACTTCACAACAGTGTATCACACACACACCTCACCAAATCTCACACAAATCAGCCCCTCTCACCGTAGCCTACTGTACGGGTGCCATTGCGACGGCCACCGCCACCGGCGCAACTCACCACCGTCGCAGCTGCACATCACAGGTTCTCTCTCTCTTGCTTTCACGCTCTGCTTCTCACTCTGTCTGTGCGTCTGTCTCTCGCTCTCTCGCTCTATCTCCCACAATCTGTACTTCTTCTGTATTCATATATATATATACATATATATATGTGCAGTTTTTGTTTTTGTTTTTTTTATTATATATATTTGTAATAAACAGAGTTATATATGCACCTTACTTGCTTTAGGGTTTTAATTTCTGGATATTTACTCTTGCTTGAAACTCTCACTCGGTTGACCCATTTTTAGAGTCAATTTGATGCACCTTACTTGTTTTACGGTTTCAATTTCTGGGTATTTGATACATTGTGCCTTTGACTATCTTATTTTGTAAACTAGCAGATAGATTGGGAAAGATATATATATATATATATATGGGGCAAAGAGAATCTGGTCTAGAAGCTGTACTATTCTTTCTGGCACTGCATCGCTTACTTTTCAAGAGAGTGAAATATCAGTACATAGGTTAAAGGCCACTTTATATCGTAGTTTCACTTTTGGCTTAGAGGAAAATTTGCGAAACATCTTTTGCTCTTTTAGATTTTTTGGAAGAGCTTTCTTTTGGAGAGGGTTTATAGTTTATAGTTTATTGTTTATTTATTTATTTATTTATTTATTTATTTATTTTGTTGGTATATGCCCCATCTGGCATGGTTGAATAAAATTACTTCATAAAAAGTGTGTGTGTATCCTCCATGTTATCTGGATATGCTTTCTCTTCATGTGATTGACAGAAACTTGTATGTTGCGCATATGCAGTTTCCTGTTGAATGCTCTCTTCCGTGGATGCTAGTGGATCATATGATTGAGTCCCAAAATACAGGTCTTCTGGAGAGTGTTTTAATGCCATTTGACATCTATAATGATTCTGCTCAGCAAGCATTAGTTATTCTCAAGCAACGCTTTCTCTATGATGAAATTGATGCTGAGGTGATTGAATAAAATTGAAAAAAGTGAAGTTTTCTTGTGAAGATTCTTTGATGATTTTTGTCTATTTTGTGGCGGTTTTTCTTGTGCATGGAAAATCTGCATATAATATGTTTTTGTTGTGGATAGGAGGCACACCAGGAAACACACACAAGCAATAACACAAGAGATTTAATGTGGTTTGGCAAGTCGCCTACGTCCACAGGCAGCGGATTTACTATATTGAACAAAGAAGAATTATAACACTCTCTGTATTCTCTCTTCCTCACAACTCACTTTTAAGCTCACCACACTGTAATCTCTCTGCTCTCTCTACCTCTATTTATACACATAAAGGGAGGGAGCTGGCTGACCTTGCACATGGCCAGCTATTGTTCAACGATGGTGGATCAACAACTTCGGCGGCTTGTCAGTTGGCAGTCGCAATGGAGGAATGTTGCAACCGTCTTTCACATTGGAAGGAAATCACCCCTTTCACATGGAGTGATATCAACAAATCACCCCCTCAACCCATGTGAGGTGATCTAATTCACACACTGCTGCTAATCTTGTCACGTCCAAAATTCAACATAGTTTGCATCTCCTGAAGCTAGAGATAATACACCAGAGATAAAAGAGGAGGAGGGAATCCTACATCCTCAGCTCAACTCACACCACTCTCTGATTTGGAGAGAGCCTCTGCTTCTATCTTCTACAGATCTCATCCACGCTTCCTGTCTCGGATGTCTTCATCTGCTATGCTTGAACTTGTGCGACTAAGATATCCGACACCCCCTGATTGGATGTCCTGCACCCCCTGCTGAGATGCCCTTGACTGTCATGCCTTTGCCCTCTATCCATAGTGATCGATCAACACTGCCTTGCACCCAAAGGTGCTTAGTTCCGAGAGATGTTGACCAAGTCCAAACAATGTTGGAACTTGATCCCAGAAACCACTTTTGTGAGCATATTGGCTGGATTATCTGCAGTACCAATCTTTTGAAGCAGAATATCCCCTTTATTCACAATTTCTCGGATGAAATGGAAACAAACATCAATATGCTTGGTGCGGAAATGATGAACCTGGTTCTTTGCCAAACAAATGGAACTCTGACTGTCACAGAACACCTCAACGTGCTTCTGAACAATACCCAAGTCCTCAATTAACCCATGTAGCCAAATAGCTTCTTTAAAGGCTTCTGTCACTGCCATGTACTCTGCCTCTGTAGTAGACAAAGCAACCGTTGACTGAAGCGTTGACCTCCAACTCACCGGCCCTTTAGCAAGCGTAAATAAATACCCTGTTGTTGACCGGCGTTTGTCTAAGTCACCAAAGATAACTCCGAGTCCACATATCCAACCAGATTCGTCCGAGCCGGTTATCTCTCGAACTTCAATCCCAGATTAAGTGCCATGTATGTACCTTAGGATCCATTTCACCGCCGCGCTGATCTTTTCCCGGATCATGCATATACCTGCTTACCATACTCACAGCATGTGAGATGTCAGGCCTTGTACAAACCATAGCATACATTAATGCACCAACTGCATTTGCATATGGAACTTGTGCCATATGCTTCCGTTCTTCTTCTATGTGCGGAGACATCAAAGCACTAAGCTTGAAATGAGGGGCCAATGGTGTACTCATAGCTTTTGTTTTCCCATTTATGCCAAATCTGCCTAACACCTTTTTTAGATACTGGGTTTGTGTCAGACAAAACGTGCCTTTCTTCTTGTCTCTCTTGATCTCCATGCCAAGAATTTTCTTTGCTTCTCCCAAATCCTTCATTTCAAACTCTCTTGCCAACTGTGCCTTGAGTTTGTCAATCTCCATCTTGCTCTTAGATGCAATCAGCATATCATCTACATATAAGAGCAAATAGATGAAGGAACCGTCGGGAAGCTTACGGAAATATACACAATGATCAAATTGACTTCTTGTGTATTTTTTCTCCATCATGAATCGATCAAATCTTTTGTACCACTGTCTCGGGGATTGCTTTAACCCGTACAACGATTTGTTCAGCTTACAGGCCCAATTTTCTTTTTCAGCAACTTTGAAACCATTTGGCTGGGACATGTATATCTCCTCTTCAAGATCTCCATGTAAGAAATCAGTTTTGACATTGAGTTGGGCGAGCTCGAGATCAAACTGTGCAACCAAAGCTAACAAGATACGAATAGACGTGTTCTTCACAACAGGTGAGAATACCTCATTGTAGTCTATTCCTTCCTTCTGAGCATAGCCTTTAGCTACCAATCTAGCTTTGAATCCGATGTTGTCTCTGCCTGGGATGCCTTCTTTCTTGGTGTAAACCCACTTGCACCCAATTGCTTTCTTGCCTTTTGGAAGTTGCACCAACTCTCAAGTCTGGTTCTTGTGAAGTGACCTGATCTCTTCATCCATAGCCTCCTTCCATTTGACACTTTCTGCATTCTACACGACTTCTTTGAAAGTGCAAGGAACATTGTCTTCAATGATTGGAAGTGCATAGGCTACCATATCGGTCATTCAACTGGGTTGCTTAGTAACCCTTTTTCCTTTCCGGATTGCAATGGGTTCTGATTGTTGTGGGGCCTCTGGATCTTCATTTTCATCTGAACTCTCTTCAGAGCTATCCTCTGAGACTGCTTCAAGATGGTTGATTGGCTGACTAGTCTTTACTGGAGTCTCAAACTCCACCTGCACTGACTTCTTCAATGCTTCCTCATTCTGTTGAGGATTTAGCTGTGTCAGCATTGTAGACTCATCAAAGGTAACGTCTCTTCTGGTGACAACTTTCTTTGATTCAGGGCACCAGAGTCTGTATCCCTTGACACCGTCACTAAAGCCCAAGAAGATGGCTTTCTTGGCTCTTGGATCCAACTTAGATTCTGTAACATGAAAATAAGTTGGACATCCGAAGATACGTAGCTGATCATAATCAGTAGCTGGCACTCCTGACCATACCTCCATAGGAGTCTTGCCATCTAGTGCTGCAGTTGGTAGTCTGTTGACAAGATGACGAGCATAGTTCAATGCCTCGCCCCAAAATGCCTTGCTCAATCCAGAATGTGACAGCATACACCGGACTTTCTCTACCAAAGTGCGGTTCATGCATTCTGCAACTTCATTTTGCTGCGGTGTTTCAGGAACTGTGAAATGTCTCACTATCCCTACATTCTGGCAAACCTCAAAGAAGGGATCTAATGCGTATTCCCCACCATTGTCAGATCTGAGCTTCTTGATCTTTCTGCCTATCTGGGTCTCAATCATCTTCTTCCACATAAGAAAGATGTCTAAGACTTCATCTTTGTGCTTCATTGTGTAAATCCAAACTTTTCTTGAGAAATCATCAATGAACGACACAAAGTAGTGTTTACCTCCCAACGAAGCATTCTTGGAAGGACCCCATACGTCGATGTGAACGTAGTCTAGAATCCCTTTGGTACGATGAATAGCAGTACCAAACTTGATTCTTGTTTGCTTGCCCAGTACACAATGTTCGCAGAACTCAAGCTTCCCTGTCTTGGCGCCTTTCAACAGGCCTTGCTTTACCAACCCTTGTAAAGCCTTCTCACCGACATGCCCTAGGCGATGTGCCAAAAGTCCGGAAGTGTCGATGCATCATCTTCGAAATTTGGTGGAGACTGACCACTCTCAAAGGATCAGAGAACCGTCTAGGAAATATAAATTTCCCTGTCGAGTACCCTTCATTGCAACAAATGCTCCTCGAACAACTTTGAGGACTCCACCTTCCATGGTTACTCTGTAACCTTTGGAGTCTAAAACTCCCACTGAGATGAGATTCTTTGTTAGATCTGGTACATACCGAACATCTTCAAGAATTCTTATCGTTCCATCATGTACCTTCAGTCGAATTGCTCCAATCCCCTTTGTCTGGCAAGCTTGGTCGTTGCCCATCAGCACAACTCCTCCATCGAACTCTCGTAAGCTCGAGAACCACTGCTTGTTAGGACACATATGGTAGGAACATTCGGAATCTATAATCCATTCATCAGACTGGCCATATGATGAAACTGTGAAGGCTGCTCCTTTACCATTATCTCCATCTCGTGCAACGTTCACCTTTTCTTCTGTCTTGTCTTTATTTGGACAATCTTTCACCCAATGCCCCTTCTGGCGACAAGAAGCACACTCGTCTTTTGCAATACGTCTTCTATTTGAAGATTTTCCTCTGGATTTTGAGCGAGACTTTCCTTGTCCTGTATATCTCCTGTTATTTGTTTTGCCTCTGGCTGTCAATGCCTCAGATGCTGAGTCCCTGTTTTGCAGACTTATCTTTCCTTCTGAACTCATTGTTTACCAAGGCATTGGCAACATCAACATACTTGATCTTTTCTTTACCGTACAGTAAAGTGGTAGTAAGATGATCATATGAGTCAGGCAAGGAATTCAACAATAACAATACTTTATCTTCGTCACCAATATGATCATCTAAGTTCTTCAGATCGGTGAGAATTTTGTTGAAGTTGTTTAGGTGTTCGTTCATCGAAATACCTTTCTTGTAGTCGAAACGAAACAACCTCTTCTTCAAGTAGAGTTGGTTCTCAATGCTCTTTGTCATGAACTTATCTTCTAGCGCCTTCCAAAGGTCCTTCGCAATATCATATTCTGTGAAGGCATACTTCTCCTCTTTTGCAAGGCAAAGTCGGATGGAACTGCAGGCTAGGATATTCACCTTCTCCCATTCTATCCCGTCCAGGTCATCTGGTTTGTTTCCCAGAGTGAAGTGCAGGTTCATCTGCACAAGCATATCTTTAACTTCGCATCTCCACATGCCGAAGTTGCTGCTTCCATCAAACTTCTCTACCTTGAACTTAGCATGGGACACCGGGGTCCAATGCCTAGAGTTGCTTATACTCGCTGGATTACTTACAAACTCGATTGATCTGGACTCGATTGATCTGGTCTCTGTAGATTCTGCCATTAAACTATTTTTTTTTCGAAACTTCAATTCAAAAAACTGACCATACAGATGTGTCCGAAATACCCCAAATAGTTGGAAAACACTATTGGATTGTCAAAAACGAACTCCGAATGACTTAGATCTGGCCAAAACAGTTTCAACGCCTCAGATCTGTGGCTATTGCTTAGCCGCGCAGCACTGGATCCCTCTCTGCACCTGGGTTGACTAGTCAATGGAAGCTGACGTGGCTGACACGTGTCTGACTGTCTGACACGTGTCGCTGACGTGTCGGGTGACGTGTCTGGTGACCTGGTAGATCGGCTAAAGTGGTTGATGATGTGGCGCCACGTGTCTGATGGCATGGCTTCGCGTAGTGTGCGCGTGTGGTACACGCACGGCTTCTCAGTCACCTTCTTCCTCGTGCGGCGCTTGTGGCGCTTGGAGGGCGCGTGGTATGACGTGCCTAACTGCAACGAGCGCGTGAGGGCGCGTGATGAGAGTGGGACTTACGCGCAAACTTCAGGTGGCACGTAAGAGCGCATGGATGATGTTTTGGGGCTGGTCTTTGCTTGGTTGGACTTCTCTCGTCGAGATCTTGCTCCTGGTATGCTCAAAAGGTGATTTCAAGTACTTCAAAATCTAGGCACTTTCGGAAAAAATTCGATTTTTCACCACCCGAGCTCTGATACCAATTGTTATGGATCGGGGGAACACCAGGAAACACACACAAGCAATAACACAAGAGATTTAACGTGGTTCGGCAAGTCGCCTACATTCACGGGCAGCGGATTTACTATATTGAGCAAAGAAGAATTACAACACTCTTTGTATTCTCTCTTTCTCACAACTCGCTCTTAAGCTCACCACACTGTAATCTCTCTGCTCTCTCTACCTCTATTTATACACATAATGGGAGGGAGCTGGCTGGCCTTGCATATGGCCAGCTGTTGTTCAACGATGGTGGATCAACAACTTCGGCGGCTTGTCGGTTGGCAGCCGCAATGGAGGAATGTTGCAGCCGTCTTTCACACTGGAAGGAAATCACCCCTTTCACATGGGGTGATATCAACAGTTTTCCCTTGTCATACAATCTGAAACTTTTTCATGAACTTCCAGCATCAAAGTTAGTATTTAACGGAGGTGAGCAAGTATTGAAGTTTTGTTTTGGTGTTCCATTTGGTCAACTTTGAAATGGAAAAGTTTCAAAAAAGTTTTGAATGGAAATGAAAAAAAAAAAAAAAAACTTTATAAAATGCAATGCAATGTTTGGAAACAAACTTTAAAACCCATCCACACACACATATTTATATATATGTATAAGATCAACAATTGATTAAATGAACACGTTTGAGGTCTTTCGGTAATGGCTAAAGGTTAAGAACAATGTTCAACGAAGGTCAAATAAATATTGAATTTAATAAACAAAAGTTTAAAGGATTTATTTGGGGATATGGAGTTTGCCTCTAGAAAATGTATGGCAGGTTCTAGAAAATGTATGGCAGGTTCTATTAGTTGTAGATAAAAAAAAGAAGAAAGTGCTTGTGAGAACAAAAAATCTCCACTCCGAGCTTCAAACTCACTATGAGTGTCTCAATGACGTGTATTTCATTCAGTTGTGAATATTTTGTTTTCTTTTTTAGGTGGATCATTGTTTTGATATATTTGTTTCAAAGCTGTGTGAGACGATTTTTACCTATTACAAAAGTTGGGCAGCAAGGTATGCTCTTGCTCTGTGGTTTGCACCTGTCCTATTAAAATTTTTTTGTCTTATTATTTCTTTCTTTCTTTTTTGTTTTTTTGGGTTATGAAATTCTTCAGTGAGCTACTTGATCCGTCATTCCTTTTTGCCCTGGATAATGGGGAAAAGTTTTCTTTTTAACCTACGAGATTCACTGCACTACCTAACCTTGGTTAGGAAAGAAAAGAGGGATGAGTATGGGAGAAGAAAAAACAAAAGGAGAAGGGCAATACGATGATAAGGAAAGGGAATAGAGAGCAAGTGTAGCTGGCTATAGGGTTTCTTAAATTGCAGGCAACCCGGCAAAGTGCCAAAACCAAGTATATAAAGGAAGAAACCTTAAGAATCTTGCCATTTTTTTCTCAACCTATGTATCATCATCTTATGTCCCATGCCAATTAGTTAATCATATTTGTACTGCAACTAGCACTTTAAAAGCTTAAGGGTGTGTCAACATTTACACATCATAAATACCCTAGTATGAACTAAAAAAAAATGAATAGAAATTATATTTATGGGTTCTGTCTTATACATGTTTTATTGTAATTGAATAAACCTGAGCAACTGTGTTGCGATCTTAATTTTCTTAAATGGTTGAAATTTCATTTTCCTACCCCCAGTTAAGATGTCTAGTTGTGGTTTTCTCTAACTTTCTTTGGCTGATCTGTTTCAAATAACTACCCTTGACACTACAAGAATTTACACAATTGTCAATCACTTTTGCTGACCAAAAAAATTTTGGTCGCAAAAAAATGACATTTGGCGACCAAATATTATTGGTCACAGAAGGTTATATTTTGGCGATCAAAAAATGAATTGGTCGCAGAAAGTGGTATGCTTTTGCCGACCAACTACAAATTTGGTCGCGGAAGGTCACATATTTTTTGGCGACCAAAAATTTTGTCGCCAAAAACTTATTTTCACAACCAAAAAAAATTAGTCGCCAAATTAATACTTTTAGCGACTAATATTTTAGTCACCGTTGATTGAGATTTGACGACTAAAAAAAATTTGTCGGCGAAGGTACTTTTTCTGCGACTAATATTGTCTTTTGGTCGCCAAAATTTTGAGCACCAAACACCAAAATATTTAAAAAAAAAAAAAAAAAAAAAAAAAAACAAAAACCCTTTTACACAATGGATCTGTGGTTCTCAGTTTTTTTTAGAGAGAAAAGAGCGAAACGAAGGAGAAAGAAAGAGGAGGGGGTTCGATCTATCTATGCAATTGACGTGAAGCTCATTGATTGTTCTCCGGAGTAGATTGATTATTATTGTTGAAGATCGCACATCACCGATTCGGCATAAGATCGAAATCAAATCGACTTTCTTATTATGAGGTTTGACAAGCTGCGTTGCTCTTCCAATCTCAGCCGCTTCATCGCTGGCCTTCTCGTCTTCATTCTTTATCATTCCTTTCAATTAATCTCCAATTTTTTTGATTCCTATACATCCCTAATCATTCATCTTCTTCTTGTTCTTCTTCATCATCAAACCTTTGCTTTGCTTACATTCATTTTTTTCCTTTTTCCTTTATGGATCTCAAAGATTCAATATCCAATAACTTTCTCGACTGAAGAAATGAAGGGAGCAAAACCGAGAAGAGATGGAGAAGAGAGAGGGTTTGAATGAGCAAAACTGCAGGAGAAGGGTTTCAATCTCTCTTGATATTGCATTCTCCACCCAATGTTTTCTTTGAATTCGAAGGTTTGTATTCCGACTTTGATTAATTAGATGTTTTGGTGTTTTTGTGAAGTGAAGGTGCACTCTCTGCTTAATGTTTTGATGTTCATTTTTGGGATTCTTTGTTGAAATGAATGATATGAGTTTTCTGAGGTTTCACATTAGGGCTATGGTTCTCAGATCTTTCGGAGCATTTTTATTTTCTGATACTTGTTTGACTTTGAGATTTCTTGATGCTTTGGGATGATTAGTTGTTTTTGAATGGGACACTTGTGTGCCTCATTTTTTCTATTGGGTTTATCATTATGTTGGCATTTTGTGAATGATTTGTTGGGTATATGGGGTGAAGATTTAATCTGGAGAGTTTCTGGGTTGAGGAGTTGTGATTTTTAAATTTAGGTTTTAAATGGCCACTTCTTTGTAAATTTTTGACTGTTGGTATATTTGGGACTGTGTAAAGTTTAGGTTTTTCAATTTTTTTTTGTGTCCATGTATCGATGAGAAATGGAACCCTTATCTAACCTATTCTTAGCAATAAAGTCTCGCATCGTGTTGCATGAGACATCCAACCACATGATTGGCTAGCACTTTCAAGTTTCAATAGTTTTTATTTTCTCCTTATGACCTTCATGGGTTTTGAGATGGCCTGAACTATTGAGCTGTGTCTAATTTTCCAAAAGCAATAGACTAATGGAAATTGCTTATGGCAAATTGAGATTGAAGAAAAATGGCACTTTTAGTTTTGTAGAATAAGAAATGCAGGAAATCAGAAAATGGGATTTCATTATTTAATAAAAAAATTAGGTATTAAATCTTGTAAAAAAAATTATTTGTAAATTTTGATTTTAGTGTTTTTTTTTTTTTGTTCCAGGTGTAATTAGAAAATGATGATTGAAGGCCATTGGGCCCAATGGATCTTCATAAGGTAATATCAATTAATCGCCAATAATATCAAACTAATTTTTTCATTTTTTAGTGACTTTTGTGATGTTGAATTTCTATATTGCTTCTTTGTATCATTTTTCTGATCGCAATCAAAATGGAACAGAATATAAGTACTTATTTCATTTGGTTTGTTCTTTTTTCTCATTTGACAATGCCATTGCCTAATAAAAAGAGCAATTAGTAGAATATGTAGAGAGAGAAAAAAAGTGCAATGATGTGAGTAATTTTAAAATTTTTTGGATACATAACAGTGAATTACTCATTTTGGCTGGTTTAATACATTTTAACTAGAAGGAGATGGGATACATTGCGTCTTAGGTGGGGTTTCTTCAAGCATTGTTTGGACTTAAACTTGCATTTCTTTTCTTGCATCTTGATCTGATAGTGGTGTTTGTTGTGAGTTTTACACCAATTTTCTATGCATTCAGGTAATATTAATTAAGCTCAATTGTATTGTTGGAGCTTGGGGACTACTCAACTACTGGTTTGTTCATTTTAGATTGGAACATCATACAAGAACTACTTGTTTTTCTATACTCTAAATTGAGAATTTTTAGTCTATTTGAATTTTAGGGCATTCTTTGGGAAAAGTCTGATGTAACAAGGGAAAGCTACAAATTACAAGAATTATCAGAACATCACCTTATGAGGCGAACTACAAGATAAAGTTGTGGCTTACTTTCTCTGTTAAGAGTTAATGAATTGGAGATTATTTTTCTTGAAGGGTGATTATGTTGATTATATTGTCTTTTATTTATACAGGAATGCAAACAAATGGAAAGGGGTAGTACTATGAGTTATTCCAAAATAGCAGATTGGGGAATCCCATAATTCTCGATTTTCAGGTTTGTGCTGTTTTGCATGGTATATTTTGCTTCTATTAATTATAATTTATATAAAGGAAACAAGGTGTTTATATGAGCTTAGTTTGTTTTCCTTATTTGATGAAAACCAATATACTCATAGATGGACATTCCTCATAGTTCACATAGTTAGTTTTGTTTTTTTGTTTAATTAATGACTTTTGTGTGTCTGTATCTATATCATTGATTTTTTTATTTTTTGGGTGCAATGTATCATTGATTTCATGTGATAAGATCAGTTCTTTTTTGACATGTATATATATATATATATATTGTAATTCAGATTCTCTCATCAGGCCCAATCTTATGATTATATTGTCAGTGTTGGTTTGGAGAAAAAAAAAGGATTTTGGTTCTTTACTTTGTTTTGATAATCTTTCAATCTACTTATGATTTATGTCATTCCTTTTAGGCATCTTGGAATTTATTCTTGGTGGTGGAAAATGTATTTATACCAAGAATTGGAACAATTTGAGATCAAAGCTTAAAAACCAAGTACTGACTTATTCAAATGTATGCTTTATCTTATGTTTTGATATTGCTGTGCCTTGCTTCAGGGCAGCCCATTTGTTATTCTCCCTAAAATTTTTCTCTCTCTTTTCCTCTAAAAGCTGGAGTTCTATCTTTCCCTCTTAATGCTTAGATGGAGTTCATTATACTATTGTGCCAAAATATAATGCAAGAGATACTTGTTTCGAAAATATTTTACATTGCTCTGATATTGCTTCATCTAGTCCGATTATATTGAGAGGTGAGTGTAATTTTTTTAGTATCTTCATCTTTTTTATTGTTTTGAATGTAAAATATATTTTTTTTCTTGATGTGCTTTAAGGGCCTCCAGTTGCGGGAACTTTACTATTCTTTTAATTCTTTGTTCTCAATGAATTGAATGTAAAGTATTTCTACCTAGCTTTGCTAATCTTGAAGTGCACCCTTATTGTGATTTCCTGTATTAAATATCTAAATGTCTCATGGGTGAAAACTAGGTAAAGAGCATTGTTGAGAGATAAAACAGATAATCACACAACTTGCTCTGTAAGTATGTTTTTCATAATTTAATTTTCAAATCACTAAAAGCACTTAAATTTTTTTTTTTTTTTTTGAAACAAACTACTGTTGCTGTGTTGCTCTTGAGTTAGATGTTGCTTGTGTTCAGTCTTTTCCTTGGGTTTGACCTTGCAGTTTGCTGCCTTGCTTCACCTTGATTGTTGAAAGTTGAACTGGTTTGGTCCCAATCATCTGTGGGTTATGGTTTGGTCCCAAGATTTTCATTTGTTATTACAAATAATTAAAATGCAGCATGTTCCTAGTACAGATTTGCATCTATGCATCCAACCAATTCAACTTGCTTTGTTTTGTACCTAAGAAACAAAATCTAGGACAAAAAAACACAACCATAAATGATTAATATTATATATGTAAGATTAAAATCTGATGATAGTTGTAGCTGTTGCTTGTATAATGCTCATACTTCAAGGTCGTTTGCCTATTTGTCCTCTTATGATTAGGCTTCTTAAATACGATATTCTATAGCTATCTTCACTATATATACCAATTGAAATTGATCATTGTTTTGAGACAAGAAGAAAAGGGTACCATAAACTTAGTATTCCCAAACTTCATCATTCTTCATTTTTCTTCCTCTAGTTAAGGAAAAAGTTACTATTCTCCTGGTGATTATTATGCTAATTCTTTCACTTGAACCTTTGTTGTAGATCTCAAAATCATATGAATTCTTATTATAGCACAGGATTATTGTTTGAATGCATGCATGGCTCCAAACCCTTAAATTCATGAACTCTCATCAATTAATTAAATATTTATAATTTTGGTTTAAAGCTTACATAATGATATTCCCAAAGTGACAGCTGAATCTAAGGATGAGACTCCAATTTCATTTTGAGGGGATGCATTGATATTTTACCTTTTTTTTTTTTTTTACAAATATAAGTTCGCCTTTTAAGGTCTTGTGGTTTTCTAGAATTTGTTAGTTCCACAATTTTTGTCTTTTAAATTTGTTTTGTGTCTTTTATTTATTAGTGCCTATGTGTGGTTGTGCCGCTTTAGTGGTTTTTTTGATTATTTTGATTGGTGGGTTTGTTGAATTTCGTGTTTCCTTGATTTGGTTCGAGTGTTTGGATGAAGTGTGGTGGATATGATTTTGTTCATTAATTGATATCTGTGAAGCCTTTAGTTGGAATTAAGAGGAGCAAATAAACTATCTTCTAAAATCACAAATCAGAGTAGTAGGATTCATGTAAA
The DNA here is from genome assembly GCA_025200525.1 of Camellia lanceoleosa. Taxonomy (NCBI): domain Eukaryota; kingdom Viridiplantae; phylum Streptophyta; class Magnoliopsida; order Ericales; family Theaceae; genus Camellia; species Camellia lanceoleosa. The sequence continues at coordinate 94,135,523 of CM045772.1, read as the reverse complement.
CAGTAACACTCTGAACGTACTCTGTAGAAAATGCCAGACTTTTGACATTTTGTACCTGAATTTAAGAATTGTGCAATAAAATGCAATTCTGTTTGCTTCTTTTACTTTATTTTTATACTGCTTTCCTGTGCTGTACTAGTTGCCTTTCTAAATTGGTACCATGGTGGTGGTCAACGTGAGTGATTTTGATGTACATTCTTACTGACCTATGCAGAATGTACATCATTGTCGAGCATTCCTTGTGGTAAATGGTATTGTAAATATTGCCAGAACATGTTCCAAAGGGAGAAGTTTGTGGAGCATAATGCTAATGCTGTAGCAGCTGGAAGAGTTTTAGGAGTTGATCTTATTGAACAGATAACCAAGCGCTGCATTCTAATTGTCAAAAATCCAAAAGATGCAAAGGTCATTGCATGTGTTTTGTGCAGGTACTGGTTACGCTATGCAAGATTAATTGTCGATCCTTAGATTTTCTTCTTGATTTTTATTGCTATTCATTCTGAGTCTGACATTGTGCTTATATTAAACTTTACCTTTAGTTAATATCATCCTTTATTTTATTTTTTTTTAATGTTCTTCATTTGTTGGTTTATCTAGAGGTTGATGTTTTTCAATCTGCTTTATGCAGAGGTTATCAGTTTGGAAAATCTGGATTTGGTCCACACACAGTAATAGTTTGTGATCAGGTACTCTCTGTTCTTTATGTTAGTTCATTCTTTTTTTTAATTTATTTATTTTTTCATCCGAGTTACAAAGTGATTTGAATCATAGTTGTCAAATTATTTTGGAAAATTTCCTTTTTGTTGAATTGTGAATTGATTTGGGTTGCAAACCGTAAAGATTCTGAACAGAATTTTTGATACATAAAAATATATCTAAACATATAGATATTAAAGATACACTATAAATAAATGAATTGCTTCTTTTAAATGATGGACATGGGTGTAATAGGGAAGATGCTTCTGTCTATGTTTAGTTTCATATATTATGAATAACAATCTTTTTAAATTAATGGCATCTGAAATCTAACTCCTTTTTGACCATGCTTTTGCTACTAAGTATAGAATGAAGAGTGTTCCTGTGGTCGATCTAGGAGAAAGGAAGATTGATATCATCATCATAATCTGCTGTTATTCACATGTTGGAGGAATGCGCCGGTCTTTTACCAGTCTAGTGTTATTTAATTTTTCTTGTGTAGTTGGATGAGCACTCATCCTATGAAAGAATTTGTTTCCGTGTTTAAAGAAGGTTCCTTCTGAGGTAGGTACCTATGACCTCCAAATTCCTTTTTTTTTTTTTTTTTTGTTCATCTCATTGTGAAATTTTATGGTGTAGATTATGGAGAAACTTGTGGGTTATTCACAACACTGGATGTTCTTGCTAAGAACTATTTTTCTATTTAGTTCACTATCCATAGAAAATCCTAAATGGTTGAGCAGTGCTGTGTTGGGTTGTGTTTAATTTGATTTTTTCTTATGATCAGTAACAACTAATTTGATCTGCCTCTTCCTGCAGACTTCACAATGAAAAAAAGGTCTGTTATGTCCCCTTTTGCTTTCTGTTGTTTGTCATGCTGTCTATCAAGTCTGTAGACATTTTTTTGGACATCATCACATACTTAGCTATGTGGCACGTAATCTAGAGCAACTAGATGTAGTAAGTTCATTATTTATATGTGCAACGTGTCTAGGATTGCTTGAGAGAAAATAGATTTGTCCATATGGCCTGAGGATAATTTTTGAGAATTGATAGTCACTCTACTTTAAACTTCTCACACTCCAATTTTTGTCTTTTAGCCTTTCACAAGGGGAGTGTGAGAAGCTAGATGTGGAATGTTAACAATATCACTCTTGATTTCTTAGACACAAGAATCTGGCTACCTATTAATACAAAAGCTGATCACTGCTCAATAGTTGTTCAATATATCTCCAAAACCATTTTTTTTTTTTTGGTCCTTGATTCAACTTTTAAGCATCACAATTCCTCAACCCTAGTACCCTAGCTTACAAAAGATCACGAAGGCACAAGGGAGAAAGGATAAATCCACAAAAAAATTTCACAGAAGAGACATGAAGAGTGGGCCCACATGTGGATCCTACATTTTGTCTCTCTTCTGTTCTGTGCAAAAATTCTGTTCTGTGCATGTAGCACAAATGGGCACAAGGTCACTGTTCATGGGTACTGATCACATTGCCCATAAGAACCCTCAAACAGCCACTACAACCTTGTGTTCTCAGCCACAAAAGCCAACCAAATTCAGCCAGTGTACCTCACTCATTCTACATCAATTGTAAACTTGCAATTACTCTTTAAGGTTTTAGTGAACTTTAACTTAGAGGAGTACTCGACTCTTAGCACACACAATGCATGCTGGCAATGTCTCTTGGTAGCTATACCAGACAACTTACTTTTAATTTTCTATATTAGCTTAGAGTGAGTGTTGAATTTTAGTAGAAAAACAATATCATTGCCATTTGTTTTTCTAGATTATCCTCTTGAGGTGTTGTTGGAAACTGTCTCTCAACTCTTCTAGTTGATATGATTTTATTCTCTTCCCAGAAAACTTCTATTTTGCTGTTGGTGGAACCAAAGTTTTCTTGATTCACCATCACAGTAGCACCTAGCTAAGTCAACTAATTTGTTAATGTTATTCTATTTTTTATTTTTGTTTTTGTTTTTGTTTTTTTATTTTTTTTATTTCTATTAAGAGGCAAGTGTTGAATTGTGTGTTAGTGATGTAAATCAAAATCATAATATCTCAGTAAGCTACATTTGGTGTTGAAATTCAAAAAAGAAAAGAAAAAACATACCATAGTATATGATAAGGGTTTACCCATTTCCACAAAGGATCCACTTTGATATATCTTGTTTGTTGCTTTATATTTGCAGGATGAGTTGTAGGGAGGGAGAGCACTGTTGTGGTTTTCTGCTGACAATTCACTCTCTCGAGATCTCTGAATTTTTTTCTTGCTTAGTTTATTTGTAGCTTTTAGTTTTGTTTGTGTTTTAGGGAAAGAAACATTGGTGGCTACATAGCAAGCAAGAACTGTGGCTAATTGTTTTAATCTCATTTGACTATCCTGAGGAATTGAATCAGTAGTTGTTGGGTTTACCACTACTGTAATGCCCTGTTCTGTAATATGTTAATTGGCCCTTAATATGATGTGATTATGTGTTTGATATGATTCTGTGTGCCAATTATGTGAATATATGTGATTTCGAAGTTCTACCTGTTCACCGTAGGAATATCTGTTGAACAATCCGCTTTGGAAATTAAATTGAGGGCCTTATTGGCCACAGAACCCGAAATTGACTACACCGTTGTGATTGGCATAATTTTTAGAGCCTACGGTGAAATTTAATTGAAAAATTGATTCGGGTCAGATTAAATTGTTTAAATTGAGGATTTAGTGCCTAATTATTAATATTAATAATTTTGAGCTAGTGGGGCCATATAAGGGCCCTTATTACATTCAATTCCCCTCCTTATATCATTTTGGCTGAAGTTTAACTCTCTAGAGAGAGAGAGAGAGAGAGAGAGAGAGAGAGAGAGAGAGTCGACTTTGAGAGAGAGGGGAGGAACCTTTGGGCATTTTGATTCAAGATTGTGGATTGGGAAGCTACACTCTAGAATTAACAAGAATTGGTGGAGATTGAAGCTCCTAGGTGAGTGATCAACCCTTAATTCATGAATTTGTGTATGTAATAATGTAAATTCAAAGAGAATATCTGATCAAGAACATGAATGGTGTTGAGTATGATGAAATTGAAGTTTATATGCACATGCATGATAGAATTGCCATGATTTTGCATAATCAAGCATGTATTAAGTTGAATATGAAAATATGAGTGTTGAATCATACATGCAAGCATAGTTTTGTTGAGTTTCATGGTTAGAAGCACCATTTGTACCATTTGAAATAGAAATGGAGTCAAGAATTGACATGCATGCATGATTCATGAGGATATGAAGCTTAAATGCATGAATTTAATGTATTGGAGGTAAGTTTGGTATAATTTGGGTTTGCATGTGATTGATTCATGGGAATTAAGCTTCAATATGTTGTAATTTGGTGTTTGTATCATGTTGGTATATGAATGTGAGTGCTATGGGCTGTGAAATGTAAGAAATATCAGTTTGAATGTGTATTTGAAGCTCAAGAACAGTTCTGGAAACCCAGAAAGTTTGGTGTCCGCTCGAGCGGGGAAACCGCCGCTCGAGCGGAGAATTCGAGCTCCCAGCATTTTTGACAGACATAGTGCCCGCTCGAGTGGAGAAGTTTACGCTCGAGCGGGAAGCTATGTAGACAGGCAGTCCGCTCGAGCGGCAGAGTTCACGCTCGAGCGGGAATTTGAGGTAACCAGTACTTTTGCAGGCTCAAGGGTCCGTTCGAACGGGGAAGTCCACGGCCCGGCGGGGACGCTTTTCGAATTTCAAAATGCAATCTGTGTTATATTTTTCCATTCTCTTTCACTTGCAAGCACTCTTAGGCATATGTTGAGCATTGTAAATAAGTTAATGAGATGGGAATAAAGCCTAAAGAGGAATATGTGAATTAAAGAACAGATTGAATTGTTAGTGACCCTTTTGTGTTCATAAAATGTGTAGGGTCAAGCTCCAGGGCAAATCCACAAGCCGATCACTGTGAGTAATATCTGACATATGTTGTTGTCCAATTGCTACTTCTATGTAAGTTTCGTAAAGTTCATTAATTTGAATGGTGGACACAGTTTGATATGTAAGGCCTATGAGCCAGTTTGATATAAAGGCCTATGAGCCAGTTTGATATGTAAGGCCTATGAGCCAGTCTGATATAAAGGTCTATGAGCCAGTTTGATATAAAGGCCTATGAGCCAGTTTGATATGGAAGGCCTATGAGCCAGATTGATATAAATGTGGGTCGAAGGCCGATTGATAAAATATGGGCCGAAGGCCGTTTTGACACGAAAGTGTATTTGGACCTAAGCACCATTTTGACACGAAAGTGTATTTGGGCCTAAGCGCCGTTTTGACACGAAAGTGTATTTGGGCCTAAGAGCCGTTTTGACACGAAAGTGTATTTGGACCTAAGCGCCGTTTTGACACGAAAGTGTATTTGGGCCTAAGCGCCGTTTTGACACGAAAGTGTGATTGGGCCAAAGGCCGTTTTGTCAAGAATGAATGAGTTGGCCAGAGGCCGTTTTGACATAAATGGAAGATAAAGAGGCCAAAAGGCCAGTATGTTTAGAACCACAGTCATTTGACTTACATTGTGTATATATATATGTTAATTAGAAATACGAATTGGGCCCAAGGTCGTTCGGAATATGTTGTTCTACATATTGTTGTATCTTCTTAATTGATATTATTCACTGGGCTTTCTCTCACGCTCCTTCGTGTGTTTGTAGGTGAGCTATGAAAGGTCCAGACCCAGCCCCTGTGAAGCCAGTGTGGAACAACCAAGTTTTTGAGAGTCAGCCCCTGCGTCTTACGTACGAGACCTGTCTTCGCCCTTCTGCTTTGTATTCATATTCTGTCATGTTGGCGAAGACTTTGTATCTGTTGTATAAAGTTTCGACGGGGTGACTTAGACTATTATGATCCTGCATGTACGGAGCTTTGTGTTAGTATATATTTTGAAGTGAGTTATTAACATGTATGAGTATGGTTTGCCTTGACGTGCCATGTAAGCACAGCTCTATGGACAAAGTTTTAAATTGCTTCCGTTTGGCCCCCATTAACTTTATTTGAAACTCGTTTGGTTTGGTTGAGGCCGTAGGTAATCTCACGATTGTTGGCCGGTTACGTCCTTAACCCACGGGGGCGGGTTCGGGTCATGACAACTATTGAATCAGTAATTTTTTTTTGCAAAAAAATGACAATTGCCGACCAAGAGTTTTGGTTGCAAAAAATACATGTATTGCCAACCAAAACAGCTCTTGGTCGTGGAATCTCACTTTTGCCGACCAAAAGTTTTGGTCGCGAAAAGTAACAAATGGCAACCAAAATTTTTGGTCGGGGAATGACACGATTGGCGACCAAAATTTTTGGTCGCGGAATGTCACGATTGGCGGCCAAAATTTTTGGTCGTTGAATGTGATAATTGGCGACCAAACTTTTTGGTCGCCAAATGTGTCAATTGGCGACTAAGATATTTGGTCGGGAAAATATCACTTTTCGCGACCAAAGTATTTTCGCGACTAAATGAATTAGTCGCGGTAATGATATATTTCGTGACCAAAAATTTAGTCAGCAAATCCGACTTTTCCCGACCAACCAAAATTTTGGTCGCGTACTTTTGCCGACCCTCAATTGGCGACCAAAGTAGCGACCAAAAAAATTGGTCGCGAATAACTTTGGCCGACCAAAAATGGGCTTTTAGCGACCAATTTTTTGGTCGGCAAAAGTGTTAATTCTTGTAGTGTGAACCAATGATTACAGGACTGGAAGATGCATTGCCAAAATCAATTGGACAGGCCACTTTCGATGGAGGAGTAACAGGTAGCTCAGAGTAGAATATAATTTTACCTAAAATTGTAGACACCCCATTTTTGACCGACCTTAAGACTCAGACGTCATCGATTGAGCGCTCGGTGATTGCGCATGTTGTGCTCGTTCTGAGGTTATGGTGTTTCGGCTGAGAGCCTTGCTTCCAGACTTCAGGACTCTTTTGTGCTTTCCCTTGGTTTGTGAACCAGGTTCTGTTTTCTCTTCCCGAAGGGGGGGAGAGGTCTCGTAGACCATCTCTCAGTGGCCGTAGGATACTTTTCGTGGTCGTAGACCACTGTTCCCGTTTGGAGACCAATTTCTGATTTTCGGAGCCGTCGGCCGTGCACCTCGGTTCGGGACCACTTAACCTTCTCCGTTTGCTCCAGTTTTTGGCATGCACCTTGTTTCCTCTCTCTAGAGGGACACTGTGGCTCAGGAGACCACCTTTGTGGTCGTACACCACTTTCGATGCTTAACAGTCAATTTTCGGGGCACCCGGCTGCGCGTTTTGGCCGCCGAACCCTCGTTTTGCATCCGTCTTAGTTCATTTTTGGCATAGACCCTATTTTCATTGTTTAGAAGGTGGTACAAGGGTGGGAGACCACCTTTTCTCCTTGGAGACCACTTTTTCCCCGCCGGCCGATTTTCTTGTCAGGTAACTGGTCTCCCTCACTTTTGGGCCACAATTACTAGTCTCCCACCACACCACTAGCTTGCTTTCAGATGGAAGACCACCCTATGAGGCTGCCGACCACCTTACCCTTTTGACCCTGGTCGGCCGACCAGGGCAAGTGGTCGGCCGACCACTTGAACTGGTCGGCCAGCTCCCATCAGTCTTGTCTCTGTGAGTTGTTGTCAGCTGTGCCAGCTGGAAGGCGCAGAATGGATCCTCCATACACGTGTATAGAGGATCTTCAAGCTTGGTTTTTAGCTTCTTGGAGAAGCTTTGGACCTTTTTGGCTATAAAGGAGGGCCTCCCCCTCCTTTGTGTTGGTTCAGAAATTGGTGGAAGGAAAATATATCTCCCTCTCTATATCTCTACACTTAGGGTTCAAAAGTGCTAAGTTCTTGCCCCTTTGCACACTACCTCTTAGCCTAACACCTCCAACACCAACCTAAGCTTCTTGGAGGGTCTTGAGAGGTCCTAAGGAGCTGCATTTTTAGTCCATAAGCTGCTGGAGTTGCTGAGCTACAAGGGTAACACCCTATTCCCTCTTTTGAGCTTTATTTTGCTCCATCTCTTAGCCATACTTGTAAGCATTTTTGAGCTTTGGTGTAAACTGAAAAAAGTCTTATTTTGAGGTCCTTAACATGTTTGTTTAAGATCATTTTTCTGTTGGGAGTCATCTACCCCCTTGCATGCTTCATTTTACCTTGTTTTGAGCCACGTCTTAGAGCATTTGTGTTGGCCTTTGTTTGGCCTCTTAGCCACTGAAAATTCAGTGGCTAGCGTGCTGTTTTGAGTGCCAAAATCAGAGAGGGGTGACCCTCTCTCCCCTTGTTTTGTTTTCTTGCATTTTTGGCCTTACAAATGAGCCCTTATTTGCATGCTTCCAAGCCATGCTTCAGGACATTTTTGATGAGTTTTAGGACCTGTATAGGCTCTGTCCAGAGCTTGTTTTGCCATATTGGATGTCCATCTTGCATGTGTAGAATAACCCTCTTCATAGCATAACAAAGGAGCATCTCATTCTTGCATGCATTGGCCTTGTTTCAATGAGTTTTTGGGCTTTATTGCGCATGTAATACCTTTGAATTTTTCTGGTTTAGTGACCTATTGAATGCTTCATATACTTGTAGTGTAAACCCTCTTCACTAGCTTGTATTGTATGCTATTTTGGCATTTGATTCTAGCACCTTTTGGCCATGCCTTAAACTGATTTTGTGCATGTTTTGGACTGCCTTAGCTCTGCTTTTGGGCCTTATGGTTGAATAATGTTTGCTATGCATGGTCATAGTTCAATACCCTTACCTAGCTTTGAGTTTTGAAGCCTATTGCATGCTTATATTGAGGTGTTTCCATGCTTTGGCATCATTGTGCATCATATTTTAGAGCTTATATATATGCCATATTCCCATGTTTTTCACTCTTTAAACGTGTTTGAGAGTTGTGCATGAATACCTCATTTTTGGACCGTTGCATGAGCTTCATTTCTATGCATTTTGAGCCATCATTTTAGACCATTTTCCCACTGTCTTGGACCTACATAGGGACTGTTTGGGGCTGGTTGGGTCATTTGAGCATTGCTTTGTGTACCTCTAGTGTAATGCACTTCACTAGTTTCGATATCCGGGCCATCTAGCATGCATTGTGTGAGGTGTTTACATGATTCGGGACCATCTTGCATGTCATTTCAGAGCTGAAAAATGTGTGATTGTATGCCATATTTCATCCCTTGCCATGCTTTGGTAGAGTTGCATTTGGTGCCTTAGGTTTGGTCCCTTGCATTTGTGTATATTTGTATGTGTTTTGGTTGCCTAATTTCATCATGTATGGCCACTGGTTTGAGTGTGGCTAAGGCCCATTGTAGACACGCCATTTTTGACCATCCTCAAGACTTGGACGTCACCTTTTGAACACTCGGTGATCATCCATGTTTGTGTTCGTTTTGAGTTCCCGGAGGTCTCGGCCGCGCGCCTTGCCTCATGACCCCTTGGCTTGTTTGTTTTGTGCTTGGTTGTGGACCAAACACTTGTGTTTTTGCTTCTGAGGACAGGGAATGGCTTGTTAGCCATCCCCACACCTCACCGGCCATGGCATAATGCCACCGGCCATTTGTTTTTGCTATCGGCTAAATGTTTGGCTGGCCGGCCCCATTTTGTGGCCGATCGGCCTCTGTTTTGGTCAATCGACCCTTTTTCTGGCTGATGCCTCTTTTTTGCCTTTTTTAGGCCTTATGTATGCCAGCTGTGCCAGCTGGTACGCACAGATCCTGCCCGCTATACACGTGTATGGAGGGATTTCACCCTTTAGTTAGCTTCCCTTGGAAGCTAATTTTTTGCTCTTCTATAAAGGGAGGGCCTCCCCTCCTTTTCCAGAGATTGATAACTCTGAGATAGGGCATATATATATATATCTATATCTCTCTATCTCCCTTTTTCTAGATAGTTGTGTGTGTTTAGTGTTTTAAAAGGGTGTTTTTGTTCTTAGTTTTGCACTAAAACACCTAGTGTTAGACTATACTTCGGTTACTGAGGGTTTGAGAGGTTCATTTCAGAGTTTTTTAAGTTGGTTTTGATCAAAAGGAGCGGCTGGAGTTGGTGTTCTTGAAATGTTCTTCAAGGGTAAGCACTATTGCTTTATATTCCCCATTTTTGTACAAGCTTTTAATCTATCTTGCATGCTATTTTGAGCTTTATGTATAACTGATAAAAGTTCTGATTTTTCATGTTTAAGATGTTTCATTAAGGTCTCTTTTGTGTTGGGGGTTTTCCACCTCCTCTTAGGCCTTGTTTGGCCTCTTTTTGTGCCTTTCTCTTTGAGCTTTGTAACTCTTTTGTTTTGACCTTCTCACCACTGAAATCCAAAGGATTTTCAGTGGTGGAGAAGTGGTTTTGAGGTCATGTATAAGGGAGGGACATCCCTCTCCTTTTGTGTCTCATTTACTTGCATTTAGGGCTCATAAAGGTAGCATGTGTATAGCTTTGTTTGGCTCCATTTTAGAGGGTATTTGGTGTTATCTTATCATATTATGCCTTTTTTTTTTTGGTCAGATTGTTAGTCCATTGCATGCATGATACACTTGCCTTGCATTCCTCTATTTTGCCTAGAAATGCATCATGCATTTATACCACCATGCTTGCATGTTTTGACTTAGCTTTGTGAAGTTTTTAGTCATGTTTTACCATGTTTAAGCTCTATTGGTGTCGATTTGGTCATGCTTGCCATGCTTTATATAGCCACCTTGCATTTTGGCTTGTTAGCCTTGGGTATGTGAGTCTTGAGCATGCTTCATTTGGGTTATTTCAGTGATTTGGAATTGCTTCTCATGCCATTTCAGTCCATGTTCCATGCTCGTATGCTTGCATTTAACACCCTTTCAATGTTTTGAAGAGTTGTTGTCTTATACTCCATGTTTAGGCCATTATGCATGCCTCTTTGTTTAAGTCTTCGGGCTGTCATATCAGTGGGTTTTGGGGCTTATTTTGACTTGTTTGAACTCTGACTTCATTAGTCTAAGTCATGCCATGTTCGGTTATAAGGGGTGTAGTGCATTTGCCCTTTTAGGCCTTGTATGCGTTTTGTTTTGGTGCCTTTCTTCATGGCATGTTTTGGCTTTGTTCCATATGAGTTTAGCTTCATTTTGGTCTACCTTGGGACTGTTTTGGGTCTCCTCGACCATTTAGGGCCTGGTTGACATAATCATGGTTTAAGTCTCGTAGCTAGCTTTGAGCTTTAACTCTATTAACATGCCATGTTTGCATTGTGTAGTCGATTCAGCATCATTCTTCAAGTGATTTCAGAGTTTATAGTAATGCCATATCCTCATATTTATCACATCTCGCTCATGTTTGAATGTTATGCATTGTGGCCTAGTTGATGAACCAACATGTGTGCATGTTTATCTTACATAGTAACGCCTTAATTTTGGTATTTTGGCCACTGTTTTGGACACGACTGAGGCCTATCCATCCTTAGTGTAAGTCCATGGATCATGTATTAGTGCATTGTTGCGAGCCTACCGCATTGCATGTTGTCGCATCCTTGTCAGCTAGTGTCATTGTCATATGCTTATCCATCGATATATTTACATACCTAGATTGCATAGTAGTATCCAATGCCTATTGCATTACCATATTGTTTGCATTTTAAGTTGCATTGTTCATATTGCATTGCATTAATTGCATGTTTCGTATTGCGTTTCGTATTGCATTTCGTATACATCCTCGCATGCATTGCATTGTGTTTGGTTTGGGGTGTCAAACCAAACACGAGGACTGAGGGACGTTTCGTACTTGAAGTGACGAAACGTACCTTAATCCTCGGTTGCCGACGCTCTTGATCCAAGCATGATGAAGTTCTAGGCATTCATGTGTTTTGTTGCATTCATTTTACATTAATATGCACTTTTTATACCTTTGGCCATCATGCATCCGTGACATGATAGGGAAGGTGGTCGTGCATACATTTAGCTTGCAAATTCTATGCCATGCACTGTCTGTCCTTTGTTGCAGCAAAACCAATGTTCTGCAGGAAGGAATGGCCGGTCGGCCACATCTAGTGCCGACCGACCACTAATGGCCAGCCGATGATCTCATTTTTGGCCGATGGCCACACCCCCATGGCTGGTGTTGCTCTCTTTTGGCTGGTGGCATCCCAAGGTGTGTAGGAAGTGTTCCAAAAGCATCACAAGTATTTTCACAGCTTTCGGAGGTGCAGAACAGTGCTAACAGAGGCAACAGTGGCATGGCAACGGGTTTCCGAGCGAGGCGAATCGAGCATACATCATCCAAGCGGGGCTGCAGCGGCCTCCCTTTGTAACTAATTTGTTAATTAATTTAGGGTTTTGTAATATTTAATTAGCTAGAGTAGTTAATTATTTATTCGGCTTGTATTATTTATTCGGACCCTCCGAGAGAGGGCCAATTTTGTAATAAGTGTGCATAAGTGTGTGAATGTCTTCCAATCCCATGTCTTTCTCGTTTTTACTTACCTGCTTTCAATGGTTAGTTTTAGGGCATGTTTCAATCAGCATACTTATGCTCGCATGTTTGCATTCATTCATATGTCTTGCATACACCGGGCTCGGCGCATCATACTAAATTGTAGACACCCCATTTTTGACCGACCTTAAGACTCAGACGTCACCGATTGAGCGCTCGGTGATGTTGCATATTGTGCTCGTTCAGAAGTCTTAGAGTCGCGGCCGTGCGCCCTGCCTCCGGACTTCCGAACTCTCTTCTGTGCCCTGTCTCAGTTTGCGAACCAGACTCGGTTTTCTCTGTTTTCTTTCCTGAGGGGAGGGAGAGGTCCTGTAGACCATCTCTCAGTGGCCGTGGGCTACATTTCGTGGCCGTAGGCCATTTTGCCCATTTCGGAGCCCGGTTCCCGATTTTCGGAGTCGTCAGGCCGTGTGCCTCGGTTCGGGACCACCCAACCATCTCCGATTCCTTCGGTTTTTGGCATGCATCTCATTTACTCCCTTTCAAGGGACACTGGGGTCTTAGATACCCACTTCGTGGCCAAACACCACTTTCGGTGTTTAACGGCCGGTTTTCGGGACCCCAAACTGCGTGTTTTGGCCCCCGAGCATTCATTTTGCATCGGTTTTTGTTCATTTTTTGCAGGTACCTCTATTTTATCACCAGGAAGATCACTGGAGGGTGGGAGGCCAGCAATTGTCTCAGCAACCAGTTATGCTCCTCTGGCGCCCCCCGGCACCCGTTTTTCTCACTTCCGGGCTAATGTTGAACACCCTAGGGCCATTTTCTTCGAGGCAAAACCACATATTTGTGTTGTACACACATGGGAGGACCCTAAAAACACATGGCCGGCCAGTAATTCACATTGACCCTTTTGAACCCCTTCTAAAAGTGGCTTGTTGTCTCTCTTGTTTCAGAGTTGCCAATTTCCAACCATAGGGTCTTGTTGTACACACATGGGAGGACACCAACCTTTGGTGGCTGGCCAGAAATTCTCAGTGACCTTTTTGACCCCTAGCCGGCCGGCCACCTTCAGCAAAAGTACCTGGCCGGCCAGCTTCCTCAGTGGGGGTGTATTCCAGCTGTGTCTTGGTTTTCCCCCAAAAATATCTGATCCGGGGAAAGCCTTTAGAGGGAAACTTGGTGTCATTTTCCCTCCACCTTGGCTCCCCTTTCCTTGCCTTTATAACCATCCTCCAACTCATGTTATAGGGTTACACAAATTTCCCTAAGGCTTTTGCATCCATCTCTCTCCATTTCTCTCTCATTTTCTCTCAAAATCCCTAAGTTTCAACCACATTTCTTCATCACTACCAAGTACCACCACTACTACTCCATTCCAGTAGCAAGGAGAGGCTTTCCAGCAGCTAAGAGGCAACAAATTTGGTCCAAGAAGCAACCAAAGTCTTGATCTTCAAGGGTAAGTCCACTTCACCCTCTTTTGAGCTCATTTTTACCTCATTTATTTAGCTTATTTTCTTATTGTTTTGGGCTTCGACCCTAACTGAAACTAGGCCTCTTTTGAGCCATTCTTCATGTTTGTTCAAGGGCTCAACCCTATTTGAGCCCTCCATCTTGCACTTGTTTCAATATCTTCTTATATGCCATTATTTTGCATTGAATATTTGGCCTATGTGTGATCTGTTTCCGAGCGTAATGTAAACTGTAAGAGGGCCTATTTTGAGCCCCTATTCAACATTGAAGAAGGGCTCAACCTTGTTTGGGCCTTCTATCTTATACTTTCTTAACAATCTCTCATATTTACCGTAAGTTTGCATGATTTGTTTGGCCTACATGTAGCCTGTTTTAGAGCATGTCATGAACTGTGAGTAGAATTATTTTGTGTCCCTATACAAAATTGTAGAAGGGATCAACCTTGTTGGGGGTCTCCATGTTATTCTTGTCATTATATCCCTCTTTGACCCCTATTTTTGCATGCTTTTTTTAAGCCTATCTAGCTTCTGTTTTCGGCCATCATCAGTGCTGGAAAGAGTCATATTTTGATCTTCTTGACATATTTCATTAAGGGTCTTTGCTGGTTTGATGAATGTTTCGGGTACCTCATGTTATAGCCTTATGTATCATAGTTCTTGCATGGCATTTTTAGCATGTTTTCATACTGATTTGGGGGATGTCATCTACTGTAAATGTTCATATTTTTAGTCCCTCATCAGTGTTGTAGAAGGGTACTTTTCCATTTGGGCATCGCATGTATCACTTGCTTCAATACCCCTCTTGTGGAGCCATTTTTGCATACTTGCCTAATCCTATGTGTGCTTGTTGTTTAGCCCTTTTTATGACTGCAAAATGCTTGTCTTGGGGCTGCCTTGCTACTGTATTTTCATTCCATGTCCATATTGTGCACGCATTGCATAGCTATAGGCCATTTCGGGCACCTAATATCGCATTTCGGGGCCATTTCATGCTTCGGGTGCACTTTGGCCATGCTTCAGGACTGTTTTCCCCCACATTTCAGTGCTGAAATTCTATTTGCATGATTACATATCATATTCCATGACATTTCATGCCTTAGGGTCATTGCCTCGGTTTGCGTGCCCGTGTGCACGCATTTCGAGGCACTTCATTTTCATCCATCGGCCTCTTATGTGAGTGTGGCTGAGGCTCACTCATGTTAGTGTAAGTCCATTTTGCATTCCGTATGCCATTTGTCTCATTGCATCGTGTATGCCATTGCCTCGGTTTACGTGCCCGTGTGCACGCATTTCAAGGCACTTCATTTTCATCCATCGGCCTCTTATGTGAGTGTGGCTGAGGCTCACCCATGTTAGTGTAAGTCCATTTTGCATTCCGTATGCCATTTTAGTCTCATTGCATCGTGTATGCCATTGCCTCGGTTTGCGTGCCCGTGTGTACGCATTTCGAGGCACTTCATTTTCATCCATCGGCCTCTTATGTGAGTGTGGCTGAGGCTCACTCATGTTAGTGTAAGTCCATTTTGCATTCTGTATGCTATTTTAGTCTCATTGCATTGTGAATGCCATTGCCTCGGTTTGCGTGCCAGTGTGCACGCATTTCGAGGCACTTCATTTTCATCCATCGGCCTCTTATGTGAGTGTGGCTGAGGCTCACTCATGTTAGTGTAAGTCCATTTTTGCATTCCGTATGCCATTTTAGTCTCATTGCATCGTGTATGCCATTGTCTCGGTTTACGTGCCCGTGTGCACACATTTCAAGGCACTTCACTTTTATCCGACGGCCTCTTATGTGAGTGTGGCTGAGACTCTCTCATGTTAGTGTAAGTCCAATTGCATTGCTTATGCCATTTTATACCTTAGGATCATTTCCTCAGTTTGCGTGCATGTGTGCACGTATTCCGAGACATCTCATTTTCATAGCATTATGTATGTCAGGATTGTATCTTAGTTGCATTTCATGCATATCATGCATATTGCATCGTGTTCAGGATAGGAGTTAGCCCGAGCACGGGAAACGAGGCACGTTTCGTATTCCGAGTGACGGAACGGGTCTCAATTCCCAAGTCACCAACACTCCGGATTACCCATGATGGAGTTAGGTTTTGTTGTAGCAGTCATCTGCATTCATCCTATATTGAGTTGTGCAATCCGATTCTTCGGCCATCATGCATCGAGATGCGTGATTGGTGGCACGAGGACCGAGGTATGCATATATTTGTGAAATACATTGCTATGCCCCTTTCCTGCTCTCTATTGCAGCAAAATGAAGAATTGGCAATTTTTCGAGACTTGGCACGCATTTCGAGAAACATTGCAAACAGAGGCTAATTGGGGCATCCTAGTGGATTCCCGCGCAAAGCAGCCCAAACATGCATCATATCATTATCCGGAGCGTAGTCAAGGCAGCCCCCTGGCTTGCATGCCAGTTTTACAATTTTTCTTATTTAATCTGTTAATTAATTAGGAATTTGTATATTATTCGGACTGTAATATTTTGGACTGTATTATTCTTTCATTCGAGACTGTATTATTTATTCGGACCCTCTGCGTGAAGGCATAATTGTAATAAGTGTGGGTGAGTGTGATGTATGTTTTCCAACCCCCACTTCTTTTTCCCTTTTATTTACCCGCTTATGATGGTTAGATATAGGACATGTTTCAATTAGCATACAGTATGACAGCATGTTTGCATCATTCATCTGTTTTGCACGCACCGGGCTCGGCACATCATACAAACTGCATCTGTACTTCAATTCCAAATTGAATACGTGTTAGTTGTAGCATTCCATATGCCATGTTTAGAATAGCCGAGCCTGCTATAGTTTGCATTTTTGCATGTGTTACATTAGGCATTTCTGTACATCTAGGATCATGCATGGACTTCTAACGAACTTCTGTTTTGGCTCGGAGTACTCGGTGAGTTTTATGCTTTAGCATCCTTGCATGCGTGTGAGTGTTGCCATGATAGCATGCTTACCATGAGGCTAAATGCTTATGTGATATAACTGCCTTGAATGCCTGTGGGTGGAGGTTGAGTTACTTGGAGTGGAACAAATCATTGACTGTTTGTTTTAAGTCCACTAGATAGTGGCAAAATCGCGTTTTTCTAAGCCCACCCGAGGGTGGCAAATCCACGTCTTAGCCTACCTACGGGTAGCACCATCAAACCATTTTCAAACAAACAAACATGAAATGTTTTGTTCCAATTCAGGCGGCTCAATCTATACTTGTATGCTGTGCGCATCACATAGTAACCTAGGCCAATAACCAGAATAAGAACTCACAATGTTTTCAAAATAAGATATCATGGTTAGTAGAGGCCGGTCTTTGATCGGCGAAGGCGGGTGCTCACGGCAGTGACCTTCTAATCGTACCCAAGTTCCCGAGCCGAGGCAACTTTGGTGATGACGGATACGTGGCCTTTGGCACCGAGTCAGGGTTTCCTAAATTTCCCATTTAAAAAAACATTTAAGTGGCGACTCTGTATCTGGCAAAGCAGTCCATGTTTGGCACTTCTTTCAAAAAAATCTGTTTTCAAAATGATTTGCCAGATTTGGACTCTTTGGTTCAAGATTAAGAACTGTGACATTTGAGTCCTTCGAACTGTAGTGACCCAATATCGAACCAGAACGGGGGGGACTTGCACTCCTCGCCCGAGATGCGTTCGGGGACGTCTACATAAATGTATCGTATTTCAATATCAAGTTGAATACGTGTTATCCATTGCATCTCATATGCCATATTTAGAATAGCTGAGCCTATTTTTAGTTGCATTTTTGTATGTGTTGCATTAGACATCTCAGCATAGTTAGGATTCATGCATGTTTTCTAACTAGTTTCTATTTTGGCTCGGAGTACTCGGTAAGTCTTTATGCTTTAGCATCCTTGCATGCATGTGAATGATTGCCATGACAGCATGCTTACCATGAGGCTAATTGCTTATGTGATATAACTGCCTGAATGCCTGTGGGTAAAGGCTGGATTGCTTGAATTGGAACAATTCATTGGAATCCGTGTTTTAGCTTACTTGTGAGTAGCAAATTTCAAACCATTTCCAAACAAATGGATATGCGATGCTTTGTCCCAAATTAGGCGATCTAGTCTATACTTGTTTTGCTGTGTGCATCACATAGTAATTCTAGGCTAACAAACCAGAATAAGAGCACATAATGTTTTCAAAACTCGATATCATGGTTAGTAGAGGCCAATCTTTGATCGAGCGAGCGGGGGTGCTCACGAAGTGACCTTTCCCAATCGTACCCAAGTTCCCGAGCCGAGGCAACTTTGGTGATGATAGACACGTGGCCTTAAGCAACGAGTCAGAGTTTCCTAAATTCCCCAAAATAAAATATTTAGGTGGCGACTCTATGTCTGGCAAAGTAGTCCATGTTTGGCACTTCTTTCTCAAAATCTATTTTTCAAAACGATTTGCCAGATTTGGATTCTTTGATGATTCATCGGTCTTGCATTGCACTCTGCGAGATTAGATACAGGACCGTGACTTAGAGTCCGAACTGTAATGGGCCCATAATGAACAAAATGGGATTCCTTCCCGGGACGTTCGGGGACGTCTACACCCATTCATTTTAGTTTAAGTCCATCTTGCATTATGTATGCCATATCCATGTTGTCGCATGCTTGATCGTCGCATTGTGTATGCCTTGTTCATGTCTTCATGCATGTCCATCTTCGTATGTGCATTGCGTATGCCATATACTTCATGTGCATTGAGTATGCCATTCTTAGTTCGTAGCATTGTGTATGCTAGTTGCATGTTTGCATATCATCCCTCGCATGCTAGCATGATTAGGTTGCATTGCGTTTGGGGTTACATGCTAGTCGTATTATGTATGCCATGTATATTGCATTGTGTTTGGAATAGGGTTTAGTCCAAACATGGGAAATGAGGGACGTTTCATACTCCAAGTGACGAAACGCGCCTCGATTCTCGGTCGCCGACACTCCGGATTACCCGTGATAGAGTTTAGGCCTTGTTGTGTTTATATGTGCATTCATTTTACATTGAGTCGTGCAATCCGACTCCTCGGCCATCATGCATCGAGATGCATGATTGGTGGTATGAGGATTGAGGACTACACTTCCTGGAGCTTGTGCAATGATGGGGAGAGTGGTCATGCACACATATGTTGAAAATACTTTGCCATGCCCCTTTCTCGCTCTCTGTTGCAGCAAACCGGAAACCAGCAGCAAAAGTTGGTCAGCAGCCTTCTGGAGCTTTGTATAGTATTCTGGGACCAGTTGTAAACAGAGGCAAATCGGGACATCGCGATGGATTTCCCGACAAGGCGACTCGAGCATGCATGCATCCCTTATCATTCGGAACAGAGCTGAGGCAGTCCATTTTGTTTAATTTGCATGCTAGTTCCCTTACTTACTTAGTTAATTCGTTAATTAATTAATGTTGTGTAATAATTAGTTGAATTAGCTTAGATTAGCTAGTTTATTCTGTACTATTCATTCAAACCCTCTGAGGAGGGCAATATTGTAATAAGTGTGCGTGTGTGTGATGTATGTCTTCCAACCCCACGTCTTTTTCCCTTTTATTTATCAGCTTATGATGGTTAGTTTAGGGCACGTTTCAATTAGCATACTTATGCTCGCATGTTTGTATCCATTTATCCGTCTTGCATGCACCGGGCTCGATGCATCATACTAACTGCATTGTATTTCAATTTCGAGTTGAATACGTGTATCAGTTGTTGCATTTCATATGCCATTTTAGAATAGTCGAGCCTATCTTAGTTGCATTTTTGCATGTGTTTCATTAGGCATTTCAGCATAGTTAAGATTCATGCATGATTTCTAATTAGCTTCTTTCTTTGGCTTGGAGTACTCGGTGAGTGTTTATGATTTAGTATCCTTGCATGCGTGTGAGTGACTACCATGATAACATGCTTACCATAAGGCTATTTGCTTATGTGATATACCTGTCTGTATGCCTGTGGGTGAAGGTTGGATTACTTGAATTGGGATAATTCATTGATTGCGAGTTTTAAGCCCACTTGAGAGTGGCAAATCACCATGTTTTCTAAGCCCACTTGAGGGTGGCAAAATCCACGTCTTAGCCTACCTGCGAGTAGCACCATCAAACCATTTTCAAATCAAACAAACATGAAATGTTTTGTTCCAACTCAGGCGATCTAGTCTATACTTGTATACTATGTGCATCACATAGTAATTCTAGGTTAATAACCGGAATAAGAACACATGTGTTTTCAAAAACAAGATATCATGTTTAGTAGTGGCCGATCTTTGATCGGGCGAGCGGGGGTGCTCATTGCATGACCTTCCCCAATCGTACCCAAGTTCCCGAGCCGAGGCAACTTTGGTGATGACGGACACATGGCCTTAGGCAACGAGTCAGGGTTTCCTAAATTCCTCCCAAAATAAAATATTTAGGTGGCGACTCTGTATCTGGCAAAGTAGTCCATGTTTGGCACTTCTTTTTAAAAATCAATTTTTCAAAACGATTTGCCGGATTTGGACTCTTTGATGATTCATCGGTCTTGCATTGCACTCTGCGAGATTAGATACAGGACCGTGACATTTGAGTCCGAACTGTAGTGAGCCCAAATGAACAAAACGGGATTTCCTCCCGGGACGTTCGGGGACGTCTACAAAAATATTTAAGTCGTATCATTTCCTTGGATTTAAGTTTATTTGTATGTACATCAGGTTGTTTGAGGCTTGTCAAAAAATATCTTAACTGGGGGTCAAAATCAGAACTCAAGGTAGAGGTTCTTCGTGGAATAAAGGAGATTAGAAGCGTATTCTACTAGATGGGGCTTCTTGATATTGTTCTGGTGAGTTTCATGCATTATTTTTTCGTTATACCTTTAAAAACCTCATAAGAGGGTGGGAAGTAAATTTCATTGCACTAACATATATATTAAATTAGTGAACAGGCAAATGTCGGACGACCAAGTGTATTTGTTGAATTTATAACTGAGATTATTCGGTAAAATATTGAATCCAATTAAATGAAAATAGTAGTATAAATGTCTCTTGATAGGTACACAGTAGAACAATTAAGCAAAGAGCTTAAGTTAAAAGTTTTTGCACTCTACTCTCATACAAAAGTTTGTTGATGACATGAAAAATTATTTTTTCTTTGTAATGCAATTTACTCTTTATAGATTGATAGGGAGAGATATGATTGCTTAATCTGTAAAGACTAAATTATAATGATCAATTGCATCTCTCCCTATCAGGTCAATTATAACGATCTCAAATGTCTAATTAATAGCTACGTTATTTGATAGAAGAGTCTAGATCAGAGCTTACTAGGTTGATTTGTAATAATGTAGTGTATCAAATTTTTAACTGCAAGCTTCTCACAGTTCTTGTCTCACATGTGCTACAGAGAGAAGTAGATATCACGCATTTCATGCAAACAACCCCATGGTTAGGCTTGATTCCTGGTGCAGATGGGCAAATATTGCAGTCCTAAGATGGGGGAGATAGCCCTATCGTTACTCCCTTCAAATCAGCAACTTCTGCAGCTATGTCAAACCCAAGGTTCTCAAATCCAACAGCATTCTACACCATATCAAAATAGGCAGAAGCTACTGGTGCGTAGTTGCCTACCATCTCTCCTTGAATGAATGATTTATTGGGGAGCTTCATTTATGTACACATGTTTTTTCTAAGTTCACATTATTTTTTTGTTTGGATATCAACTACCAAATGAAATCTAGTGACACTAGTCTGGATATTTGACAGTTTAAAACGACAATATTTTATTTGCATACTCAACATGGATATTTTTTCATTTCTTGAAGCTTAGTGCTAACTATATACTTTTCGACTAATCTGAAACTCTCTCTAAATCAAATAGGACTTGTGACAACTAACGGAATGTAATTCGGACCCATAGGTTGGGATTTAGAGCCGAATACACCCAAAACTTAATCGAAAAAGAGCATTTCGGGGGCGAAAATTGAAAACAGCCCCCGAACCACCATGTAGCTGACACGAACACCTTCCCCACGCCAAATAGGACTTGTGACAACTAACGGAATGTAATTCGGACTCAGGTTGGGATTTAGAGACGATTACGCCCAAAACTTAGTAGAAAAAGGGCGTTTCGGGGGTGAAAATTGAAAAAAGCCCCCAAACTGCCGTGTGGTTGACACGAATACCTTCCCCATGCCAAATAGGACTTGTCACAACTGACGAAATGTAATTTAGACTCATAGGTTGGGATTTAGAGCATAATATGCCCAAAACTTAGTTGAAAAATGGCGTTTCGGGGGCAAAAATTAAAAACAGCCCCCAAACCGCCATGTGGCTGACACGAACAGCTTCCCCATGCCAAATATGACTTGTGACAACTGATGGAATGTTATTTGGACCCGTAGGTTGGGATTTAGAGACAAATACGCCAAAATTTAGTCGAAAAACGGCCTTTCGGGGGCGAAAATTCAAAACAGCCCTTGAACCACCGTGTGGCCGACACGAACACCTTCCCCATGCCAAATAGGACTTGTGACAACTGACGGAATGTAATTCGAACCCGTAGGTTGGGATTTAGAGACGAAAACGCCCAAAACTTAGTCGAAAAAGGGCGTTTCGGGAGCGAAAATTCAAAACAGCCCTTGAACCGCTGTGTGGCTAAAACGAACAGCTTCCCCATACCAAATAGGACTTGTGACAACTGACGGAATGTTATTCGGACCCGTAGGTTGGGATTTAGAGACGAATACGCCCAAAACTTAGTCGAAAAAGGGCGTTTTAGGAGCGAAAATTTAAAACAGACCTTGAACCGCCGTGTGGCCGACACGAACAGCTTCCCCATGCCAAATATGATTTGTGACAACAGATGAAATGTTATTCAGACTTGTAAGTAGGGATTTAGAGCCGAATACACCAAAAACTTAGTCGAAAAAGGTTTCAGGGGCGAAACTTCAAAACAGCCCCCGAACCTCCGTTTGACTCTCACGGGCAGCTTCCCCATTACAAATAGGACTTGTGACAACTGACGGAATGTATTGGAGATGTATAGTAATGGAAAATTATGGAAAAAATATTCAGTAACCAATATGAACTCAGTTTACGCCTTGTTTTAAACTTGCTAATTTTTTGAACGTACACACGTGTGTTATATTATATTTAAGCTTTCATACAAGTATGAAACATGCTCATGGTGTTTCTGAGGCCATGTGCATCATGAGAAATCAAGTATTCTTTCTTTGATGAACCATTTATAGGTGTCTCAACATATATTTCTACATATTTCCGTTTATGATTGAATTTTTTTTTGTTATTATTTTTATCACATGTTCTAATATCCTTTCTAAAATGGCATTGACATACAATAATAAGCACCGATAGTTTTATATCCAATCTAATGATTCAAGTGCCTTTTGCAAACAAATAATGAGGAAGTTGGTAAAAAGAATACTTTCTATTCACATTGGGCTTTGATATAGGTTTAGCCACAGAATTTGGATACATGTTGCACACAAATAGAAGATTGCTACATTAGCTTTATGTTACTAATGAAAGATTTAGTAATGATTGTTCTGCATTTAACAATGTTCCTTATAACAAAAAACTTTAGAAAGACTGTACAATGACTGATAATTGATTCATCATGGAAGGTTGCTTCTCACTTATTTTTATTTGTCACTTATTCCCAAATTCATTCATAAAGTTGGGCATTTTTGGGTCCAATTATGATTTTTTTTTTGGTTTTTTGAAGATGCCTTTGTTGTGTGGACTTGCAAAGATATTTTGGTGTATAGAGAAGAAATTGTACTTTTGTATAGAAATAATATAATACTTTTTTCATCTCCGGCTTTTGTGCAGTTAACTATTACTGATACAGAAAACTTTTGGCAGCGAACAAATAATTACTGGCATGGTAGATAGATCACCTTTTGACGACGTACAGATATATGATTTTTTGTCGTGATACATAGATGTATTTTTGGCATGATAGATACATCACCTTTTGTCGTGGTACAGATTACGATGGTAATTTGTACCATGCCAAATGGTCATTTCACATGGTATAGTAAATGTAATTTTTGTATATAGAGGGCTTTACTTTTTGTATGATTCTATATGTTGTATGGAATTATTATTTTAGTTTGGACAATAGTTGGTTTGTATGTACTTGGACAGTTAAAGTAATTTATTTTTTGTATACGGATGCAGATTGTTGAATGATTGATATTTTATGTATCATTTTATTTATATACGTATTACGGGTTGCATGGAATGCAGATAGGTTATGGACACATTATAATGTTTGCAATAAAACATAATATCATATTTTTGCCGACTAAACATTTTGTAGCCAATAAAAAGGAAAAATAAAAAATAAAAAAATTTGGCTACTAAAAGTTTTGTAGCTAAAAGAAAATCAACCATTTGGCTACTAAATTTTTTTGTAGGCAAAAGAAAACGACCATTTGGCTACTAAATGTTTTGTAGCCAAAAGAAAATGAAACCTTTGGCTACTAAAAGTTTTATAGCCAAAAGAAAATCAAACATTTGGCGACTAAAATATTTTGTAGCTAAAAACAAAAGTTGAAGAATAAAAATATTTTTGGCGACTAAAAATTTAGTTGCAAAAAATGTGGAAGCTTAGGCGACTAAAATTTAGTAGCCAAAAAAGATTGACTTTAGACAACTAAATTTTAGTAGCCAAAACACTAGTATTTGCTTTAGGTGACTAAAAAATTTAGTAGCTAAAAATTTTTCTACAACTAAATAATTGGCTTTTAGCGACAAAAAATTTGGTCGGCAAAAATTTATTATTTACTTAATTTCCCAACCTATTGGCGACTAAATATTTAGTCGGCAAATGAATACATTTGGCGACTAAATTAAGTTTAGTCGCCAATTAGCTTTCCCGACTATTTTTCGGCTACTAATTTTCCGACCAAAAAATTTAGTCGCTAAAGACTATAGTCGACTAAAAAATGACTTTTGGCGACTAAATATTTAGTCGCCAAAAGCGAAAATTATTGTAGTGATAATATATATATATTTTTTTTTTCACCCATGCAAATGCGTGAGTTATATAAATATTTATGTAATATATACATAAATAAATAAATAAATTGATTTTTATAATTTGTTAATAAATACAAATTTAAAATTCTAGCAGTAACTATTAACAATTTGGATAAATTACAAATATACCATCTGAGGTTTGTTTCCTGTTGTTTTGGAAATTACATCACACCCTTTGAAGAATCTAATTTTATAACAAATGACCATTTTTATTAATAAATCATCAAGTTAGATAACAGTGTTTAATGATTTCAGAAATTTATTTTAATTAATAATTCATGTAATTTTATCATTGCATAGGAGAGTAGTTAAAGATATCTTTTTTTCAGTTAATTCTGTTAAATAATTTTTTTTGACAATTTTTCAAACCACAAGGAACAATTCATATTTTAAACAAATCTCAACAGGTATATTTGTAATTTACCCTAACAATTATTATTAATAATTATGTAATTATAGACAAATAGATATTAAAGCCATTTAATTTTTTTTTAAAACAATAATACTTGGAATATGAAAAGGCAAAGATTTCAATTCAAGACACCAACTTTAGCCTTTATATATATACTAGCAACTAACACACATAATGCGTGTATAATTCAAGAAACTAAAAATAGAATTAAAAATAAATGATAAACATATTAATATCACAAATTCATATTTGGAAAAAAAAAACACTTTCCATATAGAAAGTAAAGGTTTTGGAACATCAAAAATTCAACATTTGCTTGATATATAATACAAATTATATCTAGTACAAATATTTAATAATCATCATAAAGAGCCAAACCATTAAAAAAAAAAAATGCAAACGACATCATTTTTATTTGCGCTACAGGATTCCTTGTTGAAAAACCCTACAAAGAATCCGGACTCATCATAAAGAGCCAAACTTCTAATATTCAGAACACTAATTTCTCACACCAACCATTACCTCCATAAACCCATCACCATTGTTGCTACCCCTTCCTCACACCCATGTAGCAATCTGTCCTTACTAACACTACCTCATCTCTTTTGCCCATTCCCCCCATTCTCCCAACCCCACCGCAAGACAAAGGGAGAATGGGCCTAGGTTGCACAACTTTCTAAAATTTATGTTTTAGTATAAGTTTATAAACAGTTCTTCATTTCGTCCCTTCTAAATTTGAATACATACTCTTTATTTTTTTAAAAAATATATTTTTAAATAGTTCATATAATTTACACTATTCAAATGTTTATTTTATGATGAAATTACTTTTATGATGTTATAAAGTATACCTTTAAATGTTAATTTTTTTTATTCTTTTTTACAATGCTGTCTAATTTGTTCTTATTGTTTTTTTTTATCCTTCTTCTTTTGTAATGAATATATGTACAAATATGTTGTTGTAGAAAAAAGAAATGTGTATGAAAAAATATTAAGATAAAATTAAAGAAGAAAAGCAGAACAAAGGTAAGGCACATCCAGAATGCTTTCTTTATCACAGTAATCTTCCCTCTATTATACGGAAAGATCTCTTGAAAATTATGTCTCCATGATACAATGCTTATTTCAGAAAACAATACTAAGGTTGTTTGAATAAGAACTTTAACCTAGAAAATTAAAACAGAAACAAAGAAGATCAAAAAACTAGTGTCTGTGTGTTGCTGGGAGCAGTTCTTTTTATGGAACTTGAATATACACCAAACAAAGAAGGGACACATCCTTTCTTATAGACACCAACTAGATTTCAAATATTTGAATTTGTTCCAACGTCCATAAATCAACAATCAATTAGGATTCGAATTTGAAATCTTTAAACTGTATTGTTCAAATAGTTTGAAACTAACTGATTTATTTATTTGAATGTTTTATTTATTTATTTATTTCTCTCTCTATATATATTATATATATAAATATATATCAAAATAACTAGAAGATCCATCTCATAGATATCTTCAAAGGAAGACCTCCAATGAAAACTCGAAGGAATATGAAAAGTCCTTTCTCCATTTATAGTAGATGAAAGCACACTCATTTGCTCAAGATTTCAATGTGGGAATCAAGCTAAAAATTTAAATTCCAAGTGCATGGAGGGAAAACGAAATATTGAATTCCCTCCAAAGTGAAAGCGTGGAGATTTTAGATTCTAATGTAGGATTCAGGAAAGGAAACAAAAATAAAGATATGGAGATTATTATTATTATTAGTAAATAATATATAACACATGTAAAATGATTACTTGTTATTTGATGAAATCTCTAAATAAAATATTTACTTTTCTTTGGAGACGATCATAAGTTGATGTCGTAATTAAAACTGAAGGTTAAGTTTGTTAAAGTTGAAGCAACACGGGGTGGGAATCACTTTGTTTGGTTTCAATTTTCAGAATTCATTTTTCAAAAAATTTTATTTTTCCGTTTTCTGTATTTTTATGTTTTCACTAAATTTTTTTAATATTTTAAGTAATTTTTTTTAAGTTTTAGACACACCTAACCTAAATATGTTTAAAAAGTGTAATATTTGTGAAAAAAATCTTTAAAAAATTCACTAAATACCAAAAATACAAAAAATTAAAAATTAAAAATTTAGTACATTTTTCATATTTTTGTTTATTTATTAATTTTTTAGAAAATATTTTACTATTTAGATATATCTAAGTAAGGTGCATTTAACAAAGTAAAAAAATTGCTTTAAATTTTAAAAATATTATCTAAAAATAAATAATAATAAAAAATACGAAAAACCAAAAACTCAGTTTTAGAAAACTCAAACCAAACACACTGAGTGCCGTTTTGGGAACTTTCATAAAAAGTCACGTTTTTTATCATTTTCCAAAAACGTAAGTGGCCAAAAACGCAACAAAATTGATTTGGAAAGGACCAAAAACGCATGTGTGAAATTACAAATTAGGGCCTATGACAAAAAAATAAAAAAAATAAATTTCTTATGCTGGGTAAGGGTATTTTGGTCATTTTAATTTGACTTGACACCATAAATAAATATTAAACTAAAAAGCAAAAAGTCATCTTTTTACCAACTTCCCAAATTACTTTCCAAAAAGCTAAAAAGCTTGGTAAAAAGTCAAAAGCCAACTTTTTATCAACTTCCCAAAACACCCCAAATACTATTGTAGATATAACATTTTACTTTACAATTTCCCCTATAAGGCCAAAATATGGGCTCGGGCACTGTCTACCCTCACACTCACCCTCAATTCCACAACCATAACCTCCATTTTGTCCCTACAAACCACCATAGTTCTTTCCATTTTCTCTTCATTTTCCTCTTCCTTTACAAACCATGTAAGCCCTTATTTTTCTCTCTAGAACCACTACAACCCCCCCCCTCTCACCTTGTATTGTCATGACCCAACCTCGGTACTCGAGGTTAGGCGTCGCGACAATAAAAATAAAATTCTAAAATTTATGTATTAATAGTGCAAGTGGATAAAATTAAATTAAATTAAATTAATGGGTACAAAAAAAAAGCCTATTTGAAAGAAAAACATTTATTTGGGCCTTATTTAATTACAAGAGTCTGATCAGGATTACAAGTTGTAAAAAATAAAGATAAAAATAAAAATAAAACTGTGATTTATGCCCAATCTCAATCTCGCTAAATCTCATCACGTGAAAGGGGATAACAGCTATAAGCACATGACATGGTGAGAAATATTATACAATGAGCAAGAAGGTACGAAAATTACCACGGATAATTATTTAGGCTGAAGGAACTGAATATGAGTGTAGACATCCCATTTTTTATCGTCCTCAAGTCTTGGACGTCATCGTTTAAACACTCGATGATCATCTATGCTCGTGTTCGTTTTGAGTTCCTGAAGGTCTCAGTTGTGCGCCTTGCCTTGGAGCCTTTCAACTTGTCTGTTTTCTGCTTGGTTGTGAACCAAGAGCTTGTGGCTTTGTTTTTTAGGGAAGAGGGTGGCCTACTGGCCAGCCCTACAACCCATCGGCCAGGCCCCCTGTCCATCGGTCGTGCCCTCTTTCCATCGGCCATCAGTGGTGGCCGGTCGGCCTCACAAATGGCCGGTCAGCCTCACAAATGGCCGGTCAGCCATATTTTTTGGCCGAGGCCCTTTTCTTTGCTTTTGCAGATATTTTGTTGTCAGTTGTGCCAACTGGTGAGCATAGAATGCATCATCCATATGGAGGGATTGCACCTAGCTTCTAGCTTGTCCAACAAGCTTGAGACTTGGATTTCTATAAGAAGGGAGGCTCCTCTGCCCTTTCAGAGGTTCAGCAATTTTAGGGCTAAACATATACCTCTCTCTCTATATTTCTCCCTCTCTCTCTCTCTCTCTCTATTTGTACTAGTTTGTGCCTTAAAGTGTATTTTCTCTTCACTTTTGCACTACAACACCTAGTTAAACACCTTCACTCTTGAGATGAGGTTCTTGGAGGTTGTATTTGAGTGGTTTTAGCTTGGTTTTGTCTCAGAAACTTCTTGTTATTGTTGTGCTTCAAGGGTGAGTCTCATATCCTCTTTAAAGCTTTATTTTCATTGCTTATTTGGCCATCCTTGCATATTTTTTTAAGCCTTGCTTTCAACTACAAAAAGCTTTTTTTTCAAGTGTTTTAGATGGTTGTTTGAGGCCTCTTTGGTGTTGAGGGTGTTCTACCCTCTTGTGTACCATATTGGCTTGAGCTTGGTGCCATCTTTTAAGGCCTTTGAGGCAATCTCTATTTGGCCTTTTAACTACTAAAATCCATTGGATTTTCAATGGTAGAAATATGGTTTTGAGGTCCAAAATAAGAGGGGGTGGTTCCCTCTCCGCTTGTCTTGTTTGCTTGCCTTGTTGGCCTAATTATTGAGCATGTGTTTCTAGCGTGTGTTGGCTTGTTCTCAGCCTATTCTTGGCCTTATTTTAGCATGGTATAACTCTATTTTCACTTGGTTGAGTCACCTCATGCACGCTTTTTACACTTGTAGTGTAATCTTGCCATTTAGCCTTGTGTGCTCAATACTTTGATCCATCATGCTAGCCTATTTTGGTTCTATATCAGCATGTTTTTGGTGTTATTTTGGCATGTTGTAACTCTGATTTTGGTTGGTAGAGCAACCTCTTGCATGCTTCTTACACTTGTAGTGTAAACCTTGCTCACTAGTCCAGTATACTCGGTGTTTTGGCTCATTATTCTAGCATGTTTTGGCTCCACTCCAGTAAGTTTTTACTCATGTTTTAACATGCTTTAGCTCTGTTTTAAGGCTTCTTGATCGTATGATGCTTGTTATGCATTCTTGTAGTGCAATAGCCTTGAATAGTTTTGAGTTTTGAGGTATCTTGCATGCTTGGCTTGAGGTATTTGCATGTTTTGGCATCATTTGGCATGTTATTTCAGGGCATATAGTGCTGCCACACTTCCATATTTTTCACTCTTTAGGTGCTCTTGAGAGTTGCACCTTTATGCCTTGTTTGTGAGCCAATGCATGAGCATCATTCTCTTGCCATTCATGCTATCATTTCAGATCATTTTCGCCACTGTTTTGGCATGCATGAGGTCTGTTTGGTGTTGGTTTAGTCCATTGAGCATTGTGTTGCATGGTCCTAATGTTGTATCATTCACTAGTGTTTAATGCTTAAGTGTTCTAGTATGTTGTGCATGAGTGTTTACATGTTAGAGTCTTATGCATACCACCTTAATATGTCAAGATTAGCATGTTGTTTGCATAAGCATGTTGTTTGCATGTGTGTTGTATTGCATTATGTTTGGATCGGATGTTGATCCAAACACGAGAAACGAGGGGCGTTTCATACTTGAAGTGATGAAACGTGCTTTATTTCTTTGTCGCCGTCCCCCTTGACTGTGCATGATAGGGTGGAGGCCTCTCGAGTCCTATGTGTTATTTGTGCATTCATCAACATTGTGCAAGCTTGACTCTTTGGCCATCATGCATTGAAATGCGTGATGGCTGGCTTAAGAGCCGAGCACTACACTCCTTTGAGCTTGAGACATGATAAGGAGTGTGGTTGTACGCACATTCCCTTGCAAATACACTGCCATGCCTCTGTTTTTGCTCTATTGCAGCAAAAGGAGAAACTGCAGGAAGTAGTGGCCGGTTGGCCATTAAAGCTGCTGACCGACCACCAAGGCTGCTGATCGGCTATCAAAAGTGGCCGATGGCCATCCCTCTTGGCCGACCATCCCTCAGCATGTTCCTAAGGTGGGTCAGAAACATTCTGGAAGTTGGCATAATTTTCAGAAGTACAGAAGTGTGCAAACATAGGCATCTTGAGGCAAGGTGGTGGATTTCCGAGAGGACGCGACCGAGCATGCATCCTTCATTGTTCAAGGCGGAGCTGTGGCGGCCTAATTTAGATGCTTTTCATACTTAGTTGGTTTTGTAACTTAATTAATTTGATTAATTAGTTGGTTTGTAATAATTAGTTTAATTACCGTAGCTAGTTAGCTTATTATTTGGACCCTCCGTCAAGAGGGCAAATGTTGTAATAAGTGTGTGTGTGTGTGTAAATGTCTTCCAACCCCACTTCTTTCTCCCTTTTATTTACCAACTTTTGATGGTTAGTTTTAAGGCATGTTTTAATTAGCATACTTATGTTTGCATGCGTACATCATTCATTTTGTTTTGCATGCACTGGGCTCGGCGCATCATTCAAACTGCATTGTATTTCAATACACTTTCTTGAATACGTGTTTCAAAGCATGTTATCAAGTGTTGCATTCATATGCCATTCTAGATAGCCAAGCCTATTTTAGTTGCATTTTTGCATGTGTTGCATTAGGCATCTTAACATAGCTAGGATCATGCATGATTTCTAACTAGCTTCTGTTTTGGCTCGGAGTACACTGTGAGTGTTTATGCTTTATCATCCTTGCATGGGTGTAAGTGACTGCCATGATAGCATGCTTGCCATAAGGCTATTTGTTTAAATGATTAACTGTATGAATGCCTGTGGATGAAGGCTTTATTGCTTGAATTGGAATAATTAATCGAAATGTGAGTTTTAAGCCCACTTGAGAGTAACAGAATCATATTTTTCTAAGCCCACTTAAGGGTGGCAAATCCATGTTTTAGCCTACTTGCGAGTAGCACTTCCAAACCATTTTTTGAAAAATGAACATGAGATGTTTTGTTCCAAATCGAGTGATTTAGTCTATACTTGTATGTTGTGCGCATCACATAGTAAGCTAACTAATAAACCGGAATAAAAACACATGTATTTATAAAAACAACATATCATGTTAGTAGAGGCTGATCCTTTGATTGGGCAAGTGGGGGTGCTCATTTCAGACCTTCCCCTATCGTACCCAAGTTCCTAAGCCGAGGCAACTTTGGTGATAACGGAAACGTGGCCTTAGGCATGAGTCAGGGTTTCATAAATTTCCTAAAATAAAATATTTAGGTGCTGACTCTGAAATCTAGCAAAACAGTCCATGTTTGGCGCTTTTTTATTAAAATCGATTTTCCAAAACGATTTGCTGGATTTGGACGCTTTGGTGATTTATCAGTCTTACATTGCACCTTGTGAGATTAGATTCAAAACCATGACAAGAGTCCGAACTGTAGTAGCTAGAACCTAATTCGCGCCCTCTCGCGCGGAGCGAGTTCCGACGGTCTACTGTTTCTGGTGACTCTGCTGGGGATTTAGAGAACTTGACTCGAACTCATGATATGTTGTTTGTCTACACTTATGTGTTTCTTTGCATTGCATCTGCATTGGTGTGCCTAGGACACCGTGTTTGTCGTCTGCTATTCCTAAACGGTCTGCCGGAGGCTTGCTTGGAAAAATGTGCCATAAGGCTGACCAGTTACGGGCTCTGCCACGATGAGAACACAAACCTCAGTTTTTACCGAGGCACCCTTTTTGACCATTCGACCTAGTTGCATATCGGAAGCCATAGTGACCATTCCAAACTAGAACAGGTTGCTTACCTGATTGTAGGTTGTTTGAAACTACTGCGTGCGTAGTGAAACCCTAGCTCCTGACAAGATAGGACAGGGAAATCCTACACCTCCATAGGGGTGTTTTGGCTGTCGCTTGCTTGCTATGTGCTTTTAGAGTGTGCCTCTACAAGAATGCATGTATTAGTTTGCAAACAGTCTGAGGACATCAGTATTTGGGGTATCAGATTTGAGGCAGTGATTTGAGGGCAGTAATCAATGTTGAGAACAGTGTGTTCAGCTTACAATGTCAACTGTGTGTTGTGTTTATTTAAGCCGAAATGTTGTCCGTTTTTCTGGCTGTTTGTTTCCTTATTTTGCTTTATTTATCTTTTTGCAAGGTAGTATAGCATCATTGCTTCCAAAGAGGCAGTTTCCCCCAAAGCACTCTGGGTTAGAGGTAGAAGGCTTTTCCAATCTGAGGATCTAGTTGACAGACGACCAGTGTTTGTGTCATTACCCCCGGTTACTAGACGGAGGTCAGTTAGGCACAGTTCATCAGTACAGCGGTTACCAGATCAGCGATCCTTATCCACCCCACCAGTGAGTAGTCAGGCTAAGGTTTCTATTTCTACCACAGAGAGAGATACACTTGTTCAGTTAGATCAGCACTTTATGGCAAGTATGGAGGACATGATGCATCATCTCCAAGAGACCATGCAAGCCATGCAGTAGGATGCTGCCCGCTAGGCAGAATTTGCCATGCGTCAGGCAGAGGTTATGGCTCAACAAACAAAGCTGATTGCCAGACTTTAACAACAGCAGCAACCACAACAAGCTGGAGCATCTGCTTTGCATCCACCCCCACCTCCACCTAGAGTTCCAACACTCGGGGATACGACAAACGTCTAGGAAGATATAAACGCTCCAACAGGACTAGTTCCGCCACCACTTCTACTGCAGATTTCAAAGACACCGGCCTTCTCAACAGATACACTATTTGAATCTAAGATGGACCCAACCACTCTGAAGATGAGTAAGCTTGAAAAGTTGTTTAAACGGGCCTAGAAGGTCAATTCCATTCCAGACATAGAGGATGGTTACACTGATTTAGCAGTAATATTGCCGGATAGATTCAAGATGCCCCACATAGACCGTTTTGACGGCTCGGGCGACCCTATGGTTCATTTAAGGCTGTTCTTGGATATTTTGCGCCCAATGGACTTGACGAGACTCCAGAAACTATCACTCTTTGGCCGGACCCTATCGGGTATTGTGGCCATTTGGTACGCCAAGCTGGAGGACTCAGTGAAAAGGAGCTGGGAGGAAATGGCTAAGGCTTTCGTCGCACAATATGCATACAATACCCAGATTGAGGTCCTAACTCGTGATCTTGAAGCGACTAGGCAAGAGCCGAATGAGGGCTTTTCTGATTTTGTCACTCGATGGAGGGCCAAGGCCTCCATGATGACAACTCAGCCATTGGAGAAGGATCAGATAAGGATGGTTGTGCACAACCTCCAACCCAAGCTGATGTAGAAAATGATCGTCTTACCCCTACCCACCTTTGTGGACTTACACGAGATTGGGGTACAGATTGAGGACACTATGAAGCAAGGTCTGACTGACCAAGATAAGGAACAGCCCAAGAGGGCATTTACACGCAATTCGAATGCAGTCATGAGCAATGCTACAGCTGCCAGAACTTCTGATGTGGGCATGGTCACCACCACCACTCCAAAAACACCTACAGCTACACCTTTCATCGGTGCATCCGGAACTAGCTCACAAATAGCCAGATATCCACCCCGAGGCCAGAGGACCTTTACTCCACTGTATATGCCTCTGTCCAAAGCTTTGGGGGTTTTAAACAGGAAAGGGCATTTGAAGCCCTTAGAGTTGCGGCCATTACCAGACAAACTTCCTTCCCCCCATATCCCAGTCAAATACTGTGCCTTTCACCAACAACACGGTCACAACACCGACTCGCGCTATAAACTGCGTTATAAGATCCAGGATCATATTGACAACAAGCTGATTGTGCCTCCAGAGAAGCCGAATGTCACCACCAACCTACTCCCACCACATAACTATGCTCTACCACCCAAACACATCAACCTGATCCAAACCATGGACATTCCATATGACCTGAGCATATATATCACACCCTCCCACCTACCCAAGCCTGAGGTGTTCATCCCGGACAGCATGGGCTTGTGCATATTGAGCACCTCCCAAACCCAACCTAAACCGGTGGTGGTGGCCGTCGAAGACAGAACCGGGATGACTTTGAAGGTAGATGGGAATGTTGATTCAGAGCCTGAGGGGTCTGGGAGCTTTGCGTACAACCCGAGTGGTTATATCACATCAACAGACCAGACTAAGCCAAAGGTAAAGTTGCCAGTTGGGGCAGAGATCTGTGTGGTTCGGGAGGATGGACCTGGTCAGGGGTTAGATGACCTAGCAGAGCTGGAAGAGGATATTACCAATCTGTAGTTCTTCAATGAGCAAGACCCAGGGGTGGTGAACATCAATTGGTTCGATTTGGATGGGTTAGTAGAAAATACTAGGTGGCTCAGCGACGAGTCAAATGTTGTTGAGGTGCCTTAGCCAAAATAGGGGCAATCAAAAACTAGAATATCAGCAGTGGTTGGAATGGCCGAGAATCAGGAAGCATCGCCGGAGAGCACCGGTGCGAAGAATTTTGCTTGGGACTTGGGCAAATTATGTATAGCAGACACTGAACAGGAGGCTGTTTGAAGCGATTTGAGTAAGAAAAGATCGAGGATCTTGAAAGGGCTAGAAAGACCAAGGCCCCTGCGGGGACGGAATGTGCTGCGAGCATAGAAACAGTTGCAACGAAATCGAACAACTGTTTGTTGATTGCCGACGGAATGTGGTGGGAAGACGACAACTTACGTCTTGCCCACACTGACGAAGATTGGGGACAGAACCAACCAGATGACACCTGGTATGTTGAGGAGGTTGACCATATGACCAGGAGTGGACGGTATTTCAAACCCCCACACTTGGACCAGCTGGAGGCGTCCGTATGGACAAAGAAGCGGAGAAGCAGAAAGAAAAGCTGCTAGAGGAGGAAGCTGTGCTGAAACAGCTAAAGAAAATTCAAGCAGACATCTCCATCTGGGGACTGCTTATGGCCTCGAGGGTTCACAGACAGGCCATCCTTACAGCCATGGATAGGGCCAAACTTTCAATCGATACAACTCCGGAGCAGTTGGTAGGGCTGGTTTTCCCGGGAGGAGCTTCCCCGACCTTGACCTTCACCGACAAAGAACTATCAGTTGAGGGCTCAGATCATAACAAACCACTCTACATCTCTGTGGAGTGTAGAGAGAAATGGATACCGGTAGTCCTGGTCGACATGGGGTCCGCAATCAATGTATGTCCGTCGAGAACGGCATATGCTATCGGGTTGAAGCCCGTAGATTTCGGGCCTATGATAATACCAGCCGAGAGGTGATGGGGACCGTATGGATTAATACTCAAGTTGGTCCGGAGCAACAAGACATTGAGTTTCATGTCTTGGATGTTCCCGCAACCTTCAATCTGCTCCTTGGGCAGCCGTGGCTGCACCAGGTGAAAGCCGTCTCTTCCACCTTACACCAAATGCTGAAGTACCCCCACAGGAAAGGGGTGGCAATCGTTTTTAGGAATTATTCGATACATCTCCTGCCAGAGGTTTCTACACCAGTTTTGGAGATTGAGCATGGCACGGAGGATGTATTTATGTCAGGATTCACCCTAGTTGATGCCCGGGTTGTATAAAATATGCCAGCTGTTGATGAGGGGCTATACGTCAGTGCACAATCTGTCTACCTTATGAACAAGTTTCAGCACATACCCGGGATGGGATTGGGGCGAAGTGGCCGGAAGGGCGTTGCAGCATCGGCCGAAGTGTTGCACAACCCATATACCTTTGGCTTAGGTTATCTGCTTACTAAAGAGGATTGGACGAGGAAAGGAAGAGAGATGGCCGGAAGAGCCAGGGCAAAGCAAGCCGGGAAGCATTATGAGTTGGTGCACCGACCTATCCAGGGGACCCTGAACGGACGCTTTGTCTGGGAGGGGGAAGACTTCTCGTTTTGCGGCTTTCCGAAGCCCTGGATGAACTCAGAGAAGCGACGCATGCCCGGCTTCAAAATCTTTTTTGATCTTCAGTTGTTTGGGGATGAAGTTGCTGAAGAGTAGACAGACCCACCAACTGAGGCTGAGTAGTGCAAGGATGAGGATTCTGAGAGCACAGAAATTGAGATGGGGGTAGCGCTGGCTTGTCTCCTCTCAGATCCTCAGATCGTACCGGAGTGCTTGGGGGATAACTTCTCAGTTTCCATGATCGGGGATGAAGCGGTTGTGGGCCCATCTTCAGGCATTCTTGATGCATCCATCGCACCCTCCCTCGTTTGGCAATACGAGGAAGGATTTTTATCGAGCAG
Organism: Camellia lanceoleosa; assembly: GCA_025200525.1. Classification (NCBI taxonomy): domain Eukaryota; kingdom Viridiplantae; phylum Streptophyta; class Magnoliopsida; order Ericales; family Theaceae; genus Camellia; species Camellia lanceoleosa. The sequence goes on along the minus strand of CM045772.1, from coordinate 94,098,644 downwards.
TTCTGGGTCTGGTAGTGAGCCGGAATCTAATTCCACTGAGTCTGTGGAGTCGGAATCAGATTCCAGCTCTTCTAAGTCTGAGTCTGGTATTCTTGGGGGTGATAACCAGAATGCCACTATCCTGTCCAGGTTGTTTTGTTCTTTTTCCTTTAAGTCTGTTGTAACAAAGGAATCAGGAAGACTGGATGTTATTAATGAGAATGGTACAGCTGTGGCTTCCAAGTATTTTTCTGTGCCTTTAATTTATTGCATTAATCAAGACTTTCAAAATTTTGATGAAAACGACGAGGAAGAAATTCCTCCGGTTTTACAACGTTTGATTGATCAAGAGCAGGAGAGGTTTGTAAAACCTTTGGTGGATGAAATCACCACAATTAATGTTGGTACTAAGAAGGACCCGCGGCTGGTCCAGATCGGGTCTACGTTGTCTTCGGAGGAGCGCAAGTGCTCAGTCGCTTTATTAAAAGATTTCAAAGATGTTTTCGCGTGGTCCTACGAAGACATGCCTGGAATCGATCCTAAGATTGTATAGCACTGGATCCCTCTTGACCCAAAGGCCCGACCTGTTAAGCAGAAGTTCTGAAGGATCCGCTCGGACTGGGCTCTGAAAATCAAAGAAAAGGTCACTAAGCAGATTGACGCAGGGTTCCTGTTGGTATCTGAATACCCTGCTTGGTTGGCCAATATAGTTTCGGTGCCGAAGAAAGACGACAGAATTCGAGTATGTGTGGACTTCAGGGATTTGAACAAAGCCAGTCCAAAGGACGACTTTCCTCTGTCGCATATCGACGAATTAGTGGACTTCACTGTTGGGCATGCACTGCTCTCGTTCATGGATGGGTTTTTAGGCTACAATCAGATTTTGATGGCACCCGAAGATAGGGAGAAGACTGCTTTCACCACCCCGTGGGGAACCTATTGTTATGGGATGATGCCGTTCGGCTTGAAGAACGCTAGGGCTACGTATCAATAGGCTGCGACCACGACTTTGCACGATATGATCCATAAAGAGGTTGAGGTGTACGTAGACGACATGATTGTTAAGTCCAAGGAAAGAGAGGGCCACTACACCGCCTTGCAGAAATTCTTCCAACGGATTAGAGAGTGCCGGTTGCGGCTGAATCCTCAGAAATGTACATTTGGTGTTACAGCAGGGAAAATGCTAGGATTCTTGATCACATAAAGGGGTATTGAGGTCGATCCTTCCAAAATCAAGGCCATATTAGAAATGCCACCACCGAGGACTGAAAAGGAGGTGCGAGGCTTTCTGGGTAAAGTGCAATTCATAAGACGGTTTATTGCAAAATTAACCTTGACTTGTGAACCACTGTTTGGTCTCCTGAAGAAAGGAAAGAAGTTCCAATGGGACGACCGATGCCAAGTTGCTTTCGAGCAGATTAAGCAATATCTACAGAACCCACCTGTGTTGTTACCGCTTGAGCCGGGGAAACCATCGATTCTGTACCTATCAGTGACCGAAATGACAATGGATTGCATGCTTGCACAAGAGTCTGAGGACAAAGTAGAGAAGGCTATCTACTACCTGAGCAAGAAAATGTTGGATTACGAGACCCGCTACACTCCGCTGAAGAAGGCTTGTCTGGCCTTGGTATGGGCTACCAGGAAGTTGAGGCACTACCTGTTAGCTCACTCTGTAATACTAGTTTCGAGATTAGATCCCATCAAATATCTCTTCGAGAAATCGGCACTTACGGGTAAACTAGCTCGTTGGTTACTTCTGCTTTCCGAATTTGATCTAAAGTACATGACGCGCAAGTTAGTGAAAAGGGAGAGCGGTAGCGGAATTCCTAGCCGACCACCCAGTTGAAGGGGATGAAGCAATAGAATATCTGTTCCCAGACGAGGCCATTCTATATGTCGAAGAAGAGACTTAGACAATGTACTTTGACAGAGTGTCAAACCAATACGGGTATGGGATAGAGGTGTTGCTGATAGAACCCGACAATTCCCACATACCCTTAGCTTTCAAACTCCGGTTCAAAGTATTGAACGATGAAGAAGAATATGAGGCATGTATTGTTGGACTAGAAACCGCCCTAGAACTAGGGGCAAAACGGTTGGATGTCATCGGGGACTCGAACCTTGTTGTATCTCAAGCTAAAGGAGATTGGAAAGTTAAAGAAGAAAAGATGAGAATCTATCACCAAACCTTAGATGTTCTAATTCCTCGGTATGAGAAACTGAACTTCGCTCATCTATTAAGAGAGAATAACAGGTTCGCCGATTCATTAGCAACTCTATCTTCTATGATAGACATCCCTTTTGGAGTCCGGATGCGTCCGATCATCATTGCACAAAAATTTGTGCCGGCCTACGAGCTGATTGCTGCCATAGATGAGGTACAAGATCAGAACCCATGGTTTTACGACATTTGGAACTTCTTGGAAAATGAAGCTTATCCACCAGGGGGCAAATGCCAAAGACAAGAGGGCAATTTGAAGAATGGCTGCTCGGTTCATCGTTTGTGGGGGTAAACTGTACAAGAGGGGTTATCTCAGGATGCACAGACTGTATGTTGATGCTGAAGAGTCCAAGTGCCTGATGGAGCTCATCCATGGAGGAGAGTACGGAGCGCACATGAGCGGGGTGATGCTAGCCCGGAAGATCCTTAGACAGGGTTATGGTAGCGATAGACTACTTCACTTCGATCCTTAATGTAATTGGGGCTGTCACTCCGAAGGGATCCAATGAGCATGAGTACATTCTGGTAGCGATAGACTACTTCACGAAGTGGGTTGAGGCCTAATCTTACGGGGTGTTGAAGGCATCACATGTCGCTAAGTTCATCAGAAACAACATTATTTGTCGCTACAGGGTCCCGAATGAGATTATTTCAAATAATGGTTCCCACTTTAAGAAGGTGGTGATCGACTTGTTGGAGAAGTATAATGTGGCTTTTCATAAGTCATCTACATATCGGCTGCAAACCAATAGAGCAGTTGAGGCCGCCAACAAGAACATCAAGCATTCAGCAGAAGATGGTGGAAACCTACAGGGACTGGCCAGATAAGCTGCCAATTGGTCTTTGGGAGCTACCAGACTTCAATTTGAACTTCTATTGGGGCAACTCCGTACTCCTTGGTTTATGGGATGGAGGCTGTTCTGCCTATCGAAGTTGAGGTTCTGTCATTACGGGTATTGGCTGAGTATCAGATAGCCGAGGCAGATTGGCAGCAAAGCAGGTTCAAAGAACTCATGCTCTTTGATGAAAGAAGGCTGAAAGCACTGTATCTCGTCCAGGGTTATCAACGAAGAATTGCCAGGGCTTTCAATAAGAAGGTTAAGTCTAGGAATTTGAAAGAGGGAGATCTAGTGCTCAAAGACAACCGAGCTCCCATCTACGACCATAGGGGCAAGTTCAGACCCAATTGGACTGGGCCTTACATCATTAAGTCTATCTAGTTGGGTGGAGCTGTCGTTTTGATGGATTTAGATGGCCTTGAGTTCTCCCAGCCGATCAACATAGACAAGTTGAAGAAATACTATCCCTGAGTGGCTTGCTAGGCCGAAAACCCGAAAGGGCGATCTAGGCAAAAGTTAGAGCATGAAAATTTTGAAATAATAAAAACTGAGCTCGCAAGGTTAAAAACCCAGAAAGGGCAGCCTTGGTAAAAGTTAGAGCGCAAAAGGAGAGTATCAATACATGAGTGAACTTGACCTAGAACTACGTCAGGCTTGATTCCCATCTTTGGGATACGTAGGCAACTTCATTCTAAAGCCCAGCCGTAAACACTTCAAATTCAACTATCCTGTCTATGAGATTGAACGGGTCATCTTTGTTATTTTTGTATCCAAGAGTTTGGTTATGATCGTCACTTTGAGGACTGATTACAGTGCGCTGGGGTGCCATTCAGACAAGAGGCAACTTTCTGTTATTGTCTAGTGCCATTTAGACAAGGGGCAATTTTCCATTGTTTTGGATCTGAGGTTGTGCATCTCAAGAGTAAATTATGTGTTGGTCAAGTAGTGGCCATTTGTAAAAACAGTTTTTGAGATTTTTTTTTAATGAAGTTGACTAATTCTCTCGAAAATTATTCCATTTTTCCAAAACTGGATCATTTCTTGGACCCAAAAAAGGAAAATTTTCAGTGCTCATAACCTAACTTGCATGATTTTAAATCAGAAAATCGAACAAGCATGTTAATCTAACTCTCATGTTGGTCAAAATTGTTTTAGTAGAAAGCCAAAAACAAAAAATGGTCAAAATGATGAACTAGGGGCACAGTTGAGTCAGGTTTTCTATCTTTTCCCCATTATCAACGTACTTGCCAGAAAATGCACCATGTTCACCAGAAAGGGCACAGCTGAAGTTGTCAGCAAAAGGGCCGAAAGCTCTTTCATCCTCCAAGCAGTGAGGTATTAAGCCAAGTGCGGAGCACGAACTGGAATGGAGCAGAATATTCCACTCCCTCATCTAGACAGGTCTGATCATATTCAAGCTAAGCCAAGGCATCGTCAACCAATGTCAGTTGTAGATCTGCTGCGCATCCAGTCGCACCACAACCCCTCTGTGGGAGAAGTTCATTGTTGTGAGCGAAAGAATGAGAGTCTAGCAGAATACTAGGGGCAAGATCCTACAACTTCCTATTTATCCCTCAACCACCCAGGAGAGGGATAAAGAATAAGAGAGACTGAAGAATAGAGAGATGTGAGCTGAGGGAAAAGTGAGAAAAGGGCTTTTTCAGAGAAAAAAATATTGAGTGCCAGAGTGATGTAAGAATCACAAATGAGAAAGGGTGGAAAACAATACCCGAAGAAACTGGCTCCTCGCGAACCGTGAGGTCTCTCGCCTTTGTAACACATCTTAGTGGTGTGTGTGTGTTTTTGTTTGTCTCAATTCTTGTTTTGAGTCGTTTCGAGTGTCAATAGATGTGTTTAGGTTGTTTACCTTTGTCTTTCCCTTTATTGAGTCGTTTTGACTATGGTCAGTCGTAGGCTCAATACTTGGTTAAGAACTTATACTCATTTCTCAATTTCAATTTCAAAAAGAAATCGTTTTGTGCTCAGAGTGCTATGCTGTTCTCTACATATATGCAAAATAGGATTTGTTCTTTTATAAAACTGCAGGGTTTAACCCAGTTCATGTGAGAACAGTAAAACAAGGACCTATCTGAAGCTATCTAGGTTCCAGACTGCAAAGCAAAAGAAAAGAGTAAAAATTTGGAGCATCTCAGCGTGTTTCAACTCCAGCAAAATCCGAGACTGCATTTCAGGTGCACCTTCTCAGGCCTCGCCTTTCTTTGGAGTATGAGTGTATCTCGACCCCAAACTTAAGCCTGCTTCAAGTCAGAATGGTAGTCCAATCAGCATTCGTGGTTTTCACATGCAGATGTTACCCCTCGCCAGTATGAACAGGTTGTGTCCTTTTTTAGCTGAGCATCTTGTGAAGTTCTCTGAGAGGTAAGTCGAAGGCACCAAAGTACATATTTGATGCCCCTCTATTGTATATAATATGCACTTTCATATAGGCTTCTGTTGCATGCATGTCACGCATCGTTTATGATTCTTGCATAGAATATGCTTGCCTCATGCATAGAATATGCTTTCCATGTTGCATAGAATATGCTCTTGTTTCATGCATAGAAAATGCCCCCATGTTTGCATGGAAAATGCTCGTATCTTTTGCATAGAAAATGCACTCTTCCATACTTGCATAGAAAATGCTCGTATCTTTCGCATAGAAAATGCACTTCACTTGCATAGAAAATGCGTTTTATCGTATTTTTTTGTGCACCTTACTTGCATAGAAAATGCATTTTATCGCACTTTTTTGTGCACCTCACTTGCATAGAAAATGCATTTTATCGCACTATTTTATGCAGTTTATACTCACGTTCTCTTGTGCATCGCACTGTTTTGTGTAGTTTACACTCGCGCTCTCTTGCGCATCATACTGTTTTGTGCAGTTTGCACTCGCGCTTTCTTGCGCATCGCACTGTTTTGTGCAGTTTACACTCGCGTTTTCTTGCGCATCGCACTGTTTTGTGCAGTTTATACTCGCGCTTTCTTGCACATCGCACTATCCTGTGCATTTCAGTACATGCTCTTATCTTGCATAGAAAACGCTTGTATCTTTTGCATTGAACTTGCATCGCACTGTCTTGCACACGTTACCTGCACTTGTTAGTGCATTGCTCGCGCTATTTTGCGCACCTTACCTGCACTTGTTAGTACATGTGCATCACGCTTTCTTGCGCAACCTTTCTCTACTCGCGTGTGGCGCGTTTAGATGCTCACACTTTCTTGTGCAACCTTTCTTCACTCGCGTGTGGCGCGTTTGGACGTACTCGCACTGTCATGTGCATCGCGCTTTCTTCTGCAACCTTTCTCCACTCGCGTGTGATGTGTTTGGATGCTCGCGCTTTCTTGCGCAACCCTTCTCCTCTCGCATGTGGTGCATTAGGACGTCTTCGGTTTCAAACACTCGGATGAGTTCCAGTGTTCATTCATACCTCTTCTCCTCTCGCATGTGGTGCGTTAGGCCATCTTCGATTTCGAACACTCAGATGCATTCTGGTGTTCATTTATTCACTTTTTCCTCTCGTATGAGACGCGCTTGGAAGTATTCACACCCCCTCCCAGTCTAGGAGATCTTAAATCCTCTGAAAGTGCAATTCATTTGGTGTTTGTCATGCCCGAACGACTTCTGGTGGTTTGGTATAGCCACCTGCTTGTGTTTGTAGTGAGTTCTTAGGAGATCAACTACGACAGTGGAAACTAGAGTTCGAATGGTTGTTCCCTAGAACGCAAAGGTTCGGAATTTCTGAGAGTAAAGTCTGGTTTAAATACCTAGGGGTGTATCCCCGGCTTGAAATCTGTATGGAAGCCCCCTAGGTTGAGGTAGCGGGTATGCATCTCAATTCTGGATACTGAACCAATCTAGCATGTCACCTTGTTGGAGAATAAGGAAAGTTGCGACCATAGCCGGGGAGAAAAGTAGTGCTGTGGTTCAACCAAAAAGAAGAGGAAGATATCCAGCAGCATGAGGTGAGCCATTGCCAATTGCCCCTGTAAGGTACATTCACTTCCCAACTATATTGCATTTCGTTATCTATTACGTCTATTGCATTGCATATAGAATATATCGCATCCATCTACTGCATTATCCATTTTATCGCCTACATCCTTTCCATGTTAAACTTAGTCTAGCATGTGCCCATACTTTTTGCATTAAAGCATGGTTCTGTGATAATGTGTACGCGCTTATTCCACTAAGAGAATTGTGGTTTGAGGGTGTCGGCACCTTTTCTGTGTTAGACTTGGTCTAATTTTGTGTCCATACCTTTTCTAGCTAAAAATGTGGTTCGGCTACGCGCCTTATTCATTGCATCCATTGCATTGTATTTTGTTTTGTTGTATTCAAAATTTAGAATTATGATTTTTCCACAGCAGATCATTCCTCACTCATATCATGCCACTCAATTACTTGTATTCTTTCTGCGAAACACATAGTTCTACCTGTGCACACACTTACCCCACTAAGAGAATTGTGGCTTAAGGTTTCCGACACCTTTTCTATGTTAAACGTAGTTTGATGTTGCATCTCCATCCATTTATGATATTTGTGTGGTTTTGCACTACTTGTGGTTTGATAATTCAATTACATTGCATATCATTTGCGTTGTTTCGTTACATTGTATATCATTTACATTGTTTTGTTTTGTTATATTGTGTATCATTTTGTGTCCTGTCGCTAAACTATGCTGATTTGATTCCTTGCAAAGGGATACGTAGCCAGCCTGCGGGCACAACCATTTATTTATCTATATTTTGTATGTTTGTCTAAGTCTTCGGCCTTGTAAAAAATGGGTCATCTCTGGGCTTTGACATTCACTCCCATCATCTCATAACTTTGGAGTTCTATCAAAGAGGGACAACTGTAGACACCCCATTTTTGACCATCCTCAAGACTTGGACATCATCGTTTGAACACTCGATGATCATCCATGCTCGTGTTCGTTTTGAGTTCTTGAAGGTCTTGGCTGTGCGCCTTGCCTTGAAGCCTCTTAACTTGTCTGTTTTGTGCTTGGTTGTGAACCAAGAGCTTGTGGCTTTGTTTTTTAGGGAAGATGATGGCCTTCTGGCCAGCCTTACAACCCATCGGCCAGGCTCCGTGCCCATCGGTTGTGCCCTCTTTCCATCAGCCATCAGTGGTGGCTGGTCGACCTCACTAATGGCCGGTCGGCCCCTTTAATGGCCGGTCGGCCATATTTTTTGGCTGAGGCCCTTTTCTTTGCTTTTGCAGATATTTTGTTGCCAGCTATGCCAGCTGGTGAGCATAGAATGCATCCTCCATACACGTGTATGAAGGGATTTCACCAAGCTTCTAGCTTGTCCAACAAGCTTGAGACTTGGATTTCTATAAGAGGGGAGGCTCCTCTCCCCTTTTAGAGGTTCAGCAATTTTAGGGCTAAACATATACCTCTCTCTCTATATTTGTACTAGTTTGCGCCTTAAAGTGTATTTTCTCTTCACTTTTGCACTACAACACCTAGTTAAACACCTTCACTCTTGAGCTGAGGTTCTTGGAGGTTGTATTTAAGTGGTTTTAGCTTGGTTTTGTCTCAGAAACTTGCTGTTATTGCTGTGCTTCAAGAGTGAGTCTCATATCCTCTTTAAAGCTTTATTTTCATTGCTTATTTGGTCATCCTTGCATATTGTTTTAGGCCTTTCTTTCAACTACAAAAAGCTTTTTTTTTAAAGTGTTTTAGATGATTGTTTGAGGCCTCTTTGGTGTTGAGAGTGTTCTACCCTCATGTGTGCCTTATTGGCTTGAGCTTGGTGCCATCTTTTAAGGCCTTTGAGGTAATCTCTATTTGGCCTTTTAACTATTGAAATCCATTGGATTATCAGTGGTAGAAATGTGGTTTTGAGGTTCAAAATAAGAGGGGGTGGTTCCCTCTCCTCTTGTCTTGTTTGCTTGCCTTGTTGGCCTAATTATTGAGCATGTGTTTCTAGCGTGTGTTGGCTTGTTCTCAGCCTATTCTTGGCCTTATTTCAGCATGGTATAACTCTGTTTTGGCTTGGTTGAGTCACCTCATGCACGCTTTTTACACTTGTAGTGTAATCTTGCCATTTAGCCTTTTGTGCTCAATACTTTGATCCATCATGCTAGCCTATTTTGGTTCTATATCAGCATGTTTTTGGTGTTATTTTGGCATGTTGTAACTCTGATTTTGGTTGGTAGAGCCACCTCTTGCATGCTTCTTACACTTATAGTGTAAACCTTGCTCACTAGCCTAGTATACTTGGTGTTTTGGCTCATTATTCTAGCATGTTTTGGCTCCACTCTAGCAAGTTTTTACTCATGTTTTAACATGCTTTAGCTCTGTTTTAAGGCTTCTTGATCGTATGATGCTTGTTTTGCATGCTTGTAGTGCAATAGCCTTGAATAGTTTTGAGTTTTGAGGTATCTTGCATGCTTGGCTTGAGGTATTTGCATGTTTTGGCATCATTTGGCATGTTATTTCAGGGCATATAGTGCTGCCACACTTCCATGTTTTTCACTCTATAGGTGCTCTTGAGAGTTGCACCTTTATGCCTTGTTTATGAGCCAATGCATGAGCATTATTCTCTTGCCATTCATGCTATCATTTCATATCATTTTGGCCACTATTTTGGCATGCATGAGGTCTGTTTGGTGTTGGTTTAGTCCGTTGAGCATTGTGTTTCATGATCCTAATGTTGTATCCTTCACTAGTGTTTAATGCTTAAGTGTTCTAGTATGTTGCGCATGAGTGTTTATATTTTAAAGTCTTGTGCATACCACCTTAATATGTCAAGATTAGCATGTTCTTTGCATAAGCATGTTGTTTGCATGTGTGTTGTATTGCATTATGTTTGGATCGGATGTTGATCCAAACACGAGAAACGAGGGGCATTTCATACTTGAAGTGATGAAACGCGCCTCATTTCTTTGTCGCGTCCCATTTGATTGTGCATGATAGGGTGAAGGCCTCTCGAGTCCTATGTGTTATTTATGCAATCATCAATATTGTGCAAGCTTGACTCTTTGGCCATCATGCATCGAAATGCGTGATTGGTGGCTTGAGAGCCGAGCACTACACTCCTTTAAGCTTGAGACAAGATAAAGAGTGTGGTTGCACACACATTCCCTTGCAAATACACTGCCATGCCTCTATTTGTGCTCTGTTGTAGCAAAAGGAGAAATTGCAAGAAGCAGTAGCCGACCGGCCATCAAAGTTGCCGACCGACCACCAAGGATACTGATCGGCTATCAAAAGTGGTCGATGGCCATCCCTCTTGGCCGACCATCCCTCAGCATGTTCCTAAGGTGGGTCAGAAACATTCTGGAAGTTGGCATAATTTTCAGAAGTACAGAAGTGTGCAAACAGAGGCATCTTGAGGCAAGGTGGTGGATTTCCGGGAGGACGCGACAGAGCATGCATCCTTTATTGTTCAAGGTGGAGCTGTGGCAGCCTAATTTAGATGCTTTTCATACTTAGTTGGTTTTGTAACTTAATTAATTTGATTAATTAGTTGGTTTGTAATAATTAGTTTAATTAGCGTAGCTAGTTAGCTTATTATTCGGACCCTCCGTTGAGAGAGCAAATATTGTAATAAGTGTGCGTGTGTGTGTAAATGTCTTCCAACCCCACATCTTTCTCCCTTTTATTTACTAGCTTTTGATGGTTAGTTTTAGGGCATGTTTCAATTAGCATACTTATGTTTGCATGCGTGCATCATTTATTTTGTCTTGCATGGACCGAGCTCGGCGCATCATTCAAACTGCATTGTATTTCAATACACTTTCTTGAATACGTGTTTCAAAGCATGTTATCAAGTGTTGCATTCGTATGCCATTCTAGATAGCCGAGCCTATTTTAGTTGCATTTTTGCATGTGTTGCATTAGGCACCTTAACATAGCTAGGATCATGCATGATTTCTAACTAACTTCTGTTTTGGCTTAGAGTACACTGTGAGTGTTTACGCTTTATCATCCTTGCATGTGTGTAAGTGACTGCCATGATGGCATGCTTGCCATAAGGCTATTTGCTTAAATGATTAATTGCATGAATGCCTGTTGATGAAGGCTTTATTGCTTGAATTGGAACAATTAATCGAAATGTGAGTTTTAAGCCCACTTGAGAGTCGCAAAATCATGTTTTTCTAAGCCCACTTGAGGGTGGCAAATCCGCATTTTAGCCTACTTGCGAGTAGCACTTCCAAACCATTTTTTGAAAAACGAACATGAGATGCTTTGTTCCAAATCGAGTGATTTAATCTATACTTGTATGCTGTGCACATCACATAGTAAGTTATCTAATAAACTAGAATAAGAACACATGTTTATAAAAACAACATATCATGTTAGCAGAGGCCGATCCTTTGATCAGGCGAGCGGGGGTGCTCATTTCAGGACCTTCCCCTCTCGTACCCAAGTTCCCGAGCCGAGGCAACTTTGGTGATGACAGACATGTGGCCTTAGGCACGAGTCAGGGTTTCCTAAATTTCCCACAATAAAATATTTAGGTAGCGACTCTGAAATCTGGCAAAGCAGTCCATGTCTGGCGATTTTTGATTAAAATCAATTTTCCAAAACAATTTGCCAGATTTGGACTCTTTGGTGATTTATCAGTCTTACATTGCACCTTATGAGATTAGATTCAAAACCGTGATAAGAGTCTGAACTGTAGTAGCTAGAACACAATTCGTGCCCTCTCCGAAATGGGGGCGTGCGGAGCGAGTTTCAGGCGGTCTACAATGAGACAATGACGATGGCTAGAATTTATGAAAGACTACGATATAGAAATCCATCACCATCTAGGAAAAACCAACGTAGTAGTAGATGCATTGAGTCGAAAAACGCCCCGAAGTTTGGCATGTACCCTCGTTCCCGCTAGATCAATGGATTGCTCACCAACATAACCATGGAACCCACGTTGATTGAAGAAATTTGAGCGCCCCAATGTAAAGATAGGCTTTTGAAGAAAAAATACGTGGAGCAAAGAAGTACACCCGATCCTGACTTCACTATAAACAATGGAATGCTAAAATATCAAAATCGGATTTGCATACCCGACATTCCAGAGCTTAAGAAAAAGATATTTGTGGAAGCTCATAGTTCGAGGATTGCATTCCACTATAGCAATACAAAGATGTATCACGATTTGAAGGAACACTTCTGGTGGGCAGGAATGAAAAGAGACATAGCAAGCCACGTTTCCAAATACATGCATTGTCAACATGTTAAAACAAAACATCAGAAACCTACAGGAATGTTGCAACCACTCCCTATTCTTGAATGGAAATGAGAACATGTCATTGTGGACTTCGTGATTGAGCTACCACAATCAGTCTCAAAGAATGATGCAATATGGGTTATAGTAGACCAATTGACGAAGTCGACACATTTTCTACCAATCATAATTACGTACTCCCTTAAATTTTAAGTCAGAAATTATATAAGCAAAGTAATCATAACTACAATTTAGAACAGAACATAGGTCACCAAGGTGACAATCAAAATAGAGGTCAATGGATCTATGACAAATACAGAGCTACAAAGTGACCATCAGAAGCCAATGGTTTATTTAAGTCTCCTAGGGGTGGGCGCAGGTCGATTGCAGCCATGGAACCTCCAATCCGCCATCCGTCCGCTAGATTGGTGAATTGGAGAAAATCAATCCGCATTCGTCCGCCAATCTGGCTGATGTGGATTGAGCGGATTGGCGGTTTGGCGGATGGATGCGAATTAGTTTGGCGGTTTAAAATTTTATAAATTTTCAACATAATTCAACTTGCGCACTTCCTCAAAAAAAAAAAAAAAAAAGTATTACAGTCAATGACTTAAAATATATTATAATCACTGCATGTCTCATCCAAAACAAGAAAGTTTGAAACTTTAGAATATCATAATCACTGCATGGCTCATCCACATATTACAATCACAGTATGCCTCATTCACATAAGGTATTACAATTGGTTCTTAAAATATAAAAACAATTCAAACCACCAAAACCATGAATAGAGCAGTAGTAGATATTGTATATCTCTGTATTGTTACATCTATATCTGTTTTTGAAAATAAAAACCAACCAACATATACCATTTTTCTATTTATTATTTTTAGAGATAGATTTAAAAACCAAAAAATATAGATTAATAATACGTATATTTTTTTCAATTCGAAAATGATATTTAAGTTGAAATTTTTTTTTTCAACAGAATATTTAAACTCTTTTTTAATTAAAAACACAAATGGAATATTTAAACAAACTGAAAACATAAATTCTTATAAATGACTAGGGGTGCTCGCGGTTTGGCGGTTTAGTTACGGCTAAAGAAATCTCAAATCCACCATCCGTCCGCCAGTTTGGCGGATAGGAGAAAATCAATCTGCAACAGTCCGCTCGTCATCACGCATCTGTCCAAAATGTGGCGGATTGCATCGGTTCGATCGGTTTTGACGGATTGGTATATCCGCTGCTCACCCCTAAAGTCTCCCAAGGCATGGGACTCCCGTGATGGTACTTACAAAAAAAATAATTATTTATATAACCATTGTCAAATAATTTCTAAAAATTTGAACAATCATATCCTTGGGTTTTAAGTTAAACAAATAAAGGTCAGAAAATAATATATAACTTATGAAACATGAATTGCATAAAATAAATTATGGTAACTCGAGACATACATAAAATATGTTATGGTGACTCAAGGTATAATATAACTCACCTTAATGTCGACTCCTATTATTTTCTATTTCCTCTGATTTTCCGAACCCCATTCTTTGCTTCTATTTCTACTTTGTGATGTCTCTATTTATTACCTTAACCTCTATATATACATGTCCGCAGTGCTGACGCCTCAAGCCCAATTTCCCCCTTAATCATTACGTGCACGTGTGGCACAAGTTGGACTCCTATTATTTTCTATTTCCTCTGATTTTCTGAACCCCACTCTTTGCTTCTACTTCTACTTTGTGATGCTTCCCGTTTATTACCTCAATCCCTATATATACATGTCCGAAGTGTTGACGCCTCAAGCCCAATTTCTCCCTTAATCATTACGTGCACATATGGCACAAGTTGGATTCTTCTCGCAATGTTCTCTTAAGCCTATAGCGATTCTAGTTTAGACCCGACCCATTTGATGTTTTGGAATTGGGTTTCATTTTCTTATATAGTTGTTCATGTCTTGTTTTTCCTTATGTCTCTTTGAGTTTGGCTATTAGGATGTCTTGGTTGCCTTTGGAATAGGTTGGTAGCTTGTTTTTCAAGCTGTTGTTGCCCATAATTTTGCTTATTCGCTCAAGCGACACTTTTTGTGCTCAAGCGGTCTTTGTGAACTCTGAGTACTTTTGTAGGTCTGCAAAACTACTGGGAGGTGCTATTCTTTGCTTGAGCAAAGGTTCTTGCGCTCAAATGGTGTTGGCTCGAGTGGCCTTTCTTGAGCTCGAGCGATGGTCTTCTGTCTGTAAAACTTCTGGGAGTTCGTATTCTTCGCTCGAGCGATGCAAGTTTTGTGTCTAGTCGCTTGAGCGACACTTCTTGCACTCGAGCAATCTATTTGTCTATCAGCTCATAAAAAACCACTTTTTAGTCACTTTTTCATTTCTTTCTCTCTCTCTAAACATTCTAAAAACCCTAGATCTACACCCTCTCTCTCTAAAGCTCTACTTTTCTCTACAAATGCACCTAGATCTATTGAAATCTTCACCCATGCCCCTTTGTCAAAAAGGTGGAGCAAGCTGTGGGCTTCCTTTTGATCCAAACAAAGTTGGGTTTGGGCGTTGTTGAAGTTCCTTCACTCTTTCTCTCATTTTCTAAGCTTAAGGTAGGGATTCTTTGCATTTTTTTTTTTTTTATGATTTTTAACTTAGATATTTGTCTTTATAAAACAACATTGTGATTTGGGGGAATTTTGGACAAACCTAGGGTTTGGCTCTATTTCAAAAAAGGGGTTTTTAAATACTTTGTTGGAAATGATTAAGAGAATGCATTTATTGTTGAGTTATGATGAATTAGTGGATTTTTACCTTTGAAATTGGTTTATAAAGAATTGGGGGTTTTACCCTAAATATATCAAATGTTGACTTTGAAAGTATAAATGAAATTGATGTTGGAAATGTGGAATTGGGTTGATATTGATGAGGATAGTAGAGTTGGATATGCATTATCACTTACATCTTGAAATTTGAAAAGTTTATCTTTATTGAAAATTGTTTATCTGTTTAGAAATATTTGTCTTGGGCTATTGGTGGAGGATAGCTATGATTGTTGTAGAAATTGCATGAGAATTAGGAGAATTGAAACTATTGTCTCATCCATTGCATCGAGCATTATTTCATATTTATACATTGGAAATGTTTATCGTTTTGAGAAAATAGGTGAATCTGGAAAGTATGTGTTGTCTCGTTGAAATAAGTTGGCTTGAGTGTCCATGGTGAAAGTCCTAAAAACCATGTGTATTCTGATTTGTAGATGAAATTTCCTTGAAATGGTAACAGTAGTGCTTGTAGAGCCTACGTTTACATGGGTGCCGGTTTAGGCGACTGGAATTTTCGTGAAAGGTTGGAATTGTTTTGATATTCCCAAAGTGTGATTTATTGCCCTATTTTCTATCATAAATGAAGTGATTTATGAATTTTGATAGTAACCCGACATTACATGGTTTTGGAAAAAGATATAAAATATTTTGGCACGAGCATTGTATATGCATTCACTTGTATCTTTGTTAAGATTCATATACTGTGTTGGATTATTTCTACTGGGTTTTGGCTCACCCTATGTGGGAAAAATATTTTTAGGTGCTGGTGATATGCCTCCGCCAAGGCAATAGCTTGGGTGGACTTGGAGCAAGAGCTTCATTTTGTTTGATCGTTGTATATGTTTTGTACAAGCCTAGGGCCTTAAACTGTCAAATCTACTTTTGTTGTAACCAAGTATCATCTTGGAAAGTTGTAAGCCATTAGGATATTTGTTATTTATTTTACTTTCATATCATATCTCATGTTGTAACACATGCTACAGATTCAAGATTAGAGCTTGTGAATGTGTAAATGCATGTGTTATCTTTTGTGTAATTCAAATCATATATGAATGGAAATGATATTCATTTTGGAAACACATTTTCTTATTTGATTATACGTCATGAGCAATTGTTATATTTTTAGGGCGTTACAAAGCCGCCTAGTGCCACCTCCCAACTCTTGTTAAATAATTATACTTGGGCCCCAAGTAACATAAAAATTGCATTATCCTCTCTTGATAACATACCATGATTCCTAATTAAATTAAGTTATGTTTTAGCACACACAACTATTAAATAAGATATATTTTTATTTTTATTTATTTATTTATTTTGGTATTAACGCGGTGTTAAAATTAATTAAGCATTTGGGGTGTTATGACCCGACCTCTGTACCAGGGGTTAGGCGTCACGGCAATAAAAACAGAATTCTAAAATTTCTATATTAATAGTGCAAGCGGATAAAATAAAATAAGATAAATGGGTACCAGAAAAAACAAGCCTATTTGAAAGAAAAACATTTATT
Source organism: Camellia lanceoleosa (assembly GCA_025200525.1). Classification (NCBI taxonomy): domain Eukaryota; kingdom Viridiplantae; phylum Streptophyta; class Magnoliopsida; order Ericales; family Theaceae; genus Camellia; species Camellia lanceoleosa. The sequence goes on along the minus strand of CM045772.1, from coordinate 94,082,103 downwards.
TGGGCCTTATTTAATTACAAGAGTCTGATCAGGATTACAAGTAGTAAAAAAAAATTTTTAAAAAAATGCAATTTATGCCCAATCTCGATCTTGCTAAATCTCATTACCTAAAAAGGGATAACAGCTATAAGTACATGATAGAGTGAGAAATATTGTACTGTGAGCAAGAGGACATTTAAGACTCTTGTGATCAGTGGAAATCTCATAGGTTACTCCATAGAGATAATGACACTAGATTTTGAGGGCAAAGATTATGGCAGCCAATTCCAGATTGTGGGTTGAGTAGTTCTTCTTGTGAGTCTTTAGTTAACGTGAGGCATACACAATGACTTTTTGTTTTGCATAAGAACGCAAACCAAACCATTATGGCATCACTATAAATTACAAACCCATCCGTTCTCGTACGGAGTGCTAGTATAGAAGCTGACACAAGTCTGTTGTTTTTTAACTCTTGGAAGCAACGTTCCTGTTTGTCTATCCATTCAAAGGTTGTGTTCTTCTAAGTTAGCTAGATTAAAGGTGATGCTATTTTTGAGAAATCTTGAACGAAGCATCAGTAATAGTTGGCTATACCTAGGAAGCTTCGAATTTCAGACATGTTAGTAGGTTATGGCCAATCCACGATTGCTGCAACTTTTTGGGGGTCAATTGAGATGTCATCCGTGTTAATAATGTGACCAAGGAAATGTACACTAGTGATCTAGAATTCACATTTCTTTAACTTGGCATAAAGTTTGTGATCACGTAGTGTTTGTAGAATTGTTCACAAGTGTTACTCATGGTCCTCTTGTGACTTAAAGTATATGAGAATGTCGCCAATGAAGACTATGACGAACTCATCAAGATAGGGTTTAAACACTCGGTTCATGAGGTTCATAATTTGTGATGCCAAATGGCATGATGAAAAACTCATAGTGCCCATGACATGTTCTGAAGGCACTCTTTTCGATGCTTTCCGTCTTGACTTTTTGTTGATGATAGCCGAAACGCAAGTCAATTTTTAAGAATACATGGGCGCCTTGAAGTTGATCAAACAAGTCATCAATTTGTGGTAGGAGGTACCGATTCTTGATGGTAACCTTGTTTAGTTCTCAATAATCAATACATAATCTCATTGTACCGTCCTTCTTCTTTACGAACAGTACAAGAGCTCCCCATGGTGAGGTACTTGGTCGAATGAAGCCCTTGTCAAGTAGTTCTTGAAGTTGAGTCTTCAATTCCTTTAATTTCATAATTGACATAAGATAAGGAGTTTTTGATATCGGTTGAGTACTGGGTTGAGTTTCAATGGAAAACTCAATTTCTCAGTCAACTAGGGTACTAGGTAATTATTCGGGAAAGACATCAGGAAATTCCCATACTATAGGTATCGAATTGAGTGTTGAGTCTACTTGTTGAGTATCGACTACGTAACAGATATAACCACAACAACCCTTCCTCAAAAGCTATCAGGTGGACATAAAGGATATTAAACATGGAGGGGTGGAGACTCCAGTTCCATCAAAGACAAGTTCGCGTTGGTTTGGTAATCGGAGGAAGACCTTTTTGGTTATACTGTCGATTAAGGCATGGTTGGCAGCCAATCAATTCATTCCCAGGATTACATCAAAACTATTGATGTGGAGTGGAATCAGGTCTACATACAAGGTTTCATCTTTCAAGGATATAGTACAAATTTATATATATCAGTACTAAGTGCAGAATTACCAAATGGAAAAGACATAATTAATGAATATCCCAAGTGTTCAGGTATTGATGACAATTTAAAAGCAAAGTGTGGGGCAACAAAAGACTGAGTTAAACTAGAGTTGAAGAGAACATAAGCTAAATGACCATAGACAAAAAGAGTACTTGACACAACGTTCTCGTAACTTTCGGGTTTTTAGGTACCACGGCAAAAGCTCTTCCTTAATATTTTTGGTCCTTCCTCACTCCTCCAGGTACTGCAGGTTTTGGGGCTGGCTTAGACGGGCCTATTATATGATTGGTCAACTTTGGACAATTTCGTTGTAAGTGGCCAATTTGGCCGCATTTAAAGCATGCTCCCGTGTCTTGATGGCATCGTCCCCAATTAGTCCTCCCACAAGTAAGGCAATTTGGAATGGTGCCACCTCTAGGGTTGGTAGGATCTTGATTGCCTAAACTAGTTGAGCCCGTTTTTACCTTTTTTGGAGGCACATCACTAGATATTATGTTGTCTCTTTCCCAAAATCGCTTCTTTTGACTCGTTTCCCTCAGAGCGTAAGGCTTTAATTCCTTTTTCGGCGATATATGCTCGATCCACCACTCATGCATGTGTTAGCATCATCAAAACTTTAATCTTGTTTCTAATGTCATCATCTAAGCCAACTTCGAACTTTCTAGCTTTCCGGCCTTCAGTGGAAATGACATATGTTGTGAATCGGGCTAGTTGAGTGAATTTGCTTTCATATTCAATCACCGACATCGTTCCTTACTTTAGATGCATGAATTCTGATGCCTTTTGTTCTCGTAGTGAATCCGGAAAGTATTTTTCGTAAAATATTTCCAAGAATCTTGCCCAGGTCACGATTTCTTCTTTTTCCAGAGAAGAAGCCACCATTCCTGTGCATCGTTTTTGAAGGTGAACGTGGCAAAGGTTACCTTCTGTCTTTCCGTACAAGGTAGCACACGAAAAATCTTCTCCATGTCCCTAACCCAAGCTTCTGCTACCAGTGGGTTTGGACTGCTAGTAAATGTGATGGGTTTCAAATCCTGGAACTGTTTTATCGTAACTGGTTCTTCTCGCCATTCGAGCATTCCATTATTTATGTTGGTTTGCAGGGCTTGTAGAAAACTGGTAACTACTCTTTCCATTGACTCTGTTCCGCTAACTGACAACCTAGTTCTGTTACCATCATTGGCCATTACTACAACGCAGATTTAAGTAGAAATAATTTAATAAGCATGGCATCACATTTATAAAGCATCATATATATATATATAATACAAGCTTTACTATAAATATGGTATTAGTACAACATACTTATATAGTAGTCAGGAGTTAGTGTCTAATCCTACTAATACAAAAATAAGGATTAGACTAATCATGGTTAGTTTACAAAAGTCTCCTGATCGAGCATCTAAAATGGACCGTTAAGCAACCACGAGTGCTGGCTTTGAAAAACTAGGCTATGAAACAACCCTGCAAACTCATTCTGCATAAGGGACTCAAACTTCCAACCACTATGCTCTATCCCAAAACAATGCCAACCAACCTGGACCATGTAGATAGGAACACCGTGATCGCAACCCCAGAACTCCTGCCTAGTAATTTGTATAGGTACCTCCAAGTATGTCGCTTTATTAGTGAAATCTACAGCTGGGACATGGATAACGTGTTATGGAGGAGGTGTTGTAGTACGTATGTGGCAATAGGGGTATGTGTGCCATCTCCTCTCAGCAAAGCACAAGGGCAAAGGTGCAACCACAAAGTGCAGATATCCTAGATCTAGCGTAAGACCAATAACATGGGTTGGCCCAATGTATCTCTCGCGTGTGCTGCCACAGCTAAGTCTCCAAAACCAAAAATCCTTATCGGAGTCAGCCTGTAAGTATACAGGTCTCCCCATAAGCCGATCAAATCCTGGGTGGGCTTGTCTGATGATACTCTTTGAATCTCTCAACTCCTTTAGTAGATTCGGGACAAGATGGGCTTCTGGGGGCTCGAACCAAAATAACTCTACCAGATTTGTCATTCCCTACAACACAGGAAAACTTAGCCTAAACTTTATTTATAAAAACAGTTTAATTGTATAAGGTGTGTTTTGTTGTTGTTGTTGTTGTAAAGGCTCTGATACCACTTTTGTCATGACCTAACCTTGGTACCCAGGGGTTAGACGTCACGACAATAAAAATAGAATTCTAAAATTTCTGTATTAATAGCGCAAGCGAATAAAATAAAATAAATGAGTTCCAAAAAAAAAAAAACTTATTTGAAAGAAAAACATTTATTCGGGCCTTAGTTAATTACAAGAGTCTGATCGGGATTACAAGTAGTAAAAAAACTACGATTTGTGCTCTCAATTCTGCTAAATCTCATGGCAGAGTGAGAAATATTATACAGTGAGTAAGAGAGTACAAAAATTACCATGGATAATTATTTAGGCTAAAATAGTGAACAATTCAGTTTAAATAAATAAATTATTTAAACAACAAAATTTTAAGTCAGAAATTATATAAACAAAGTAATCATAACCACGGTTCATAACAGAACAGAGGTCACCAAAGTGACAATCAAAACAAAGATCAATGGATCCATGACAAACAGATGGCCACAAAGTGACTAATTAGAAGCCAATAGTTTATTTAAGTCCCCCAAGGCATGGGACTCCTGTGATGGTACTTACAAAAAAATAATTATTTATATAACCATTGTCAAATAATTTCTAAAATTTAAATAATCATATCCATGGATTTTAATTTAAACAAATAGAGGTCAGGAAATAATATATAAATTATAAAACATGGATTGCATAAAATAAATTATGGTAACTCAAGATATGCATAAAATATGTTATGGTGACTCAAGGTATAATATAACTCATCTTAATATCGACTCCTATTATTTTTTATTTCCTCTGATTTTCCAAACCCCACTCGTTGCTTCTATTTCTACTTTGTGATGCCTTCATTTATTACCTCAACCCCTATATATAAATATCTGAAGTGCTGATGCCTCAAGCCTAATTTCTCCCTCAATCATTACGTGCACAGGTGGCACAAGTTGGCTTCCTCCCGCAATGTTCTCTTAAGCCTCTTAGGCTTACACTTATTCTATTAGTGCCACCTCCCAACTCTTGTTAAGTAATTATAATTGGGCCCCAAGTAACATAAAAATTACATCATCCTCTCTTGATAACATACCATGATTCGTAATTAAATTAATTTATATTTTAGCACACACAACTATTAAATTAGATATATTATTATTATTATTATTATTATTATTATTATTATTATTATTAATGCAGTGTTAAAATTAATTAAGCATTTGGGGTGCCACGTGTGCACCACCTCAACACTTTCCTTATAAACCACCCAATTGCAACCCCTCACTTTTTTGTTATTCTTTTTTGAAAACCCTACATCTTTGTCATGACTCGAACCCGCCCCTATGGGTTAAGGACATAACCGGCCAGTAATCCTGAGATTACCTACGGCCTCAAAACAATTAAGACATAACTCATCAGAGTAAAGGGGCCAAACGGAAGCAAAAATTTAAAACTTTGTCCATAGATTCGTGCTTATATGCACTCAAAACAAACCATGCACATATACATTAATAACCCACAACAAGTACAATATCACAAAATCCCTTACAAACAGGATCATCCAAACTGAGTCAACCCATATCAAAACTATACACCGATGTACACAAAGTCCTTGCCAACAAGACAAAATATAAATACATAACAAAATGGCAAGGATAGGTCTCGTACGTGAGACAAAAGACTGACTCTCCAAAACTCATATTGTTCCGGGCAGACTTCACTGGGGCTGGGTTTGGACTTCCCTCGGCTCACCTACAAACACATGAATAAGCGTGAGTGATAGCCCAGTGAATAATATCGAATACATAAGTTACATAAGTAATATGAAGAACAACATGCTCCGAATGGCCTTGGGCCCAATGCATATTTCTGCTTAACATATATACATTTATACAAAATTCAGATCAAATGACTGTAGTTCCAAACATACTAGCCTTTGGCCCAATCAGATTTCCATTCATGTCAAAACGGCCTTTGGCCCATTCATTCGTGTCAAAACGACCTTAGGTCCATTCATTTATGTCAAAATGGCCTTCGGCCCATTCATTTTTGTCAAATGGCCTTTGGCCCATTCATTTACGTCAAAACGGCCTTCGGCCCATACATTCATGTCAAAACGACCTTAGGTCCATTCATTTATGTCAAAATGGCCTTTGGCCCACTCATTCATGTCAAAACGACCTTCGGTCCATTCATTTATGTCAAAACGACCTTCGGCCCATACATTCGTGTCAAAACGACCTTAGGTCCATTCATTTATGTCAAAACGGCCTTTGGCCCACTCCTTCATGTCAAAATGGCCTTTGGCCCACTCCTTCATGTCAAAACGACCTTCGGTCCATTTATTTACATCCAAACGACCTTCGGTCCATTCATTTTTATCAAAACGACCTTCGGTACATTCATCTCTATCAAAACGACCTTTGGTCCATTCATTTCTATCATGTCAAACTTTTGTCCACAATCCCAATTAGCAACTCATAAAGCTTATAAGGGAAATAAACAATTGGACATTGACAAGCTTTCAAATATCGATATTACTCACAGTGATCGGCTTGTGAATTTGCCCTGGAGCTTGACCCTACACATTCCATGAACACAAAAGGGTCATTAACAATTCAATCTGTTCTTTAATTCACATATTCCTCTTTAGGCTTTATTCTTATCTCATTAACTCATTTACAATGTTTAACACATGCCTAAGAGTGCTTACAAGTGAAAGAGAACAGAAAACGAAACACAGAACGAGCATACAAAATTTCATAGAATAGGGTCCCCGCTCGAGCGGGCCCTTAAGGCCTGCAAAAGTACTGGTTGCATGAAAATTACGCTCGAGCGTGAAATGGGGCGCTCGAGCGGAAGGCCTGTCTACAAAATCTCCCCGCTCGAGCGTGGAATATCTCGCTCGAGCAGACACCAATTCTGTAAAAAGTGCTGGGAGCACGAAATTTACGCTCGAGCGGCGGTTTTCCCGCTTGAGCGGACATCGAAATTCTGGAAATTCCAGATTGAGTTCTTGAGCTCCAATTCAATTTTTAACCAACCAATCATGCATGTTATGGCCCAATTCTCAAATATAATCATACTAACATGATGTAGACCCCAAATCACAACCCAATGAAGCTCAATTCACAAATAATTCACATGCATGCCCCAATCCCCCATCAAACTCATTCTAACATAGCAAATTCTTACATTCAAGCTCATATCTTCATAATTTGTACATGCATGTGATGACTTAGCCACATTCTCAACTTAGACAATACAATTGGTGATCAAAACATGAGTTTCAACCAAAACTCTACATGAATCAAGTATTTCAATCTCATACATGCTATTTCAAAACAATCTTTTACATGCATGCATATATCAAGCTTTAATTCAACAAAACCAACCCAATTTCATTCAATCTTACTTTTGATCACCCAATTAGCTTGAACACACAAAATTACAAACTATAATCCAAGAATTACTCACCTAGAAGCTTTGATTCTCATAATTTATAATAATTCTTGGACTATCTTCAAGATTCCCAAGCTTTAAGCTAAAATTTGCACAATTTCTCTCCCTTCTCTCACTAAGGTCGGATCTCTCTCTCTCTCTCTCTCTCAATTGCATAACTCAAATTTTGAGTTCAATAGAGTTAAAGGAGAGTGTAATGCTAACATACAACAAGCCCCACTAACATGTTATTTAAATATAAAATAATTGGGCACTCAATTCATCAATTTAATCAGTTTAATCTGACTAGAATCAACTTCTAATTAAATTTCACCGTAAGCTCTAAAAATTATGCCAATCATAATGGCGTATCAATTTCGGGTTCTGTGGCCGATAAGGCCCTCAATTAAATTTCCAAAGCTAATTATCCAAATAGATAATCTTACAGTGAACAGATAGAAACTCAAAATCGCATACATTCACCTAATGGCACACAAAATCATGTTAATCACAAAATCATATTCAAATTAAGGACCAATCAGCATATTACAGAATAGGGGTATCACAGTCTTCCCCCCTTTTGAAAGTTTGGTCCTCCAAACTTAAGTTACCTTCGTCAGGAAACAAATGTAGATAGCGTAGTCGCATTTCCTCCTCTTTTTCCCACGTGGCATCTGTACCATAGTGTTCCTTCCATTGAACTTTCACTATTGGGAGGGACTTGCTTCTCAACTGTTTCACTTGCCGGTCAACAATTCTTTCTGGCCATTCAGCATATTCCATATTCTCGTCAATAGCTACCCGATGATAATCAATCACATGAAATGGGTCTCGGACGTAACCCTTCAACATCGACACGTGAAACATGTTATGGATTTGCTCGAATCCCGGTGACAAGGCAACTCTGTAGGCAACTGGACCGAGCCTCTCCAAAATCTGAAACGGCCCAATGTAACGGGGCGACAACTTGCCCTTTTTCCCAAATCTGACTTGGCCTTTCATCGGAGAAACACGGATGAACACATGGTCACCAACCTCATACTCAAGAGGTCTCCTCCGAACGTCTGTATAACTCTTTTGTCAGTCCTGAGCTGTTTTGAGCCTTTGACGAATAGTCTTGATTTTCTCCGAAGTGTCTTGCACAATTTCTAGCCCAAGCAAAGCTCTATTCCCGACCTCTGTCCAACAAATAGGTGATCTACACCTTCTACCATACAAAGCCTCATATGGTGCCATGCCGATGTTGGAGTGGAAGTTGTTATTATAAGCAAACTCTGCAAGTGGCAAATAATCTTCCCAACTCCCCTGAAAATCCAAAGCACACATGCGAAGCATATCTTCCAAAGTTTGTATCGTTAGTTCTGATTGCTCGTCTGTCTGTGGGTGAAATGCAGTACTAAATCTTAATTCTGTTCCCATAGCTTCCTACAAAATCTTCCACAATCTAGACACAAATTTCGGATCTCTATCCGATACAATGGACACTGGAACTCCGTGTAAACGGACAATCTCATCAACATAAATGGTAGCCAATCTGTAAGCAGTAAATGCAGTTTTGACAGGCAGGAAATGTGCAAAATTTAGTCAGTCTATCAACCACAACCCAAACAGAATCCATACCTCGAGAAGTCCGAGGTAGGCTAACAATGAAATCCATAGTCACATGTTCCCACTTCCATTCAGGAATAGGGAGAGATTGAAGTAGACCGCTTGGTTTCCGATGTTCGGCCTTAACTTGCTGACACTAAAGGCACTTGGACACATATTCTGCAATCTCTTTCTTCATTTTAGGCCACCAATAGGTCTGTTTCAAATCTCAGTACATTTCATTGTTGCCCGGATGCATAGCAAATACGAATTTATGGGCTTCATCTAAGACCCTCTTCTTTAGTTCCGGGATGTCAGGGACACATATCCGGTTCTGAAATTTCAACATCTCATTCTCAATAATGAATTCTGCTTTCGGGTTTACCTCAAATTCGTCAATCACTTTCTGGTGGTACTCATCCTCTTTCTGTTTCTGTTTGATTTCATCAATGATCGCCGGCTCGGCTGTAATAGCGGCTATCAATCCGCCCTGTTCACACATTACCACTTCAATTTCAGACTTCTCAAAATCTCGCAAGATCTCTTTCTGTTCGGTAAGCAAACAAGCTATACTCCCTATTGATTTTCTACTCAAAGCATCAACCACTGTATTAGCTTTCCTGGGGTGATACTGAATCTCTAGATCATAGTCCTTTATCAGTTCTAGCCATCTTCTCTGACGCATATTCAATTCTTTCTGTGTGAAGAAGTATTTCAGGCTCTTATGATCCGTGTAGACTTCACACTTTGCCCCATACAAATAATGCCGCCAGATTTTCAAAGCAAAAACAATTGTGGCCAATTCTAGGTCATGTGTTGGATAATTATTCTCATGTGGCCTCAACTGTCGAGAGGCGTAAGCAATAACCTTTCCGTTCTGCATTACCACACAACCCAAACCCTTATAAGATGCATCACTCAAAATCACAAAATTTTCTGTACCTGAAGGTAGTGTCAAAATTGGTGCAGTGGTCAATCTTGTCTTCAATTCATGAAAGGCTGATTCTCTTTCACTATTCCACTCAAATGGTTGTCCTTTATGTGTCAATTGGGTAAAAGGCACAGCTAATTTCGAAAATTCCTTCACAAACCTCCTGTAGTACCCAGCCAAGCCCATGAAACTGCGAACTTCTGTCACATTAGTTAGTGTAGGCCAATTCACAATTACTTCTATTTTCTGCGGGTCCACTGAAATTCCTTCCTTGTTGATCACATGCCCTAAGAAAACAACCTCATCCAACCAAAACTCACATTTCTTCAGTTTAGCAAATAATTTTCTTTCCCGAAGTATTTGTAAAATAGTTCTCAAGTGATGTTCATGTTCAAGTTTGTCTTTAGAGTATATCAAAATATCATCAATGAATACTACAACAAACTCATCAAGGTAGGTTTTAAAAATTCTATTCATTAAGTCCATAAATGCTGCCGGAGCATTAGTCACTCCAAACGGCATAACAAGAAACTCAAAATGACCATACCTCGTTCTGAATGCGGTTTTCTCAACATCCTCTGCCTTAACTTTCAGCTGATGATACCCGGATCTCAAATCAATCTTAGAAAACACCTGTGATCCCTGCAACTGGTCAAATAAGTCATCAATACGGGGTAAGGGATATTTGTTCTTTATCGTTACCTTGTTCAATTCCCGGTAATCAATGCACAGGTGCAAGGTACCATCCTTCTTTTTTCACAAATAACACTAGTGCACCCCAAGGCAAAGTGCTAGGCCGGATAAATCCCTTGTCAAGCAGGTCTTTCAGTTGTTTTTTCAATTCTTTCATCTCGGCGGTAGCCATTCTGTAGGGAGTTTTAGAAATGGGTTGGGTGCCTAGCACAGTTTCAACAGTGAACTCTATCTCCCTGTTTACCTATTTCCCTGGTAATTCATTTGGAAACACATCTGGAAAGTCTCTAACAATAGGAATATCTTTCAATTCAACATTCACAAATTGTTCAGACAATACATAGCACAAATAACCCTGGCACCCTTTCCTGATCAGTTTACATGCTTTCATTGTAAATATCAAATATGGTGGAGGCACTACCCCATTTCCCACAAACACAATCTCTTTCTGTTCTGGTGGTTTAAACACAACCCTCTTTGTCACACAATCTATGGTGGCACAATATTTGGTCAACCAATCCATGCCCAAAATTACATCGAAATGTCTAAAGTTCAGGGGCAACAAATCTACATATAGGGTAGCATCTTCGACATGCATGTCACAACACCGATATATATATTCACATAACACAGATTCCCGCGATGGAGCAGACACACATAACAGTTGCCATTGATCGGGATGGGCCTCAATCATTCTGATACCACTTTCTGATGACGTCAAACGGCCGCAATACAACAAAATGCAATTATCTGTTATTTTGACTTACTGATGGGCCTAGGTCAACTGGGCCGCTAGGCTGATTATTAGGCCTAGTGTTTATTATTGATGGGCCGTGGGTCGGCAAAATTATATCACGCCGACAATGGCTCTGTCAAGCACCCCAATGTAGGTTTCCAACTTCAGGACATTCACTCTCTCTAGGATGTCACTTCGGAGCCCATCCTCAAAATGTCTTGCCTTCTTATAATCAGTGTCAATTACATGTGGTGCAAACCTGGCCAACTCGGTGAATTTGGCCTCATATTCCGCTACAGTCATACTGTCTTGCTTGAGTTCCATGAACTCGGCTACTTTCCTATCCCGAACACATTGGAGGAAGTACTTGTCATAAAAGATCTCCAAAAATTTTACCCAATCCACATCTTTATGATTTTCTTACATCAACATCCACCATCTTCTTGCTTCGTCTTCTAGCATAAAAGTGGCTAGAAGCACTTTCTGAGTCTCTGAACAGGGAAACACTTCAAATAATTTCTCAATGCCGAGGACCCACGCTTCGGCTTTCAACAGATCTAATCCCCCGTGGAACTGTGGTGGTTTCATTTTCTTGAATTCCTTGGTGAGAGCTATTATCCAATCATCATTTTGATTATCTGGCATAGGTGGTGACGGAGGTGGAGGTGGCAGATGTGGTTGCTGCCACTGTTGTTGCCACTCCTGTTGCTGTCTCAAAGCTTCTGCCATTTATTGGATCAATCTTTCCATCCTGTCTATTCTGGCAGTAGAGGACTCCTCTATCTCATCACCTCTTGTTCTCACCATCTAATTAAACTTGCATTATTTTTCATACAGGATATACACAAGTATGCATGTAACAAGGAGCATACATATTCAGGTAATTTGCAATGCAAGTAATTCACAACTTATAACTTACAATAGTTCATAGCAAAACATTTAAGCATATAATCAATGCTTCCAAATTCATATTTATCACATGAATGCATCCTAGATCTTATCTAGACGCTTATTGCTCTCTTTGGACAAGTGTGTGAGTTATTAACTCATGTTCTGATACCACTCTGTCATGACCCGAACCCGCCCCTATGGGTTAAAGACATAACCGGCCAGTAATCCTGAGATTACCTACGGCCTCAAAACAATTAAGACATAACTCATCAGAGTAAAAGGGCCAAACGGAAGCAAAAATTTAAAACTTTGTCCATAAAGTCGTGCTTATATGCACTCAAAACAAACCATGCACATATACATTAATAACCCACAACAAGTACAATATCACAAAATCCCTTACAAACAGGATCATCCAAACTGAGTCAACCCATATCAAAACTATACACCGATGTACACAAAGTCCTTGCCAACAAGACAAAATATAAATACATAACAAAATGGCAAGGATAGGTCTCGTACGTGAGACACAAGGCTGACTCTCCAAAACTCATATTGTTAGGCGGAGACTTCCTTTTTGGGTTTGGACTTCCCTCGGCTCACCTACAAACACATGAATGAGCGTGAGCGATAGCCCATGGAATAATATCGAATACATAAGTTACATAAGTAATATGAAGAACAACATGCTCCGAATGGCCTTGGGCCCAATGCATATTTCTGCTTAACATATATACATTTATACAAAATTCAGATCAAATGACTGTAGTTCCAAACATACTAGCCTTTGGCCCAATCAGATTTCCATTCATGTCAAAACGGCCTTCAGCCCATTCATTTACGTCAAAACGGCCTTCGGCCCATACATTCGTGTCAAAATGACCTTAGGTCCATTCATTTATGTCAAAACGGCCTTCGGCCCATTCATTTTTGTCAAATGGCCTCTGGCCCATTCATTTACGTCAAAACGGCCTTCAGCCTATACATTCGTGTCAAAACGACCTTAGGTCCATTCATTTATGTCAAAACGGCCTTTGGCCCACTCATTCATGTCAAAACGACTTTCGGTCCATTTATTTACGTCAAAACGGCCTTTGGTCTATACATTCGTGTCAAAACGACCTTAGGTCCATTCATTTATGTCAAAACGGCCTTTGGCCCACTCATTCATGTCAAAACGACCTTCGGTCCATTTATTTACATCCAAACGACCTTCGGTCCATTCATTTTTATCAAAATGACTTTCGGTCCATTCATCTCTATCAAAACGACCTTTAGTCTATTCATTTCTATCATGTCAAACTTTTGTCAACAATCCCAATTAGCAACTCAACAAGGACCATTGCAGCAGTAAAACGGCCGACTATACCAACAAGGACCATTGCAGCAGTAAAAGATCCGGCTCGTATTTTAAAATCAATCGCCTAAATTGACCTAGATCAGACGGCTCCATTGCAAAATAATTAAAAACCCCCAATTATTTTGGCTTATATAATTTCCCGCTCGCGCTTGCCACTATTTAATTTAAATTTCCCGCTTGAGCTTGCCTTTTTAGATTTTTAATCCTAGCCGCAGATCTGGGTGCGGAGCGGAGACACTAGCCGACAACACGCCACAAAATGCGGAAGGGAGCACCAATCGGGGGACAACACGTGGCGCAGGGGGAGCGTCCCAGGTAATATTAGTGGGACGCTCCTGGGGACCTAAATAACTCACTCCCTAACTCTCTTCCAACAGTATAGTTTTTGGGAGAGTGACTTGCGTCATCCGAGAGAGTTAGTGACGTCATAGAGAGTGAGTTATGGCATCAGTTCGACGCCGTTTTAGAGTCCAAAATAAGAACATTTTCCTCACATATGCCCAATGTTCCATACCTAAAGGGAGCATATTAGAGAAAATTAGGGAGTTGTTCACAGCCAGGCCACCAAATTATGTGAGGGTTGCACATGAATTACATGAGGACGGGCAACCACATCTCCATGCTCTTGTCCAATTTCTATACCGTTTTCAGACCCAGAATGAACGGTTCTTCGACGTGAATCACGATCGAACTAATCACCATTTCCATCCCAATGTTCAAGGGGCTTTCAACCATCAGAATGTGCTGGAATATATCTCCAAACACGGAGACTACACGGAATGGGGCAAATTCCGTGAGGGGGTCATTGCGCTAACGTAATAACAAAGAAAATATATATCGCGACGCACTTGCTGCCACCACCAAGGACGAAACACTGGCACTGGTAAGAAATGGCGATCCCAAATGTTTCTGGCTCAATTATGACAAGTTGCCATCCAATTATGATCGGATTTTATTTAATCCGCCATTGCCGTATGTTCATCCATTTACAGACACAGTATGGGCCATCCCAGCAGATATACAGCAATGGGTTGATGACAACATAAAGGACGAGGCCCAAAGACCGCATAGGCCCAAGAGCATTATAATTGAAGGCCCATCTAGAATTGGGAAAACATGTTGGGCCCGGTCTTTGGGGCCCCATAATTATTATTCTCGCCACATCGATCTAAGGGACCACAAGGATGACGCTTTCTACAACATAATCGATGATGTGGCCCCACAATTTTTGAAACATTGGCGGGAGTTTATTGGCGCCCAACAGGAATCTTTTTCAAATTGTAAATATGCCCGCCCAAAGAAAATAAAGGGCGGGATTCCAAGTATTATATTATGCAATCCTGGGGAGGGTTCTAGTTATAGAGAGTTTTTGGAAAAACATGAACACGCCGGGCTCAAAGCGTGGACGATCAGAAACGCAGAATTCTATACAGTCGACGAGCCCCTGTTCGCCAGAACCAATCAAGAAGAGGCATCGTAATGCCAAGACGAAGGGCCAACACAGGAAGATATTCCACTTCCAATGCGGTTGTTCGATATTCCATAGGAACGGATGCCTCGAACCACATCCATTGCAGAGAGAAGATGCTATCAGGGGTCTTCTACGACACTTTGATGAACCCGATGTGGTTCAAAGCTGTGGACTTGTCAATGCCGGGGAATTAGGGCGTATACAAGATACGATGTATACTTGACATTCCCACACAAAATACGAGCCGGATCTTTTACTGCTGCAATGTTCCTTGTTGGTCGTCGGCGAAAACAACGCCAAAAATTTAATCCGGCTCATCAACGCCTTACAGCGGCAAGAAGATGCTCTACTCGCCGGTCTGAAAGCGGTTTCCGAATTAGAAACCCAGGTGACGGCTCCATCAATGCAGGCTATGGATCGTAGTGCAGACACACATTCTGCCGCTGATGTCTGTTACATCACCGCGCCGGAGAATCGGCTGTGTGTTGCAGGTTGCAGGCTATCGGGCGTATAATAAAAAAAATTGTGTAAATAATTTTTTTAAATGTGCTGTATCTTCGGCCCATTTATATTATATTGTAATACTTGGAGGCCCATTTTAGTGTCCACTTCTTTCATAGAGCAATTTAATGGGCCTATGAAAAATCATTGTAGTGCTTTGGGCCTGGTCATGTTATAATGGGCCTCTTCGTTTAGGAGACTGTAATTGGGCCTGTTAATGATTTTTCATTTGGGATATTGTAATTGGGCCCATTATATTATTGTTGATGATCCAAACAATAATCACATTGATTAAATATATCTTAAAAATCTTTATTATTTAATCATTAAAATGTACATAAATATTTTCCCATCGCCAATCTTTTACATAATACGAAAGCTCGTCGAGTACAATAGTTAGTGCGAGACAATAATTTACAGGGCTAATAATTCCAAAGCTGGATAATGTGTTCGTCATCCTGCGTGCAATAAGCCGGGAAAATACATTCTCCGATAAACCTGCGACCCGGATGTCGCCGGTATTCATTGTCGCAGTGAACGTCTGGATTCCCAATGCTTTCCGGAGGTTGTAGTTGAACAGACATCGTATCTTGTATACACCCTGATTCCCCGGCATTAACAAGTCCATAGCTTTGAACCACATCGGGTTTGTCAAAGTGTCGTAGAAGACCTCTGATAGCATCTTCTCTCTGCAATGGATGTGGTTCGAGGCATCCGTTCCTATGGAATATCGAACAGCCGCATTGGAAGTGGAATATCTTCTTGCGTTGGCCCTTCGTCTTGGCATTACGATGCCTCTTCTTGATTGGTTCTGGCGAACAGGGGCTCGTCGACTATATAAAATTCTGCGTTTTTGATCGTCCACGCTTTGAGCCCGGTGTGTTCATGTTTTTCCAAAAACTCTCTGTAACTAGAACCCTCCCCAGGATTGCATAATATAATACTTGGAATCCCGTCCTTTATTTTCTTTGGGCGGGCATATTTACAATTTGAAAAAAATTCCCGTTGGGCGCCAATAAACTCCCGCCAATGTTTCAAAAATTGTGGGGCCACATCATCGATTATGTTGTAGAAAGCGTCATCCTTGTGGTCCCTCAGATCGATGTGGCCAGAATAATAATTATGGGGCCCCAAAGACCGGGCCCAACATGTTTTCCCAATTCTAGATGGGCCTTCAATTATCATGCTCTTGGGCCTATGCGGTCTTTGGGCCTCGTCCTTTATGTTGTCATCAACCCATTGCTGTATATCTGCTGGGATGGCCCATACTGTGTCTGTAAATGGATGAACATACGGCAATGGCGGATTAAATGAAATCCGATCATAATTGGATGACAACTTGTCATAATTGAGCCAGAAACATTTGGGATCGCCATTTCTTACCAGTGTCAGTGCTTCGTTCTTGGTGGTGGTAGCAAGTGCGTCGCGATATATATTTTCTTTGTTATTCTGGTTAGCACAGCGGCCCCCCTCACGGAATTCGCCCCATTCCGTGTAGTCTCCGTGTTTGGAGATATATTCCAGCACATTCTGATGGTGGAAAGCCCCTTGAACATTGGGATAGAAATGGAGATTAGTTCGATCGTGAGTCACGTTGAAGAACCGTTCATTCTGGGTCTGAAAACGGTATGGAAATTGGGCAAGAGCATGGAGATGTGGTTGCCCGTCCTCATGTAATTCATGTGCAACCCTCACATAATTTGGTGGCCTAGCTGTGAACAACTCCCTAATTTTCTCTAATAATCTCTCTTTAGGTATGGAACATTGGGCATATGTGAGGAAAATGTTCTTATTTTGGACTCTAAAACGGCGTCGAACTGATGCCATAACTCACTCTCTATGACGTCACTAACTCTCTCGGATGACGCAAGTCACTCTCCCAAAAACTATACTGCTGGAAGAAAGTTAGGGAGTGAGTTATATAAGTGCCCAAGAGCGTCCCACTAATATTACCTGGGACGCTCCCCTCCGCGCCACGTGTCGTCCCCCGATTGGTGCTCCCTTCCGCATTTTGTGGCGTGTTGTCGGCTAGTGTCTCCGCTTCGCGCCCAGATCTGCGGCCAGGATTAAAAATCTAAAAAGGCAAGCGCAAGCGGGAAATTTAAATTAAATAGTGGCAAGCGCGAGCGGGAAATTATATAAGCCAAAATAATTAGGGGTTTTTAATTATTTTGCAATGGAGCCGTCTGATCTAGGTCAATTTAGGCGATTGATTTTAAAATACGAGCCGGATCTTTTACTACTGCAATGGTCCTTGTTGGTCGTCGGCGAAAACAACGCCGAAAATTTAATCCAGCTCATCAACGCCTTACAGCGGCAAGAAGATGCCCTATTCGCCGGTCTGAAAGCGGTTTCCGAACAAGAAACCCAAGCGACGGCTCCATCCATGCAGACTATGGATCATAGTGCAGATTCACATCCTGTCGCAGATATGAAAGACGTGTCAAAATCCGGCTGTGGACTTAGGAATAGTGGCACAATTTCCTAATTATCCTAATTGTATAATTGTTACTATTCCTTAATAATCACATTTATTCAAATTTGTTGTATCTTCGGCCCATTTATAATATACTGTAATACTTGGAGGCCCATTTTAGTGTCCACTTCTTTCATAGTGCAATTTAATGGGCCTATGAAAAATCATTGTAGTTCTTTGGGCCTATTCATGTTATAAGGGCCTCTTTCATTTGGGCCTGTGAATGATTTTTCATTTGGGATATTGTAATTGGGCCCATTATATTATTGTTGATGATCCAAACAATAATCACATTGATTAAATATATCTTAAAAATCTTTATTATTTAATCATTAAAATGTACATAAATATTTTCCCATCGCCAATGTTTTTACATATCTGGCTAAATCGTCGAGTACAATAGTCGGTCTTGAGACAATAATTTCTGAGGCTAATAATCCCAAAGCTGGATAATGTCTTCGTCATCCTGCGTGCAATAAGCAGGGAAAATATATTCTCTGATAGGCTTTTGAGACCACTGTATGTTAGCCATGTATACATTGTCGCAGTGAACATCCGGATTTGCAGTACTTTCCGGAGGTTGTAGTTGAACAAGCATTCTATCTTGTATACCCCCTGATTCCCTAGCCTGGACATGTCTATGGCTCTGAACCACATCGGATTGGTCAAAGTGTCGTAGAATACCCCTGACTGCATCCTCTCTCTCCAGTGGATGTGGTTCGATACATCCGTTTGTATGGAATAACGAACAGCCGCATTGGAAGTGAAATATCTTCCTACGTTGGGCCTTCGTCTTGGCATTACGATGCCTCTTCTTGATTGGTTCTGGCGAACAGGGGCTCGTCGACTGTATAGAATTCTGCGTTTCTGATCGTCCACGCTTTGAGCCCGGCATGTTCATGTTTTTTCAAAAACTCTTTGTAACTAGAACCCTCCCCGGGATTGCATAATATAATACTTCGAATCCCGCCCTTTATTTTCTTTGGGCGGGCATTTTTACAATTTGAAAAAAATTCCCGTTGGGCGCCAATAAACTCCCGCCAATGTTTCAAAAATTGTGGGGCCACATACAGTGGTCTCAAAAGCCTATCGGAGAATATATTTTCCCGGCTTATTGCACGCAGGATGACAAAGACATTATCCAGCTTTGGGATTATTAGCCCTGTAAATTATTGTCTTGCACTGACTATTGTACTCGACGAGCTTTCGTATTATGTAAAACATTGGCGATGGGAAAATATTTATGTACATTTTAATGATTAAATAATAAAGATTTTTAAGATATATTTAATCAATGTGATTATTGTTTGGATCATCAATAATAATATAATGGGCCCAATTACAATATCCCAAATGAAAAATCATTCACAGGCCCAAATAAAAGAGGCCCTTATAACATGAATAGGCCCAAAGAACTACAATGATTTTTCATAGGCCCATTAAATTGCACTATGAAAGAAGTGGACACTAAAATGGGCCTCCAAATATTACAGTATAATATAAATGGGTCGAAGATACAACAAATTTGAATAAATGTGATTATTAAGGAATAGTAACAATTATACAATTATGATAATTAGGAAATTGTGTCACTATTCCTAAGTCTACAGCCGGATTTTGACACGTCTTTCATATCTGCGGCAGGATGTGAATCTGCACTATGATCCATAGTCTGCATGGATGGAACCGTCGCTTGGGTTTCTAGTTCGGAAACCGCTTTCAGACCAGCGAATAGGGCATCTTCTTGCCACTGTAAGGCGTTGATGAGTCGGATTAAATTTTTAAGATTGGCGATGGAAAAATATTTATGTACATTTTAATGATTAAATAATAAAGATTTTTGTCACGACCCCAACCCGCCCCTAATAGGATGGTGTCGTGATGGCCAGTAATCCGTGATTACCGAAGGCCAACTTATCAAAATCCACACACAACCGAGTACACATAGGGGGCTTACAAATGCGGAAGCAATAAATCAAATACAAGTGGTCCATAAGAGCTGTGCGTAAATCAAAAGAGAAGACATATACAATATGATCTTACAGCCAATCCATAAATAACAAAATGCAAATCACATCTTGATCAAAAGGCTTCTAAGCCGGCATGTACAAAATACAGGAAATACAAGCCAAGAAGCATGATTTTCAAGATTAGCCGACGTAAGTACAAAAGCCGACATAAACACAAAATCTTGGGTTAATAGCGATCGCCGACAAGAATGCAAAACAAGGCCGACGTAAATCAGGAATCCAAAACAAGCTTGCAAACATATCTAGGCGTCACCGCCGTCCTGCTCATCACCTACATATATATATATATATAGAGGGTGAGTATGGAAACTCAGTGAATGGTACTAATAATAAAGGTTTTGCATGAATATAGCCGAAGTCTTTACGAAACAAAGCATGCCAAAACCATACAATTAGTAGTCGAGATCCTTTCCAAGCAAGACACAACAAAACTTTACCAAGCCACGGGATGAACCGTATTCATCCATCAAGTCTTACAAGTTTTCAGGGATGTTCACTGACATCGGCAAAACATAGCCAAAAGCTTTCCAAACAAATAGTCCGGGTAGTAATCCATTAGTGACAAAACAAAGGACTGTACGATCCGTAATCGATTTAGACAAAATGGTCTTTGCGAAGTTTAGAGTCCTCCAAAGACGAGGACTTGTGTTACTTAGGCCCGTAGCCCCTTTTAACACAATGGCTCTACCAAGGAAAGGACCGTATCCTTTTAATGCAAGAGACTAGTGTCACTTAGGCCCGCAGCCCTTTTTGACAAATGGTGCTGCGAAAGTTTAGAGTCCTCTAGCCAAGGGACTTGTGTTCCAAGAAAGGACCGTATCCTTTTATACTTAGTGCTGTGAAAGTTTATAGTCCTCCAGCCAAGAGACTTTTCAAGATAACATCAAGACAAGGCTTATACTTGATATATCGAAACAGGCTAATCATTCATGCTTAACAAATACTTTCATCAAAACAAAGCAAGACAAGATTTATCAAAACAGTATAACATAGCTTTATTAAAAGCACCACTCACCTAGCTCTTCTCAGGTGTCAGCTCAAAGCAAAGATCAAAGCCCTGACAAATCACATGGTAAATCACATTCTCAAAACAAGCTTTACATGCATGCGAATGACCTTGGCATTCTCACCAAATCCAAGTCAATAACAAAGCAAAACATGCTGGGAGTTAAAACACTGTTTTCCACCTCATGGAAACATATTGGGCACCCTCCAGGTCTTGCCGAGGTGTGGTCCCGATGGCCACATCCGAAGGCAGAGTCGGGAAAACCTGGGTTTCCCTTTGAAAAACATGAAGAACATGACGAACATGATCATGAAGGAGATGAATGCAAAGGCCTTAACTTGTTACGAAGTCCAAAATTTCATGCCATGAGTTCAAAACATGGACCTGGGTACCCCATGCAAGAAGATCATGCAAGAACAACATGGAAACATGATTCTTGTTCCAAACTTTCGGATCAAAACGAGGCTTTCCTTCAAGAGCACATAAACATCATTTTCTCTTTCAAAAACCAACTTCGAACCAATGCATGGCATGCAAAACAAATGCGATCATGCAATGCAGTTCGGTAATTAATAAGAACAATCAGAGTAGAGCAAGAATCTAACCTCAAAACTCAAATCCAACGGTTCGATCCACAAAGATCAAGCTCGGAACTCTCCTTCTCACTCTAAAATTCCTTCCTTCTACTTCTAGAGTTTCTCTCTCTAAAACAAAGATTTGAGACAAAATGATTTGTTTCTAGGTCTGCCGGCTGTCTAAACCTTCAGCTCGGACACGTGGCATTACCGGGTTGGTTCAACTCAAAAAGGTGACTGATTGATTAGACAAATCCCTGACAAAGCGTATTCAACAAGCTTGATGGCAAGACACATCGGCAAGTAACGACATCGGCTAAAGACAAAGCTTCAGCAACAGGTCAACAAAGACATCGGCTAGGGAGGACGACACTTGACTAAGCTGTGCCACACCTTGGCCTGGGTGTGCCACATCTCGGTCTAGGCCATACCTGCCCGAGGACAAAGATCACTAGTACAAAACATCTCGGCCTTGGCTCTAAACACTTCGGCCCAAGGAGTGACATCTCGGCAAACATGCCGAGGTGAAGATGGAGGTCAACCGGGGTTCCAAAACGGTTCCAAGTACAAAGGTTTGAAGGCGAACTAGGTTAAGCTGACCTCGGCCACACACACACCAAGCAAGGTACAAGATCAAGCAAGTAATACGTTACAAAGCAAGGCAAAGCAATGGTAACAAGATTTATAAACATGACAAGACGAGATCATACAAAAATGCATGCAAGCATGGCTAAGTCAGGATGAGGGTTGTTACAATTTTTAAGATATATTTAATCAATGTGATTATTGTTTGGATCATCAACAATAATATAATGGGCCCAATTACAATATCCCAAATGAAAAATCATTAACAGGCCCAATTACAGTCTCCTAAACGAAGAGGCCCATTATAACATGACCAGGCCCAAAGCACTACAATGATTTTTCATAGGCCCATTAAATTGCTCTATGAAAGAAGTGGACACTAAAATGGGCCTCCAAGTATTACAATATAATATAAATGGGCCGAAGATACAGCACATTTAAAAAAATTATTTACACAATTTTTTTTATTATACGTTCCGATAGCCCAGAACCAGAACACACAGGCTGATTCTCCGACGGCGCGGTGATGTAACAGACATCAGCGGCAGAATGTGTGTCTGCACTACGATCCATAGTCTGCATTGATGGAGCCGTCGCCTGGGTTTCTAATTCGGAAACCGCTTTCAGACCGGTGAGTAGAACATCTTCTTGCCGCTGTAAGGCGTTGATGAGCCGGATTAAATTTTTGGCATTGTTTTCGCCGACGACCAACAAGGAACATTGCAGCAGTAAAAGATCCGGCTCGTATTTTGTGTGGGAATGTCAAGTATACATCGTATCTTGTATATGCCCTGATTCCCCGGCATTGACAAGTCCACAGCTTTGAACCACATCGGGTTCGTCAAAGTGTTGTAGAAGACCCCTGATAGCATCTTTTCTCTGCAATGGATGTGGTTCGAGGCATCCGTTCCTATGGAATATCGAACAACCGCATTGGAAGTGGAATATCTTCCTGTGTTGGCCCTTCGTCTTGGCATTACGATGCCTCTTCTTGATTGGTTACGTGACGAGGGCTTGTCATGTATAGAATTACGAGTTCTGATCGTCCACGCTTTGAGCCCGGCGTGTTCATGTTTTTCCAAAAACTCTCTGTAACTAGAACCCTCCCCGGGATTGCATAATATAATACTTGGAATCCCGCCCTTTATTTTCTTTGGGCGGGCATATTTACAATTTGAAAAAAATTCCCGTTGGGCGCCAATAAACTCCCGCCAATGTTTCAAAAATTGTGGGGCCACATCATCGATTATGTTGTAGAAAGCGTCATCCTTGTGGTCCCTCAGATCGATGTGGCCAGAATAATAATTATGGGGCCCCAAAGACCGGGCCCAACATGTTTTCCCAATTCTAGATGGGCCTTCAATTATAATGCTCTTGGGCCTATGCGGTCTTTGGGCCTCGTCCTTTATGTTGTCATCAACCCATTGCTGTATATCTGCTGGGATGGCCCATACTGTGTCTGTAAATGGATGAACATACGGCAATGGCGGATTAAATGAAATCCAATCATAATTGGATGACAACTTGTCATAATTGAGCCAGAAACATTTGGGATCGGAGAGAAGTAATAGAGAGTATCATGTCATAAGGATATCAAGGTTGCCCATTATATTCATTTTTTTATTATCAAATTAAATTATGATAATTCTATTTCTAGCTCCCTCATCATATGTTTTTACTAGTTTAAGGATGCCAAAAAAAAACTACAAAGTTTCTGCCTTATTATAATACGCTACAATTTTTTCGACAAAAACACCCTTACTGCTTGAAACAGACTAATATATCTACACCCTTCGTTTTCATTTTTGTAATAGATTTCAAAACTTAAAATTCAATAACTTTTTATCTAAATCTCCCTTTTGCATAAAATTTATATTTTTAGAATTCTAAGATTTATCAAATAAGATCCATGATGATTATCAAGTTTTGAAAGAAAAAAATAATGAAATTTTCATTAAGTTGTTATCTTCAAGTAGACAAATTTGTTTGACTGAAAATTCAGAGAAATTTCACTAAAATTAGTTAAACGTCACTGTAATTGACTTTAAGCTTCACTAACAAAAATGTTCAAAGAAATTTCAAAATTGTATATTTTCTACCCATCGTTTGACTTTTAGTCAGAAAACTCAGTGACAATTTAGGCTGTGTTTGGAGACGCTCTCCAAACACATTTCTACCCATTGTTTTGAGTGTGTTGTTTGTTTAAAGTCTTCAAAAATTAATTCTACACCCACTTTTGAAAACTCTTTCCAATGCGGGAAAATTTGGACGAGCTGATCGTCTAGTTGACCGGAACAGTACTATTTTTTTAATTTTTTTTTACAATTGGCACTTGTTATTTTTTATATTTTAAATAAAAAAAGTTTTGAAATTTTTAAATTTTTTTTATAAGTTTTGAATAGAATTTTGAATTGTGTGTTTAGTTATGAGTTATAAGTTTTTGTATCAAATATCATAATTTCAAAACTCACAAATTCAAAATATAATTCTATTCTCAAATCATATTTAGAAAACTCTATCAAACGTTACATTAATTTTTTTCTTTTCAAAATTTCATATCCTAATAGATTTTGACGAGATGATTTCAAATACAAAATACGAAATTTTAGATCAAAACTTATTAAGGCCCGTTTGAGATAAAGGTTGGGACTAAAATCTATATAATAAGGGAGAAAGGTTTTTGAAAATATATAAAATGTATCAGAGATACAATTTGAATCAATGGCTTATATCAATCCTAGATTTATATCAATGGTTCAGATCAATCCTTTCGAATGTACCAACCACTTGGTTCCCGCCCAAACTCTCCCTTCTCTCTCCCTCACGTCTCATAAAGGCTGTCCATCTATCCCCCCTCTCTCTCTCTCTCTCTTTCTCCTCTTGATTTTAAACTCTCTTTCTCATACTATCACACAAACCTTCTCTGGAGAGTTTTGATTTCGACTCTTTGGTTTTGGTTTTGGTTTTGGTTCTTTAACTGTTGATATCCATCTTGAGTCGCAATACGGACATTGAAGGTTTTGGTTCTCCAAGAGCTCGCCGGAGTGGTGGTGACGGCAGAGGAGGAAGTTGTGTTTCCTTAATTTTCTTGCGAAAATGGAGGAAAATAAGAGATGGGTTCTGCTAATTGCTTTGTTTTACTGTTGTTTTTTTTTTTTTTTTTTTTTTTTGAGGTTAAGTACTGTTTGGATGAGCAAGTAATTAAAGTGGGTCAATGGTTGATTTTGTGTGTGTGTGTGTGTGTGCAGAATGTTGATGTGGGAAGATAGGTTTTGCAAAGGAAGAATTGCAAATTGTTTGGAGCAAATTGATGGTGTTGTTTCATATGTTCAATCATCTTCGATCTCTCAAGAAGAAATAGAGGGAGAAGGGGAGGAACCCAGTAATAAAGATCTTTCTCTTGAACTACAATCTTCTTTGGTAGTGGAAAAGCTATAAAAAAAATATATATATGTTTTGTAGCATATTACCAGGTCATGATCTGAGAGAGAGAGAGAGAGAGAGAGAGGGAGAGAGAGAGAGAGGTGGAAACATGACTTGCCTTTGTGAGATCTCTCAGCCTTTTTTTTTTTTTTTTTTTAACTGGATCTCTCGGTTGAATATGGCTTTTCCTGGTCTAGTCTTTGTGAGTGTAAAAGAATAGAGGACTAGAGTGTAGTAGGCAAAGCTTTTTCTTATAACAATAATGATTCATCCCACTAAAAACACCACCACTAATAGCACTAATACATTAAAAAAGTAAAAATAAAAATAAAAAAATACAACTCCAAGACCAAAATATCACATCATTACTGGCGGGACCCACTGCCACCTAATTAGTGGGAGCACTAATTAGTGCTCCCAAGCATTTTTCTTCTTATAATTGCAGAACAATTTTTTTGTTACATGTTTTTTTCTATTTCACTATTTTATTGGTGAAATAAAATAGAGGATTATTATTTTTTTTTTTTATTTTTTTTTTTTTTGTGGTGAACAGCATAAATTTTTTATGTTTATTTCTTAATTTACATTAAGCCCGGGCAAAGTTGTTATTTTTAATTGAATTTTGTATAATGTGTGGCACAAGTAAAATTATTAAAAATTCTTTTGAAAAAAATAATATTTTGAATTAAAATTATATTTTGATCTCAATATTATTTATATCATCTTAATACCTTTCTTTTTGTGAGTTTTCCTTCCGAGAAAAAAGGTTTTGCAAAATTCCTTCCCATTCTAAGCTCAAATCTTGAGCAATAATGGTGAAATTTGAGAGAGACAGAGAGGCAAGGAATGGAAAATCCCTGCCTATTGATGGAGATAGGAGAAAAAGTGGGAGGAGTTCCATGTGGGTTTGCTTCCTATGGATGCTTAGCAACTCAACACTAATTAATATAAAATATATTGTAATATCACTTAAAAAAATTTTAATAGTAAAATGATATAGTAATATGTTCTTATTATAAATATTATATTTTGTGTGGTGATATATGCTATGAATATTTGTAATTCTCTTATAATTACAATATTAAGTAATTATGAATAGAACATAATTTAATCAATTGAGTTTAAAATGAAAGAAGTTTAATGATTTAATCAATTGAGTTTAAAGTACATAATATTATTAAGATGAACTTAAGAAAATCTCTACCACTTACATAATTAAAAAGGACTAAATAGTTAAGTAGGACCTACCTATATAAATCGAAATTATAATGTTGTAAGTTTTAACACCCAAAATTTAATACAAAAATTCTACCATAATTAAACTGAACGGTCCGTAAATATAATTTTATTTTATTTTATTTTATTTTAATTCTACCTAAAGGCAAGTCTACAAGGACAACTACTTGGGGATCATTCTACCATGATTATTTTATTTTATTTTAATTCTTTAACTAGCGTAAATATAATTTTATTTTAATAATTTTTTATTTTATTTTTTTGGTCTTTATAGATTTGCCCTCCTCTTATTGGAGTAACAAAGTGTGTTTTGAGGAGAGAGAGACAAAGTGAGTGTGTGTTTCAAAATTTGAAATATGAGAAAATGAGAGAGCGAGAAATGACACTGTGTGGGTGGAGCAGAGTTTTAGGTTTATTTTTTTATTTTATTTTATGTGTTGAGCTCTTAGGCTCATGTGTTTTGTTGTCCGTCACCTCACTCTAATTATAAAATTCATTTGAATATAATTTGATCTCAATTTTTTTTTCTTCAACAAATTAGATAAATTATATTTTAATCCATAAGAAGAATAATATATTTTTATATTTTTTTAGTATTTTGATTAAAAAATGTTACAGACTCCATAAATTTGAACATATTATGTATAAATTACAACTGTATTTTGATCTTAACAATAATTACACCGTACCTTTAGGCATGAGCATACACTAGGGATACCCTTAATTACAATTGTCCACGAGATGAATATTGTTAAGATTCTACCATTACAGATAGATTATCGATGCACATTTATCTATCTAGCTATATATTATATAAGTAAAAGCGAGTTTTCGTAAAGAGTTTTGTAAAAATTTCAAATTTTTATAATAAATTTGTGATTTTATCAAATTAAAAAATAAATTTAAATAATGTTGGGATTACAATTATATTATAATTCTAACATTATTTACACCGTGCATTTAGGTACGGGCATACGCTAGTAATTATACAGAACAAAATATGTTATTTTAATTAAATAAGACAAAATACCATAAGCTAATGCCAAATAAGAATTTTTAACCCCAAACTAAGGCATCGTTTAAGAATGTGTTATTTTAATAACTTTTTAATTTTTTTCAAAAAAATATAAAAATATATAAAAAATAATATGACAATTTATAATAATTTTATAGTTTTTTTAAGTAAAATTAAAAATTACTAAACGAGACCTAAAAAATTCAAAAAATTAAAAAATTCACCCACATACAAACCGACCCTAAATTTTGAAGTTTGTTAATTCCAAAATACAGCTGACAGAAGGCTCTCGAATTTTATGGTCCTCCGTAATTTTTCTCTCGACAGATTTCTCAGATTTCTCTCTCTCTCTCTCTCTCTCTCTCTCTCTCTTCGATGGCGTCTCTTCGCACTCGTTCAAACCAAGCCTCAGTTTCGTCCTGTCATCCAGTCCCGGATTGGCTCAATCGGGACTCAATCTCTTCGCACTCTGTCTCAGTCCATCAAAAGCCCAAACCGATTACACTGCTCCCTTATCTAGAAGGGTATGTACCCACGAATTTATCTGATTATCCACTGTTGTCATCTTCAACTTCATGGTCGACGATGGTGGACTACGCTTTAATTTCTAGGGTTTATCATTTCAATTTTCTATGTCAAATGGAGAATTACAGCTACGATGGAAACAGACCAGACCCAACCCCTAAAAACCACCCTTAGGCTTAAGTGACCTAATGGAAGACAATTCTTGGACTAGAAGAAGAAAGTCTAACCCGGTTATGGAAGGAAAGGTTTCTTTCTTGTTTCTTCTTTCCTTTTTCTAATTTTTTTTTCCATTCCCAATCAAAAGAGGAAATTTGGTAATCATTTTATTTTTAAAAATTTTAAAAATTATCATAAAAATTTATTTAATAATTATTTTATTTATAAATAATTATCTCAGTTTATAAATTTAAAAATATATATATATAAATTCAACAAATAAGTTTATATTTTTAATTTTTTTTAAATTAAATTTTTTTTTAAATAAGTTTTTTAATTAATTTGTTTAAATAATTTATTTTCAATAAAAAAAAATTTCAAAATTTTTTTACAATTATTTTTTTCAATTATAATGTGTATGATTTCATTGTCATAAATAAAAAATATAAATATAAATATTTTAAGTTTAAATAAATATATTTTTTAATTTATGTTTTTAAAATTTTTTAAATATTTTGTTCAAATTAAATGCGTTTATAATTTATATTTATTTTTTAAAAAAATATTTTGTTCAAATCAAATACATTAATAATTTATGTTTTAAAAAAAAAAACAAAAATTAATTTATAAAATTTCCATAAATATAAATTAAACACATAAACGTTACCAAAGTTACCTGAACCACCGTGGGGTAGGACTACATGTTTCAAGTCTGACTCTCTACATATGTAAGACTAGACAACATGCTTAGCTTGGATCAAAATAGTATTAAGCCCCATTCTCAAGGGCCAAAAGTCAGAGCATCATCGGCGCCAATCAGCCACGACAACAAGCAGCAAAGAGCCACGTCCGGTGAGTCCTCTCTCTC